>CM056173.1:38895757-39566169 GCA_029691765.1 Entomobrya proxima
CAACCATTTAAAAACTGTTCACAGGTGAAGAACCCCACTTATAAAGAGAATCTGCTAAGGCTGCGCAATTTCGTCATGGTCATGTTTGATAATGACACCATTGTGGAACCGAAAGAGAGTGAGTGGTTTGGATTTTACAAACCAGGATCTGATAAGGAAATGATTCCATTAGAAGACTCGCCTCTTTATCTAGAAGTAAGAGTGCATTTTTTGATGAATAATTAATTAATTTGTTGTGCATTTTATGAACAAAATCATATGATGCTTTCTATTTCAAGGACTGGCTTGGTCTGAAGCAACTGAATGATGATGGAAGACTTCATTTTCTATCAAGCGCAGGAGATCATTTGCAGTTTACCAAAGAATGGTTCACGCAACGCATTATAACTCCTTTTTTGAAACACGAAAGATAAGCAACTTTATTGACACTAACTGATGATTTTGCTCAAGTTTGAGGCAACACCAATCATATTGATATTATGTTTGCTTAACTGTATATCTGTTACAAAAATGAATTATCTTTAGTTTACTTTCCAATTTATATTGTTTCGTTATATTCAACTTGACCAATTAATCTAATTAGTTATTTTGTTAAAACTGGCTTCTTGCTTTGAATCTTCTTTCTGCTTATTTATACATATTTATTTAATAATACTAGAATAAAACACTTGGAAAACATTAATTGTGAACTTGATCAAAGAAAAATTATTGCTACGCGAAAACTACCTTGGGTTTTGACGTTTTATCTGATATATCAAATGTAACATTAATTGCTCAACTTATCGTCGAATTGAACGATAGTTGCCCATAATTATCACACTTACAGATATTGCTCAGAATTCTTACAATTTGGTAAATGGTTGAGCACAATGTTTTTTGCCTTTTGCATGGCAATTCCTTTCGTCACATCCTTGTAAAACTTCTTGACGGTCTCATCAGTGTTTTCGAAATCTTCGGCTGTAAACGACTCCATGTCCGGAATATCAGAAGCGTCTGCGGTCATCATGGGTGCCAAAAGTAGACCCATCAAAACTCCATAGAGCCTATATCGTTCTGCTTCCTTTAATAAATTCTCCCACGTTAATCCCTTCTCCTTGGTATTAACTCCTAGTCTCTCGGCATAGCTGGTGAACTCCGTGTAGTAAACCATAAGCAGGTCCTGTTCCCTCGCATTCACAACATCCATTTTGCTGCTGGTCATCAAGAAATAGAAAACATCTACCAGGCGGGAGGTGGCTTGGGCAAGTTGGAAATCAATAAACATGACATTCTCGGGAAAACTGTTGTCGGTATCCGTGTCATTGTATTTAAACAGCATGTTGTTCACCCAACAGTCCCCATGGCTTATCACGGCGTCCTCAACATCTGTGCCGATCAAATCCGCCAAAACTGCGCACAAGTCAACTTTGGCCAGTTTATGCATTCGAGAGGCAGCGAGTTCCTCTCCCATTTCCTTCAGCATATCTCCTTGGCTAGCAAATGACTGCGAGAAAAATTGCTGCTGCATATCTGCCACTTTGTTCCCTTTGTCAAACATGCTGTTTTTAAGAATAGGGAACTCCTCCAAAATTTTCTCTTGAGAACCATCAAATTTGACGTATGAAATTGCATGGTGTTTCGCCAAGTTGCGAAGCACAAGGCAGCAATGGGAAAAATCCAAACCGTTGACACGACTTCCCATCTTGTAGCTACAAAAAGTATAAATGCATAGTTCTTTAGCATAGCAAAACATTTTGAACTGCAAAACTTTACTAGTAAATAACAAGTTGTCATCATTTACCCTTTAATTTTTAAGTTTTCCATGGCCAAAAAGTCAGTTTGACCATCAATATGCACAGCATAGCATTTAGGCCACGCTGAGAAAAGGGCTTTCTTTGGGATACCCTTCTCTTCCTGCACCTGAAGGAAAACGGGTAGCACTTGCTGGTAAATGAGCGCCTCCTTCTTAAACGCTTGCATTTCGTTTATCATATCTTGTCGAAATACATTCCTTGGAATCGTTTTCAGCATGATTTCCAATTTGTCCGTAGCTCCAGTCTTTTTGTTCTCCAGCTCCAGTTCCACTGCATACATGATTGACATGTAATTATCCCCAACTTTACTACCAGGTTGCGCCGCCCATTTCACCAAACTGAGTTCGGGATTGTACCCGTTTATAACTTGCTGGAGCACGTCATCAGTGACAATTTCCTCTAATTTTGGAGGTTCCTCTGGGGGAGGTGCCGCTGGCGCCGCCACCGCCTCCGCAGCCGTTGCCTCAGTTGGCTTGGCAATATCAGTTTTTGGGGTTTTCTCTTCTGCGCCCATTTTTACGTAGGGATATTATGTCTATCGTACAGGGATGTTGTTCGGAACGCGCTAGTTGTGTGCAAAAACGGTTCACTGAGATGGCTGCAAAAATTTTGCGTCAAGATGGATGAACGGTCTAAAGCCGACTGACCACTTTACCAATACTTCAGAGTTGCTATATTTCAATGAAAACCTGAAACAACAAGATTACAGATAGTGTTAACAATTTTCATATACTATCACCATCATCACCACTTGAACATAATTAATAACAATCATAATGATAATAGTCGTATCGCCATGATTGCATATTATCATCATGATGGTGACATTGGAAATGCTCATTTTTTACCTCGTGTATTGCGTCACCGTCCAGCAACAAATACAATGCGCGCATGCGTTGCTAAAAATGCCACAGTGACACAGATTAAAGCAGAAATGGGCTCCACTCCAGTCTGCTGTCTATGAATGATTACGCTGCAAAACTCCAGAGAGAATCAGTTTATAAGCGTCCAGAATTCTGCTTAGTGCATCCTTGAACCAACCAAAATATCACATCACACGAGCAAAAACGCTCCAGGGTTGCAAACTAAAAAACGGTTGCTTTTTTGTTGTTTTCGATTGGACGATGGAAGCTACTCGTGTGTAACACTGTAATTTAAAACGTAGAGATGATTATGGTCACTGGTCTCAAACTATCATATTCGCAACCTGTCTCGGTAATGTTTGGTTCTTTATGATTTGCATCCACGTAGCATAAAATTCAACATGACATGAATTGTCTCGCCAGGAACAATTTTACTATTCACAAGTTGAGTAGTTTACTAGGAATAATAACAATCTATTTATTATAATAAACTTGACGATTCCAAGTATAGTAAAATAGGTAAAATCCTTGCAATGAGGCACTGCAATTATTGAAGGTGATAATAAATGACGCTGTCTAGTATACTTGTTATACCAAAAGTTTAGATCATTGTGCTGCGACGTAGTAGAACAAACAATCTTAGTTGCTAAATAGTTTATGATGAATCAATCTCCTAGCAAAGCGCAGCGTTGACATGAAATTGCAGATTAACACCGTCAGCTAGCACGTCATTCAAACTTGTATGTAGTACAAAAGAAGCATAAAAAATCCAAGTAATCTTATGCAAGTTAAGGAGGAGACATAAAAGTACTTCCAAGTTAGAACCAAACTGTACATAAAAAACAAAGAGAGTATAAAAACGTTAAATAAATTTCACATAATGTGAGCTTTGTCTGTTAAGATATATTTAAAGATGCTCGTAGAATGTCTTAATAATTTTTCAAATTAATATTTTATTATCGGATTGTTGGTCTTGTTGTAATGTTACCTGCTTTTGTCAAATGTACGTGCTTATTACTTTGAAATGTTGGCTTGGTGTTCACGGGAGCATCGAGCAGCGGAATGACCTTGCACAGTAGTGTAACCATTTTTATGAATATATGAATTTTATGATGATGTCGCAAATGCAGCTTTTTTACACAATAAAAAAGTCTTTACTCAATTGGGTAAGAGTGCAGTGGTGCTTTGCTTAGATTTAATTTGGATAACAATTTGCATAAAATGAAACACTGTTTTGAGAAGAGCTCCACATTTTACATATTTATTAGAAGTACCGTTGTATTTTGTTGCAGAAACTGACCAGGTTTTTTTGGTTTTGCGCATAAAGGAGGGCAATTGATATGGGCTTAAAATCGAACATGTACAGAAGTGCAGAACGAGCGAGATGGATGTAGTTTTTTGAGGAATGATATTGAATATCACATTGAAAAGCAAGAACGTGCTTGTCAAGGCCATGAATGATGATTCTAAATGACTACATGGCAACGACCGGGCCAGGGTTTTTCTTTACGAAGCTTCTGGATGTTGGACGCGTAAAACATGTAATTGTAACTTGATCATTAGCACAATACAAATCTATCTGCCGAATTATCTATTTAGTTTGTGTGTCCTAAATTCATTCATTTACAAGTCTATATGGTTCCACCAATAATTTTCTCCAAAAGACAACTCCACAATTTGGTTCCGCTGTGTGCTCAAATAAAGCGTTTTAATTTAAATGTCGTATATTTTAGTTATAACATGTTTTGAAGTGGCAAAGAGCCTATTCTAAATATATATCTTTAAATTTATAATACTATACGTATATTCAAAAGTCCATCATCTAGTTGCTGAAATTCTGAAAATTGTCAATATATATTTAGCGTATTTGTTCAAGGATTTTATATGCAATGCAAGGTTTTATAGTCAATTTTCGTAAATGCAAATGGACTATTTTGCTAAAATTTCAAGGATAATATGTGAACCTTAATGTTGAAAAAGTTGACGAGGACATAGCAGCACATTCGCTGGCAAGAATTTCTCTCCGTGGCCCCAAAATAAGCAAAAGCTTAAATGAATGTTTCCAGGTTTTTTTATATATGTACGAACCACGACCCTAAGGAAGGTTTGTTCATGAGACCTAACTAATGCAGTTATATTAGAATAATTAATAGATTTACAGTTATTAGGTGTTATTCAAATTCCAGTACTTAGACTGCATCCATTTTCTGCATTTTGTACTTGCTTGGATCATGTTATCGCTTATTTCCAATAAGTTGTCAATTATTGAGCTTTCTTGTAGCTGTCAGTTAATTGTCATCATCCGATACCATATTTGCTTACTTGGCTAAGCTTGCTGACAATTTTTGAAAGTAACGCAATGACGAACGTAGTAGGAAAATATCCTTTGTAAAATATTCCTTTGAAATTGTGTATTGCAAAATAATATTGGATTTATGTTTTAGTGTTGCAATTACATTTAATTGCCATTACTTGTCATATGCATGATTATGCTATTTAGTTTCATTGGCATGTCAGTGATGCAATCGATGAAATGACGAAACGGTTTGACTCATAATTTTATTAATATTCTTATATTTTATACTGCCATTGCTTCAAACCAATTACCTGAAATCTCGAAAAAGTTGTAGAGGTGGAGTAAGTTCCCTGCAGAACTTTAGTTTTGCTATTTCATTTTTGTCGTTGAAAAGTTCGGACTACTCTGCACATTCTGAAAATGATTTCTTCAACCATTCGGCCTGCACAAGCCTTGATTCTCATAGTCATCATGGCCCTTCTCGTTACTGAAAATTCCAGCGCTGCTCCATTGGTAAAACTTTTCGCTAAAATTAAAAGCATTCCGCAACACAGCAAATCTAAAAAAATGTTTTGATAATCACGCAGAAACGCCCTAAAGGAGTGATGATGAGTGGACGACCGGCAAGTCTCCGAGTAATGCAAAGGCTTTACGGAGGCGCTATCTTACCTGCATCTTCGGTAAAATCCAGACGTCACCAACATTCTCGGCCAAAGTTTTAGTATGAACTTGTTAAAAACCCAAAATATTTTATGCAGAATGGTCCGAATAAAAAACTGTCCAAAGAATATGATGATATTCGAATTTAGTTCAATAAAATTAACACCGGTTTCCACGCAACTTGCGATTCATATTAATGATATTTATTATTTAATTCCTTCATCTCACCTCTCTTTTCATTTTTCACTCTGCGTCCGTTCTTTACAAACTATATATATTTCACTCCGATTTTTTCCCATTACAATCAGCACAATAATTAATTGCTTTCATTCAGGTCCACAGATTATATTCATACATAATAATGATGATAATAATTAACATGTCAAATATTCTCACTACATTTTTAGTACACTTATTAATCAACATTTAATAGTTTTTACTTTAACATTTAGATGACATATGGTTTTCTCTCTGCTAACTAACAAAATTAGTGGAGAAGAACCCAACAATGACTAAATACTATCGTCCTACATTCTACACTGCTATTTTCTATCTTTGTCCTCTAGTATAACAACAACAAGTAATACTTAATGCTCCTTATTAACAATTTTGTAATTACTTTAAAGCATTATTACGCATATAACATTTACGTACACATAATGGGAAAACAATGAATATCTACAAGCACACAATTTAAAATTCACAAGCAACTTGCTCTTATTTTCTGAATGAAAACTTTAAATCTATATTCTTAAATGGTTAGTTGTATAACTTATTAGAAAATCCTGCCTTTAACCTTCCTACCACTGAAAATGTTCGGTTTAATATATAATATATGCGATAACATTAATTGTATAGATTACCATGGTGGAAAATAATAAATATTATAATAAGCTTCTAAAGTAAAAAGTACAATGAATGATCCCTTTCTACATAAACTCCTTCACTAGCTTGAAAGTACACGTATATTGTTGACAAGCAAAAACTAAATTTACTACTCAAAGGATATAATTGAAGATCTATGTTTTTCAGTTCAGTTTCATATAATCTTAAAGAAGGTCATCATATATATGTATTTCCTATATCTCTAAACATATTATTATGATATACACTATGATCAATAATCCATAAAACTTATGTACTTCTCCACTTTGAATTTTCAAGTCGAAAATCTCCCAACTTAGACACTTCTCTACTCCTACGTTTTTTCATATCAATGAATTCGAGTAGATAAACTCCCCCTTTAAATTGTGTAACATTTTTTGTTTGTTGATGCGTTGCTGCGATTTTTCAGTAATAGTTTTGTAATTTATAAATCTTTACTCCTCAAAATTTTGTTTCCAAATTATCAGTGAATTTAATATATACGCACGACACTGCACTCAATCTCTGCGTGTGTGTATGTACTTTGTAATAAAAATTGCTTTGTTTATACTCTAGTCGTATTCTCGTCGTTATATATCAGAATAAACATTTTTGTTGTGTGTGTAAATGCAATTAATGCAATTATCGTATTTAGAATTTTTGTTGCCTCATCACAAACAATACGCATTTCCTTTTTGCTTTTAAAAAATTGGTTTTTACATAAGCGTTGATTCTTTTATCATTAAAAATAGTAATGTAGTTTAATTTTCCAACAACATTTTTAACCTTTCTCATTATAAACAAATTCAACCGGAACATTGTCAACCTCTTCAGCCAATCATCTACAATGAAGCAAAACAAACTTTTTTGTTGAAAAGTTATTCCGCACGTTTTTCCGCATTTAAAAAAGATCTGCATTTCTTGTTCATTTTTTTCAGTGAATATTCTGAGTATGGTATAAATAGTTTAGATGATAACTTTAGATGAAATTAATAATATTGTAATTATATTTAGGAAAACTGAAATAGTCGCGTGCGTAGTAAATTTTTTATAATAATATGCTGGCCTCCTCCGTTTAAGTTATCTTGTATTTCTGCAGTTTTTAAAAGTATTATACAGGTATATTACAATTGGATTTTTTTTCCTTTGCTGCCTTCTTTCATTTCATAGAGAGTAGGGTGCTGTATGGTGCTTTGATTCTAGAGACAAGTGCAGTTCTACAGAGTGTGCGGGAATGTGACTTAGATATTTATTTGTTAATCAAAGGTGACCTTAATCATTAGCTCGGTGACCGAGGACACAGTTGCGATTTAGCTGCCTGTAATTGAATTTACCCTAACGGATTTATTCTGCACACCAGCCGTGTTGTCAAACTGGATTTACAAAAATTCCTTGCTCCCATTTATTCATGGTATTCTTTCGTTTCTCTTCCCATTTAACATTTACAACATCACACAAAGACGGCCAACACGTAAATAGAGTGCAAATGTGGTTAATAGCTTTGTAATTCTCGTTGCTACTACACCGAGGCAATTATAATGTATAATAATATTATAGTGATGTTATCATGCACTGGAAATCATTTCTATAATTATTAGAATTATGCATGTACACCAGTTTCTTTTTGACAAGCAAAAGATGAATGAATGATGAAACGTTGATATTTTTATGAATAATCTCATTTTTTGTTGTCTCCTCATGAAAATATTTACGTTTGATTTCTTTGTGTGTGGGATGGTTTCAGTTGTTGCTATACAAATTGGTACTGATTCATTAAAATGAAATTTTGGTTTTTTTGCCAACAATTTACTCTCATATCTTTCCCATTGTTGTGCTGCGGAGAAAGTAAATTTTTGCTTTATTTTTTCTCACATTTGTGAAGTCCCCGCTATTGCTGGTAGTGGGAAAGTCGGTTGAAAGGGATGCTAGAAGGCAGCAGCTACTCTATAGATGCCAGTGTATCCACACAAGCGAGCTCTTAACGCTGGAAGGAGTTGTGCAGCCGAGTTGACGTTCTCCAGAAAATTGGCACACTCACACAAGAGCAGATAGAGCTTGTCTCCACGAAGGGCAGCGGATTTGTGGAGTGTGATACGCCGGAGTCCAACACTTTTTGGAAGGTGACGGTATAATGTGCGAGCACCTGTACATAGCAAAAAAAGAGAAATGTTCCAGTTCTTACAATGCCCACACAAGACGGATATACACACTGGGACAAAAAATCAGTTTGTGTGAGTGTGTAGCAGTGAAAATGAAATACCTGTCCAATAGAGCCAGTTCCGTTCCAATTTTTCCCTGTCGTCCCCTTCAAACACACGAAAAATGGAGACAATGTAGCCGGTAGATGTAGTGTTCCCTTTCTTGGCAGGAGTATCCAAAGGAGGACGAGCTATGGTTGCCACCTAAAAAGTAACATGAGAACAATGTGAAAAAAGGAAGAATAAAGTGTATATAGGATCAGCAAATCTAGCATCACTGAGGTTAGCATATCACCACGACTAGGAACAACAGGAAGGACAAAAATAACAGTCTTTTTCAGTTGTTTATTTTACCTCCCGGCAAAGATGGAAGAAGTGATCCCCACAATGACCAGTGTTGCCCGGATCAAAAATATCCAAAGCGCTCTTCCGACAGTTTTCCACAAAGTCGTTCACGTCAATGCGCATCTTCTGAACCGTATACAAGGTCATCATTGGGAAGTCCGCTGAAAGAGAAAATGTGACATGAAACTCCACTCCAGAGTCTTGGATTGCCCCGCGGATATAATTAGGTACGAATTACGGGAATCGAATCTCGCTTTCTCTATCTCTATCCAGTTGGCCACGTGACAAGGAAAGTGAGCCAGATAGAAGGAAACTTATAATATGCCATAAAAAGCCTTGTAGCATTTCCATTATAGTAAGGGAAACTAATACAGCCTCCCGGCAAAGGTCTGAAGAGACAAATAAAAAGAAGCAAAACTGAAATTGACCTTCTCATCCAGTTCATTAAACACGTCGCATGAGACTACATTTCATTCATTTAATTTTTGATGTCTTCTTTATTGTTCTCACGTTTCGCCCAAGTCTCAAAGTTCCTTGGCTCTGGCCCGAGTAGGTCCCTTGTGTGCACACACACTACAACTTTTGTACTAGTGTAAATTATGATATTATGTATTGTTTAAAAAGGATAAGCATAGCAGCCATGGGAAAGAACATTTTTATTGCCTATAAAACTGACAAGTAGTGTGCTGCTCTGTTCTCTGTGATTGTGACTGCAACACCCCAAAGACGAGAGGATGCCAGAGAGACTATAGCAGACCTTTTTTTGTAGTAGAATATCATTGCCATCATTCCGCTACTGCTGCTGCTTCCCATATTTTTTACCATGTGCTTTTTTATACCATAAAGGATTGCCAGGAAGTCAGGCGAACAGCAGTAAATATACTTTCTCCCATAAATTTCCTACCATTTTTGTTCATTCATACTTAAAACAATATCGAGTACGACTGACTGGACATGGGCAGAACAGCGGTAGTAACTGTATTCTAATCCCAACCGAATCTTTTCTGCTATAACACACACACGCTTTCTCTATTATTAACTGTCTCAATGGTCCTACTAAAGTCATTTACGCCAGACACAACCCACGACACAAGTGTATGAGCTAGCCAACCAGAAAGAAAAGTCAATCCAGGCAGGCATTGTAAGCTCATTATTACACATTATTCTCCATCTGCATCACATTGCACACCAACACCAATACCGCCAATGTCAACGGAATCACCCAACGCAGCTTCAGCATCACCAAAAGACGCGTAATGACATGGCACATACACACCACTCTTTCGTTGAGGATGATGACACTAATGCACTTCACAATGTTCTGAAAATTGGAAGAGTGGGAAAAAGCTCAGGTAGCAGAGAGGAGAGCAAGCGTTGGTGGAATAATGACCGGATTGCAAAGACAAGAGACCAGAGGCAATGTGAAAATTTGGTGGTGCTGGTGGTAGCGTGATGACTGTAATAATAATAAAAATCCTTTTAAAACTCTTCCTGTGGCAATGACAGAGCTGTGAAAAACAAGCATTACAAGGGGATGAAGCTGGTGATGATGATACTTGATGTGGTTGTGCTGCTGTCAAGTTCAACATCCAATACGCCGTTGGTTACATTACATTCTACATACCACATGGAATAATAAAACCACGTAAGCAGCTTCATTATGGTACATGATTTAGAGTAATAGAACTTTCAAGGGCGGATGACAAGAGAAAAAACAAATGATGGACTACATGCATCCATCACTTTCCTCTGTCTATGATGAAAAGAGTCAAACATTATTACCAGTACAGCAAGGTAATTCAGTAGGGTGGCAATAGTTGAAGATGTGAAAGTGGTAAAAGTAGAAAGTTTTATTGCGGTTAGCTGACAGGGAAATATAAAATGAACTGTTTTATGCTCCTGTCTGGTCTGGAGAAATTTCCAATGTCTGAAAATGTGGCTGTCAGTATTTCGCGTGGACAATGGCGTAGTTGCCATTAATTTTCCTTGGAAAAGACCAGAGCTTTCAGTATTTGTGAATTAAGACGTTATTGCATCTCTAGTCAAATTGAAATGGAAGGAGGATTATATAGTCAAGGTCAAGGTATATTTTTGTTGTAGTTGTAATACTTATTTCGTTCATTTTTGGTAAGGAAAGTGGTACAACAAAATGCAGCTAGTTTGCGAAACTTAAGGCACACATGATTTCATCCCCGTTGGCACTGTAAAAGCAATGCAAAGTCGTGCTCCAGTAATTGTGTCACGAGCTATGTGAAAGTGGCATCATAAAACTCACAATCAGCAAAATGGCTTTGCTCTTGATTTTCTTCCAGACTGAGAATATTGTATTGGTTGTGGTAAAAGTAGGTACTTGTGTATTTATATCCCTGAAGGAATACAAAAAAATATTCACAATAAGAGGAAGTAGCAGCGTCACCCAACCAATACACCACACACACCACGCTCAGTTCAGGTGACAACAATTTTAGTATGGATCTCAAAATTGAACACCACACCGTCAGGGTAGTAGTCGTGGTGTGGCTGACAATAAAAAGGAAAACTTTTTTCAATGTTTTCCTGTACGTTCTCGTTTGATGCCAAATTGAGTTTTTTACGAGGATAGTTTCATTCCCTATTTTACGCTTTGAAGATGGATACATTAGATTGCCTGATTTCTTTCTGTTGTCTATCTATTGTACAAATATAACAAATACCTTCATCAGAGCACAGTGAGCAGCAAACTAGAAAACAGATTTATCAAATACGGGCAACTTTTTTAGTAAATACCATAGCATCAACGAAAGATGCCAAAAGTGCCAAGAAGATACTTTCCCTTTTTGCCTGAGAATCTGCAATATTTCCCAATTTGCTTACATCATATCAATTTTATTTTTCTGCATCCAATCTCTACCAATTCATTTTCATACTCACACACCAATCTACTTGTAGAAGAGTGAGCAAATTTAGTAAAAATTTCATTACGTTTTCTCCAGTCTTTTTGGCATTTGCTACTAGTTTGCTGGTAAAAGTCTAGTCAAAGATAAAATCGTAATCTGACATAATGAAATGATGAATTTTTATGGTGGTAAGATACTTTTGGTCTCTGTTCATCATTTTTTTTTTGTATTTTCTCTCCCCGTTGTTGTCATTCAGACAACAAAAAATGTGGCATTTTCATGTGGCTCACCACCTCTCTTGCTGCCAGAGATTGTAAGATGCACCAGCATCTGATGGTTAGCTGTGATGACAGTGACGACTGTCTAAGCAAAAAATGGTAATTTCCTCTCTGAAAACAGAAGAAGGTAGCAGAAAAGCAAGCAAGTAATTTCCCAAGAAGCGAATACAAGAGATTGGATGCAGGCATGTAAGTTGAGGGTAATCATGTTTAATGTGGTCTACTTCATATAAATACTACTGGTGTTTCTACGCACTCGTCAATGCAACCTTTTCTAGTTTTATTACCTTCTTAAGAAACATTGGTTTGAGAGAGAGTAGTTGAAACACGGAACATGGACTTGGTGCTGATGGTGGAGAAATAGGTCTATGATGAAATACAGGCAGAAGGAGAAAGGAAGAGAAATAAAAATGGCTGCGGGTAAGGCATCAAATGGAAAATGAAAGAAGATACAAAAATGGTATGGATTACTCAAGTGGAAAAATGGGAGAAACATCGTCGCTTTCCTGTACAGAGAGTGGGAGTAGGACACCCACTATATAGGTAGCAACGGCGGTGTTAGTGATGCTGGCAGCAAGTTCACAGGAAAAAAAATGGCCCACTCAGCATGTCAAATTAGATTCATGTTCTTGATTCTTTCTTCAATTGTGAGGGCATTTGTCGAATAAAAGGAAGAAAGTGAGAGCGAGCGAGAGAGAGAGACCAGAGAAAAGAAGCAATTCTGCTTTTATACAAGAAAAAGAGGCGAATAAAACAGATTTTTGGGTTTCTTTTGTGATTCCTGTTCAGTGAGTAGTGCTACAATTGCACGCACCCATATCACATATCATATAGCTAACTTGCTGCCGTATATATATGGCGATGGTAGATACACCAAGCCAAAATGACAAGACAATGGAAAAGGTGGAAAAACGATATTTTGGACCGGTGATGGTGTAGGTGCTACATTTTTATTACGGCTTTTGTGCGTACTGCTCGTTTTGTTCAATGCGAAAATGGTGAAAAGAAATAGTGATGAACGGGAATAAGATGTCAACGTGTATATTTATGTTTTTGCAATGATGTTGCTAAAATCTTGGAGGGTTTTTTGTCCAAGTAACTTTTATTTTTGGCTGGATCGAATAGGGAATAAAGAAAGTGGAACTCATAAAGTAAAATACGACTGAAATTGGCAATTATCAGGGGAAAGGCTGGCATAACAAAATTGAAGAGTCGCTTTTCACCAGAATGAAAATGGAATATTATCAGGATATTCAGTAGTAAAAAGTTGTGCCGTGTCAGTTTACTTTATAATAATCTAGGGGGCACACTGATGATAAGTATAGAGTCTTTTCTTTCCCGTGAGAGTTTCACAATCCACAGACTATATTAAGCAAGCAGGTTGAAAAGGAAAAGCTCTATTAAAAGTTTTTTAGTTAAACTACGGAGAAGACGCTGGGCGAGGAGAGGAAGAAACTTGCTAATGTGATGATGATTTAGTTTCAAGTTTTTTAAGCACTACGTGCCTGATTTTCCGACGCTTTGCTTAACATCCACCATTTCAAAACATCCAATTTATAAAAAAAAAAGTTTGATGACTGATGTAGCTTCATTATAAAAGATAAATAAACAGCGGGAGCATAGAATTCAGTAGTTGATCCAGAACATTTTATAATCATTGCCTTCGTCGTTAGGTTGATTGCTGGATATATTTTTCAGTTATTTATATTTGAGACATTCGATCATCCCTTTATCTTATTTCGATTTACCTTCCATGCTAATAGCAATTTGGGTTGAGATGTTTTTGACAGGCTGAGTTACTTAACATCTTGTTGCTCAATTTGATCATTAAATTGATCAACTTTTTCAATTTCAATCTTACAAAAATAATCCATTTGATTGTGCAACTTGTTTGCAAACTCAATAGGCAAACATAATATTCCAAAGAGGGATTACGACGTACATGAATACATGCTTACGTAAATCTAAATTATTCCAAGATTGTGGAAATAATTTCGCAAACTAGAAGCTTTAATTGGATGAAAAATAATGTCGTTATATCAGTGTTTTGTACTATTAAGCACCACTTGTCAGACTTGTCAATGCCATTAAAACTTTTTCTCGTGTTGCTTTAGTTTGATTTTGCAACAGCAAAGCTAACACTATTATATTATGTTTCTCCTTCTGAACAGATTTTTATAGAAATAGAAAATGCCAAATGGCAGATTTCTTTTGATGCATAATAATAGAACAATACAAAACCAGTTAACAAGCTTGTTAAACTCGATGAAATGCTAACAGAATAACAAAAACAGCTTGATAGTGTCAGCTTGTTCGAAAAAGAGTTGATAAGTTGGAAATTTTGGAATAGCCACTTGTAAGCATTCTCTTTGAAATTAAATGAGAGATTTTGAAAACCTTTTTCAGATATTAGTTTTGTTCAGCCATGATTGTACAGAGTACAGACAAATACATAGATTTACATACATTGTGATTGCTAGAATGCTTCAGGTAGTTAATAATAAATAACAAAAGTAAATATTTCAGCACAGAGTATTTAGCTGAGTGTGTAGGAAGAGAAACGTGACCTGGTGAGAAGCCAAGCAAAACGTAATCAAAAAGTAAGTACTAATAAAAAGTTTTTGAAACACGAAAACTTACTCCGAAACGAATTTTCTTAGAAAATCGCGTAATTCTATTTCCATTGTTAAAGAGAGCAAAAGACTTGTCCTTTCTATAGCCTCACTTTTCTAATACAAACCAAGTCAGTTTCAATTTTCTTCCTTGCTGCTCTTCCTACACAATTTTTTGTGCTCCTCTCAGCTTTTCTACACTGCCGCCAAGACGCTCAGCACAAAAGAAATGCTGTTGACTAAACAGTGAAAATTTTCCATAGGAATGGCGGAAAAGTAGCTGTTTAGGTGAAAGTGACATGACGTGACAAGACTTTTCTCTCATGCAAATCCAATCAAACAGAAGAATCAAGCTCAACAGAGTTGAAGTTTAGAGAGCTGATTGTGATCGGGCACTCTACTATTCTTGCATGAAAGTAAAAAATACTCGTCCCCGTCATGTCCTTTCTCTCTTCCTTCGCCTCCGAAATCAAGTCTGTTTTTATTTTGCAAGGCAAGTTACAAACCGACTCAAAAACCTAGAGAGGGAAAAAGAGCAAACAAAATGGACAACACAAAGTTTGTGCTTTAGCCCTTCATGATTGAGGAAACAAAGCTAGATCCTCAGTTACGGCAATGGTACAGTAGCGGGCTATCCTTCACCCTTAGCAAGCGGTTAAAGCAGAAATTGATTAGTGGATCGAAAGGAAAGTTTTTCTCGACAGGAATAACAACCAACCACTTTTTGGGTATGAATAGAAACAAATAGAAAAATTACAATCATCCAGCATTTTCAGCACAAAAAAGAACATCCATTACAAACGTTTGTTTCACAATAATATGAGAACCCAAAAATATGTTTGAGAAAGTAAATTTGTAAAAGCGAACTGAATATTGAGCATGTTTACTTTCCACTCGTTACCAGGAATTGTCGATGCAACAACAAACAAACGGCGGTTTGTGTAGTAGATCTGGTTTTGCGCAATAATTCTCTTTTGCTGATGTTAAGTGAAGCGTGTACTGTTTTAAACAAGTCAGTGAAAATCATTTCAATGGGATTGAGATAATAAAACGGACAGATTGATACACAAGTAGAATTTTCAGCGGATTGCTGCTCTGATGGTAAATCCATATATATAAACTGCTGTGTTGATTGGTTACATCACATGATCGATCAGTCAGTGCCAGTACTCTGAACGCCTCCGCAGAAACTGGTCACCATTTAGTAGTTGCACAGTTTTTCATACTATAGTCAGTACAGAGAAACGGAGAAAGAGTTCGCAAACATGATCATATCTAATGATTTGTGTTATGAAAGAAATCAGCAAATCTTGTTGCTTTTCCCGTACCACTCTGGCAAATTTTTTATTTGCTTTCTTTATCGAAACTACGTGATCACGATCACCACTACTTTCTCCCTTTCTCTCGAGTAAGCTAATCGAAAGTCTAAACACAAAGTGTAGTTAGATAATGTTTTCTTTTCAAATGGGCTCTCCATATTATATATATACATACGGATATTGGGCAAGAGTGGGTTCTTTTCATCTATTTATATTCAATGCTGGTATGTCCTACTCCTTTCAGCTTGCTATTATTTGACTATTTTATGCCCCTTAATTTCATTTTGCTTTTCTGAATCATGAAAGCGGGTGCATGTGGGCGTTGTATGACTACTGTAATATCTTCTACACAGTTAAGCAGCGTATCATTTTGTTTTTTTACAAAGAAAAATGTATGTTGTAAATATTAAAGACAAATGAACGGATTGATTTTCAAGAGAAAAGAAATCTGAGCGAAACAAAGCTGTGTCTCGTTGTTTCATAAGCGTATACGCCAACTTTCTCCCCACAACCCACACATCATGCATTCTTGAAAAGCTATATAACAGAGACACAAGCCACTTGATAAATTAGCGAGAATTTTTTCGCTCACTATAGATGATTTTCGAGTACTGGCAGGCTCTACACATGAGATTTTTTGTGTTTTATTGTATCCCTTTGTTTTCTCATCATCGTCAGCATTTTATCCCATCACAATTCTATTCATATTTACAACTTGATCAAGCACAACCTTTTTTACAACTTTCAAGCCTTATTCACATTATGGCCCTTTTAATGATGCTTTTTCATCAAAATAATGGACTAAAACACTACGTGTTTATTGATTGACCCTACAACAATGGTTTAGTAATCAACTATCATCACCGTGTGATACCTTGGCGATCTAGTTATCCGCAAAAAATGAACCTAATCTCATCTCACGTCCATTTTCCCCATTCACTCGTCTTTTCATTCTCCTGAGTGCACTTGGCACTCCACTTGAATGCTATTTGGCACAGTTCGAGCGCCAAACGCCTCATCAAGCCATGCAGAACCACTAAAGGGAAGATGTTCTCCTGATATAGTAGCATTCTACAGGAATCTTGTAGTTTTTCCACCAAATTAATTAATCGTGAAATCCCTTTGTGAGATGCCACTAATAACTGTCAAATGATCCGGAAAGCGAGATGATGATGCTTGTTGTCCATCCTCTGTTATAATGATGTTACCATTATTATGAAGATGACGAGCTGCTAGGGAACGTGTCATGACTCATGACAGCTTGGCCTACCATTCCGCACACACGTGCACAGACTAGCAAAAAAGCAATAAACATATATTTCTCGCGCCAAGACATAAAGGAGCATTAGTAAAAGTCATCCGCGAGGTCAAGGGTGCATTTTCACAATGACTATATTTCTTTCAACGTCTTCCCTTTCAATTATCTCTATTATTTTGCTTGACTGTCATTTATTTCACCATACAGATCTCTACTTTTGGTGCTACACAGACTTGAGCGAGACCCGATAAAAATTTCATTCTCGTTTTATCCCAAATTCACATTTTAACAGCTGACATGACAGACGAGAAAAGAGTTGATTGCCAGGAAACAGACAGAAATGGCACAACAGACAAGTGTGCACTCCATAACGACTGCGGTTAATACTATGATTATTGCTGTGTGCACTCACCGCAACTCCTGGCTACAACTGCTACCCATTATAAAAGTAACCATTTTCTCTACTTTCTCTCGTTTGCTCATCACTAGACCGTGTATCAGGCCACTTGACATTGCGTTTTTATATAAAAACAAAAGAAACGGGACTTCACGAAGCATTGATGAGAGAAGGATAGTGAGCACCCGGCAAAGTACCACTAGCAGTACCACACCAGTACATAAAAAACGCTTATTGTTCTTACCAGGGATACATCTTGTCCATCATTCATGAGCTTGTGACCCCATTTTTTCGCCTCGGCCTTTCAAACAGCAGCACAGCACTTTGTGGTGATCCCACCACCAGCACACAAACATGCCACAATCTCTGTTTTATTTATTTTCAGTCGTGTCTTACGACAGTGCGAGCTACCAGATTTGATTTTCTTTTATTGTGCATGCATGTATTGGAGACGAAGGATACTTGTGTGCTGGCAGGATGGAAAGAGTCACATTTCCATCATGACGACTGAGATAACAACCATGATGATAATGGTAATGGTCACGAAAAGAATTTAAATGGATGAAGTAACAACTCAACGACCATAAGATTGGTGTCACATGAACAGCAAAGGAACCTTACGGTGTAAATAGAAGCATATAGAAGCGCACTTTTAAGACACGCCGTTTCCGTTGTGTGTGTAAAACATCACACACACAGACACAAAGAGAAAGTCGTTTCGTTAGAGAAATTTTAGACGGAAGACGGAACAAGTAGCCGGATATCTGTTTTCTGAAACTGTTTTTTTCGTCTATGGAAGCTACTAAAGAGTGCTTGCGTACAGTCTCAGTTTTTTAAAGTAGCACAACGAAGGGACATTGGTTGTGTTTGTAAGTGTGGCTAAAGGATTGAGAAGAGATATGCCTGGACCTTTATAAACTACACAATTCTGCTGTCACATCACATTATTTATCGGATGTTAAAAGAAAGGAAAAACAGAGTGAAAAGCCAAAACCAACAACTATAAAAACTGCGAATAGAGATAGATGTAGGGAATAAGAGAGAGAGCAAAAAGGAAAGAGAAAACTGGATATTGCAAGTGTTCCTCGGGGACAATGCATAGAAAAAGGATGTTCAGATTACATTGCTACTCTTATCGTAAATATAGCACATATATATGTTATACAGCGGAGAAGGCCAACAATTGAGTAGTAAAAGGAATTTGATAAAACGGGCGAGGATAAAGAAAGCAGTGTGTGCAATAGACACATAGACACAAAAACAATGTGCAAAATCTAAAGAGAGAAGAAAAACAGACATGTGGGGGGAGGATGTGTAGACCTACTAAAAAGAAGACTTGTTTCTTTTTTAGCTTTCTATATACAAAACGCGTTTTTTACCATTTCTATCCGTTTTTAACACTGAAGCTTGTCCGACATATATTTTATTTTTATTTTGCACGTGCATTCAACTTTGGTCCAAAGAATACAAAAACAATTGGTTGGACTGATAAAACTGAAAAAAGAAGAAATAAAAAAGTATGGATACACCGAGTTCCATTAGTTTTAATAGCAAAAGATGCAAAATGTGGAAATGCGGGCGGAGAAATAGGAGGAAACAATCAACAGCACTAACAAGAACGTGATACATGTGAATGCAGTTGCAAAAACATTCTGAAAAAAAAACAACAATAAAAAACATATCATCATGTTCTCAGTTGGCAAACGCAGGGAAAGGAACACGTGAAAGGAGGAGATTGTAGATACTCAACTTGTTATTCAACCGTGAGACATGCAGCGCTACAAAAGGAAGAAATAATCTAAAAACCTTTTTCCATTCAAGCGCATATTTACGTTTATACACACCACAAACTAGTTGTCACATTACAAACGTTTAAATTCACCAAACCACAAAATAGTAAAGGAGGCTTTTGAGGAATTGTTAGATTGAGTGCGCAAGCGACTGCTAAAATAGTTGTTATTTTGGTGGTCGATGTCGCTTTTATGTCTCTTATTATTTTTGGGCGTTTTTCCCGTTGGACGTGGGAATTTAAGAGACATCAGGGGAATTGGTGTAGTTTGAGGGGTCTTGTTGGTGGTTCCCATCGATGTAAAATGGTTCCTATCTGATTCCAACCCGCACCTCGAAAGGCCGGCTTCGGAATCAGGTAGGGCCACTTCACATGCACTCTCCTCCCTTGCTTCCAGTCTGCACCCGGTTGGGCCGACTTCGGAAGCACCGCCAAGGAGGGTGCTTTGATGGGTAGACCCTACAGGTAGACGCCCATGCCGTAACACGGACACCTCCTGCTCTACACCAACTCCAACATTGCTGACAAAGGTGTTATTGTCAGCTGAAGAGGAAAGTCTATGCTGCACCATAGACTTCCCCTTCTTATGTTGGTGCCTATGCTTTACATCCATAGGCTTCGGTGGGGGCATGGTGAGAAAATAACTCGACGTTTCGGTGCAAGTCACCTTCATCAGGATAAGCGTTTCTGGAGATGTTGTTGGTTCAACTTCCAAAAACGCACTCAACAACCAACAAGTTGAACCAACAACATCTCCAGAAACGCTTATCCTGATGAAGGTAAGTTGAACCAACAACATCTCCAGAAACGCTTATCCTGATGAAGGTGAGTGCGTTTTTGGAAGTTGAACCAACAACATCTCCAGAAACGCTTATCCTGATGAAGGTGACTTGCACCGAAACGTCGAGTTATTTTCTCACCATGCCCCCACCGAAGCCTATGGATGTAAAGCATAGGCACCAACATAAGAAGGGGAAGTCTATGGTGCAGCATAGACTTTCCTCTTCAGCTGACAATAACACCTTTGTCAGCAATGTTGGAGTTGGTGTAGAGCAGGAGGTGTCCGTGTTACGGCATGGGCGTCTACCTGTAGGGTCTACCCATCAAAGCACCCTCCTTGGCGGTGCTTCCGAAGTCGGCCCAACCGGGTGCAGACTGGAAGCAAGGGAGGAGAGTGCATGTGAAGTGGCCCTACCTGATTCCGAAGCCGGCCTTTCGAGGTGCGGGTTGGAATCAGATAGGAACCATTTTACATCGATGGGAACCACCAACAAGACCCCTCAAACTACACCAATTCCCCTGATGTCTCTTAAATTCCCACGTCCAACGGGAAAAACGCCCAAAAATAATAAGAGACATAAAAGCGACATCGACCACCAAAATAACAACAGAGGCTTTTGAGGAGCCGGCTAGTAATAAAGTTTGTAATTAAGTGGCGTTGACGATGACGATGATGATGGAGGCTCAAAACATTATGCATAATTTTCTCATAAGCAACCCCATCATCATTCTCGCCCATGGCTAATAATAATATAAGCTCTGAAAGTGGAAAGGAAAACAAGTGGCGAAAATCTGTGTTTTTGTGGCTGCATGCGTATGTGTGTGTGTTTGTTCTTGTTCGCTCGTGCTTTTCTAGCGTTTGTTTATGTGTCAATGTGCTTGTCTACCACTTCCTTTATTCTCTCACGCGCAATATTTACCCCGTTCTGTGCTGATGCCACTTTATTGACTATGTGCCTTTCTCTTCTCGTGAGCATAATCAACATTATGATGACAGCAGGGAAAACAAGGCAAGCTAATAATAATAATGCCAACAATGATGCTAGTGTGTGTGTGTGGATGTGAACAAGCTCGTTATTTGGTGGTAGTGGTGCTACTAGGAATAAAGATGATGATAGCGATTAGAGCAAAAAAATATTATAGTCTGCTTATATGCTGCTGATAAGAATGTATGGCTTCTAGACAGAAAAGCAATGTTGCTGCTGTGGCACTATCTCTAAAGTTGCAGCATAGGAATGGCATGATGGAGTTCAATCTTCTGCGATGGATTATTATTATTAATCTCTGCTGAATTCTTGAGAAAAAAAATGAACTGGTGTTCCATGCTCTTTCTCTCTCTCTCTTTCCAAATTCAACTTGCTCTCAGCCTGATAGAACTCAACCAGCTGGCTTGCTTGATTTATCATTTCAGCTGATGTTTCCTCAGAGAGATGAGTTGACGAAAAAAAGCTTGTGGAATGGAATGTGGTGTGGGATAAAATGGAAGTTTTCAGGAATGACGAAGTTTTGCAGTTGGATGGGTGGAAAGGGAGAAGAGGATGACTGAGAAGAGATAATAAAATGCGGAAAACATTATCTAATAATTTTAGAAGGGTTTTTGGTTTTATATGGAGCATTCACAGGAGCAAAAAATGAGAAGAGGCAGATGGGTTTGAACAGGAAGGGAAAAGAGAGGATGATCAGGATGATTATAGTGAGTTGTCAAGTAAAATGGAAAGGTATTTAGAAACTCTGAGCTAGACACACACTACAAACTTGGAGGAAACCAGAAGAAGAAGAAGAAGAGAAAAGTAAACTGGAAGAAAAGAAGCACGATTACTATGATCCTCTCTCCTTGCCAGTATCACATTGCCGCCTTATGGCTTCGCACTTCTTATCTGCTTATTTCAAACCCGGATTTATTTACTGTTTCCGTGTTGAGTAAAAGGAGCTAAAGATAGGTTTATAATGATCACACATTGGACTGGAGAAAGAGTGGTCTCCATTTGGGCTCCAATGAAGGGAAATGGAGGATTTGGCAAAGAGAAAGTGGGCTGCTGCTTTGGCTTTAGCAATAATACTACATTTACACAATAAAGGACAAGAATAAGGGGAAAAGGGGTAACATTTTCGAATGAACAGGGAAAATTGAGGAAGTAAACAGCGGTAGAAGTACACATTTGTAGGCCTTCATGGCATATGGATTACCATATTAGGTTGTGTAACTCTGCTCCTTGGGCTTTCTTGTCATTTCCATCTGGATAGGAAATAGGCTTTTTGAACATTTCCGCTTTCAGGGAAGCAAACTGGCAGCTCCATATACGTTTTTTTGGTTTTTTGTATGAATTCAGAAGACAAATTGTACAAAAGGAAGTGTATTCAAAATCGAAAAAAATAAACATGGGCAAAGATTAAGTTGAGAACATGGGCTTCTTATAATAAGAAGATCAAGAGTGGGAAGTTTCTTTGAGTTATGAAACCCCTGTGTATGATTTGAATCCGGAATTATTTTCCTGACGAGAAAACGATGTTTTGAAAAATGATAGGAAAGCGAGATTCAAGATGCTGTCATGAGAATGGTTACGTAAAAAACGATTTAAAAAAAACTTACATCCTGTTTCCATGGAAGCTAGTAGAAGACCATGTGATGCCTGGCGCTCCGCAGCTGCTTTGTGTAAAAGCTGCATGGCAAGGGAACGCTGTATACGCTCCGGATGTGTGAGTGGTGACTCCATCGGTGGCGATAGACTGATTAGTGGGGTCATCAAATGAACCACGATTGCCAGTTGAGGGTCTGCCACCTCGAGTACATTGAGTGGTGTTCCTGCCTCAGACTGACAACCGGACGAAGACTTACTGGTCGAGTTGTTGTTACTTGTTTTTGACTTGGTGTCGGGCAACTGGAGGAGAAAGTAGAAAAAATCAGAAATTGCATACTTGTGAAGATGGAAAGAAAACACTGCCGTTGCGTCACACAACAAGCATATATATGGGCTGATCCCTTTTGTACATGTATTTTGTACATTTCATCAGTTTTTTCACTCATCAAGTAAGATCTAATTATTTTTGTAAGCACTACAAGACTAGTATGTAAACAGTCCAGGAAAGAAATAGAAATCAGTTTGCATAATTAAGTACTTAGCTGAGTGTTGACGTTTGTCAAAAGGGAAAGCAAATAAGACGATGTATCTTAAAATACATATAAAATAGAAAGGATATAAATTGCTCTTTGCAAACATTATATAAGGCCCGGAAATTGGGCAGCTGAATAAGTGTTCCTACAAGGTTGTTCAACTTACACGTACCTACACACCATATTATTATTACATATAGAGACTGATGGAAAGCCTTAAACGAAAGAAAAAGTATCAAAAGTACTTAGGGAAACGCGACACTAAGTAGTAGATGTTTTTAGTTGGTGTTTAGTACCGTGGGAATGACAAAGATGGACTTTAACAAGAGGTGAAAGTGCAATAGTACCAAAAGGTATTGTTAGTGCAAGTTGTGTGTTATGACAACTAAAAAGTTTTCCAACTTTAACCATCATCATCTATTATTATCCTTCAGCTAAAAACTCTAGCTCTAGCACTAAACCCATGAAATTAACCAGAATATAGTTGTAAAAAGGAAAGTCGTGTAAGTTTAGCGCACCATTTTTCCATCCCTTTTCAGCTTATGTTTTTGCCAAATTGCATTAATATTCCGAAAATCTACTAAATGGATTAAATTGAAATGTAACCACGTAAGCAGAATCCATTTTATGCGAGTAAATCAGCAATAATTAAATCAGTCCTTGGGAATGCTTTTATATATTATTCATAACGTTTATGATGAAATACACGGATGAACAAGCGGTTGTATATTTGTTAATGAGCTGACTGTGTAAAATGAAAATCTGGAAGATTCTCACAGTTTTGATGCTGCTATACTTTTTTGTCTCGTTTTCAATTCCATCTTCTATCCTGACAAGCCTGCTGGTTGTGGTTATATAAATTAATGTTGAAAGCATTGCAAACCATTTCTCTTTCGCTGCTTAAACTTAAACAATTCAGCGAATCTTTTTCCCTATACAAAAAATCGTGCCATATCTTCTGGAGATTTGGCTAATGGGTTTATGTTGTAATCGTCGAATTCGTTTTTTGTACCAAAAAAATACTTTTCCTGTAGAGAGATACGTTGAATGATGATGATATTGAAAGAGTAGAACAAAAGTAAAAGCAGTGAAAAGGTGAAAATAGAATACTACTCCTGCTGTTGCTGTGTGTGTGTATGGTGGTATGTCAGAATTTTTTTAGTCCGCGTATAGAAGATGATGATAGATGAATGCCTTCCTGTTCTACACATCCATTAAGCAAGATCAATTTGTCTAACTTTTTTTCTCCATTTCGGTTCTTGTAAAACAGTCCATCTTCTTGCCCCTAGATTCTAGTGTAAATTTTTATCCTGCTATTGGGTTTCGCTAGTAACACCACAAGAAATCAAGTATAACCGATGCAGCAATGTTGCCCGTTAAAAATAGATGTCTGATTATTTTTTGACCATGACTGCCCACTTGCGTAACAATTGACATGAATGCTTATTTTATGATTGTTAATCACCATAAAAATTAAAACTGTACCAACATGACATTATTCTCCTTTTTGTCAATTTCAAAAAACCACACTTGAACCTGTTACAAGTTTTTGGCGGACTCTGTCCGCTCTGACTCACTAACAACCTCGCAGTGGGTCGAGTTGCCAACGAAGAGAATGTTATTTCCCATAGAACATCGACGGACGACCGGATCACATAGACCGTCCATAAGAAGTTCCAGCCGTGTGCTACCTAATCAAACACTATAAACGTAAACAGAGAGAGAGGCACCAAGAGGATTACACTTTTTGCAATCGTTTGGAGGAGATAGTACCGTCAACTCTTACAAATCGGTTTCAGTAACCTGCTACTTTGTATACCCATAGAAAAAATATTATTTACATAAGTAACGGTTCAGTGCACAGTCATTACAAATTTGCACTTGAAGTATTGAACATGGTATATATAACTCCTCAGAACAAAAAAATCTATCGTCTACACAACCCTTTTTTTATTATGCAGACAGACAGACACTTCAGATCATGCATAATTTTATGTGCCTGTGGAGTTTTCTTGAACTTTTTTTTTTCAGTTAGAGAAAAAGCACACAAGAAAGGAACATACATTCAAGGCACACATCTATTCTCAAGGCGAAGAAAAAAGGCGGCCGAAAAAAAATGTTTGCCTGGATTAGAAATGCCATTTACATTTTTACATGTGATGTTTTATGCATTACATAGGGATTTGGAGATGTGGAGAAATAAAAAATGATGTTGTTTCTTATTACCGTTATTATCGCTACCAGTTACTACTTTTTTACTTACTGCTGTGTTGCGTCTATGTAATAATATGCTACTATACACTGCCACTATTCTAATATGCAGTTTCACCACCCAACCAAACACTATTCAACAAACTGTGAAAGGCGCAGTGAGAGAGAGAAAGGCACACAGACACACACAATAGAAGCAAAGAGCAAACACAATTTTGTATGGTTTTTTTTCTCTCGTGTGTGGTATGCCTTAATGGGAATAATAAAAGTTAGCCTTAATCTCATAATGGATTCGTCGACGGCGATTTTTCTCCACACGCGTTTGTACCTTCATCAATCCCCCTTTTATTTCCTCCTGTGTTTATTTTATAAAGTAAATTGTTAAATGGGTGAGCATACATTGGGAATGGCGGGGTGATGTGCTTACCGTGAGACCGGCAGGAAGAAACCGATCAACACATGCAAGAGGAATGATGAAACAATCTCGGGATAGGCCAGCAACCACCTCTAACATGCCTGGTTTTCCTGGGTCCTCACCGTAGAAAGAGGAGGATGGAGGATGGTGAGGACCCGGAATTCCTATTCCGCTACTACTACTCACTACACCGCTGGGAGGACCGCCGCTGCTGGTTGCTGTCCACACCACGGGATTCCCGGCTCCGGCCCCGAAGCTCACCTAAAAAATAAATATAACAGAGTTTTGAAATACTAGTCAACATTCAACATAAATATATTATACACAACACGCAAATAACAATAATAATGCTAATAAATTATAATAATATTTGCTACTTTTTAGTGTTATCTTTTTGCTGGTATGCAGCATGACAACAAACAACAAATGCTATAGGGCATTCTCTCTTCCCTTTGCCAATTATGCACGAGGGACCAGCTTTATATCCTTGTCCCCTTAAACAACGCAGCGTATCTTTACTCATTCTAATTTATTTTTTATGTAAAGAAGCGATAGC
Organism: Entomobrya proxima; assembly: GCA_029691765.1. NCBI lineage: Eukaryota > Metazoa > Arthropoda > Collembola > Entomobryomorpha > Entomobryidae > Entomobrya > Entomobrya proxima. The sequence continues at coordinate 38,922,380 of CM056173.1, forward strand.
AATGTATTACAGAAAGCGTCTTTCTTTCAAGTGTCCTACTTTTCTGTTTGATGATGACAAGGCAGAGGATGACGAGAGCAGGGGAAAATTGAGAAAGAGAGAGGAAAGAGGGGGCTTGATGCGAATCAGTCTGGTGTGCATTTTCTGGCAACTAATATCACCAACGCCATCAGCAGAGCTAAAAAAGGTAAAAGCCTATCTGCGACAAATATGAGCAGGCCTGCCCACACATCCCGAACGAGTTGTAAATTGTAAATGGTTAAAATGCGTGCATCCGGAATACGGAAAAGGAGGTAAACTGGACTCGTGGGACTTGTGTGTATGTAGTACTTTTACTATTATACTTGACAGAATACACACCGGTGTCGTTATTCTAACGTGGGAACAAATGTGCCTGTTTGCACGATCCTCCCACACGTGCCCACAAAAAGTGTTTCATAAACCCGTTGGTCTTTTGCCTTGAATAACCATTGCTCTTTAATAAAGTAATTCGCGACATGTCCAAACCTTTTCCAATGTTTCAATTTTGCATGGCCCTTGTTTAATTTAAACCGAAATACGCACAAGAAAAGTAAAAAATGGCATGTTTTTAAGCTTTTTATAACTAAACGATGATGACATTTCCAAGCTTTTCCTTGTTTCATTACCCAATTATTATTGTAATACACATGGCCTTTCCATTTATGTCATTTCTTTGATGACCATGATGACGCCACAAGGGAAAATTTTCTCTGCCAACTACTGAGAAATGGTTTTTCTCAAAACAGCTTAAGCGCTCGTGTGTGTTTTTCTGTGGTTTTGTCTCCTTTTGCCATTTTCGTTTGCAAACTTGAAGGAAAAAGTGTTTTTCAGTTGCTTACTGCAATGTACAATGCTGCTTGCTGGCATTCTTAATGCATGCAGCGTACCCATATCGGCACATACCTCTTTTATGTACACAGTCACACGTTCTCCATTTTCCAGAAGATGACGATGATGATGACGGTTTAGGTTTTTGTGTCTGTGTTGTCTTGTCTTTGTAAATATTTCACAAGAGAAAATTGAGCGAGTACTGCTGCTGGTCCCTCCATTTTATTTTGTCCTTTTATATCCTTTCTCAAAAGCTTTTTCCTTTTTTGACCATCATCAACATTTCCATCAATGGCATTTATCAAGTGATTTCTCTACAAACTCTGGTATACTTGTTTAGTATGTGCAAATACTTAAGCATAGTTAATAAGCGCTCCAACTTAACACAAGAGGAGTAAATCGCACAAAATCCCACAATTTACTGCAAAGGTGGGATTATCATAAAGAGAGAAATAGGGTGGGAGTATAGTGGTGCAGTCGGTTGTACATAATTTGCTGACTCTGCTTGTCGCATATTCCACGCTGACACAAGATTCATTTAAAACCACTCACTTTTCTGAATTAAATATGATAACAGTAATGGGGAGAAGGAAGGAGAGAGACACTGGGAAAGAGCGCAATGGTGGAGAAAAACAGGTATCGATTTTATAACGGAAAATCAAGTTATGTGACAATTTTGTTAAGCAATGTGTAATGCGTTTGTTTGATCAAGCACTTGTTTCATTTCTCTACAAATTCAAATGTGAAGAGACTAACCGTGAAATTAAGGTACAATAGAGTTAGAGTATCACACAGCGTGCATGAACTTAACAATGTAAATTCTGAATATTTACGCCATCACTATGCATTTGTGTACTTTTGCTTTTACAATTTCACCACAATGTTGATAACATTGTAAGAGTGTATTCATGTAGCAGCAGGAGCACAAACGTCTTATTCAACATAAATGCATTAGTTATTATGCAAATAACTAAAGTAGGTTTGGTTGGCAAGCCAAAAACAAGATTTTAAAACTTGTCTTTGTCCTTCTTCCTCTTGACTTGAGTGAGAGTGAAAAAGAGTGCAGTCGAATGACATGACATGGCTTATGCAGAAAAAGATAGATATCAAACATGTATTCATGAGAAAATGGGATTTTTCGCATGTGATGTGTTACAGAGGCGGAATTCAATTGCCTTTTTATAACATCAAGTCCGTATTTTTTCGCTGCTTGCATTTCCCAACTGGCTTCTCTACTTGAATGTGTCTTCTTTCATTACTCCACATTCTTCAAGCATTATAAAAGCATCGCTGTGTGGTTTCCGTTTTGTAAAAACAAATACTTCATGACAATCATATAACAAACAACACATGCTTGCGTAATTATATATGTGAAGGGGGAAAATAAGTGATTTGGTAATGGTTACAGGGACATTTAATTTGACGCATCAACTATTATACCCTGATGCCTTTTGCATATTTAATTACGGCCAATTTTGCTACTTGCATTGTACATGCGCCACCAAAAATCATACTGAGTGCAAAAAAGGTTTAAAGTTGACAAAAATTGTGTCCCTTCATGGGAGACATGACACAAGTGTCATTAATGACAACATGATGATATTCGGCAAGTATTTTGAGCACAAAAAGATGGACATTATGTCATGTGTGCCAATGCAAGTTTTGCACACTACATGAAACCGGGTTCTCTCGCAACTTGAAACGGTGGTAATATATGTGATAATAATATTGATAAATAGAGTAGAACAGACACAACACACACACGTGCTTCAACCAACTTAAAGTATGACACACCAACCACCATACACAAGTAGGTAGAGCAGGCTCAAAAAACTTGTGTTCGTTTTCCCACTGCACTACTACTTTAACACAAAGAGTAATGCAAAGAGAGAGAAATAAACGAAAAACTCAAACTCAACCAAGTTTTCTTCCTGTGCCGAATAAAATATTTATGACTGCTTTGCCAACGACTTTTGCAATATTGCCGGCTGGGTATACTTTAGCATGCCCGCATGATAAAAAATGCACACAAACACACACAGTGGTGCAGTTTAAATACATACTATCATATCCAAAGTGCAAAAATGAAAAACGCTTGTCTATTTATATAAAATGGAAATGGCCAAAAAGTGTAATTACGCTGTTATAAATAGTTTATACAATATTTTATGTGAAAGAATGACTACACGCCTGTATGACTAAATAACCTTCGGCAAAAGGAAAGAGAAAAGCAGAGAACCGAAACGTAACCCAGCTATAGGCATGTTCATTGATATGCTCATCATAACATAACACAAACTCTCACCACCAACAGAATTATTTAATTTTGCTACAATTTCTCTTCGTCCTTAGTTTCCCATGTATAATGAATAGAGTACATAGTAGTACACATAATAATCAAATAAACTGGCAAAGCCATCCAGTTTGTAACTACTGCCGCCATACCACCACACCATCATCATCTCTATTTCTATTTATTCAGCACATGGTGAAGGGGAAAAAGGTTCATTAAGAAACAAAGAGGGTACTGTGTAGGTCTGACGGGGAAAGGCCTTGTTAGTGAGTAATGCGCTCTGCTTTGAGAGATGGAACGAGAGAGATAACTAATGCAAGTAATCAAGTAATCATGTCATGTACACTTTGCATTTATTACTACACTACAATGTGGCCTGTGTGCATTTTAAACGCTTTTCCCGTAAATTATGAGAGTGTGCCGGTGTTGTGTCATCGATGCCGTCACGCTCTGCCAACATAAAGTTGAATGATGATGCGATGGTCTATGATGCTGGGCTCGGGAACAACAAAGGAACATTATGTAAAAGCCAGCAGATAGATGAGCTTGAGTAAAGTACATGTGCTTTACTTGTAATTCAATTTACGACGGAGTGATAAACAATTTATGCTTGAGAGTAGTGGATGGGTTTAGTGTGTGTACCTTGGATAAATTGACAGAGTCCCCGGTGGACTGGAAACAATGTGAAGCCACGGTAAAACTTTATTTTTCAAAGTACAAACAGAAAAAGCACCCAGACGCAGACAATACAGAATACTGTTGGTTGTGTTCAGAGAATGTTTGTACACGCTTGGCTTTGAAACCACTAGAAAACGGATCACTGCACTTTACAATCGGAAATGAGAGAAAGCTGACGCTGTTTGGATGAGCAAAGCACTAAATGGTCTCATTTACAAAGGCGAACCAAATCTGAACTGTCTGTCACCGACTACAATCTGGCTGTGGAATGAATGTAAAAATTGTAGGAATATAATGACATCATTTAGACCAAAAATCAGCCAAACTTAAAAAGGCAATCCAATAGTATTTTTTTCTTTTTCTCTATAGGAGTTCTACATTGTCAATAGAGTGGTTGCTGGGTAGACGCCTTAGTACAATATTTTTTTCTGTAGGAAAACAAGTCAAAGAGGTCGATTCGATCAGCATAAAATATCGATAAATCTCTTCGGAATCGGTTCGATTGGAATGACACTGAAATTATGTATGTTTTTCTTTCATTCACTCTCACTTCAGAATGTGCGGACACAGATATACACACGCTTTTTTCTGTTTATCTTCTTCTCTGATCGTCATCATCACCAACTAAGCAAGCTAGAGAGTGTCATGTCAACCACAGACACCAGTCAACTCTTCTCTTGAGTACTCACTTTACATCCACTCTTGCCTTTTAAGTAAAAGCGATAAATCAATATCCGGTTTTCCTACTTTCTCCACTTTCATAGAGAAGAAACAAGTAGAATGTGTGTAGGTTTAGCGTACTAGTAAAAACACGCTTTCAAAACCTTTTTCTTTACTATTGTGCGTTTCACAAAGTTGAACTAAAAAGATGCGTAAATTCCAAGGCTGTAGATAAGAAAATGCGAGCAACGACAAGATAAGTTTGCATGAGAACAAAGACAAAAACTTTGCTCCCTATCGCTTCTGGATCTGGACAGGTGTGTTTCTTAAAAAACGTAGTGTGCGTATAGCTTTGGTGTGCGGTCACCACGAACCACTCACTCCATTTGACCAACGAGTGTACGAACAAGCAAAGACTAGAATGCTGACTGACTCAACTCCCAGTTTACGAAGAAAAAGTCGTCCATGCAGTCAACCGGACTAGAGAACTAAGTGGCCGTGCTCAGTTTCGTTACTTTTTTTGCCCGATTCCCCGAAAACATTAGGAAGTAGACTCATTGAATTTCGCTGAAAGGACGTGTTCAAAGCGAAAAAAATCGCACACTTTCTTGCCGTTGGTTAGATGCCCAATTGTATTAAACTCTCTATAGTGGCTGGTATTACAATTTCTTTAGCACCCAACCCGTCCGTAATAATACAATATATAAATGTTATCGGAGTTATTACTATTATTATTATTGTGGAGGTTGTAAGAGTAACTACTTAGTTTCCTCTGTGCAAGTCGCAAGTGATAGTTAAACTTTTGTTGCCGCTGTCCAAAACGTTCTAACAAAGTATATATCTCTTACTATGCATGCAAGCGGACAGACAGGGTCCGAGCGAAAGAAAGCACTGGCACCACTACCACCACCAATTTGTATACCTTGAGAAGGAGAAGAAAAGTTAGTTTTTTATTAGTCTAATGTAAGTAGAGAATCTACATGCTTAGTCCACAAAGGTGCAGGAGAATAGGTGTGTTCTCTATGCATTTGTTGAACTACCATGGCACCGCCAACACCATCACATCACCACCACCGCCGTCCTCTCGTTTCCCAACTCTTGAACTTATTTTTTTCTATTTGTTTTTCTCCCAAAAACATTCCTTTACACATTGCTGCTTCGTATATATTTACGTCTTAAATGCCTATACTCAGACGAACATCCGTTTATCGTGCATCGTCTTCCTAATAGCAGTAGTAACTAAGCTAGTAAGTCAACTCAGGTTGGAATGTGGTGTGTACTTTTTAAGCTGAGCCAAGGATATGTACCCAAGTATTGCAGCTTAAACGTACGTTAAAAGCCATATAATGTGCTTATTACGTAATCCGGTAATCTGTCTTGTATATACGTTATACACAGATATATGTATTTTTTGTCATCGTAGTGATGCTCATGTTGGCAGTTATGTCTGCTACAAGAGAAACGTTATGATTATCATTAATGCATAACTAAAACCAGTGTGCTTGTATAACGTGGCATTCGTCAACAGAAAAAGAAAAACTAAAAGACATTTCTTGCGTGCGAGTTTCTTTTCTCAGAGCAGTCAACAACAACGAGAGATTGCGTTTGAAACCATGTATGCATTTCATACTGTCAACGTTTCCTCCTTGTTCATTCCTTACTCGACTGAGAGACACTTAACTAACTGAATTTATAGAACGAGCAAATCAGTATGGGGAATCATTTATCTGACACTGCCATCCACACAATTAGGTGCACTGTTCTTCTTGTCGGCCCTTTCTTTCGCACACTCCTTCCAAACAAATCCATTTCAATGAGGAAACGGTCTAATAATAATGAAAAATATATATAGTCGTTTCCTCTCAGAGAAACGGACAACGGAGTCTTTGTCACAAAGTGAAAGCCAGCAGCGCGGAGCCACACGTTTGCACTCCTGTAATCACAAGCTCTGATTAAATCACACGTATAACTTGCTAATAAACATGTAACCTGGCCTGGGTATTTTATACATTAGTGTGATGATAGCATGCAATTGTGTGAAAGAGAAAACAAAAGTTGGGAAAACTTTTTGTGTGTTTTTCTTCTTGGCATTGGTCATCATCATTATTACCACCGCTTTTCACTATGCTTAGCTGCATTATTCCGGAAACCTGTGATAGAATACCTATATAGACCAGTAAAAGTCATGGTAATTGTAAATTAGGTGATGGAATATAGAATTTTAGAAAATAAGCAGACATGCTAATGGAAGCGTGGATATTTTCTACATGAGTTTAGCAGTAGCAGGATTAAAGTAGGATATCCTTTCCAATTGCCTAGGAGAGAAAGTTTCTTTTGGAAAACTTTTTAAAGCAGTGATCCTCTTTAAAGGACAGATGAAAACACAGAGCTTCCAATAATACTTTAAGCTCACCATCTTCGGCAACTAGCCAATTACTCATAACAACTTTTCTCTATGAATGCAAAGTTTTTCACCAAGCATTTTCGTTCGGGGTTAATGTAAACGATGATGATAAAATATATCGATAATATTTTCCATTCTTTGTCCATAAGGAATTGCCGTCTTGCCAAGGACAAGGTTAGGTTCACAAGTAATACAATAAGACGTAGTACGCAAATCTTGCACTTATTTACTTGCCCTTTTCCCTCTTCACGGAAGTGATGAAGACAAAAAGGCTACTTAAATAAACTGTGCACTGGTGCACATGTTCTGCCGTCTGTCGAGTTTGACAAAGAGCACGTCATCCGTAACCTTTGTAAATGATACTACAACAAGACATCATGGTCAACATCTTTCACTCAGTCATCACTCTTGATCCAGGCAAATCATTCAGTTAAAGTATGTACACAAGTGCAACATCATCATCGTCCAATGTGCATATAACAATAAAGGTTTCTAGTACATGACGGATTGAAGAAGATGGATGAACCTGATAAAAAGCTGTGTATTTCTGGTTTGATTAAACCAGCCCAGCATATCCAGCAACAACACCTGGGAAGGAGACACGGTTAAAAAAATGAAGATGAATGGTATGCAAGGTACATAGCTTACAAAGAAAACGTACCAGTCAGAGAGAACACACACCAATCTTTTTCTATACTCATTTTGCCTTGTAGGCATTATTGGTCTGCAATGTATGCAGTCTCTTCAGAAAAAAAACTACTTAGGTATGTAAACTGGTTCATCGTAACTACCGATAAGACACGCGTTCTTCCCCAAAACTTCTAGGTCACTTGGAGTGAAAGCCAGAGGAGAAAAATCTATAGCTTTTTTGTTTACCATGCGCCGCCAAACAGAGTGGCAACTGGCAATTTATTTATTGTATATATTTTTCACTTTCGGGCTTTCCTCGTGTGTGTTACGTATATTTATTCTTTTACATGATTTTCCGCTACATTTTTGCCGGTATGTCAGCACTTTTTTGTGTTTCTTTGTAAACCTGCAAATATCTAGTTGTGACTAGAAACGAATACACACATACAATTTGTCAATGGTGTTTGGCTTTCATCCTTGAACAATAGAACAGAGGGAAAGCGTGCAAATAGAGTAAGAAAAGTAAGGTAATATCTTTAGTACAGAAAAAATGGTGTGTGATATACGTCATCACATCATTGACATCATCATCATCATCATCGTGAACAGTAGTATGCATGAAGGTACAACATTGTAAGTGAAAACATTTTTCACTTTTATTAATAACCCTTTTCGCGTGTTTCCCTTTTTGCACCTGTATTGTTAGCTATATCAATTTGCTTGTGCTTTTACTTTTCTCTTTCCGCACACTATTATTAGCAGCTGAAGATATTTGGTGGAATGTAAATTATGAATACGGAATAACAAAGGTAATAAAGGTTTTTTATACAACATTATGGCTTTTGTAAAAGGTGATATTAATAGAAACTTATTGTCATGATTGCCACGTTTCGCACATTCCAACATTCCCGCAGGATTTATTATTACACATAACTTGACTGTATCTATTGCAAAGTGTGCGCGCAACTGTGTTTTTAGAATAGAACTGCTAAATTAAATTTATGAGCTACAACAACAGAGGCACATGAAAGGGTAAACCTAATTGTGTATAGGTACATGCAGTGGTGACGACCGACGACTGATTGCTACAATGACGTGGTGTTTATTTTATTCTGGGATATTACGTAGTGGTCAGTAAAAGCACAAATCTTTACAGGGACATCTCTTGCAAAAGAAATGGTTCGTTTCACAACAGAGCTAGAGAATTGGGTTAGCTGCTAAAGCCGGGATTGTGTTTCGGATAGTAAGAAAATTTTCCTGGTATATGCAAAATTCTTGAGAATACTTTATATTATTTTATTCAGCAAAAAATTGAGAAATATGTATATAAGCTTACACACGGCAACATTTCAAAGAATATATGTTGCTGATCAGGTTATGCCGCTTTTGGTATTCTACAGCTACTTTTGCAACCTTTTTTTCTGAAAAACATGCAATCTGAGAATAACGAAATGGATGGGATATGGGACGAAAATTGTGTTGGCATTGGTATTTCAATTTTCCAAGCGACCCTAAGCAGCAGGGATATGGATGGATACTTTCCCGTTGTTATTGTTATTGCTAAAATGTGAAACGGAAGCCCGCCCGCTACAATGTGAAAATTCCAATGTGATTCCTGCTGGTCTACTCAATTTCAATTGAAACACAACAACCTCCATTCCTCCTCCTCAAATATTTGCCTATTCGTTTCTGCCAGTGTGTGCGTTTGTGTGTGTCTGTGCTTTTCGATTCTTTGCACGATCATTCAATAAATGATGATGATGAAACACACAAAGAGCAAAGAAAGGGAACAATGGTTGGTTAGCGGGCTATGTTGTTATAGTGTGCTGTATTTGTATGATGTTGATGATGATCATGATGTGGACGGGTAATGTAATAGTAAGGTGATTCCGAAAACTGAAATATAATAGGATCTCCTTTCTTCTGTTTGATCAGAAACATCACAGACACCGATCCACCGCTATTTTCTCCATCAGCATTGGTGACTGCTGTGCTGCTATTGCTCCAGGCAAGGATTGCAGTGGCTTAAGTTGTCAGAATAAGATAGCAACGTATGTAGAGATGCCATCATTTAAAATAGGTTACATAAATTAAATAATAAAAAATCACAGAGATAGTCAAAACTCGAAACATTGAAGAAATTCAATCCTAATACTGTTTGGACAATCTTATGGATAGTTTGTTTTGAATGGAAAGTATCAACTTTTTTAAAAACTGCGTTTTATATTGTATATTCTAATAAGTTCTATTATTTCCAACTTATAATGCAAGAATGTATAGTAGGCCGGAAGGAAGTTTTCCCTGAAAAGTATGCGACAGTTGTAGTTTTGCTTATCAAAGTAAAAGTATCACGCTACATCAACTCGTGCATACTTCTCTGGATACTGTTACATCTTCCCTGCTTGCAGCCTATAACACACTCGCAAAACAAGGGAAGAGAGAAAGTGCCGATCAGAGTAATAATTTCACAGATAACAAGTTAGCCACGTAGAAACGTATTGGATATGACTGACACCGACATTTACTGTTACAGCTGCCTTAAGATAAATCCGGAGATGAATAATGTGCCATCATTTGATATTTTTGACAGGCAGGCTCTTGTAACGTAACAATAACAACAAGGCTAAATAAGAGGCAGATTCTACTCCTGGGCAAAAAAGTGGGCAGCATGATAAATAACACTTTTGAAAATTTTCGCCAATTTTTCATCCACGTACACTTCTACTCCTCCTTTAGACCCAAGGTGATATTATACGTGCAAAAGCATGGCATAGCATCAAGTTGGAAAGAAATTGTGCACACACACAGAGGCAAATGGCTATGAAAAATTAAAAGCAAATGAACCACTCTTTTTTCCCACAAAACAAGACATTATCTTGTTGCCGCTATTCTTGAAAAGGGCAGGCTAAAAATCCCATCAACCATGAAAAAATGAAATGACAAGGTATTTATGTTGATATTCTCGTCAAATTCCGCCTATTTTTATCCAACTGCCTTGTTTAATAATAAACGGGATATTTAGAACTACTTTTATTACAAAATATTATTAAAGTTTGTAGCTAAAGTTTCTCTTCTGCTTGCAGTCAGTCTGCCTTTTGACAAAAAAACCTCTACCGTGGCATGAGCCAAGTTGGGCAAAGCCGCTAATTTAGCCGCATACACTATTACTTCACGCTACTGCATGAAAATTGGGAGCTGCGCCAACAACAAAATGAGGATTGAGAATGCATATTTTTTCTTGCTTGTCTTTTTGGCAGAACAAATTCTTACAATATTTGTTTTCATATTATCAGGCATCATCACCATCATGATGATGCGAGAGCCAACGACAGGCAAAAAATGAGCAAATTATCCGAAAATTGAGTTGATAAAAAGATGAGTAGTGAAATGGACTGGGAGTGACTAACCTGTTTATTGGATTGTCTGTAAAAGTCATCATCAGGCGGCAGTCCTGGCGGTCGCCCACTTCCTTTTCTTCTATCCTGAGTGGTTGGTCGCACGGGTAGCTGTTGGGCCTGTCCAAAGGGATGGGTGGAATGTGACGAAAAGGAAGTGGTAGCTGGACCCCCCAGATAGTAGTGTGATCCACTCTGGCTGGCGCTTGATTGACCTCCACCCCCTTCTGGATCTCTCTTCCCTGCAAATATCAAATGTGTCCGGTATCCCCCTCGGTGGTCGCCATCGTCCTTATCTGTAGTAGTAGTATTAGGAGCATTCTCTTTATTACCAAACTTTTTAAACATCATCGCCATCTTGGCAACAAGTGGCACCACAGGTGCGTGCGACCTCTTTTTTCAGAACAGGGAATAAGACAATGTGCGTTGCTGACGCACACACACCAAAAACTATAAATACACCCAATGACACAAGGCAAATGCGGCAACAACCAGAAAACTAGCAAAGTGATGTAGCAACTCTTTTGAAGAAACACATTTTACACTTTTTTATCATCATCTATATTTGCTTTCTTGTATTGGCAGCCATTGTCATTCATTAAACAAGCCACACAGCACACATTACTTTCTTGAGCGTATGCAATTTTGTCGTTTTGTGTTGCTGCTGTTGGCTTTTGTTATCACAGTTAAGAAAATTGTGTGGCCACCTGAGAGCAATTTTCAATCACAATATCAAGATAAAGATAAATACGCTACTTTCGAGTTTGATGAAAATTGAAAGGGGCACTTTTGTGTCACGAGAACAACACCACTTGTTTTGTTTTCATTTTCCAAGTTGACATTTCATTACGCTATCGGGATCGTCCCAAAATACAAAACACTGCTACATTCTAGCCATTACTATTCCTACCACCAACCACTACCATTAAAATGTAGAGAATGGAGATAGAAATGCAAACATGTGATGATGATCATGATGATGGTGCTTGTCTTGTGCTAAGTCGAAAATTGTAAACGATTTTTTTATACTTTTTAGACAGCAAGACAAGTGAGATCAGATTAGAAAAAAATTAGTGTAATGAATTCTTCGTTGGTAAAACAACGTAATATTTTCCCCTGAAAAAAGCTATAGCCAATAAAGTCGACATGACAAGAAAAGTCAAGGCATTTTCCTTCATTTGCTTTGCTCATACTTTCAAAATGATTCCATTGACTCTTCTCAGAAGCGATAAAACTGCTGACGTCAGTTTAACAAGAAGTCAAAATAATTTCAGCAGTGAAAGCAAAATGAACACAAAACCCGTGTCAAACGTACCATTAAATTGCAAAGCACTTCATAGCAATTAACTTGCTTTGATTTTTTGTTGTCTTTGGGAAACTACATGCATTTGATGTCATGTCATCTTTGTTATTAAACTAAACACAAAAAGTCAATGTATTCCGTGCAGTGAGAGCCAAACACTCAGTCTATATAGCGGCCAGTTCACAAGACTCTCGCCTTATCATTTAGTAAGGAAAATGAAGACAAAGGTAATAAAAAGGCAGGCCAAAAAAGCGAACAAGTTAATGCAGAGGCACTAGAAAAACCGTTTTTCTTAAATTTAAAAGACTACAGCGCTAACAAAGTCTGGCTCCACTTGTTATTCTACCTCCCCTTTTAAAACAGTATTATTACTGCTTAAAGCGGCAACTGCAATAAAATTTGTAGGACAAATTGCTTTATATTTAGATATGATCTTTTGTCTCTTTTTTGTGACCCTTTCTTTGAGTAAAGTCTTCACTACTATTCGTGCAGAACTGCTAAACCTACAAAGGAGGATGAGAGGTTGGAAGAAATAAAGAAAAAAAGGCAGGGAAACGCCGTAGGTCAGATTACTATTCCAATTTTTTCATCATCCTTTTAACTCATCCACTACTCCTTTTTTGTGTTATTTTTTAAAAACTGTGTAATATCTTTGTATGTAATCTAAAAAATAAACTTTCTCTCTCCCTGTCTTTCTTTTAATAAAATTCATGAAAGCAAATGTGTGAATGTGCATGATGAGTGTAAAGGGAGCAGAAAATTATAACGAAGGAGAAGAGAGAGGAGCAAAAGTAAAAGGAAAAATGATAATGAAAAGGAGACTATAAAAAAGGAAAGTGCTTAAAAAAGAGAGATAGGAAGCAGACAAGCTTTTGCAAACTGCTGAGAGAGAAACCTGCACACAAAAAGCAAGGAGGGAAGTGGTACTAGTTTTTCCCCACTCAAACAAATCTTCCTTTTTCCTTTTCTTTTTCTCTCCTCTTTCCCCTATATGCATGCCTTTGGTGGACTTTATCATCATCAGCGGCAGCATGATCATCATCACGATGAGCACATTTATCGCTGTCCGTCGTTTTGTCGCTTTTTGTCTACCTCTACCATTATACTGTGGTGGGCTGTTCTGCTGTGGGCACCCCACATATTAAACTAGAATAGGTGCATAAAAATATAGCGCGCAGTTGGTGGTGGCGGTAGTAGTAATAGTTATGGCAGTAAAAGAAGTACATATAAAGTAGTTTGATGAGCTTTCTCGGAGATTATAATGAAAAATTTTCCTAATTTTAATTCACATCTGGAATTCCCAAGAAAATTGAATAGATGCTTGCTTTGTTCCTTTTGCCTGGGAAAAAAAGTTACATGGACAGAAGGAGAGTAGAGAGCACCAAATTAAATGCTTGCACACACACGTGCTACTACTGCTTTACCGACATTGAAGCGGTGTTCCTTTTACTTGTCAGTTAGGACCACGGCAACAACAACAACATAAGCACATGTGCCATGCATTATATCGTTTTTTACACAACAGCTATACACTTTACCTTTATGTTCTACTCTCTTACAATTTTACACTCCAGCTGTATATTACACAACTCTCACTCTCTTTCCGGTGACATCCCATCAAATCAACATTACTCACATCAAGTTACAGAAAGAACTTTGATCATGATGATGATGTGGATGAAAGAGTTTATTTGAAAATTTACAACCTTTTGTCACTGTCATTCTAATTATGACAGTGCGTGGCGCGGAGTAGGGCGGCGTAAATCAACGTAAACACAAATGAGAACAACAAGAAGGTCACTTTTCATTACTGCCAAATCAACACTGACATTACGATGAAGCGGAAGAAGATGAGGAAGCGAAGAAAAAAAACATTTAGATCGAGAATTTTTTTTATACAAATGCCATGAATGAAAATATATGTATTTAGAAAAACGTGATGACTGGTTGTTGATGAGAAAATACCAAGAATTTATCTATCAAGAGAACGACACTCAAAAGAAAGCACAAAGACACGGGCAGAGAGAGAGAGAGTCTCTCTCCAAGTCGAGGCACATTTAGCACATTATGCAAAAGCTATTAATTTTCGCGTTGTTGTGCGCCACAGAGGGAGAGATGCTCAGAAATGATAATGGTGATGGTTAAAGATGATAAAATGGAATTTTTAAAATAAACTTTCCTCTCCGCTCATTATTTATTACGATTAGTCTGCTCGTTTTTTATGCTGCTCATCACCTTATTTTCTCTGTCTCTACATTTTAGTATCCTATGATACTTGTTGTTGTTGTGACTGTGTGTGATGCTGTTGATGAGATGCTGAGTTGTCGCTGTGGGCTTTTCGTTGTTTTTTAAGCTCCTCTGTGTGTGTGTAGTTGTTGCGTCTCTCATCAGAGTGGAACGCCAACTGAAGAGGAATGTTGCAAAAATGAAATAAATGAAGGTTGAAATGCGATTTTTCCCCTTTGCTCTCTCTCTCTGTCTATCTTTCTTTCAAGTCAATCTCTATGCATTTCTACTAGCAGATCTACTCGCTAGTCGACTTTTAGAGGTAGTGGTGGCAGCAGCGGCAACAACAACAGCATTATGGATCTCCTGTCCTTCTCCATTCCATTCTCGCTGATAATTAGTTGCAATTAGTGTAAGTGTGGTTTCCTAATGATGTAGTAGTTTCCCTCTCCTGATGCTCTCTCTACCGATAATTATAATGACGGTGATGTTAGTCTGATGCTTTTAAAGCTGCTGCTTCTGGTAGAGAGAAAGACACAAAGGGCAGATATTTTTCTTTTCGGCAGACAATCTCCTGCCAATAGCTGATATTGCTCCATCCACTAAAACTATTATTTTATGTACCATTGCACAGAGGCAAAAGAGAGAAAAAAGTGGAAAATGAAAGGACGACGACGACGACCATGAGAAAGGAGACCGAGGAATGATGATGCTACTTGACTAGACAAAGTCTGTGCTCTCAGCCTTTTGAATATATGAAAAATATTATATAGTAATAAAATGGTTTTGAACAAGCTAAAAAAGAACAGGAGGAGGAGGAGGAAGAATGAAAGACAGAGTATGTACTTTTTTCAAAACTTGTTTCAAACGAGCAGCGCGCAATGTGATTGCAGTAATGTGTTCGTGTGTAGTAGAAGTAATGCTGTTTCTCGTCTCTTATTGTCTTTCCTCGTGAAGTAAATTTAAGAAAGGAACGAGAGAGAGTCTTTTCAGTGAAGAAAAATAAATACGTACAGAGAGAGAAAAAGAGAGGGAGATAGGAGGAGGCAAAGAGGAAGAAGACAGAGAACGTGTGTCTGTTGTCGTGTCGTCCTGCCACGTTGCTCCTGGGGCTTCCTTGGTTTTTGGCCTATGTTTTTGTATGTGATGGTGTGTGCGGTGACGACGCTATGGTATTCACAACGACAATGATGAACAATAACACACATTCAGCACGTTTCTCACATTTTGTTCACGAAGGAAGGCAGAGGGAAGGCAATGCAATGGAACAACAACCATCATCATCATCCTCGTCCTCAACAGTCTCATCATTCGATGGGATTGGCAAAAAGGAAGAGATACTTTAGTTTACTGGCAGAGAGAACAAGTAAAAGTATCGTGTAGCCGTAAAAATAGGATCTACTTGTCTCTATGCAAACTCACATTATCAGATGAGGAAGATGATGACGACATTTTTAGCAAAGTGGAGAGATATATGCGCGCAAAAGTATTAAAAAGCTTGTGTATATTTTTTCTCTCCTCTGCACACAAGCTACATTAAGAGAGCACTCCTGAATCTCTCTCGCCCTTTTTTCAAGTGGAGTCTATTTTTTCGTAGCACCGAGGCAATACAAGTAGTAATATATAGTAGTTTTTAATAGTAACAAAGACAGAGGGAAAAGCCAGTTTTAAAATGTTCTTATTACGTTAGTGAAAATATAAAATAAAATAAGTAGGGCTTCCTTGTTCCAAGTTCGAAAGCCTCCTTCCTGTGTGCAATGAATATTATAATATGCATAATGTATACTTTCCACTGTGTACACAACAGCATGATATTTCTACTCCACCTCTTTATTGAAGACAAGGGGAAAGAGGAAAGAAAAACCTGAGCACAAAATTTAGTTTCGTAAGAAGGCACTGAGCCACCACGAACTCAGAGTTCCTATTATTTTACAAGGCTGAGAATATGGGATTAGCAGAGAGGCAACCAGTTTCACATGTCCTCCTCTGGTGACGGGGAGGAAGCTAGGATAACAGTAGCTCGTTTGCACATGGCTACCAAATAAACAAATAGTAGAGTTCCACCAAAAAACCGGTCCTCCTGGTGACACAGGCAGAAACAGGTTATGTTCCTCCGATAAGAGAAAAATGAAATTATGTGTATTTAAGAAACCTAAGGTTTACACTGGCAGCAAACTATAATCATAAGAATGATATCACAGTAAGTCAACCAGGTTGGCCGAAAGCAAAGCTCGCTTCTAAAAATCCGGGTTTTTGTAATAATAGTAGCAGAGTTAAAGATTGAGTAAATTGAGTAATACGTATTTCCAGAGAAAGCATTAAGCAAGAGAAAAGGAGGGCCCAGAAAGGTAGGCCTAGATTTCTGCTACTTCAAAAGACTCTGTACCTCTGACTAAAACCAGAGAAAAAAACTTGAGGTGGTTCTAGTGGGTACACACTAATAGTTTCTTTGTAAAACAAAATTCATTTTTCTATTTTATTATTCTATTTGCTCCAGTCCTTTCTTTTGTTTGGGAGAACCCCAGCATATTGTACCATTTCCCGGGCTTAACTGACCTTGATCAATCGACCAACATATTGTTCTTTTCTGAAACATGTATAAAGAAGAAGCCATTAGTTTGTGTCTAGAAGAATGGCTTGTCGTTAGTTTACATTCAAGTAATATATAATAGCAGGCTGATCAATTATTCAGCCGCGACGACAATGTTGATAATGATGGTTATTACTTACTACAACCACTACTATCTAAACACACGAGCAGCTATAAGTAAATATAAAGAGTAGTGTGTCGTTCATCCAAACATTATTATCGATACCACATAATAACCAAGAAAATGACTGGGTATATATCAGAGTGATTATTATGGTCACCATAGAACACATGTATTTTTGAATTTTGCCAAACACAAGATGGAAAATGAATTTCGCTCAAGTTGAAATTGTATTGAGAAAATTTGTAGAGACAGAGTGGTTTTTTAAAGACTGTGAGGAACAATGCAAGTGTGTGCAATGGTTTTCTTGGCAATCCAAATGTTTACTTTTGCTTCTTGTCCTTCTACTAACTACTTTGTTCTTTATTATCTTTATGCAAGCACATCACAACAAGAGTACAGGACATTAATAGAAAATGAAAATAACCATTTGTGATAATTGCTTTCTAGTGTTGTAGCCAATTGTGTTGCAAATTGTAATCAAGATGGATGTTCAAAGGTGCATGGTCATAAAAGCCAAAAGCATTAAAACGATAAATTTCATTTATGATTCATGGGCTAAATTGGCAAATTTTCTTTACGAGAGTAGCATTTGTCAACATATTAGTTGAGTTTGCAGTGTTCCGATTTACTATTTGGTATGCGAAAACCAACGTATATGAAATGTAAGCGTGAAGCGTGAAAACGGAACTAGTGCGGCACCAATGCACCTACCACCACCATGATTGGTTTTTGATATGCTTCTCTCCATTTTATGGTTATTCCTACCGTCATGCCTTTTCTTGTTTCGTATTATGTTTAATTGCCAAAAAATAAAGAAAAGTTGGTGTATCAGTATCTCATCAGACAACAGTTATTGAATAACACAGCTGCTACCAATGATAGCAACATCAAATAAAAGCCAAATAGTCAGACCACTATTAAAAATGTGCGTAGCCTTTTTTCTCTTCCTGGGCACTTTATAAGCCAAGTTTTAAAACAACATGCAGAAGAAATCTGAACGGCGTGTGTGCCATTGCCATTTCACTCGACAGAAATAAGCCGTATGTCAAAAGAATGTACACATGCCAGTAACAAGTAGAAAAGTTGAAACATGCCAAGCTTAATTTATAGACTGCACATCATAATATCAACGGAAGAAGCAGCTGAAGGCAACCGGCGTGCCGGGTTGGATTGCCAAACGAGAATGATGTGAGGTACACCGTGAAAGCGTAATTTTGCACGCAATAAAATATTTATACGAGCACATACTTTGTATTTTTATATATGCTGGAAACAGTGTACCAGAAAAAAAAACTTGGGCTGCGCTACACCGGGAATCTGAGAAATGGGCAAGTGTTCATCTTCAATAGGGGTTTGCACAAAGTTGTAGTAGCAGTGTGCTACAATCGACTGTGATCTGAGAGAGAAGAAATCAACTTGGAAAAATATTACGCTAGTCCACTATTGCCTAGTTGATAATGAACGAATACTACAGAGATCAAAGGATAGCTGTTTTTTGCACAGGGAAAATGAAAGCAAGAGGGACCGACAATCAAACTTCAACTACAGAAGTCAGTAAGAAAATAGGTAGAGCGCTTTGTGGTAGACTGAAAATTGTACAATAGATGTACATATAGCCAGTTGTATGGTTGTTGATGATGCCAAGTAAGTTAGTGGTTGAAAAGAAGCACTTCAATATTTTTGAAAGGAGCAAGTCAAGTAGACGACAGTCCTTACAAAAAGTTTTTTGAGTAAACTAACCAAACTAATGAAAACAAGCACTTGTCTCAATATTACCTCTGCAAAATCTTGAAAGAACAAAGCGGTTTTTTATTTTCCTAAATCAAGCCTGCTTTTAAAACTTTTCGTGGTTCTCTTTTGCTAATGAAAATACATAAAACAGAAAAGGCAAAGAGTTTGAAGCTGGTGGCAGCAGCACTCCATACATTAAAATGCCGGATATTGATGTTATCACCCCATTGCATTCATTTTCCATTACCATCATCATCTCCTCACTTTACTCTCTAGTCCTTTTCTTGTCCTCTTTCTCTCTCTTGACTTTAATTAGTCGCTCTTGTAACTTGTTGTTGATTCATACGACTCTGTTGTGGAATTTATTGCCCTCATTAAAAGCAAAAATATATATTTCAGTGAAGAGAGACGAGCAAGACAGATGCGACAAGATGGGTAAGGATGAACATTGGCATAAAACGGTTTACAGTGAGGACAGATATTTCTGTTAAAAGTAAATTATCTGGAAAATGATGGCTATTTGCCCCGACGTTATGCTATACTGCTGCTGCTGGTGGTAGTGATGCACAGGGAAATTGTCAAAGGAAAAAGTTTGCAAGGAGCAAAAGAGGTGGATATGTTGTTGTGCAACTTGAAATTTATTTTTAGATTGTCTTTTGTGTGAGGTCCTTCCTTGTCAACTTCCATCCCATACATCCTTTTCGTCGTGTTCAACTTATCAAAGTCGCATTTTCTAATCATTGATTCTTGATTTTGATCAGATGATGATGATGCCGACATCAACGACAAAAGGAATATCATTCTATAAGGTACACAAAGACAAAGTTTGAGTACTGATCTATTGTACGCATATTACACCATCAGATTCACAGTTAACTGGACTGGTTATAAAAATAGCGATAGATTTTTTACAAGGCTAGCATTGACATCAGTTAGTTAGCATTGAATTGTGATGAATGTGATGCTCAAATGGAAGATTTTTTATGTTTGCTCCTTAACCAAAAAGATAAAGTTGATCAATCAAGGGAAATGGGCCGAGACAGAAGGCAGAGAAGAAAATAGGAGGAGACAGCATTTACTGCTTCTGTCATCGTGCTGATTTTATTACTTCCTTCTTTTTTAAATGCCAAATATTGAGAGCCTCTACATATATTCTCTACATTTAAATTAACAACTGGGGCTTTGCCATTACCACGTAATTATTTTACTAGGATATTACTTTTATAAGTCAATATAACCGTGACGACTCAGCGAACACAGTAAAAAATTAATCTCCTTCCTCCTGACACTACAATACTCAGCTTCTACAGTGGTATCAGAATTTTGAAAGGCAGTCTGGATCATTGGGCTTGAGTTTTTTTTCTTCTCGTTTTTGCCCCTGAGCAGAGATTGTAAATGAACGGATTACAGCACAATGCTCACATATAATATCTATTTTAAGTATTTTTGGAAGCAGGCTTATGTCAAACTAAATCCTTCACAGTACAGTGCACAAAAAATTGACAAAGGATGCTATAAGCTTCTTATCAAAAGATACTTACACCCGTGTAATCACGTTGTGTGTATATTACAGAGCAAGCCCCGCATTTTGTATTTTTTACGTGAAAAAAGTAAAATCCTGGCTTATTAAATTAGTTACTTACCTTTTGCGTAACAAACAGTAAATGAAATGGAATTTGGTCGTGTAAACCGGAAATATAAAAAATGGGTACGCTTGAACAGATACTAGTGTAATTTTTCATCTTTTTTGCAAAAGTTATTAGGTTGGAAATATTTCCTGTGGTATTGTATAACCGGAAAAAGCGTAGGCAGAAAGCTCTGAAATTCCAAAGACACAATAATTACATTGCCTTTGGAAAGAAAAACCTTGAACATTGAATCCAAACGTATCTGCTTGGAAAGATAAGCTTACATATATGCTCATCTTTAAGAATGAAGAGAAAGTGATGAGTGATGACAACAAATGGTTTTAAAAGATTTTGTCATCAGGAAGCAGCACACCTTCTTTACCCAGTATGTTCGGTTCAAAATGTCTTTTTTACCTGACGATGTTCATGGAGATGAAAAATGTGAAAAATTTATAAGATACTCAACTGATGGGATAAGTGGTTATTGAAGAAAACTGCACACAACCACACGGTGATCATGGTGGCGTTGCAATATGCCGGGGAAAATGTCAAGGCATTATCACTCTTTTTTGAGTGTCCTCTCCTTTACCGCTTCGCTTACTTATTTTTTACTGTCAAGACATCAAGTGCTTTCCTCCATTTCCCTTCAAGTCATATATTTTACTACGTCATCATCGTCATACCCATATCTTCTTGCTAAAAGGCTTATATAAACAATCAACTCGAACTCACTGTATGACATGCCGCTATACACCACAAAGCAAGAAGAAAGTACCGAGGAAAAAAAGTGGAGTGCTGACGGTTGCAAACATTCAATCGATTCGTTTCCTGGAGGATGTGAAAAAAATTTCAATTTTGCTATCTAGCTCTGCACTTGAATTGGAATTTGACAGACTTTCGCTAATGATATTTTGCTACTAACACTTATAGGAACTCTGCACTATGCAATATATAGGCAGAAAAATCAGCAAAAATGAATTGACTTCAACGAGGCGTAAAATTGATATCTCATTAATCTGGCATAGAAATGGGAAATTACGCAAGTTTCATTTTTGAGTATGTAACCTTTTTGTTAGATATCTTATTTTCGAGTCACATTTTTTAGAAAGCAAGGTCATTGTTGGTACAAAAGTGGAAGTATACAAAGCCTAGAGGAGTCCAAGTGCAAACCCAACCAAATGGAAAACCGGAAAATCATGTCCGGACCACAACCGTCACTTTCCTGTGGGAAACACTGCTCCTGGTGGTAATGACAAGAAGAGGGTCTAGCTAGACACAACGGCGACGACAACCACGCTTGTGAATTGAATGCCAAACCCACAAAAAAGTGTATGGGTTCATTAGTCCTAGAGATCTTTCTCGTCGTCATCATCATAAAAAAGTCAGTTAGGAGGAAAACTTGAAAGCAGCAGATATAAATAGTTTGTATGGGTGCCCGCATATATGTGCTGCGGTGGAGGGCTTGCGATGGAGGTAATCATTCTGTATATTATCTTGGCTTGGTTTTGTCCAAAGTCCTTTGAGTCTCACCTCGTCACCACTTCTTTGCTAGCTCTCCTTGAACCAAATAGATAATATGTAGGAACAAGAAAGAAAGAAACTTCCAGGTTTCTATATGTATATACCATACTCTGTTGACATGACCGTCTTTGAGTCGTAACTTTCTTTACACTTTTCCCAAGATTCACCAACTAATACTTATTAGCAACTTTCAAACAACAAGACGGGTATGAAAGTGGGGAAAGTATCAAGTAGACAACGTGATGAAGCAGACCACGATGATGAGCATGGTGTTAGAAAATGAAAGGAAGGAGAGTGGTGGCTTTTGCGTGGTTGGTGGCAGTGGTGCTACTGCTAAGAAGAAGGATATAAAACGGTTTAGTGTTCTCGTTGTGGCGGTCACTTTTGACACAAGCAAGAAGAAGGAAGCTTCTTTACTTCATTTTACCACTTTATGAGAGATGATGAGCAAAAGGATATGAAAGTACAATTAAAACTTGTTTGAAAGCATAACGTGTGCTGGTATAAAGGGTGTAAAAGAATTTATTTGGTTCACACCAGGAATGAGAAGGTGGGATAAAGTCTTTTTCCCATTTCCCGGTTTTTACCGGTAAAATACGGTATTATACACTTGACATTGGTGGTAAATACCACCCCACCCTATCCAAGTGTCCAAAAGTCCAAAAAAGGCATAATGAGACGAACACTGTTATATTTAAGGAAGCGGTAAAATAATTTTAACAAAACAAGCAACAGCAGTTTGAAACTCATTAAAGGCGAAGGAAATAAAGGAGAACGGCCACAAAAATAATAAATTAGTTAGCATACAATTTGTATGATACAAAACATCAGTCGACACCGGGAGATGCTGTGCCAGTGCCAGACAAATCTGTGTTCTTTTGCCAAAGGAGTCTGTGTCAGAGTCGGAGTTATTTGATTAGCGAGATTAACTAAAAAATCAATCAGTTCCCAACAAACTCATACTGAACGCGAGGCATGAGCATGAGTATCACATGACAAGAAGTGTATTTAACGAATGATATCATTCATTGGAGTGGAACATGGAATCAAGCGCCTTGATTCAAGGCACACTCGCCGAAAATGAACGTAGCTGGAGACCTTGACATGTCAAATCTAAAAAATCATAGCAGTTAATTAATTCCCGTACAATGATCACAATTTCCAAAATCTGGTCATTCGTTAAAGGTTCTCCTGGTACTAGGCTTGGAGTTAAATTTACCACTCTGTGCACAATCCTTGTCCCTGTCTATCCTAGTCATTCCCAGATATCTTCTTCGGTTTTATTTCAAAATCTTGTCGTTGGTTGACTTCATGCATCTCTTTTACATGTCATTGACATGATGTCAACATGACCAATTGTAAATTGTCGTGTCAGGGCCGATAATTGTGGTGTTAGTGCCGGTTGAGTTCAATTCTATTAATGATCATATTATAGTTTCTAGTACACTACTAATAATAGTTAGCTGCTGTTTACAACGCCAAGTTGGGCGATTTTCTGCACTCAGCTGCCTGATACCTTTTAATTTAAGCTTTAGCTTTAATTTTCGTTCAAAAAGAAGCTTTCAAAATGGGGCAAAGTGATACAGATTAAATGTGTACAATATCTCATATACCAGTGTATTTAAGGCACTTTTGGACATTTTGGACTTTTTCCCGGGAAAAACCTTTTTCCCACTGGGATGGGATTTATCAAAATGGTGGGATTTACTCATTCCTGGTTCACACTTTTTTCTCTGCAAATATTACGTGGAATCTTTTAAAGACAATTAATGCAGAAACGCGGGGCGGTTTTGGCACTTTGCAAATAAGGAACGTGTGGTTTATAGAAGGGGATCGTAAAATATGCGTGGGCAAAACCAGGTTGTAAACAAATTTACAGGAGAAACAGAGGTCACAACAGGAACATGAGCCTAAACAACATGAAGTTATTGAAATGTTTGGTGATTATGTCAAACGAGTGAAAAAATTGGACAATGGTGGTGATGCCGCAAAAAAATGTACAGCCTCGTAAAATATATCTAGGGTGCTATAAATCTTATCAAAGAAAGGAGTTAAGATTGCTACTAAAATGATCTAGTTGCTACAACATGCATTTGTTGCTAATAGCGTTTAGTAGTTGAAATATCATTAGGTAAACTATTGCAACATAAAACTCTTATCCAAAAACCCCATTTCCCTCAAAAGGAGAAATGAACTGGAAGGAAAATAAATAAAAGTTATAAACGCAAATTGTTCTTGGACAAGTACAATGTGTGTTTTTGCAAATCTCATATAAAACCAGAGGAAACTACCTAGACCTTGAGCGGTTGACAAGGTAAGTCTTTGTTGTTATTTTGGCTGACTTTCTCTCTTCAGGCAAAGGATTGCCACTACTTATAGTACAAAGTCTACCGAGCTACTTTATAAATACAAATAGTATCCACATGCCAAGTGTCATGTGATGCGAAAACATTTGATTATGAATGGATGAATAACTCTTATGTGGGAATGCCATGTACTAGTTCCATTATCACGAGACAACGGCCCATCTCCTCTCTCCTGCCTTTTTACTTTCTCTCCCTGAAAGTGACACAACAACGGTGAGCTTCGTTCTTTTGGTATGCTATACTCTACCACTACTACAAGCTTCCTTTTCCTTCTCTATGGATCATGATGATTATGATGAAGACGATGATAATAATGACGGTGAAAATACATTTTCACGAATGAGTTACTTTCCTCAAAGGAAAGAGTACAAGTTGGCTTTCATGTCCTGTTATGTAAGCGGGAATGTGACCAGGAGAAAACAGGAAACTATTTAGAGGGAGAACAGGGAGCAGATTTTCAGACTACTTTTAAGACTACCCGTTCCTAGTGATAAAATTTATTATTGCTTCTTTGCCCTGTGTGTTGTTTCCAGGGCTCTGGTGTTTCCTTGCTACTGCTAATTTGCTGTGTTTGTGTGCTACATCACTTTGCTTGTTCTTTTTCTCGCCCGGTAGTCTTTCTTCTTCCAAGATCCTTCTTTTGCAATATACACTCCCAACAAGACCAAAATAAAGCAGTACAAAAGGAAGAAAGCTGCAAACAACAAGCCGCACAAACGACATCATCTTTGTGTGCAAATTCTGTTTTCTTCCTACTTTTCTCCTCTGGGAACACTAATTACGCCTGTTATACAACAAACCCCGAAAAACTTTTCCTTGTTGTGCGTGGTATGCTTTACGCGCCGACCACAATGACGACAAGGATAGGTAATAAGAGCGCTAATACTGTCTTGTTAAATGTATTATTGCTAGTTTGCGTATTTTCTGCTACTTTCACAGCAACACAAAACGTGATTACCTTTAACCGTCCACGCCAACCTTGGTTGGAATTTTCCATCTTTTACCAGAAAACTTTTCTTTATTCCCGGATTGTCCTTGCTTTCCTCTTTTTATGTGCTTCTTCAATATCAAAATAAAGTTGTATTATACAACTTGTATATGTATCAACATAATAAGTATGTAGGAATATGCAAAAGGGGAAAGTGCTTCTGCGTATGTAGGTGGTGGGCGAAGAAATGAAAATCTATTTTAAGAGATAATTTTTCCACAGAAGAAAAAGCGTGATTTGTCAGAGGGAAAGAAGAAGAATAAGGTGAAAAGAAGATGAACTCTTTACGACTCTTGGGTTTTCTTCTTTCATGTTCTCTTCACTTTACATTAAATATTGTATAAGGGGGAAATGAAAGAGAGTGAGAGGCAATATACCTACATCCTAATCAGCAGCTCTATAGTATTTTGGACAATGATGACAACAAGGAACGCATTATGCAGAATGAAAGCTGTAGTAGTGGTTTGGCGTGTGTAGCAGCAGTAGTAGTTCCAACTTTAAAATTCACGATTTTCTTTTCATGAATGCAAAATGGAAGTTTTGACCTTAAAAGCAGAAAAGAGAAAAAAAGAAAGTTTGTGAAAGATTAAACGAGGAGGGGAAAGAAAGCCATGAATAAAGAATATGCCTACTGCATAAAATGAAAAAGCTAAGTAGAAACGTAAAAAAACAGCCTACTAACAAGATGAAATTACTGGCAAACCATCTCATCACTACAGAGCTATGTGGCACCTGTGAAGAAACCCACAAGAGATTTTGACTGAATAAACAGGATCATGCTCAATTGTGGAAAACTTGGATATTTAAAATGAGAAGGGATGTAAAAAGCTGGGCTAGTTAATAGCAAAAACAACTTTACTGTCGTTCGTCGTCATACAAAGCTCTGCTTAAGCAGGTAACTTTGCTTGAAAAGAGACTGTAAGCAGTTTATTATGTTTCCAGATGTTATTTAAAAGGTGAAACGGAATTGAAGAGCTTTTCCTTGAAAACGTCACAATCGCCCCTTTGCCAAAGCTCATAACAGTGAAATCACTGAAATCCTTGAAATGCTTTTACTATTTTGTAAACGTCAAAATCCTTTACACTCTTGACGCTCCTTCAAAATGCTTACGGCTGGAGAAGCTACTTTGCCTGATTTGCCGTCCTTCAGTATGAACATTTATGTTGATGCAACTTCTTCTGCTATGATAAAGCTGAGCTGACATCTGAATACCTAATAACATGCAGAGATGAACTTTAACAGGCTCCACTTTAATTTATGCCTTTCTAAAAGTCATATAATGATGATGGTGACGAAGATGATGATGAAGCTATAGTACTTTGGCATAACTTGACGTTACATTCTCTACTTGTGTTTGTGTATATTATGTGTGGTGAAAGAATTGCGCAGAATTTGTGGTCTTTGTCATCTTGTCAGGGGATTACACGCAGTGTCATCCTCACTTTAATATTGAAATATGCTCAGTCACGGATAAAATCGGGATGTCAGTTACGGGAAACAAATAAATGGCAAATATATATCAAGACATTCACATCAGCAACCTGATTTGCACAAAGCAGCTACTATACAAAGTGTACATATGGTTTATTCAATGATTTGTGTGTGCACTCCAGGAAAACACAAGGATTTTATTGTAAATCTGGTGGTGCATGCACTCACATTATTACTTTCTTCTCTTTACAGCAGACAGATGGCTTTGAAACAATAACTAATACTGCTGGAATAAAAGGAAAATCCTGAAACAAAAGAAAAGCCAGAAAGCTCTCTAATCATATTGTCAAATCCCATTTTGAGGATTGATTACGTTTACAAGGTGAAATGAGATTTAGTTAAACAGAGGCAGCCTAGTGCACACGGAGATTTTCATTGAAATTAAGAACAATTCCTATTTTTCCTTGTATTCTTAAACTTTGTCAGATCAAAGGGGCTCTTTAGAGATGAAAATGTCATGGACGTTGCCTATACCATACCTACTCTCCCTGTCTGTTTTGTGTACTTTTTTGTTTTCCAAGTAAGTCATATTGTCGACTTTCTTCTGGTTTCTTCCAAGTAAACCCCAGTCAATAACGAAAACAACAACGAAACTGGGTATGCTCTTGTTTGTTTCTCTCTCTCTTCCGTCTCAAGTGTTTGCCAGCTTAATATATATACACTCTGGGAAGGTAGAGCCAGATCGGTAAATCAACAAGAGAAATAAATAAATCCTTTTTTTCTCCGTCCTCAATAATTCAAAAGAAAAGCCAAAAAGGTAGTGCAGATTGCAGATTCTATACAAATTGCAAGCCCAGCTCCCAGGAAAATACACAAAGTCAAACCTACACAAAACCTATCGGTCCTACTTAACTTTTTTTTGTTTCCCAAACAGTTTATCTAATTTTCTCTATCTTTCAAAGTAAATTTGATTTCCCTCAATTTTCCCTTCTCAGACTTACCAATCAATCTTCTTTTATCCGATTTTGCGGAGGCTGAGAGCAGCCAAAGAAAATATGTCTATATATACAAGTGAAATGCAAGTAATTAAGTAAAATACACACAGACAGAAGAGAAGGAAAATATCTTCTTGAATATTTCGCTTCTTCTCACCCGAATTACCAGCACACACTATATTGCTACATTAAAAACAGTACAAAAAGGAGTGTGCGTGGGTGAATTTCTATTTGGCTGCTAAAGCAAAAGGAAAATCCATCCCGTTCTATATCCTGCTTATTCCCATTCAATTGAGACTTGGTTTCCTTTTTAGAACAACTTCTTGTCAGCCGTGGGTAAGGAACGCTGCAAAAGGAAGAAAAAAAGAGTCCTTTGTGCACACTCAATTTGCCACGACCACACAGCAGGAGCTCCCGGAAGAATTCAAGCATATCTGCTGCTGCTACTGTTTTGAGGCCCAAGCCTTCTTACATATATGCTTTAATAAATTCGCTTCTGAATGAGTAAATGCAATGCGGCTGCTATTGCTAAAATTCCACAATCCTTTTCTCTTCTGTGGTAGCACAGAGCTCAGACTATATTGCAAATTTCCAGTGACTGATTTCCCGGTAGAATCTTCTTGATTGCCAATTTTGATGTATAAAAATGTACACTATGCCAATCTGTAGTTGGATTTTCTCTTGAATAGGGAGAAAAATATAAGAACATATAATAAAAGGAAAACAAAGCAACTGCGAACTAAAAAGGAAGCAGAAAGAAAGATTGATTCTATACCAAGCATGTAGTCATGTAGCATTCTGTTTTTTCTATCCATTCTTGTCCCTTCTTGCTGATTCAGCACCAGTTGCAGAAACAAGAAAATAAATAAACTGCTAATACATGGTTACAAGATAAATAGGATTTGGGTTTTGAAATATGTAGCCGTCCGTGTAGAGCAGACGTGGAGCAAAAGAGCAGGCTAAACATTTGCAATATGGTTGTAAGGAAAGCGCCCACATGACTGTAACACGGCTACATACAAACTGGTCACGGGGCCATGCACGCCAAGTTTGAAACTTGAAGACTAGCCATATTCTCTCCATTTTTCACACTTGCACTTCATCGCAGAACGATATTAATAATAATTATAGAGCAACAGTTCAGACAAAGGCGTAGTTTATTCTGCAGAATATTCTTTGCTACGTGACACGGTGAGAATGAAATAGTGCGTTACTTTGAATTTATCTCCGGAGTGGTACAGGCTTTAGCTCGGTATATTTGTCATGCCGACAGGGAAAGCAAAGTTGGCATATATTTTCAGACTTGGGAAGACTTAGCAAATGTAAAGGGGATTTGTACGTAGTACATGATCCTTGTAAACACTATCCGCAATATTCATAAGTACAGGGCTCAAATTGCCGAAACTGTAACAATATCAAGTTAAGGTGAAATACCAAATTTGCAATAATAATGATTTGTGTAGCTTGGCATTTTTCTATCAAATTTATGAAACTATCTATTGTAGCTTTTTGCATTCCTTGCCTTGCCTTTTTCTGTACATATTTTCCTTGAAGTGACGAAAATGATTAAAAACGTGATCAGTCCAAGTATTTTGTGCCGGGTACAGAATGGTAAGCCAGTGGGAGGTTACAAGAATATTTTACTTGTACCTACTTTTCATGGCAACATCTAAGCAGATAAATGAAGATTACACCGTAATATTTTCACCAGAATGTCTACTTTTGTATCTTGAGTAACCTTTTGATTTTTCTTAACTGGAAACCCTGAAATGCAAAGCGACTAAAATGCAAATAGAAATAAAAGAGGGAATGATTGCATGCCATTATGCAATAAAAAATCTCGCTCCAAACATTTTACGCTAAAATGTTGGCGTAACTCTTCATTACTAAGCAAAAAAAGCATTAGTGCTACTTACGTTAAACAGAAGATGGGAGGAAGTAGGAGGAGACCACCAACCATGAAACTGATTGCCGGTGATGACTATCCTGCCAAAATTGCAGAATATTATGAAAGTAATGACGACGACGACTGGAGATGGTGATAAAACTTTCCAAGAAAAAATCAAATCATAAAACAAAATGCTACGAATAATAATAATAGCATTATGTAGCTGCGGGCATGTACATGCAACTTTTCTGTAAGAACAGAAAAAGAGCCTATAACACGCCCTTTCTTCTTTGTACCTACCACCGACTTTAATCATTACTTGTGTTTCTGCCACAGCAGCAGCATCATTTTCGCCGAAAAAGTACTTTTTTTCTTTTAGAAGCAGACTTTATTTATTTTCACCATTCTGTCATTAACACGCCAAAAGCAATGCCCTATATATTATACCTACCTGAGCAATGAAGACTGCCCACGAAAAATTAAAGCACTCTAAACGCTGTAAAGATGTAGCGCAATGCAAAAAAATCACAACCTTGAACTTTTTACGAATGACTTTGAATAAAGCAGCCAGAACAGTAAACAATGAAGAAAACCATAATGTTTTGTATAGTAACACGTAATGGGGCTCAATTTCAATGTTGGTGAATGAAGGATTGACTAGAAGGCTATGATGATGTAGCACATGAAAAGAAAGATGCCTTGACTACTTTTCCCAATAATGGCATTATACATCACATGCATGTTCAGTCTCAGTGTCTGAGTTGTTTCATAGATGTAATCCATCATTTTCCTTTTACCACAAGTTTGAAATTATGACTTTCTCTGTTTAGCCATACAACACATAACAAATAGACGTTAATTTTTACTTTACACGTGTTTACCCAACCAAATAACTGTTTACAGCAAAGTGTTCCTAAAAAGCATTTTAATGTGTTAATTGATTGTTAAATTTGAACCTAAATTGGGGCATACTAAGACAGCGGAATCCCAGTTTTAAATACACAAAACATTATTTGCCATGCAACTAAAGTAACAAGCTGTCACAGTCTCTAAAAGGAAGTCATATGACACAAGTAGTTCTGAAAATTCCTCAACTTCATTCGCGCTCCACTTCCCTTTTTAACAAAAAAGAACGTCGGTATCATTATTATCATCACTGTCATTATATAACCGCATCATTACCATCATCATCACCGCTACTCCGCAAAGAAATTACTTTTTTTCCTTTCAAAGAAAAGAAAATCCTCTTTTGTACTTTTGATAGTGGGTCACCATATTGGTAGGCTGGTAACTAATAATAATATATAAGCATACCCGGAAAGATGTAACATCTTTTTATTTCGAGAGAGTGAAACAAGATAGAAAAGTCTGAACCATTATACATTTGGCAGAAAAGCTTCATTTCATTACACGACACTCATGTCCTCCTTACGCTTCCCGGTTTGAAAAAACTTGAAAGTTCGTTTCTACTTCTCAATTCCGCATTTAAAATGATAGTAGCATTAAAGTGGGTTTGCACTATGCACTTAACAGCAACATAAAGCAGTAGAAAACTAGTAAAAAAGTGTCGAAATATTAAAAGCGTATCAATGGAATAAAAGCAAACATTAGGTTGGATATAATGATCCCATTTTTTGTACCTGTAAAAATGGTTTGCTGAGAGGGAAAGCAACTAAAACATAAGTTTTCTGTCGACTAGCTAAACAAAGTTGTAAAAGAATTTGGCGAAACTGCATTATTTTTAAGTGAGCAAAAAATTGTTCTTGTTTTCTTTTCCCGTGTCTTTCCCTGGAAGGGAAAAATGGGATTTACTTTACTTTTCTTTTTAAAAAGAAACTAAATTCAAATCCCACATTTTATGGGCTCAATAAAAAAGATATTTCACTAGTCCTCTGAGAGAAGGAAGAGACACAGATGGAGAAAAAACGAAGAGATCAGCTAGCATTTTGTTGAAGCCCAACAGAAGATACTGTGTAAAGAATGTTCCCTATTTTCCTGTTGAAAATTTACGAAAGATGATGATGCTACCTTCATTTTGCTCGTCCTCGTCCAACCTTAAAGCAGAGTGAAAGTGTAGAGTAAAAATGCTTTCTGAATTGATCTCTTTCACTCTAGCCATTTTCAACCAACACGTTATGCTCTCTCCCTCTCATCTTTGTCGTCGTCAATCGTCACACCAAACCAACAAGGAACGGTGAGCAATTTATTTCCCGTTTTCTTTGCTAGAATAGAAAGAGCTGTCATGTTGGGGCACACACTGAAAGAATGAATGTATGGAACGAGAAGAAAAGAAGGAAGAAATACGTTTTTGAATCCAATCCATTTTCAATGCCATTGTTCCTGTGTAGTCGGTGTTATTACTTTTAGATATGGCTATGATACGTTCTGCTGGTATACATTAGTGATTTTTTAGAGAAGGAATTCTTCCAATTCATTGACTGTAAATGAGATATTTATAGCTACCGCTATAATAGCTTTATGAGCTTATACTCATGCCGTTCTGCCGACCTTTGGGATTGAATACGACATTGAATCACCGTCCTTGATGACATTATTTTATAATCTTGTTCTATCCTTAAGCTATATTGATGCTACAATTTCAAATCCTCCCTTTAAAATAGGTCAAACAAACAGTTTACTTGTCAAACTGGTATTTGTAATAAAATGGGTTAATTATGAAATGTTCACGTGTTTGACATTTTATTCGTGTTCTTGAGCAACTAAACCCTATCCCTTTTCTTGCTTTCACCTAGTCTCAATTTTGTTGTGGCAATTATTCGCTCAGGAGGGATCACCACCGCTACCCTTACCACCACCTCACCAAGCCACAACGATAAAAGGAAAGGGATCCCGACACAAAACCAACCACATTAAAAGTGTGATGATGCAACATGATGATGATGGTGACGGTGCTTGCTGCGAGGGAATGCATATATAAAAGTCATTATTTCCTCTCAACTGAACTGCTACTTTAGTTTGTGGGGCCCCGGCTCTTCAGTGTACTTGAAGTAATTCCTTACTAATCCTCCTCCACCTACACACCAATATACACCACCACAACCAGCTATTAACATAGGCAGAGAAAGCAAACTAATATTACCAGTCGTTCGGCAATTATTATTACAAGCATACAAGAATTTTCGTATATGCCTCTGCAGGGAAGAGCCTATATCCTTAAGAAAGTTCTCTTTCGTCAGTAAAACTTGTCGTGTGTAGTCTTCACTACACCACTTTTGTAATCCTCCTCTTGCCATTCTCTTGCCATTTGCATGCTTTTGCTGGGCAATTTGCATAGATCCAATTACACACAATTCCACTTCCCCCTTGACTCGTGTAAGCATCACACAAAGTATTTTAGTAGTTTGTTCGCTTGTTGTTGTTGATAGTACTATGATGGTGGTGGTGGTAGCAGGGCGGCAGCAGCACCAAAAACGGGCAGGAAGAGTAAATGTCTCCTTCGGGTGCATCCACCAAAATTATGAGGCAAGCATGGAAAACATGGGCGAGCAAAGAGCCATAAAAGTGGAGCAGCAGACGCATCTTAAGTATATTATAAACAGAACAATAAAACAAAGCAGAAAGTATAATAATCAGCAGTTGCGCTTCCTTGGCTAGTAGCTCCAGGGAAATTACAGGCAATCATCATTATGAGCCTCATCATCGTCGTCGTCATCATCAACGACCAGGTTGCAAATTTTGATTACTTTCTTTTTTTCATTGTCATGCAAAAATTGGTAGGTTCACCAGGGTTGACGAGCATGCAAGCAGGCAAATTTGTGATTTATACGATAAATCTTTTAAAAAATAGGGCAAGCGACTGTAGTCTATCTCAAACCTCGCTGCTTTAGGCTAAAACACGACCATTCCAAGATATTCATAATCTGGTTTCTACGCATTTCCCAGTCTATGTGGTATTCTCTGTACAAAAAAATCCCTAAGCGGATGTCCTTTCTGGTTCTCGTTGCTCCTTCAGTTTCAGTTGGGATCATTAATCTATTTTTCGACAAGCCTGGCGTATGTGTTTGTGTGCGTGGGTCTGCATATTATTAAAACCCTGAGCTTTCCAATACTTGTACGATTTAGCGGACTGAAGCTCTGAAGTAGTGTCCAGGCAAGGGAGAAGGGAACTCTGTAAACTCATGAAAGAATACGCTGGGAAAAGAGCGAGACATGTGATGTGAGAAGGCGACCTTTGTGTAAGATAATGTTTCAAGTCAGTGTACGTCCTTTCAAATCCCCCCTACTTTTTGCACAGTTGAACATCTGTTCATTTGTTCCACTCAATTGGAAACTTAATCCTATCGTTGGGCTGCATTCATTCCAAGTTGATGCATAGTAACGTGTCACCGAAAACAACGATTTGCTCACTGAGTGACAGTCAAAGTGACTTGCTACCAAGAACTGGCGCTACTAAAAACTGGTCGTCGGCAGACCGCTCCTGCTCTGAGTGAATAATTTGGCAACATCTGCAAGCTAGCTGTGTTTAATAACTTTCCTTTTATTACCTGTATTCAAGGGAAAGTATAGCATGTAGCTAAATGTACTACACTACTGGCATCTATTATTATTTAAAGACGACAAGCCAGAGAAACCTGGATGATGATGATGATGATGATGATGACGCGTCTCTGCATATTTAAACAGAATAATAATAAATGCATGTAGTTTGATCTGGCATTATTAGTGGTAGTCCGGTGTGGTGGTAATATTATAGACAGCAGCAGCGGGCTACAAGCCGGGAAATAAGTTCCAAGAGATGAGAGCACACTGCTCCAGGTAAATATCCCAGAGAGCTAGGGATTATCTTTCCATATTAGCATATTCTTGCTCCAATTTGCTGCTAAAATACCTTCTCACCAGCTTTATCCGCCTCCTTTAAATAAAAAAAGTTTTGCCCAAGTAAAAGAATAAGTAGATATGTGGTGGCGATGGTACGAGTCCTCTGGGAAATTTCCTCTCGCTCACTACTTCTAGTAATGCTACTTGACTAGTTTGCTATACTTCCCATTTCCCATATATCTACTCCTTCGTTTGCTCCTTTCTTACATTCTTCTCATTTTTTAGTTTCCTCTGTTTCAGTTCATTCCACGGGCGTAATAGTCAAGGAAACATATAAAAAGTTGAATTTCTCAAGTCAGCCGACGGAAGAGTGGAGTACCGACGAGTTTATGTCAAGCCAAGGCGCAGGTAAAGTTGAGAGACTTTTGAAAGAAACTTGTGATGGAGTGTGCAGAAGGATGGAGACGTTGGAGAGTGAAAGAGTAGTAAAACATGGAGAAAAAGTACTTTTTCTATTCATGCGACTACTTAAAATAACATTACGTTATTCCATGTGCAAAGAAAAGAAAGGGAGCACACACGGGACGAAAAAAACGGAATGTTTATTTTCCAATGAGTAAAAACAACCTGTTCTCCTTTCTAACCATTCCATCACCACTAGCATCGGTATCTGCTGTCCCCTCCCAAAAACGATCCTTAGGTGCTCCAATATATATATATACCTATATATGCCCTTTAATGATATGGTATGAATTCTGGTCGATCTCTATGTACCTTCTTTATACTTGTGGGCTACACACATACCAGGAAGGAAGCTTGTCTCGATTTCAGGATAAAATCCCCATTAGTTTGACACTAAAAACTAATAAATGTTTTTGGATTCTCATGTCACGATACTGGCAGTTGAGCAAAACAAACAAAAGAAAAATGGGAATTTGCCACGGGGATGATGGAAACGTACATTGCTTTCTGGATCCTATGTGCTTTCTTTTTAAAAACTTGGTAGAATGAAGATTACTATGGATGCGCTGACTACAAGAAAGTAAAAACTCTCGCATTTTTTCAACCAAACAGACTTGTACATTACCATTACGACCACCACCACCACCATTTCTCCATCAGCATTCGCATCCATTCTGCGGAACAATTTTGGCTGTTTGCTAAAGAAAAAAGTTGTGTGGACGCACGAAGAAATTTAATTTTCCTTTTTTCTTTTTCTCTACATTGTTTACTTC
Organism: Entomobrya proxima; assembly: GCA_029691765.1. NCBI lineage: Eukaryota > Metazoa > Arthropoda > Collembola > Entomobryomorpha > Entomobryidae > Entomobrya > Entomobrya proxima. The sequence goes on from CM056173.1 coordinate 38,958,095, forward strand.
TTGAAAGGGGAAAAGTTTTCAGTTGAAAAGGAAATTGTTGCCAATGATCAAAGAGTGATGATGGCGAGAATAACGACACATAGCTTGCAAGTGTGTAGGTTTGCTTATCTAAACATCGTCTTAGATTTTTGTCTTTGATAGAAGCAGCATGACAGTCCAGAAGATAACGGATTGCTTGTCACTTGTCGCTATCTCTCACCCTTCATCTAGCAAAGAAACCACGCGTTTGAGGAGCCGACGCAGATTGTAAAACCCAAAGTCTGGTGATGAGTAAAAGCATAGAAATGGTTAAAGTGTGAGCATTTTTCATTTTGAAATGCTGGTTTGGGTTTATAGAATGGGGTTTAGTTAGAAAATGACAAAATCATAAGGATGGTGATAAGGATAACGATCACATGCTAGCAAAAATGCACGTTTCTGTTCTTTCTTGTCAAAAACAATTTATTTGTTCATTTGCTAACGCACTGATACTGGCACTGGCTACACCATTTTTCACTTGCTAAAGAAAGTAAACCTGATTGACAGTGACAGTGGAGAGATGACGCAAACACACTGCTGATGGTAGTGGTGCATTAGGATTTTACTAGAAATTTCAAAGATAAAAGCTTCTCATCATTGCCATCATCTTTAGCACGGTAGGATAAATAGATGGAAGGGAGCAGGAATGATTGGAAAGTACAGGCGCATCGTGGTTTCTCTTCCTGCCGACGATGATGAAGCACGATATTATTTTGTTCTTCATGTCTACTAGTATATGTTTTACTGTCATCCTTACTATTATTGGATTAGACGTCATGTCACACCTTTTCATTCCTAGTTTACCGACCAATACATTTTCAAAGGAGAAAATGACAAATCTTGGAATAAAATGTAGAAGAAAAAAATATACGAGTATGTTTATGGCACAATTACTTTTCTCGAGAAGCTGACGTTGGTGCAGAACGTAGTAATCATGATGATGGTGGTAGTGGTGGTTGTTATAAAGGGAAATAGGAAATGGGCTTGATTTGTCTCTTTTCATTTTCCAGCTCAGTTCAATGAGATCAAATAGACGAATGGAGAAACTCTTTCTTTTCCTCCATTCAGCTCTGTCCGTTTTGGCACAAGTTTTTCGTTGAAAGGGACAGAAGGGCACAGAGCGCGACGACAAACAGCATCCAGCAACTCACACAAGTCAAGGTAAAAAGGATTAATATCATTTTAGTTGATAGCATTGCCGTTGTTGTCAACGTACCAAATTACATCAGCATATAGCACCCTGTGGTAGAAACGCAAAAACCAAGCCAGTTTTAAAGTAAAAGCATTTTCCAGTTGAGCAGGAGAGAATTCTAGAAAGCTCTAAGGAACAACCGGAATGCTGATGTTTTCTGGTGGGATAATAGAGGTAAATTTGTCGTCAAATTTTGTGGAAATGAAAATGGAATGGGTGACGGTGAGGATGGGGTTGATGATGATGGTGACGATAGTGATCATCGTCTTCATGATCCTACTTCCTCTTACCATCATACTACCACCACTACCTGTTTGTGTGTAAAATTGTGTGCTGAAAAGTAATGATAATACTTTTTCGTTAGAATTTCGTTAGTTCTGCTGATGCCCTTCAAAATACAGCAAGTATCTAGCAGGAACATCATCAACGAACCTTTTACGAACCTTATCTTCTTTTCTTTCCTTTTCTTTTTCACTTTTGGAGTAGTGGGGCAAATAACGAGAACAAACGAGAGACGATGTAGATAATACGGCAATGCTATATAGTAAAGTCTGTAGAAAGAAGAAACTATTACACAGTAAACGAACCAGCCATGACTTTTTTCAAAGCATTCTTTACTTCATAGAAGGCCATGTCACAAGACAACTTTTTTTCTAAGCAACTCTCCACCTTATACCTTTTGTCACGGAGAATGAGAAGAAAAAAAGTACATTAAAAGCGGAAGCCTCGTCCAGTTCCTTCTAAACTCATTTTTTCCACTCCTTCTTCTAGTTTTTAACCTACAAGAGGGTAACAAAGACGACGACAACGTTGATCATCATCATCATGATCATCATCACCTATCACCTCCGGAACAGAGAAGCCTTTGCCTATAACACTTCCTTACTCCAAGAAAGAGAGAGTGTGTCCTTATGTGCATCTTTTCCAGACAGAGGCGGCAGAAACGGGTCTGGTGAACCAAACGCCACTGCATCCATGTACTACTGCCACTACCTACAAGAATCGAACTGGATTGGACTCACTTTTTAGCTGACTGGCTTTTCTCTGTCGTGCTCCTTGCTCGCACCACTTTGTCTGCCACTTTGCCATTCAGCCTTCCCAAACAACTCTCTTCTCGCTTCCCATTGCTTTCTTCCTGTTCCTATTTTTTTCTCTCGTCGTCGCTGCGTGATTGTGTGTATCGTCATCCCTCCACTTTTCCTGGAGCTCACCCACATTATATACCCAAATATTCTTGTCCATGAGCCATAATAGAAGATAGCATGTTGAATAAAGTGAGTGGTAGCATGTTAGTGTGACGTGTCCGTGCACGCTTTCTGCTTTTCCAAGACTGCAAATGTATATATATGTGTGCTCACCATTGGCATTCATTGTTAGCTTGCTCCAGGCCAAGATTACAAGTCTCTGTGCCGTGCCAGAGCTTTACAAGAAGGGAGAATGGACGGGAAGAAAGAGCAGGGAGATATGCACAAAGAGAGAAAGAGAGGAAATAAGTCGACATTGCATAAATTCTGGGAGCTCCCAAGGGAGCACATATCTAAACTTTTTGTGTAGCGGAGAGCCGAAACGAACGCAAGTCCGTGTAAAGTCTGTACATGGAAACAAAGTCTATATAATATACAGAGAGTTAAAACACACCACACATCTTTACTTTTTTCCGTCTAATCGTCAGCAGATAGAATCATTTACTTTTTACTGCAAAATAGGAAGAGAAGGCCTTTAGTAGTAGTGTAATGGTACCTATGTGTACACATTTTTGGGTACTTATTACTAGCAAAGAGAAAACTTGAACTTTTTCTTTGCCTGTACTTGGAAAAATGTATTTGTACTCTTGGCTGTTCTCCCCGGGTTTGCAGAAAAGCAAACTGTGTTGTAGCAAGTTTTTTCTTCTTTGCTTTCCCTGTCTTTGTCCAGCTTGTTCCCTTCTGTCGGTCAGACCACCGCTAGAAACACAGCTGGCTTTTGCAAGAGGAAACTGGCAGCCGAGTACATTAATAAGAGGGAACAGGAAAGAAGAAAGACAGAAGTGGAGAGAAGCAATTGGTTTTGGTTCATTCACCGCTTCGCCTGCCATCTTTTCCCCTGCCAAACTAAATGCCCTTTCTCTATCTGTTCTGCCTCCCATTATCCAACCAGAAGAAAATCACATGAAAAATCCATAAATGCCAACACCAATTTCCCGTACAACTTTTAATTAGAAAAATGATCATTACAGACTTTTTCCTGTTAAAAACATTGGAAACTGTAAACGAAACAAGGTATACAAACTAAAAACCCTTCTTTTTTGTTTTTAACTTAAAAACTATTTGGTCCCAAAACGAACTACTTAAAAAACTCCAACTCCACTTCTTGCTTGTGCTGCTGCTATATACTATTACACACAAAAACGCACACGCAATATTTTCCTCCATTCCGTCCTTCCATTTAAAAAAAGGCAAACAAAAAAACTTTTTATTCGAGAAACACATTGAAAATTTTCCAACAGCGAAGCAATTCCCCTCCGGTCCTTATCTCATCTTCTTGCTTGATGTGCTCATACTTCGTTCTTCTTTCTCCATTACAGTTAATGTGAAGACGTGCACACAATAAAAAATATCTTGCATGCATTTTTCAAACTAGTATGGCAGCGGCGTGTGATGATCCCAAGCAATGTCAAGTCCAAATAGGATTAAACCAGCAAAAAGAGCAGAAGTAGGCGTTGAGTGCGGCGGTGAAAACAGGGAGCAACAACGTGTGACGGTTACGATGGCAAGAAAAGGGCTGCAGAAAGGCCATAATAATGTCTTGACATATGAAACTACAATATAGCAACACCAGCACACACACACACACCAAAAAATATGAATGAATAGGTTGAGAAAAAAAACAACAACAGTGCGTATAACGGTGAAAGCTAGCAGAAAAAGGGCCTATAGAGATATTATGTGTTTGCCATAAATGGAGTGAATAGATGAGCTGAGGGCTCTCTATATTTTTCCAACCATTTTTCTCCCTATGATAATGGTGCACACATGCATGAATAAATGTACACGATGACCTTGTTATCTTGCGGCACGTACGTAAGTACAACAACTATAACGTGTGTATAAACATAACACATTTTTATCCCTTTTACAAGCTTATCTACTTTTTCTCTTGCTTTCTATCTCGCTTTTTCCCTCCAACTCTCTGCCACATAATTTGTGATGATGTAAACCTGCAGAGCATGTTTATCATATAAATTTCGGCGAAGCGCGTACTACGCCCATCTATCTCTGAAGAAAAAACGTAGTGTTCAAGTCAACCAGCCCGGTAAGTCCTATGAACAGTGTCTTGAAAGAAAAAGAAAAAAGTTTATCTCCTCAGCTTTCACTACAGTTATGGCATTTTCCACTTCCTTCCTATTTCTTTTTTCTTTTTGGTGGTGATGGTGTTGTGGCCCTTGTTTTGTTGCTTTCTCTGACTGTCTGTTGTTTTTATTTATCATTAGACTTCTACACGACTGCATACTTTTTATTTGCAATTTCACACACTTTTGGAATTCTACTGGCATTCGGTACACATTACATACAGACAGGAGCAAAAAGTTGTGCAAGAAACCAGACACAAAAGCTGATGAATACAAAAGCGAGTTTTGGAGTGTGGAGGTGGCGCATTGGATGCTAGTTGTCGCCTTGGGGATGTTGATTAGGAAGCTCGTGTTGATGAGACGTGTCACAGTCACAAAAAAAGAGGCTGACAATCACGCTCCTCTCTTTTCTCTCTCTTCCGGTCTCTCAGGGATGCTGATGCTGTTGCTTTGGGACTTTATTATTATCAGCAATAACAAAACGCTCGGTGAAGCGTGTTAATTAAAGTAACAAGATGTAACGAGTTTACAGAGACATGCATGCATAGTAATAGAAAGCTTAAGTGAATACACACGTATTGTACTAGATGTGTACATAACAGCTTAGTTTTCTCTAGTAACAAGCAAGTGGGAAGAAAGCCATGACAATAAGGAAGAAAGGTGGTGAAGAAAGATGTTGCCCTTGTAGCTTGTCACAGAAGCAGGTTAGGCTGGTGACAGATGAGACATTACACAAAAAACAAGATTTAAAAAGAAAAGTGGAAACTGTCAGTCTTTGGAACAAGTACTTTTGAATATATTTTGTGAGTTGTTTTGCTAATAAAAAAGTAAAACACTTTTTTCCAATCTTTTTTTTTTCGTTACGGACAAGAAATAGAAAAAGAAGGGAACAACATGTCAGGGAACTGTGTCATGCTGCTGAGATGTGGAGGCCAAACTAAAGAAAAAAAACTTAAGCTACGTGAGCATTCTTGATTGAAAATTCTCAAACTCTTTTAAAGTTTTACTTTTTTTCCTTTTTTGCGATGCGGATGATATGAATGTGGCGCAAAAAAGGAAAATGTGGTGACACGAACAAAATGAACGAAAAGGCTATTTTTGCAGTTATTGCCGAAAATATTATTGTGCTATAGTATCATATAAAAAATAAAAATGATTTTATAGGGAAACGTTATTCCTTATTTTTTCAAAAGGAGCATATATGAAGCTAACAAGCTACATTTATACTTGTCGTGGGATGACATGGCATCAGCGTACCATGAAATCATTGTGCATTGTGTTTTCTCTCTTGTCTACTGTAAAGAAAAAAGGGACGAGGATCCCGTAAAATGCAAAGCAATGAACCAGCAATATTGCATAACTCTGCACCTAAAAAGAAGAAGAAAGGCGAGTTATAAGAGGGAATTGGGGCAACCAGCACGACCACGGATATACACGCTTTTCAAAGATTTATTCTGTCATTCAACAACATGTCTCCACTGTAGAAAAAGGAAAGAAGCAGCAAGCAGACCCTTTTTCCACTTTAATATTATGCTTTCGTTACTACATCAAAAAACTGTTGCAAATGCCCCGTGCTGCTAGCATGTATTCACAAAATGTAACTTTCATAGGCGGACTGCATAAGAAAATACTTTTTTATAAACTTTGCAAAAGTTGTATGATAAATTTAGTAGAATGCGCTCATATCACATCAACCTTTTTACTGGCTATTGTTATTGCCATATTAGAATGTTAGCGTTTTTCGCCATTGTTGCAATGGTGCACATTGATACTCGAGTTGATCATGCCTTATAAACACGCAGAGAATGAAAGAGGGAGAAAAGAAAGTTGTAAAGGCACAAGGGAGAAACGTCAGGGTCATGCAACATCATGAAACATTTTTACGGCTTCTCTCCACTTATATGCTCACGTTTTGCAATTGGAGAAAACGAACAGTTTAGGTACACATGTTTTCCGTTGATTCTTATTGGTATTACACTACCAACTACTCCTGTTGTTCTTTCCGTTGGGTTGTCTCTAGCCATCAAACAATACATTTCGTTGAAGAAAAGGAAGACCTTTACTTAAATAAAGGTTAGGTTCACTTTCATGCATGTTTACTAAAGTCCTAGTGAATGGAAAAGGCAGTAATGTAAGCCTTTCTCCTTATCCAGGCAATCAACAACCTTATACGACTTGTTAAATGGAGGAAGGAAGGAAACTCAAAATATTTGCTGGTAGTTGGGATCTGCACAAAGTATGCCCAAGTTTTTACAGCTTCTTGACCATGGCACAGATGAAAACTTGTTGGGTAGTTACTTAAACAACAGTAGCAGAGAGAAAATTATCCTTTAAAAAAGTTTACAGCAAGCGAGTAAACCATCTAAAGTCAAACTAGAATTTCTAATTAAATGCATATCGTTTCCTGATGACAGCATGTCACTCAAACTTGTTTTGATTGCTTATGATAATTAGCCAAGTTTAATGCTGCTTTGCTGTCCTTGATTCCAAGATGGGAAAAGCATAATAATAATTATGGAAAGCACACGTGTAATAAAGTATAAAGTTGTGCATTTGACGTTTCCTCTTGAGAAAAAGTATGTGTGGTCGTGTCCAAAACATGCGATGGTTGAGTCTTTACTACCTTTCCACCCAAATTTCTTTGCTTTCTCCCAACTGCTGATTTATGTTTCTACGCTAGTAAAAACATCATGCATCTATTTATACGACTTGGGGTAAACTGATACATAATGTCATTCATGAAAGCAGTCTGAAGAACAACAATAAAAACGTTAACGAAGGAGTGACATGACATGTAAACTGGCTGCAACACGTTGCATGCCAAGCTGCAATAACAGAAACGGTGTGTGTGTGCACCCAGTAGTCAATAATGATTCCATAAAACTGAATGAACAAAGGGATTGAAGAGGGCAGCCTAACAAAAAAAAGTAAGAGGAGGACGGGAAAGAGTAGCTTTATAGTGGTTTTTATCTGTTTTATGCAACTCTTAATCTCGTTATTATTATTTATCTTTCTACTTAACTAAAGAGCACTATTCTTCTGTCATCATTTGTCTGTGTAAGCATTGGAAGCTCTGTCCAAAAATAAGCTGCTTTAGTTAACCATAACCAGCATTGTCGTGATGATAATGATAAACTAAACAGAACCCCGGAGAAAAATCCAACAAATCATAGTTTATTATGTTTGGCAAGTAAAGTGGTTTGCAGTATAAAACAGTGAGCAAACTGGAATTTATTGATTCCCACTTAAAATACTCGGATGGAAAAATGAGGTGAGATGTATAATAAACCAACTTGAGTGAAAAGCATAAAGCCTAAAGTTTGAAAGGCTTCCCATATTGTCAAATAGGAACATGGAAGCGTTTAGACAATTCCATATAATTTTTTCCTTCGTTTTTTCTGCTAATGAATAACTGTGACTGAAACTTGTCAAATAACCAAGTAGTAATAAAAACGTGAATGGGTTTTGTGCAGGTTTGTACAAAGCGACTAAAACTGAAGCCAAACAATACAGCGTTATTATACAAGTCTACCACTTGTTGTAGCAGCACAGCACAAAAGTGACACAAGACAATTGGATTATCTGGTTACTATTATTTTGATTAGTTGTTTAATTCTCTGAGGCACTCCATATTTCCATGGCTTTAACAAACTAGCCAACGAAGATGAGATTTTGTACTCGCTGCAGCTGCTTATATAAAAATGCATTACGTGGCACTGTTTGAGCCACTAATCAAATTAGCAGCACCTTTACCAGACCTGCTATACATCCCTCTGCAGTTTTTATATCCGTACATGACCTGAGTATTCATGCATGTCTAATTTGACTCTGTTTTTTTCTTTTGCAAAACCCCTATAAGCCGCTACCTCCGAAGACCATTGAAAAGAAGGACAACACTGACCAGAAAATCTTTAGCTTGCTAAATTATGGATAAGTCGGTGAAAACCCATACAAAATGTGAATTGGGTTACTCATCCCAGCATGATTACGCTATCAGGCGCAGGGACGACCACTCTACAAAGTATGATGAGAGGATGGTGGTGCCCGTGTGTAAATGGCATGTCTCTTTGCTTTTCTCACCAAGTTTACTGCCTTCTTGGTTTATTACCACTGTGTGTTGAAAGATTTACAGGACACTAGACATTGACCATTCGTTCACGTAATAGCATTACAGTCTACTGTTGTGCCTTTCCTGTTATGGTGTTCACCAGAGACTAAAAAATGTGGGCTGTTGTCTGCTGAGGAGTGAGTTGTGTGCACGTAAAATATCGCACGTCATGGATCCCTGCTTTTTTGGCTTTGTACCTTTTTCTAAATGTAGAGCAACTTAATGTGCTTTTATTATGCTGTTTGCTTCTTGCATGAGCTGATTCATATTTAATTAAGTTGCCACATGAGGGCGAGGGTGGAGGTTTACTACAAGTCAGTGTCAATTTCATAAAAAAATAACTATACGCTCAAGTTGGTTCTCTTTCTGAGGTACTCAACCAAGAAAAACTAAACCAATAAACAAAAAAATGCTGGATTTTGTCGTGCAAAAACTAAAGGTCGTTTGGTTTGGCATTGAAAATGCGTAAAAGTAAAGCACATTAAATACGCTAGTCACTAGATTGTATTTCACTGTAAGTTGACACTAAACCCCCGAGACCGGGGAAACTTGAGACGCTTCCACTATACACGCACGGCTTGCTATGATGATGGTGTGTATAAAGCGATGTACCTTACTCAAAATTATGACGTGGGTTTATAGCATGCTACTATGGTGGCCACGCTTTCTCCGTAATAATTAGCATGCCAAAAATGTTTTTAAACTTTGTTCATTCTTCTCAAGTGGCTAGACTTACAATGTAAATTACCTAGCACAATAAATAATGACTTGCCATTCGACTCCCATGTAATCGCAAATATATTATAAGTTGGACCACCATTATTATTATTTTTCAGCCATGAGAGCAACATTATGATTTATTATGGAGCCAGTAACAGCCCTGTTTTTTTCATAATTATGAGGCCAGCACGGGATTTTCTGTCTTGTGGTGTTTGTGGCTACACCACTTTTATCCTGAAAGGCACACCATTAAACAAAACACGCTTTTTAATACTCTGGTTCGGGCTGACCTTTCCCACAAGAGGCTTTCTTTTCCTTTTACATTTGCACAATATAAGTCAAGTACTAATCGATATGGTATAACGCCTTCTGAGAGGAAGCTGAAAAAAAATGTTGGAGTATTTTTTTCTCCAAAAGTGAAATACAAAATTGCCATGTCTACCTGTCTGTTTCAATAGTTGTAGTAAATTCAAGTACAAGTACACCCAGTAATATATATTAATCTTCTAATGTACCTTTCCATTTTTTATTTCAACCCAGTTTAAGTTGATTGCATAAGCAAGTCTGACAGTTTATATAATACGCCCTCCTGCGTATTCAATTTTTCGCACATTTCGTGAACGCTTGCTGTAAATCACAAACAAGGTTTGCCCGGATAAAAGCAGGAATATAACGTAGTATTAAACACTTTTGCCTTCTGGTGATGGAAAAAGCAGCACATATATAACACCCAGTGACCCGAAGGCCTCTTAAAACTAAGGTAGTGTGGTGTGTTAAATAAATCATTGGATCATTAAATGATACATATATTTCAGATCCGGTTTCTTTTATGCCAAACTCTTTTTCCCTTTCAGTTTCATTTCATTTGCAGAGAGAGAGAATAGGAACAGTGCGAGGGAAATCCACCACTTCAAATTCCCAATCCTTCGGGTTTACAAGAAACTAAAAGTTTGAACGAGTTCCGATAAAGAAATCTTTCTACCTCAACCTACATCACCGCAGTTCCCATATAAAATGTTTTTATTTAAATGTAGATCAAGCGATTAATGAAAAGTGGAGAGACTTTTTATGCACCATGAAATATTTTCTTTTCAGCTTACTCAACTCCTCCGACGAAAAACATTTTCATTTAACTTTTTTCTCCTTGAGGAGAAGCCTCTATGAGAACGTGAACCGACTTGCTAAAAATTGCAAAGCAGTTTTTCATGTTCGATATCCCAAAAACAAGATGTTGGTATTGGTACACAGATAAAGAGGATACGAAATATATAAAAAATATATTTTGTCTTGTCATGTCTCTTATTGCCCTTTTGCCGTTGCCAATTGGGTTCAATGAAAGTATTTTTTCCCTTTCATACTTATGAACAGGAAAAATTTTATGCATTTTGTATAGTAGGAACTAGGAAAGAAAAAGAATTATATTTACTTACCGCCACCACGGGACCGTTGGATTCTCATTTTTGCTGCTTTCTATTATTTTCTCTTATGACAGATTGCTGTAGATATTCAAAAGGAAAATGTTGCAAGCGCTTGTTTAAACTTTCTTTGTTTTCTCTGGCCCGTCAGGAGTCAGGACGACGTGTGCACGAACTTATTATGCTGATTATATACCCTTATTAAAGTGAAACGTCTGCAAAAAAACTTTCACAGAGAGATTGTCAAGAGCAACTTTTCTCGTTTTTTTCTGTTGCTCCTACACGTGCACCACAGCTGGCCCCAGTACAACGATCAGTCAGTTACTTGGCTAGTTGATACTGTATTATTATATTTTTTGCTGTTCTTTTATCACAACTCCCCTTTTGATCGCTCTTGCTTTTCCAGCTACTTTGTTGCTCTAGTTATTTCGTCACTTGTGCTTTTACAGCCGTCTCTCTCTCTATTCTTTTTTTATATTTCCTTTGTCACCGTCAAATAACAACTGTTGGCATATTATTGAGTATTTCGTTCTCATGAAAGCTGCATGAGGAATCTATCCACTTTTGGACAGCTGAACACGACCGTGGTAAAGGTGAATACTATTTGCAAAAAGTTACATTGGAATGATGACAGTGGTGGTGATAATGCAAGAGGATAATGTAGTTTCCTCAACCTTTTGCTTGTTGCTCGTTTTGTTCAACTGTGAAATGGAAAGCGTGGTTATGGCTGCTTGCTCTTATTGTGTGATGATATGCTATGAGTAGTTATGGTGTTGTATGAATCAGTCAAATTACAGCAGTACTAAAACGTTAACCTTTATGCAATGATTATGAGATGCTGATTGTTATTAAGACAATGTCACTATTGAATTACAGCTATTGATTGATGATAGAGTGAGAGGACTTGTCGACGAGAACAGCAAACTGTGAAATAGATGACTCAATGATATGATATGTGTATATTGCTTTTCGCGAAATAAACGTGACAAAATATTTCCCTGTAAATCCTGCAGACTATTTAATATAATTGTGATGCGATGACAATGCAGTGATCCGGGATTGTGAATTCTTTGCCCCAATATATTGAAACAGGTATAATAGATGCTGAGTAGTTTTGGGGTATTCTGGGACGTGCTAGGTTTTGGGTCACAGTTTTCAATAAAAATAGAAAGTTAGTGCAGAAATAATATCTTTTATGATGGTAGTTAGTCGTTTTTATGAATCGTCAACAGGAAATCAAGTCAAAGTGTGACAACACTCATGAATGAAAATGTGTTTTTCACAATGACAAGTCTAAAAAAAGTTTCTGGCTGATGAATAAATTTTTGCTACAAGGTGTACACAGATGTTGCTGATTTTCAAAGTTTTCTCACTTCACATTCAAAGTTTTGTCCGTTAAAATATAATTACAATTACGTGTGAAAACTTGGTGATAATATGGGGAATGAGTGTTTTAACCTTTTTTGCAATAACAGTGCAAGGTGAAAGGGGACGAAATTGATAGGGAAATGTTGCAGTTGCTTTTGGGTCAATATGAGACTACTCTGATGAGGTTGCTGTGTTGATGTTTATTTTTTTGCAAAGCTTCTGTCTACTTTCACTGGACTGGATGCAAAGAGAGAGGAAAAGAGAAAGCAAGTTGAACCGAGTTTATGTGTTTGTACACAGTGACATGGTGAGAGCAAGTGATTCTCATTCTACAAGTCGGACTGCTCTTTATAGTAGCTCTGGAGCTGGTGGGTGTTGGTGCTGTTGCTACTGCCTCTTACTCCTTTGATACGCGTTTACTACTGCTTTCTGGAGACGGAGAGTGAAGAGGAAAGCATAAGATGAGAGGAAGCAAAGCAACAAGGAGTAGAAGAGGGAAAGCTAACGCGGCAGTAGCAGCACGACAAGTTTGTGCGAAAAGGAAAACTGAGAGGTGAACTGTGAGCTTGGAACTGGAATATTGTGGAAAGGGGAAATGAGCGAACGTGATGATGTACATTCTTTATGGCTTGGAGAAAGTTGTTCACAGCTTAGTACAGCTACAGGAGAGTAGTTTGATATCTGCTAGTCAGAGAAAACTAACCAAAAAATGTTGCTGTTGGGCAAAATAAGAAATGCGTAGCTAAAACACACTTTTGTCAAAGTCAAAGTAGAGATGCTGTGATATGCTCTTGTTACATGTTAGAATGATTGCCGACATGCTAATTATAGTGGGCCAACTTTTTCCCTGCTTCGTTTTCTATAACTAATGTATAGGTATGGATATATGCTAAATATATGTACTACAACACAGTGTATGAAATTTCCTGCTGATAAACATGATACTTGATAAATTGCCGTAAAAACTACTGATATGTTCATTAGGAATCAATTTATTTAAGTTTAAACAATATACTCATGCAGGCATAGATTGGTACTATAGGCAGAACGTTTGTTATGAAAGCACAACGCAAAGCACAGCTAATTACGTTTTGTTTGAAAAGACTGCTTTGTTATAAAGGCCTGTTTCAATATTCGATAATTTTTATATGCCATTGGCATAATGCCACGTGTCTATTAACTCCCTATAGTTTGTATGCATGAGTCGTTTTACTCATTGGGGTCAGGAGTCAAGGGGTAAATCGCAGAGTGGTGGCACTCTACCTGATATAGTTTACCTTAAGTTTCAATTAGTGTGTTAGAATATACATATTCTGGGCTTTCTAACGATGCTTCAATTCGTGGAATTTGGTGGAGAAAAACAACACTTAATGAAGGCTTTACGCTTGACCTCAAGGCCCTTTGAGGTCCATGCAGTGGTTTTTCAAAGTCAAAAGTCAGGAACTTAAAATGTCTACAACTTTTCAATTCCACAAGAATCAACAATACTCCACAAAATTCAATTTTGGGTGAAGCTGTACCTAATTGAATCTTTTGACGAACTTTACTAATTTTGTAGTAGTCAAAAACAGCTTTTTTGGTTCACCGTACAATCAATTTTATTATAAATATACTGAAACCGCAAAATGCGAATAGGCAAAGGCATAGGCAAAATGCAAAATTTTTAAAATGCATGGCAGTGCTCAGTGCTAATCTAAGCTACTTCTTCTGATCTGCCATGTACAATGGGATACTAAACGTTTCCTCGATAATATAACTCATTTTTAACTTGTACTAATAAAACAAACACTCCAAACGTATATTTTTTCAAAAAAAGATTAAATACTTAGAGTGTTCTGAAGTTTACTGACGCAACCATAATTGCAATCCAGATGAATAGTCTTGCATACTTTGACATAGTACTCTCTTTGAAACGACTATGGCTTTTGTACTTACTTTGGACTTTATTGTACAAATAAATGCATATTGAAATTGTAACTTCGCTTTAGAATATTTTTAAAAAACTATTAGTTTGCGATTTATTCTGCTTTAGTATTTATGTTTGTGATCCTGTTTGTATTTTATCTCACTTGTAACGAAAATCAAAAATGTATCTACCCTGTTAACAGCATGGACCAAATGACATGTCTTCTAAATTAGATAAATAAAACGTGAGCTGGAATAAATAAGATGCTGAAAAACCACAAACAAAGTGTTGAGAAATAACTGATAGACTTTATATGTTGATACAAAGACAACTTAACAATTAGCAAAGATATCAACGAGCTCATTCATCATTATTACTTATTTCATATTACATATTTTGTACATAGAACGATTAAAACATGTAATTTTTATTCTGATCACTTTAAATTCTAAAATCAGGAACACCAATCACTCAAACTCCTGCAGTTCCCAAATTTTAACACAACCATCATCTCCAGTTGACACTAAATAATTATCTAAACTGGGATGCCACTTTACGCAGTTGACATCTGCACTGTGCCCTTTAATCTTACAAACTAACTCTAAACCACTTTTAACACCTCCCTCGGTCACCCCAGACTCCTTAAAGACCCTGATGTAGTCATCTCCACATGCGGTAGCGATTAGACCAGTTTTACGATTCCATGACACATCATAAATTGCTCGAGAATGCTGTCCAGCTGTAGTTGAAACACAGGTCCACGTATTACTTTTGTCCGCATCCCCACCAGCCTTTTCCCAAATCTTTATCATCCGGTCATCAGAACATGAAATGAGTCTATCACCAGTAGCATCAAAGTCAATAGCCCACACCGTTGACTCATGCCCCGTTAACGTAGTAATTGTTGACCAGTCCCCATCGTCAATATCATTGGCATACATTTTAATTGTATCGTCATAGCTGCAGGAAGCTAGAACTTCAGTGTGAGGATGCCAAACCACTCGCTTGACATCTTGGGTGTGAACAGTCATAACCCCGGAGCACTCCACGTCTTCCCCATCGTCTAACAGAGACCTGAAAGACAAAGAAATAATTCTTAAAATCGTCACTTCCTTTCCAACAAATTAATAAATTAAAATTAAAATGACCACTTACCAAATCATCACATTTTTATCCCTTCCACAGCTAGCAAAATAGCGCCCAGTGGGTGCCCAGGCCACAGACTTCACCTCATTCTCGTGTCCCTCCACCACCGACAAACAACTGAATTTCTTCTTACTGCCTTGTTCCCACAGAGTGACTTGACCATCAAAACTAGCCAACAGCAAGTATTTGCCACAGGGAGACCATGACACGGACCGAATGCTTCGTGTGTGATTATCACCAATTTTCGTAATTAACTGTAAGGGTTCTGACAGTTCTGAGGACATGGAATAAATACAGGCAGTCTTATCTTCTCCACAGGAGGCGAGCACGTCCTCCTTCAGGTCCACGGCCCATGCCTTCCCCTTGTGCGCATTGATAGTTTGAATTAACTTTAACATCTTCCTTACTGGAAGGGTCAGAATTTACGAGAAAAATTGACAATCCAACAATCCACTTTAAGGTTCTCACATGTACGTCGCACGTTACAAGTGTTACAAGAGAAGCACACGCGAAACCAACTAAACTCAAGTCAGGTGTTAGCTCCCTATACTCGGCTGGAGAGTGCAAGTTGGCCGACTGCCAAGCGACAATATCGAAACATGCAAGATAGACGACAGTATGGTAACAAATTTGGACATAGTACAAGTTTGCCGACCAACTGCATGACATCAACCTTTATGATGTGTCGTCCTTAAGCAACATGCCATTAAAATTCCTGAAGCTACCCTGAAACCAGTGAGCGCAATCCTTTTTGTAGCGCCTTCAGAGCGCAATTAAAAAATAGGCTATACACGTGCAATTAAGGTTACCCATGACCAATTAAGGGTATCCGTTATCCATGTGCAATTAAGGCTGCAAGGCTAAAACTCAGGTAAGAGGTAATGTTGAAAAATATAATTGTTTTGCAGATATGCATACAAAATAATCAAAATTGGTATGACGGACAATTTCGCATAAACAAAATTTTTATACTTGATATTCTTGATATATAGTTTAAAACTGTTTTTTAAAAACAACTTAGTTACTTAATTTTCTTTTCAATGTAGCAACTGACTATCTGTTTAACAATATCATAAAGGACCAGTAATCACTTCTAGAGTTTAAATTATGTTGTACATTCATATACAGCTGCTTTTATACTCTTTTGGAGGATGCTGGCAACTTGTCAAGATACATTTACGGAGCTCCATTGTTCCGGAACAATAATGCATTGTTTGTCAGCCAAAAAGCATTCTATGAGCAAGCTCTACAAATTTGCATAGTTGGCTGTGTGCCAAAAAGTGAGACAAATAAATGGTAATTTTTTCTTAGAAAATGGATATTTCTTGGAAATACAATTGAAAATAAAATGTCAAGAAAGGCAATATATGAAATTGTGCTTCAGCTCCATCAAACTAACTAACAGCTTCCTAGTATTATATTTTTAATTGTGTATTTATATAATATACCTAGGTCGTTGTCGGTCGGCTACATTTGTATACTAAAATTGAAATTCTAGCGGACTATCGGCTAATTTGTGTCATCAATTCTTATAGGTTTATAGTGTTTTTGCTGGTCGGTCAAATTGTACCTCTGGATTCGGCATACGCTACCAAGCATCGTCTGCTGGGAACACGGGCTACTTCAAACTGAGGATGCGTTGCGTTGCCAAACAACTCTTTTCTGGGATTGTAGATGGTGCTGCACTTGTAGTTTGCTTTGCGTTGTTTGATTGCTGCAGCCAGAACAACAAAGCACACCCACACATACATACATCAAACAACACGGACGCAAGCAGACAGATACTCGAGTATAATTTTTCTTTTTCTGGTCTATTGAATACAAGTAATGAATTATTAGAACCAATTTAATTGTTGTGAAAATACGTAACTTTTATTGAGTTACTTTATTGCCTGGCTCATTTGCGACTTGCACTGACGTTTCAATAAAATTTCCCTTGTAAAAATGTTCAAAATATTAAATAAGCTGCAAGAACGTTAACATATTTTATGCATACATTAAACATAATGCATAATATTTTCTTATGCCTACTATTTATATAGAATTTCTATTTACACTTTTACGTTGTTCTTAAAGAAATCTGATTGTTGAAGATTCTGTCCTTAAAGAATTTATTTCCAGTTTGTTCTTTTAAAAATGCCTATCTACACATCGGCCATCGCCCGCTTCTTCTCATTGAATTAGGTACGAATAATCCTCAAACCTTTTGGTTAATAAAGAATAATTGATTTTTTGATAAAAAATGTAATATAAATATGTCAGAGTTCAATATTAGCTCTGTATTTATGGAAATCATATATTATGTTCCTAGTTTTGTCGTTATTATAATAACAATATATATTTTTGTATTTGTAAGCCGAGATCCGACTTTTCAGTGTTTTCAGAGTTTTCTTATTCCACAAAAGGTTTATTTGTGGAACGCTTGAATATTTGTTCGTTTCCTATTCTTTACAAATTCAATCTTGCATTATTACAACTATACCACTTCCTATTGTTATAATATACCGTTATCCCTATTACAGTCTACTGACAATTCTAAACGGTATAAAGTTGTGCAACATTATGCATTTATTGTAAATAAATTAGAACACGAAACTGGAATTGATGAACATGAAAATTTAATCCAATACAACAATCGTACAAGGCATCCAACCAACCAAAAAGTTGGTATCTTGCTATCTCTTGCTTCTCGCCGATTTTGGGCCGCACCATTCTGCTACCTTTCTCTATAGCAAAGGGTTTCTCCAAACCGTCAGCCATACAACATTGCCTGTAAGCCAAAGCCAGACAGTTATTCCCGTGCTCAGCATCTCCTCCGCTCTCAGTTCACTATTCACTCGCTCCTCCACTATCTCTCTTCCTCCGCCGCGCTCCTCAACAAAATCTCAGAGTTTCCAAGCATCCTGTTTAGTTGACTCGAGGTGATCGCATGGATCACACACTTTGCAAATAGCTCATCGTTTTCATTTCTTCGCTCAATCTTTCTTTTTCTGGTGGACAAGCAGCAGCATAATAGCATATTGAGCAACCACCACTTTTCTCATTTTTTCCCCAGTATTTATCACCACCTCATCATCAAGAGTTCCCATTTCTGGTAACAAACCTCATCTTGCGTTCTTCCCTTGACTCCTCTCTTCAGCCATCATTGCTTTCATCGTGTTTCTTCGCCCTCTGAACTTGTTTTCTTTGCCCATACTTGAAAACACCCCTAGTAATTCACAACATTTGGCTATAAACTATTTTTGACTTTGTTTAAAAAAGTGAGAAACTCTAGAAAAAATGTTTGTAAGCAAGCAAAAATCATTTGGAAGGCGATGTCCATGGCAAGGAAACTTGTACTATGAACAGTTTGCAAAAGGACGTTGATTTTTTTATTTTCTATAGTTTATTTCCTTTTGCAAAATATTTCATACAGTCTGTTTTGCATAAACGTTTTCTACAGCACACGCCAAAAAACGAGACAGTTTGGGCATGGTGTGTGTATGTGCCATGTATACGAAATCATAGCCCTCTAAATTGATTTAGGGATTTGGGGGATTTTCTTAACAACGGATTGTTAGTAACACGGTTAGTTATGCACTGCATAGAATACTAATATTGAGCTGTAGATCAATACATTTGATCAAGTTAGTTCTAATTTTGTTGTATGTAAAATAATATTGTGTATAAAAGGTCTACAAAGATTTTGGGGCAAAGTGATAATATCTACCCACGCACTTACTTATACACTTTCTTAGGAAATGAAAGCCAGAGTTCAACTCAACTGGCATTTTCCGGACTGTCAATACCACAGAAAGTTTTATCATGTACAAAAATTGTGGTGGTGAACAAGTGACTTTGTGACGTTGTTTGCTACTTACGCAGTTTCAACGTGACTTTAAACTTAGAAAGGATGTCAGCTTAGAATCAAGCAACAAAAAAGAAATCAGGAGACTACAATCACAAAAATGGAACGCAAAAGAAAAGGAAAGCTTACAGAAGAGACTTGATTGCAAGGTAAGAGATTTCCTATTCTCAGCAACCGGATTACCCCAATTTCAGGGAAGTTTGGTTTGGGTAAGGACAAATGTCTTGTACTCCACCAATCGATTAGTCATGTAGGAACCCCCACGCAAACATCAAATTGATGGACATAAATAGAGGCACAATGTACTTTTTTGTGTGCATTAAGTGCTCTATAATTTGACTTTGTTCGTTTTACTGTCAAATGGACTGGATTGCTAGTCAGCGACAGTTTGGAAAGCTATTTTTAACGGATTCTTTCATTCTTCTATTTCTTGTGTTCTGTCAACACTTCCCATTAAAGCAATTTCCACTGCACTTTTAATGCTCCGTGAAAAATTGGTATGATACATTAAGATGACTTTTTAAGCTCTTCTCGTGCCAGAAATACAAGCACATATTATAAAAGTACTTTTGAAAAACTGGGTTTTCTTAGAATGCAAAATATTAAAGAAAATATTACTTTTTTCTTGATCCTCCTTCTGGCTTTCCACTTTGTAAGCCCTCTGCCTGCTGTCGTGTTGACAGACACACTGGGCAAAATCATGAGCTTGTCTTTTACGATCATGTCTGTCCTTTTTCACAGTACTTGTTTCAGTTGCCGAAATGCAAAAAATGCCTTTATTCTAAGGAAGTTCGTACTAAGAACATGTATTCCGTATTAACTATTGCTGGTTTTGCTCATACTTTCTTGCCTGCCTTCATCTTTTGCTTTGCACTTCTCCCAAGAAAAAGGTTAATAGTAGGCAGATTAGAAAAATAAATCACTTCGTTTTGCATTTGTCAAGCACCCTGTGCCAGCTTGTTTCTCTCTGAAAACGTAAGTAATGTTTTTGTCAATGGTTGGATAAGCAAAGCTATCGGCACATTTCCGAAGAAGAATAGGTCGATAAACTAAAAAGTTCATAAACAAGGTGGTCTTCAACCCTGAAAATCTTTCAAACTCTTCCTCTATACAAGACTTTTTCTCACATGTGGGAGTAATACAGTAATATAAGCGGATTTATTAAACGTATAGGTGGGAAATCCGGAAGTGGGCTGGACATAGTCAGGGAAAATACTTAGAATGCAATAATAGTGGGCAATGGATGGCCGGTAATGAGTAAGACCGGAAGTTTTGCCAATTATGAAAGCAAACCAGAAATGAGTTTGGTATTGTGGTGGGAATAAATGAGCCGAAATCCGAGAAGGGTGAATACAAAGTGTGTAAAAAATTTCAAAATACCCTCTGGAAAATGGCATCTACCGTTTTCACTCACTTTAGAATTGCCGTATTTTTTATTTAACGTACTGGAGAACTTCACTCTTCAGTGCTCCATTATTTGATCAAAACCGTTTAGCCCACATACCATATGTCATGTCTCTGCTACTCAAAAATGTGTCGGCAGCCACTTCCTTTCGTTTGGTTTTCTTGTAATACTTTGAACAGCAGCTTGAAACTACTTTGAGTAGGTTTGTTTTTAATTTTTGAGAACATGCACCACTTACTTGGCTGTCATTTTCTTTTCCAAAATATCAGAAAAATCTGAAAGCTCCTTCTTTTCATCTTCTTTTGTCTAATTTCACATTGTCATTTTGCAATCTGTTGTCATTTACCTTATGATCAGCTTCTGAAAAACAAAAGAGTGCATTCCAGTTTTATCCGTTTTCCAGGCATGTAATTTTGTGATTGAAGGATTACAATGGATTTATTTACCAGGCCAGAGAACAGAGTAAATTGTGTGGTTGGTTGGCTGAAAAACGTAAACGAGCAAAGAAAGGGGAGGGGGTATGCGAGAAATGAAATGGGTGTATGTGTGGTACATATTGTCATGGTAAAGTGGATTCTGATGATCATGATGATGACAACATGAGCAGCAAAGCAATGACATCGACTACATTGTGCCGAGGATAAGAAAAGAGGTTGATGGGGAAGAAGATGAAATAGAATAAAAAATGGTTCCCTGAAGACTTGTCATCTCCTCACTCGCATCACTAGGCTTTGACTACCTATCTACCTTAAAACAGCCTTTTTCACATTTTTCGGGAGAGGTAAAAATGTTTAATACTCTGCTTCCACACATAAGCTATTCTTTCATAGATGGTTATAGTTTTCCCAAAAAATGTCTAACAAGTTGTAACTACAAGCGATAACCCAACATGCACACAATTTTCAGAAAAAACGGCATTCGTTCTTAGTAATATTTAGCCACCACCACTCTCTCTATACCTGCTTTTCGTGTCACCTCATTACACACACATGTAAAACCGCAAATGATTATCATCACAAGTGTAGTAATGAGAACGACTTTGGCATGACGTTTAAATTGCCTTTGTGCGACCCACCACGTTAACAATTCAACTGAATGTCAAACCATTTTTCCGGAAAGGAGGTGCAAAATCTGACTGCGTCTTTTCATACTTTTTATAAATTCATAAAATCTGCCAGCAGAGAAAAATACCCCACACATTAAATTATTTAACCTTGTAAGCATATGTTGTTGCTGGAGTAATATTTCCATACTAAAATGTAAAAGCTTTCCAGTGGTTGTTGAAACGTAGCATATAGCCAGCCCAACGCACCAGCAGCGGGGGAAAAATATGGTGCCACGGGGAGGTTTTAAAATATAAAATCTGGCATTTGTTGTACTTCAGCTTCACTTTTACAACATCATATCATATCGTGCTTTCTCATGATCCTCTTATTCCAGAGATTTGTTTGTGGTGAAGTGTATGGTATATGTGTTTGCAAAAAACGTTGGCGCTACTGCGCTGCTGGTATGATGTGCGATACCGGCTTGGTTTTTGAAAACAGCAAAAAGGATTGAGACTAAGAAGTAGGGAGAAATGGGACACCGGCATTGCCATCATCGTCCTCGTGATGGTTCTCCTCATCAAGATGAGAGGAGAAAGAGAGAGATGAACGGCAGTGGGGAAGGTGGATGCATGCTAACATTTTTTCATATGCTCAGCCAAGTATAAAAACAGGAGAGAGAAAGCAGTTGGGAAGAATAGTGAGCCCTCTGCTTCGCTCCTTTCATATTAGTACAAAGTGAGTCTTTGCATTTTAATGAGTTTTTCTCCTCTTGTACTTCTTGTTATTCTCTCTCTTTCTCTTTCCCCGTCTACTACTTTGGTTTGCTTTCGTTTTTCATTTGCCCATGGCTTTGTTGGGCCGTACATGGTACGAAACCGCCAGAGTCTCCTCTTGATCAGCAGACGGCAGACGGAAAAAGAGAGAACCAGTATTATTGAGAACTCATAACAGAAGGATGGCAAGAGTTGAAATGGAGAATGAGAGAGAGGAGTGGAACATACACCAAATGCTTTTTCTCTGAGGTTATCATCTCCTCAAGTCTCCTCTACTACCTTTTTACTTGATTTCAGACTTACCTGAGAGTGTATTGCCAAGAAGGAGTCTTTTCCACGGTTTTTACTCCTCTCCGACTTCCTGTCTGGTGGTGATAGTGGTGTGCTGCTGCTGGTGATTGAGAGGGGTGCACTGTAGTATATTATGTAAATGGTTGTCCCTCCGGACCACTACCAGTTTAAACGCTTGGTTAACTTGAAAGGTAGGGAGAAAGAGAAATGCAACTGCCACTAGGTATATGCTCATGGAAGTTGGAATGATGCATGCAACATAAAATCCTCAACCAGCACAAGCACACTTTTCCCTGCATTCAATCGTTCACGGTTTTTTCTACATTTTAGCATGATACTATCCTTTAACTACTTGATTTCACTTTTCGGAGAAAGTTATAGCCCAGCAAGAATGGAGCTCGCTTATTCCACGGCCCTTATGTTTAGTTGTAGCACACAATTAGTTGTTTAGACAGCCTGTTATCTACAGTCTATATTATTTAGTTGACAAAACAATGTGCATGAAAACAGGCTTGTAATGCATAATACATGTTTCCTGCACCCATTAATGTGTGTGGGTTGTTGTGCAGGATAGAAAAGCATTAAATAGGCGATCAAGGGAGAAAACTCGGAAAGAAAGAGGACTTGACATCCTCTTTGAAAACGAATAGAGATCCGATGAGATTTTTTGGTTATATTTTTGCCTTTACCTCAGCCTCATGGGCTTATCTAATTTATCAAAAAATGTGGTGATGGTGGTGGTGGTACTAGTAGAGCGGTGCGGCGAGTAAATGCTGCCGCTTCTGCTAGTCTGAGGCTGATCTATCAATTCGGATTTCAAGTTGATACACAACAACACACAGGGTTTGCGACGCCCTAGCATGGATTCATTTGTTGAATTATATTATGCATGTAATATTTTATTATTCATTTTCCTTTCATCTCTGCTTTCACCCTGTTTCCTTTCAATCATGTCTATTGGCTCATCACTGAAATACAGGGTGGTCATATGTAGTCAAGAGGCAACATATATCGCCAACAGTATCATTTTTTAAGCTTTGCTTGTGCACTGGTTCCGTAATTTATATGTACTACCCAATACACTACTTGTCTGCTTGCTGGTAGTAGACGATAGAAGAATGATGATCATAATAATACATGGTAACTTCCACTTTGCTTTTTACATTCTCAACACATTTCCACAGAGTCGTAAAGTCGTAAAGCAACAAAGCACAACACACACACTTGCGAAATAAACGCTGCACAGCAAAAGTGGATGAGAGAGAAGGTAAAACGTGAGACAGTTTGATTTGCTAATGCAAACAACCCACCACAGGGATTTACAACAGTTTTACATGCTGTTTTAGCAGCAGATCTAGCATCAGCAAGCGCAATTTGTTTCCTACCTCTCCCTCCTCCACCACCACCACCACCACCTCCAGTGTTATCCCAACAGAGTAATGCTTAGCCAGGGTGGAAGTAGCGCAGGATTTGGAGCAGCAAAATTTAAGCCTGTTTTCAGTCCGAGTCGAAACATACACACGGTTTTGTATATATATTTTAGTTTTGCTTGACTGCGTTATTACCCCCAGAGTATTACTTCTTTTCGGACATCCACCACCATCATCAATTCAAAAGATAACATCCTATAACATGGCATGATTTTATAACAAGGAGTCGTGTGGGATGAAGTTGCCTCCGTTTTTCGTAGTATTCATAATAATAACAGCAATAGCAAGATGAGAGTAAAGATAAGAGCAGCTCCACCACCAGCGCCAATAAGCATCACGGCTGCACATGCATAATGTTTTGCGCTTTGTTAGCTTTCCCTGAGAGAGAGGTACATCTTTTTGAAGTATACAAAACATATATTATTTTGTGTATCTTGTGGTAACGGTGGTGGTGATGCTAGTAGTGGCGCGAGTGGTAATGGTGGTTGTGTGTGGTGGTGGAGGTGGTGCTATCAAAGGAGATGCTAAGGCGACTCTTTTCTTCCTCTTCTTATTCTTACCTCGAATAAGAGAATGACTTGAGAAAAGTAAGTAAAATTACAGCAACAACATCAGCAGATCCAGCAACCAGAAAGAGGATCAGAGCCCAACGACATATGAGGGTTTGAAGGAGAAGCTAAAGCCAACTTGGAAATAGAGAAAACCACACAGTGGCCAAAAAAGAAAAGTGAGAAGAAAATGGAAGGAGAAACAAGGTCCTCTGCACTCCAGTCGCACTGCACTGCTCCAATAGTCCAATAATACGGGTAATATTCCTCTTTAGCTTGGCTGGGTTTTGATTATGATGATGATGAGGAGGAGGATGTTGCTGTTATTAGGAAGACGCTACACACGAAGAATATTATTATTCCGAGACAAAGTCATTGACTACCGCAACTACACGCGGGCACATTAGGACGACTCACGGAGATAAGTTTTTATTGTGTCATCTTCATCTTTTCTTCAATATATATTTAATGATGATGATAATAACGGCAATAATGAGGCTGTATTCCACATTCAGCTACAAAGTTTCCAGTATTCCTAGTACAACTCTTTTATTCTCTCTCCAATTTCTTTTTCTCCGTTCTATATCACTTCACTATCTATTACCGTCCTCATTTTACTTGTTGGGTTTTACGATAAGCGCTTCGTTTCAGTTTACGTCTGTACAATAAAAAAAAAGTTTCGTTTTCAGCGGAAGCATAAAGAATATATAACAAAGCGTGTGTGTAAGGCTAGAGAGCTAGAGGTAGGTATCTACGTATGAAGCATTTTTACACGCGTGCACTCAACCGTATTTATCACTGGAAACACATATTTTTCCATCTTGCTGGCAATAAAATTGCATGAATTCATGCATGCATCCCTCAAATTAGGGGACCACTTGAGAAAAAATGAAAAAGAAAATCATTTACATGATGTCCCTCTATAAAATACGGGAGAAATAACGGGCCCTTTTATACATCAGCTAGTTAGTATCTTGTCGAGGGAGAGAGAGGGCTACGGGTGAGTAGTTTGTTTACTGGAGGTCACAACTTCCCTCCCGCTGTTTGTAGAGGTAGCAGTTTTCAGTAGTAGTAGTTTTGTAAATAAAATGTTATTATGATTACTTACTTTAGCAAAAAACACATTTCGCCTAAGTTAAGGCCCTCTTCGTGAACATAAAAACCCTGTATTTCTTCACCACAAACGTGCGGAGCAGAGGAAATCAAAAAGGAACACATACAAACAAGCATGCTACTTTCCACACGATGGTGTTATTATATTTACAGTTGCAAAGCACGTTCGTTTATCTAACATTGACTTGAGTGAATATGATGAGCATTTAATATTACATAACCCCAAGCAAAGTAATCCAAGTTGGAATTGGAGAACGGAAAAAAAGTACATATTCGGGGATGACTTGTGTGTACAATCTGTGTCTCTCAAGTAAAAGCTCATGAAAAAAACACGCTATTGATGTTCATGTCAATGATGACGATAGTAAAGTAGCAGGAAGAGAACCTATATTTTTCCCCACTATATTTCAAGCCAACTCACCGACTGATTTTTTCTCTATTCCGTCATCCGCCTGTACTTCCGCATTCTTTCCCCCGCCGTCAGACTTTCAACTTTGCTAACAATACAAAGGTGCTTTCTGTACAGTACCCAAGCACATGGCTAACTTGCCTCTTCTTTTTTTCTTTGCAGCACTTCTATGCACTGCTATTATGTAACAACCATTATTTCCTGTGCATATAATATATTGAAACGAGACTGATTTTCTTTTAAGAAAACTCCAGCTTTACGGACATTTATGGTTGTGGTGATATTCATGCCCAAATATTGCAAAAATATAATGGAGCTTTTTTGCTGATTTTCCTCCAAATTTTTCCAACTTGGGCACTCCGTTTTTAGCCTTCCGACTTTGCTCTCCCGCTGCTTATTCCCTCCCTCATCTGGCTGCCTTCTTTTTTTGCTGGAGGCATTCTATCTTTCCGTGTCTGCACAAAAGAAGCCATTTATATTGTGACGTTTACGATTGTCTGCGAGTGTTTGTGCATTTTTACGCAAAAAAAGGCTCGAGAAATAATATAAGGATTGCAATAACAGTACCATAATATGATCACAGTTAGTCTGCTCCCTCCTCACTTTTCCCCATTGCCCCATTTATACTTCCCGTAAAAATTTTGGCCGACCTTTTCCCCACACTGACTCAGTGCACTGGGAACATTTGGTAGTGGCTATGAGGATGATGATGACAGTGATATTTGATGTGGTTTCTTTTTTGCTGCATCGCTGTGGACTGAATACGTAAGCAAAAAATTTAGTTGTTGGAGGGATGTACATTACTTTACGTGCAATTTCATTTCCACTGCTGAGACTTGAGACAGGGTTTCCCCTCTACTGGAAAATATGGTGGCCAAAGTGGGAGAATATTTTTTAACAAGCCAGAGTTTTTTACTTTATTTTTTCTCGACATGTTGCCTAGTGGCTATCGTATTATCAGCGGTGAAAATAAAAGCGAAAAAATAAGGCACAAAAAATACGTGTTTTTTCTTGTGATTTTTCTTTTTAGTTTTTGAAGTCTTTTTAGTTTAGGGTCTGAATTTTCAACAATGTTTGATACAGCATGCCAACAAGCCAAGAAAAACTAGGGTGCGATGGTAGTGCAAGTTATAGCAATAGAAAAAAGTTGTATTATTCAAAACCACAGTTTTCCCCATTCTCTACACTACTATCAACCAACACGAAGAAAAATGTAATGCTACGTCACGTCAAAAGTAATATTCCATGAAGATGAGGCACAAGAGGAAAATATGATGATAAAAGAATATTATGGTGGCAGTTGCAATGGCCTCTTTCATTTCATACCACTTCGGGTTGTACATATGATTCACACCCTCAGTAAAATAGTAGTACTATCAAGCTTGCATCAACTAGTACACTAGACTATATTACTATTATCAAGATGCTGCGATTTACATCACTTTTCTCTTTCTTACTTATTTTTTTTGCATAATCATCAGTTTTCCGATCGTTCTTTCCATCTTTTTGCCCGTTCCTCTCAGTGGACCAGAACCTTTTACTATTATTTTGTAACACGGTTTGAGAATGTAAACCTTTTATCAATAAACATATGCCTTTTTTGGATTCCAATTCATAGCAAATTTTCTCCAGTTTTTTTCTGGTATGTAAAAATGTTGGATAATTAACTGTGCATGTATAGGTTGTTGAGCAGAGGCTGTATATATAATACAAAGGAAAGAAGGAAAAGTTTAAAAGTTTTGCCTCAAGGAATGATATGAGGCTGACATGTAAGTGGATGAGATAACAGTTAGAAAAAACGCAAAGAAAGAGAAAAAAATCAAAGAAACATATTTTTCTTTGCCACGGGCAAAATGAATACTTTTTTGTTTGCGAGGCTAGTTTTTCATTCTTCCCGGAAAAATTTTGACAGTTAGTACACAAAAGTGAAAGTACTATAGTGGTATTGGTTGGTCATATGTGCAGGAAGGCAAGTAAAATGGCAAATCAATATAATGTGCTGATATTGTCCCCTCCTTCTATTCAACCATGACATTATATCTGGAAAAAATGACGTAGCTCAAAAAAAGTTTCTAAAAAGTAGACAAAAACTTTCAAAATAAATCTGGTTTTGGTACACACGTTACACGTAGAAAGTTTGATAACATATATCAAGATTGTTGTCTGTCCGTGTCAGTAAATTTGTACATCAATATTGTGGAATAATGTGTTTTGAAAGGGGTGCGTAATGTATTTAATTAGCATAATTGTGAGCAGACTGATGGTGAAATTTTGGAAAATGAGAATGAAAACAGGCCAATTTGCACAAAAAATTAAGGATGCTTCGGACGCTGACATTATTTAGGCGGGACATATTAGCTTAAAATATTCAAAAACATTAGAAAAATGATGCTTTTGGAATAATGGAGCTAGTTAATATATATTCAATTTTTTTACTCCGAACAAGGACGTGTATATTGTTCCTTACAAAATTGTCTGAGAATGTTGACTAGATAGTAATTCCTTTATCATTAATCATTTCGTGAAAAATGCCTTCTAAATTAGATTTTAACAACACACAGCAATCATAAAAGGAACAAGCGGCTGCCGCCGAAGTCATCTTGATAAAACCGGGTGTCGTGACGTTGTAAACCGTGTTGTCATTATTTTTTGTATCCGTTCGCTGCTCTCTTGATCTCCTCTTTGTTTTCCTCTTTATCTTCCTCCTTTTGACTCCTCGCGCTCGCTTTAATTGATTTGAGCGAAAAGCAAAGAAAATGTAATTTAGTATTATTTTTATTCCCACTTTCAAATGCACATCCCCATGAATAAAGCCGGATTTAACCAGCCGTATAGTGTGTTGCTGATGCTGCTTCCTTTCACTCATTTCGGAAATGAAAGTTGGAGAGATGTAGTGAACACAGTAGCATTCCCATGCTATTATGCCCACTGCTCCTCCTCCTCCCGCCACTCTTGTTGCTCTGCTGATTAATTTTTGATTGTATTCATCGACGTATGTACATATCGTCAGCTTTTCCCGTCGTCTTTGTCGGATTTCCCATTTGAAAGGATAAAAGGCTAGTCCGCTGGAGGATGATGAAGTTTGGTTGCAAAAGCAATGAACTCGCTTTAATTTTGCAGGAATAACAAAATAAATGAGAGAGATGAGATGAGGACTCTGGGAGCAAATACTAGTCAACCGGATCTCGGCAAAATGATCATTCTGGATGATGATGACAAAAAAAGAGCAACAACATTATGTCAAGGCTTCTTCGAAGAAGCGACGATGATCACGATGATCATGAGCATGGATGATGGGGATGACGACAACGGCAAGCGCAAATATGTAGCGTGTTCATTTATTGCGCTCTTCTGAACCCGTCCCCATCCTTCCTTCCTGTTGTGTGTTGTCACAGCTGGCCCTACACACACGACCAACGACACACACGCACACACCACCACCACACACTCTGTTTGAAAAATATGTTTCCAACGACAGATGAACAGTGAACAGTGGACCTCATTTGCAATATAGACGTGATCTACTCTGTATCTTTGATCAGATTATTATGATACATGCTATATGCTTCACATTTTTTTGCCCATTTCTCTCCAGATACATACATTGCCAATAACTTTGTCTATTAGACAGTTTGTTTAAAAACAAACGACACATACATATTTATTATAAATCTTGGAAGCTTTAGGGCGCGGCGGCACACTCGCCAAACAGTTTCTCTTTTAAAGAGATACCATTTCTCTACACTGCTGCTGGTAGAGAGATACTGAAAAAAAACTTTATATTTTTGGCAGATATGCGAGTGATGTGGAGAAGCTTGTGCAGTTGGTTGATGCTCCTCATGTTATTCATCACATCATCCTCATAATCTCTCCCTGTCTGCTTAGATGCAGGCATATACGTTCATGGTTGGATGGATGGCTGCTTTTATAACATCATCAACCGTGTCCCCAGTGACCTACAAAATACACAAAATAATAAAAATTCTGCCATAATATAATAAAGCACGTTGTTTCATCTTTCTCTGTACATTCTTTGCAGTTGCTGTTATTGTTGTGGGCTTACTAGTTTTTTTTACCAGAAAGAGAAATATATTGTGCTTATTATCGTTATTTGCTTGTGTGTGTGTCGCAAGAATGCATGGGATTTCTGCTGCGTCCACAACAGAAAAACTTTTTTGTATCCATGCACCAAGAGAATTTTAGCCAGAAAGAATGTTCTACACTCGGTCATTCGGTGTTGTTGGTACTCCACATTTTAGTAAAAAATATGAACGACGACAGCAGCGGTGAGTGTGGGGCTACCATTAACGCTTAATAATAAATATAAAAGCAGCATATATATAGTGTAGTAGTAGCACTAACAGACAGTGGAACCGGCCAACTGGAGGGAGAATAACAGTCGTGCCAAATGAATTGCTGCACATGCCAAATTACTATACAGAGAGCCATATACCATTTATTTTTCTCTGATTATTTCACTCGTAGTAGTCACGGACGGAAGAAAAAAAGGATAATAAAATATTATGCACTACATATATTTAGTAATGATATTAATAATATGTGTAGTTTTTGGAAATGACCACGCGGCCATTCCGGAAAATTGTTGGTATAACATTTTCAAGAGTATTATGCAGATTCACACACAAGTAAACGCAGAGCTTTTTCTCTGCAGCTTGCCATAAACGCAAAAGAAGAGAACAATTGAGGCTGTGTAGTAGCTATACCAAAAAGCACAGGATTTCTCTCTCTGTTTTGTTGCAAGGATGACCCGCAAAAAAATCCGGTACAGCTAAAATATGGAAACCACACGGCATGCCAAAAATGTAGTACACACATTTTCAAAATGTGGGGTAACCAGAATACGGAGCAGAACACTGCTTTCATTTTCCCGAAAATCGGGATGGTGACGCGTAGAAAGGGAAAAAAACTCAGCAGCGACAGACAACAATGATGGTGTCATGGTGGAAACGAGAGGAGAAGAAAAAAAGCGCAAAAAGTTGAATAAAAGTGTTAAAGAAAAAAGTTTATTTTTTAAGTATTGTTGTTTTCTTCTAGGGTACATTTCTCCCTCTCAAGTATTCATTTCAAAGGTTACTTGAACTGACGTATGGTTTTACTTGAAAATGGAGAAATGTCTTTCTTCTCTCTCAACTGAATGGAATGGTCCTTTTCGGCAGTGAAAGTTGCCGTTATCCTGTTCACTTCTCATGGTGGTGCTAGAGAGAGAAGCAGTATTATTATCAGTTAGAAAAGGACATGGCGTTTTTGTATAGTCATGCATAAAAAGCCATTTGAATAATGGCTTTAGAAGGAAGAAGCAGAGGGATAGACACACACATTCTCCCTCTCTCTCTCTGGCTAGTGGAAAGTATAAAAACAGCAGTAGTGGGAAATGTAGCGTAAGCAGTTTCATGTTTTTTCGCTTCTTCTTCTTCTTTTCAGTCTACTTTTCTTTTTTGGGGGAAAGTAAAAACAAAAAAGAAACAGTTTCTGTTTTTAAAGGAAGGAAGGGGGAAAACAAACAGACTGAATGAAATCCCATAGTTGGCATGTTGGCACCAAACACGATGGGTACACAGGCTATGATGCCAAGGCCTGCTTTTGCAATGTCACTTCCTAGAACAAAAAGTATTCCTACTTTGCTTTCGGGATTTTTTTCTTTTCGTTTTAGGCTCTTTTTTATTTTGGGGATAAGATGGAAAAGAAGGACGCTCGCATTTTAAAACAATTTCTATTCATGTGTTTCCATTTTTTTCTGTGCGAGAGAGAGAGAGAAAGTGAATATGTGAGCAAAATAATGGATGCATAGCTCCCTTGTGAACAGAATGATACTTTTTTCCTAGTGGCCCATTTTTTCCTATTTATTTTTTTAGCAATAAATAGCAAATAGAAATTTATGTGCGAAACAAATACCAGCAAGTTTTATTATTTCAGGGGAATGAGTGTAGCGTTAGCCTTCTGTTTTGCTGTGCTTGGTGCTCCCTCAGCTTTATCTGGTGTTGATAATTATAATGGCCGTATATGATGAAAAGTTTTCTTTTCTGTGCAAGAACGCGTCCAGAAATTGGCGTAAAATATGGGGCTCCAGCTCAGTAAAAATATTCAATTTGCATTGTCCTCTAATTAATTACGCATTTTGGCAAAAGAGTTTTTGAGAATGTCCAACTTCTCTAGAAAAAGCCACAGGAGTTTTTTTCATCCTGTTTGCTTATGCGTTTATTTGTGTGCGGTCTGGTGCTTTTGGCATGCTTGGTTTTCTTTCAATTGAATATCAAGTCAAAATGATGCGTAAAATTGGAACAAGCTCTAGTTGCGTCAACAAAACTGCTGTTAGAATGACCATGATGGAAAAAATCCGTGAGTAAAAAGTTTAGAAAAGATGGGAGGAAAGAAAAAAATTTAGAATTGTATGCTTCCTCTTTCTTCCTTCCTTTCAATCATTTTTACATCGAGAGTGCTGTCGCATTATTGGAGTTGAAAAACTTAAGCAAGTTTTTGTATCTTTCCCCGTTGTTATGAATTGAGCCAGTCAAAAAAGTTTGTCTCGAAAAGTTGTAAAAAACTTATGGTTAAGTCTGTCGCACAAAACACATATTTATAGGTGGGCTTGTATATAAAGACGTGATTTTTTATCGAAAAGTACTTTTCTATAATACAACTTATCCATCTTTTTTACGAGTATGCCGATGGCACACACACACAAACAACGCATCTGATGTTGTTGGTGTTGCTGTTTTTGTTGCGGAATGTAAAAGTGTCACAGGTGGTCCAGCGGTTTGATATTTACCAAAGTGAGTGTGTCCCTGCTTGTTACAGTTGCGGGCACATCATTATCATATCCATCCATTCTTTTCCTGACTCCAGAGTTGAAAGCTGAACGGCGGAAATTACACACTCTACTTTTTTGTCTTCCCTGACATGTATACGTACTTGGTTTTTATGATACTTACTTCCTCTGCTTATTGGTGGCTATACCTCTCTCTCTTTAGCCCCGTGTTTATAGCTTTGTATTTTAGACAGAAAGAAAACCCGATTTTTTTGTAAAGCTAAAAGTTGCATCATATGAGCAGCAACCGACTAGAAAGCAGTAATTTTCCCTTTTGGTGTTTGTTTCCGTGTGTCTTTTCTTTCTTTCTTTTGGAATGCTGATACGGCTTCAAGAGAGAAAAAAAGTGAACACGACACTATAAAAATAAAGAGCAGAAACTTGAACCATCTTTATGCTACTTGGCTATGGTGGTTGTGTAGTAAACACACTTGCCCATCTATTTCCTCTCTGTTATTTATATGCCTACTAGAAAGCTAGCAAACTGCTTCTGCTACTTTTTTGTACTCCACACGTAACTGGTTCACAAGAAGAGAAAAATACGGGCAATATATAAAAATAAAACAAAACTCATAACAGTAACAACAATCAACGTCGAAAAAGAAAGACGATATCGTCTCCGCTGTCTTTATTGTGCTTTTTCTTTTGTGTGTAGGTACACATCCAGAGTATCTACTTTCATGACTACACTTAACGATGCCTGGAGATTCGGAACAACAGAGTAGCAAAAGAAACGTCAGTGACTAAAAGTCGAACTAATTTCTCTCTCTTTTCCATTCTCCCCTCAACATGTTTTCTCTTATAATCTTACGTTTGTTTTTGTTGTAGCAAGGAAGTTAGCAAGTGTATAAAAAGTAGATGGGAAAAGACAAGCAAGTAGCTCAAAAGGAGTATTATCGTTAACTGTCGTTGTTAGTGTTGTTGTTTCTTTTTACATTTTTTATGTGCAAAACTGCAAACGAGCAAACAAAGGAAATTTGTTTCACCTGCATTGTCTCTCTCTCTCCCTCTCAAAACGTTACGTGCGTTTTACCCAAAAAGTTGACACAGCAAGATGCTATATTTGCGTAGGCTTAGGTTACCCAAACTTACAGTGATTTCTTTATGATTTTAGGTTTTTGTTCGGGTGTCTGTTCTCGTGTCCTCCCTTTCTCTAGTGGTAGTGTCAGTAGTGTGCTTGTATAATGGGCAGCAATCTAATTTACTTTTAATGGAAGCTCCGAGCATTATCTAATATCTATAATGGTCAGAATCAGGATGCGCTCATTCGATGGCCAACTATTTTGGTAAACAGCATAATAAACTCTTTTAGTATACATGGTGAGATAGTTACACTTTCTCTTATTTTCTTAATCTCGCTAATGAACAGAGTGGAAGAATGAGCTGTGTGTATGCATGTAGGTATGTGTAGTTTTTTTTATAGTAGGAAACCATATTATCCTTACAGTAAATTAGCGCGACGAATCTTACGTAATGGGCATTATAGGAACAAACACCTGTCCCTATTTTATAATTCCCTTTTTCGAGTGATTCTAAAAATTGCCATCTCTTATCTAAAGGCTCACTCCTAATTACAAATTACGAGAGCCCACGTCTTTTTCAAGATAACACACTGTACTTTTCAACTAATTAAGGGACAAAGGAGTTTAAAGTAGGGACAGGAAAATAACAGAAAAGTTTTTGGATACTGAGCTGCTGCTTTATTATGTAGCGATCACACACGTCTCACGCTGACTTTTCTTCTTTCCCTTTTTCTTGTCGGGGGAAATTTTGAAGCACGAACAACAATGTGTTGGTGGTGGTTTCTCGGCATGTTTGAAAGATTACTGCACAGTTAGTTTGGCTGACGTGCTCGGCTATAGAATTTGCCATCCCTGATTTTCTTCTCTTTTCCTTGTACACATCCTTTCTCCTGGCATTATTCCTGTGTATCCCTTTTCACTCTCACTTTCTCTCTCCCCAATTTTCATTCTTCTTCTGTATCCCTTTTCATTCTGATTCCCGCACACACACACGTCACGACTTTCACTCTTTCTTCTTGTTGGCTTTCGCAACACCAGGATCAGAAAATGGCAAGACATGGGTAATGTGCCAGCAATGGGAAAACTTTTAGCATACAGTGCCGTTTTATGCTTCTCTTTTGGTTGGGGTGCTGGCAGATCATGGTCCATGACGACGATTTACAAACTAAACAGAAAAAAAAGAAAACTTTTGCGGTTGACGGCTACATACATAGTAGTAGTAGTCTGTGTGTGTATACGGGTTCAACTTTTCCTTTTTCCACCTTCTAGCAGAATTGTTTTCGTAAAATCGTTCATGAAAAGCGCAATGCATGCAAGGAGCGTCTTGAGAGTTGCATGCGGAGAATGAATCAGATTGCTTGCTACATCCTCTTTCCCCCTCCTTACCTCATCGTAGTGATTTTAAGTGATGTGATGTGCCGTGACTAGCAATATTTATTGGCAAGAAGACTAAAGCTGGGTCCTGTCTGTCCTACCTGCCACCTATTTACACACACCAGCAAGCACAACACACACTGATTACTTGAGTGACTCCTACGTAATGTTTACCCTTCTGGCCAGTCTTGACGCACAACCAAAGAGGCGAGTGCATCTGTAAACTTACCAAAATAGCGACAAGGCGTTCTCGACATAATTTTTTAGCTCTTTTTAAAAAACCCTTTATCTGGTGTACACTTAACTTGTAATTGGTCCATTGGTGAAATAATCTATAGTATTTTCAGAAAAGTTGCTGAATTAATTCGGCCAATTGAATGAATGAACCCGATTGCTTTGTACTTTTCCTAAGACCATGAAAAAAGTGAAGAGAACATAAATTCTGCCATAATCCCTTTTATTTCAAAGGTTTATCTCTCTTCACCGGAGAAAAATCCGGAAAATGATATTGAGCTGGTAAAGTGGGAGAAAAATCCTGAAAAAAAGTTTCCAGGAACAATTGGGAACACTCGCCATCATCGTTATCATTCTCATTGCTTCTCTTTCTCTTCCAGGTTTTGTATGTGTTTGCACACGGGTGAAACAGGAGCGTGTATCTTGCTCATCATTATCGCTCTTACTATCAGCTCAGGTCTCTTTCTTTCAGAGAAAAACGAAAAAACTGAAAGTTGATAACGTCCCACTTCTCACATGATCAAAAGAAGCCGTCATACTGAATTCAATTCACAACTTAAAATGAAAGCATTGAACAACACATCACTTGTAAAAACGACGTGCAGAGCGGATGATGTGAAGTGTATAGCAAAAGAGCAGATAATATATTGGCCCTGAATCTCTGCCAATATTGTGCATTGGGCATTTTATACAGAGATATTTGTAGCCTAGAAAGAAGTTTCTTTCCATCATATCCTCAACCAACTTAGTTTCTCTTGCTCTCATCTCATCCATATAGAAAATGACTGGAACAACACAAAAAGAATAAGATACACAGGACACATACACAGGGACACCTCTCTTTCTCTCAGCTTTAGTAGTAGAGCACATATAGTCCAGAGAACACGTAATACGGAAAAAGAATAAAATGGTGGAGAAAACCATACTGGAAAAAAAGTTTGTGCTGTTTGGTCACAAAAAAAGACGAAAAAACTTTCTTCTTTTTCTGCCTTAGTCGTCCCAGTCTCGTTGCTTTTTTCATGGTGGCGCCAATCCATTCACGGAGCAACTTCTTGTCTTATTTTTATGGAGGATTGTGTACCATCATCATGAATGGTGATCCAACTATACACTCATGCTAGTGGCAGTGGTGTAAATAGGAATAATAATATGGAATGGTGTTTCTAGTGATGATGATTACGAGAGAGGAGGAGGATGATGATGCCAGAATTTCAGTTGCAGTTCTCTATTCTCATTTCATTTTCTCGTTTGGTCTCTAGAGTTTCATCTTATTTTTAGCTGTTTTCATTTATTCGCTAACATGCCTTTTGCTTATTCACTTGGTAATTTCTGCGTGCAAAAAATGTATTTGAAGAGGTCAGTAAGAAGGGGAAAACAGGCCAGGAAAGCAAAAAATAATAAGACTGAGAGAAAGCACACAGTCTGGACGAATAAACTGTCCTCTTCTGTCTTTTTCAGTGGTGTACGCTGACTTGTTTACTTGCCTGCATTTAGAGTCCGAATGTCTTAAACGAACCATGGCAATTTGGGTACATCCGTTCCAGCTAAAAATAAAACACAGAAAAAAATCTTTTCATTTTCCCAGGAAATGGTTATCCCGTTTTTATTCTTTCAACTTACAAGCAAGTTGAAAAGGTTTGGGGCGATGATTGTGTAATCTCCAATTGTCAATCTTCATAATATCCTGAGAAAGAAAAAAGTAGTGGTTTGATTCTGCTTGGAAAACAAGGTAGTACTACAGATATAAGGTAGCATGTGAATTACAAAGAAAGATTGAATAAAGAACTAAGGCGGACCCTCAATGAATGCTATATTATTATGGTGGCGGTGGTGAATGTCTTTCTTTATTCTCCTGTTGTTACCTTACTGCATCTCACAGTATGAAAGCGGAAAAGGGAAAGAAATTGAGTGATGATTACGGGTGAAAGAATCCTTATCTCCCTCTCACCGTCATCGTGGCTTTGATTGCACCATCTCAGCTGATACTTTTGCTCCGTTCCCATTCCCCTCCTCCGTCCTTACTCCTTGTTTTGTAACACGCACAACATTAAATACATTATTCAATGGTTCAGCATGAACAACATTATCATCATCAGTACTACGTTTCACCGAGATAAGAAATGATGATCCCAAAAAAGTATCTCAAAAAGTTGTTCATTTTTTTCTGCTCAAAATGCCTCCTCTTTTCCCCCTTGGCAAATATATGAGCATCTTATCATCATTCTCATCCTGGCAATTGCTTGTTTCCTTTTTTCTTTGAAATGAATGGCGGTATTCATTTTCGAGTGATATAGTTTCTTTTTTGCAAACACGTTGCACACGGGGGAGGAAAGAGTATCTGGGCTGGATGCCACGAGGACTAGGAAACGGCAATAGGAGTTTTGCTCTTTTTTTCTAAGTTCATTCATTCATCGATCTCAGGTTTGTAAGAGTTTGGACACGCAACAAGATCTGCAAAAAAAGACTGTTTTGTTTAGGTTGTGCTCTTTCAACCTTTATTTCTTCGTCTCCCGGTTTTGCAACACAAAAGGGCGATGGTGGCACAACTTTTTTCTTAACTGCGAGTTTAGTTCCACCAGTCACAACAAATGCCAATAATAATGACCTACGTGAGATAAATAGAATGGCCCCAAAAAACTTTCTTTCTGTTGGCCTTTTTTTCTTTGTCTCTTTCTCTCAATCTTCTTGTTTCTCTCCGTACACTTGTACTTGTACTCTTTGATCTCCTCCTCCTACCCTCACGGCTACCGTTGCTACTACTACATATCCACTGCTCTACAGAGACTCAGGCTGTTGGCCTGTCGTTCCAGTTCCACCAGATAGTTTTGAGTGAAGGAAACTACTGTGAAAGGGGAACAAGAAGAAAATGCCGTAGAAAGTTGAGGATCAGCCAGTCGTATCAGATGTATGGGCTTGGACACAGCAGTCGACGGTAACGATATGGATGGTGCAGATGATGATCATCCTCCTACAAAAATCCAGTCTGCTCTCACGACAAACAACAACATAAACAACAGTAAAACATGCCCATCTCTACCGTTTTCCATCTTTTCCCTTTCCTATCTGCACACAAACACAGAAGAGTTATTTGTCCTGTCTGGTGACGATGACGTTTTAGCATAAAACTTATAGGAGCAAGCAGGAAAATCCCGTTTTTTTGTTTGCATTCACTGCATTTGTAATGCTTGACTTTCTCTTTGTTTTTGCTTACTGGTCTTCATCTCTCTCCCTCTCTCTTTCCATCACTTTTTTACAACTTCAGAAGACAATGACATTCGACGAGTAGATTTGTTGTAAGCGGCCAGGCTCATCTCATATCGGCATCGTCATCATCTTGGCTCCCTGCCAACCTCATCGTTCTCATCAAACAAGAAGAAAAAAGATAAAAAACGTGTAGAGATTGTGGTACATGCATAAACACATGCCTTGTAAGCAAATAATATCTGGTAGGCATGCATGTTAGCTAATTTTCTAATAATATATGTATTTGTACGCTTTCTAGAATTCTAGTCTGCCTTCAATTAGATAATTTGTGTGTATGTGTTTCTTGTGCCGCTACTAGAATGATAGCAGTATACAGTTGCCATCCAATACTACAATGTTGCAAAAAGGTTAGCACACTGTAACACAACACTCGTACACACATAATACCCCAACTGCTAAGAAATTTGGCAGGTTGCCATTATCATCGCCGCCGTCATTTTTTCAAAATGAATATTACCGAGGATAATGGTACAAAGTAATCATGTGAAAATATATAAAATAGGTATAATAAGTACAATATATAGCAAATAGACCGCTCTATTTTACAAATTGCCTCGTGATTTTGTCTTTCTCTCTCTCTCTCAAGCAAAAAGCAAGAAAAGGTTATAATCAACAATAATAAACGTAGTAAGATTTTTTTACACCGTGTAATAGCAATAATCACCCTAGTAATAAGTAAAGTTTCTTCTTGTGAGTATATATGCTCTAGACTCGCATCCCAAAGAAATCTTGTACAAAAAGAGGCCATTTTTTGGCTAGAAGCTGACTGGCTGCTGG
This sequence comes from Entomobrya proxima, assembly GCA_029691765.1. Classification (NCBI taxonomy): domain Eukaryota; kingdom Metazoa; phylum Arthropoda; class Collembola; order Entomobryomorpha; family Entomobryidae; genus Entomobrya; species Entomobrya proxima. The sequence continues at coordinate 38,997,655 of CM056173.1, forward strand.
CTTGGCATGAAAAGTAAAGAAAAAAAGTACATTCATTACTCATCCCTTTTATGTGACTTGCTCCTTGCCATTGTGTCAACGGACGGAATCTTTTTTCACCTTCAATTTTCCCCTAATACCAAAATATTGACGTGGAATCTGTTACTTTGGCTGGCCAAACTGGGAGCAATTGAAAGGGTGAAAGAGAAGCATATATATTTAAGGTGGCAAACAACAAACAATTACAAATCTAGGCTAGTCCCTCTTCGGCACATAAAAAACGCTGCCTGAAAGAGAAAAAAACAGAATAAATCGAGAAAAAAGTCCTGCCAGAAAAAAATGTATTCTCGGACAACAGCATGACACACCAAAGAAGATGGAAGAGAGGAAGAAAGAAGGGAAACAAATGGTTTGGACTTTAGAAAAAAAGGAAAAGGAAGGAGAACAAGAGGGCATGAAAATAGACTTGTCTGCTGATTCCTTCCTTCTTCTTTCACTCTGTTTAGAAATAGTTTGTTTTTTCCGAGAGTGGTCTTTCCTCCTCGGATTGGCTTATATGGCTTGATGATATGGTCTCCATGATGATGACGGGAAGCATGAGGGTAGTCTACTTACCAGTCCTTATTATAACTACCCAAAACACACACATAGCTCTGTATATTTTCTTCTGTGCTTAAAGCTCCAGTCCAGTGTGGAAAATATAAAGAAGATGCGCGCTGCTTGTTTTTCTAAAAGATATGATAGTGGCAGTCCGCCAAAAAGCTCGTTTTTTTCTTCAGTTTTCTGTAGTCCACTACTGACTACTAAAACATTGTTTTCCTCCTTTTCCTGTTCATCTTTTGGTAAGGGCACTACATAATCTTAGAGTAAATGTCTTTTCTTGGGCAGCCATATAGTGTAGTGTAGTAAGCAACAGCAGCAGTGTGATGATGCTGGTGGTGGCCTCCATTTCATTATGTTCACTATACTGCGCTCGTCCTCTGCTGAGGGAGAAAGTGGTCCTGGTTTTGCAAAGTGTATGTAGGGCTGTTGTAGAGGGAAATTGCTTAAAATGGGTATATGTAGCGTGGAATTTCTATGAAGACGCATGAGATCACTATGGAGACGACGATGGGATTATTATTGCACGACCATTGTGGAGACTGCCATCCAGAAAGAAATCATTATCTACATTATATTACATGCAAGCCATGCTTAAGTAACAAAGATGGAATCTTCCGCTTTTACTCAATGTATGTGTGTATGTGGTAGAAAAGAAGAGCGAAAAAAGTAAGCATGTTAAAAGCGCCCATAAGTACGTATCAGAGAGAGAGCGTGTGTGCTGTAGTGAAAGCGTCTGTGAAATTGTTCCCTTTTTGAAAAGTTGAGTGACTCACAAGTAAAGTGAGGCAAATAGAAAAAAAAATCCAGAGGAAACTATCAAGTTTGCTAGGAAAAAGGATTGAGTAGTGGAAGGAACATTTGAGAGGAATCGGGAAACATAATGATGATCATGATGATGATGTTCATAATGTTGCTCAGGCTGGCAGGAAAGGGAAATCCAATCCAGTCCATTTTTCAGTAAATCAAACTAGAATGGTGCGGATGGAGAGAGAAAGCAAAAAAATTAGGAAATACACTGGGCAGGCAAGAAAAAGTGCTCTGGGAAAAAGTGAAAGAGAAAAAAAAGCAAGAGAATTCTTTTCCGTGTGGCGGTGGTAGATAGTTGCGTGTTGTAGTTTTTTTTATCCAGTGTGTAAGCTTGTATGTGTAGTTTGTACCCCATGTTTATTTCTGGTTTGTTTGTACCATTAACATCTTTGTTGGATGGAAAACATAAAAAAGCTGAAGGATGATGAGATGAAGACATGAATTGCAATATGAAAGGGGAAAACTGCTCATCTCTGTATAGGGAAAACTCTCGCTAAGGCAGCGCGTGTGCGTGTCGTATATAAATACTGCAAAACATTTTATATTCCTCACTGCATGCATAACAATAAAGTGGATAAAGACTCATTTCAGAATGTATTATGCTGTCCAGCAAAACGATTTTGAGTGAATAAGTTCCGGAAAACAAATTGAGATATGTGATGGGTAGGTGGAATTCCAGGAAGGCAGAATAATACACTGAAAGGGAAAAAGAATGGTTGTTGAGGAAAGAGAGATAACGCAGCAGAAAAAAAGCAACAACAAAATGGTAAATGGTCATGCACAAGCAGACAGCAGACAGACATGATTCAAGAATGGCCAACCTTCTCTGTGTACCACCACTAACAACATTCTTGGTTGGATTTGAAAAGACTCATGAATCATCTTTGGAAGGGAAATGGGCAGAGTGAGAACACTGAAAGGGAAAGAGCATCGCAAAAAAGGCTCTAGAGCTGGCTTGTGCACACAGGAGAATAATGGGGAACGTTGGGACTTGAACTTGCCGGAGAAAAAGGGGAGCTAAATAACAGTTGGGATTTGATAAAAGACATTGACCTGGTGGGAAAACTGCGTTGGCTAGGATTTTAGAAGATAAAATGTTAGAATGAATACACCTAACGTCTGTAGTTTCCGGCATGATTAAATATTTCTCCTGAATTATGGGAAATTTTCCTTGTAGAACTGAGCCAGATGTTGCGGCTTATTTTGATTCAAATGTGAGTAAGTCAGTTAGTCATAAAGATCAAGTTTACGAAAAACAGGTTGCATATTCTAATTAATGAAAGAAAGGATTTATCTTTTCAGCTTGTGCCCTCTACACAAGTTTCTACCCAGTTTTCTGAGAAAACCGAAAGGTTAAAATTTTCTTTCATCCCTATCGTAATAAAATTTACCTTGCTCCCATTTACTCAAAATTTGTTTATTTTCTTTACTTCACTTTTCATTCAGTGCTATAAAAGACTTGTGAAAACGTATCATCATCCATAACACCATTCACTTCACATCCGGTCTTTTTTGCATCAACCAGAAAGTTCTTATGCACAGCACTCTGCAGCAGTTTGCTCATGCTTTTAAAACATTTTGTTGCTACTAAATTGTTTATTTTTCTACAACAAGTTTAACATTCGGACAGGTTTTTATAGCTTGCCGTTCCTTGGTTTTTTGTATAAAGCAATCCCCTCTTCTTTGTCTATTTCTCTTTTTAAACATTCCGCCGGATGTCGTTTCTAGCTTTTTTTACTATTTAGTTTACAAGCTTCAAGGTTGCTACTCGATGATGTAAAGGTGCCTTTGATGTAGGATGCATCATGCTACGATTCATGCCATGATTTCACAGTTTACCTTCCTCTCTGTGAGTTTGATTATTTCCAGAATCTCAGAGTGCGCACAAATTTCAAATTATTAAAGAGGTACATTATATACACACAACTTTTTATGTAATCCCCCTCAGCGTCATCGCATTTTACAGCGGAAACATCATCATGAGTCACTTTTCAAGTATGATATTCATTTTAAAAAGGGATTGCACTTTTTCAGGAGCACCAACATCAGCTCTTTGCAGTCTGCTAAAAATTTAAGCTATGCCGGACGTCAACACAGTCATAACAATGAAAACATGAACAGGCATGGTACACCGCAGGAAGCATGCAAACTTGAAAGCCTGACATCACTGCAGTAGCACTGTGCACCCTTTTTTATTTCGAAAATAGCACACAGAGTAAAAAGGCAGGGAGGAAAATGATTAAGTTTTTTTGAGAAAGCATATCAGAATTTGAAATTGAAAGTGGAAAACCAGGCTACACGACCGGCTTTATGGAAAGGTAAACGGGTTTATGTCCAACGTGGCTTTGCACACTAATGCCAGGTGTTTGCCAGTTGAAAAGATATGTCCAAAACATGATCCTCTGTAATATACGCTTTTTTGGCTTTTAACTAATATATAGCAAGCGTGTTATGTAATACAAACTAAAGTCGATATCACTAAAAGGCACCAGGATATTATTAAAGTTATAGAGATCTCATCTCCTTCTTGTTTGTCCTGAATGACATGTCATGCAGTGTGCTACCGCCACAACTCGTGCATTTTACTTTCAGTATGAAATTACATGCCCGCTAAATAACATTACGTACAACAAGCCGGAACTTGAAACTGAAGGCGTAAGAAAAAAGTAGAGAATATAACGGCACAGAGGCTTTTTTGCGTTTTTAGTATGTATTACTTGATTCCTTAGCTTTTGTGTGTGTGCTAGAGGTTTTAGTAGTGGAGAAAATCTATCTACTTTGGATTTCTCTACACACACAGCAAATACTCTTCTGACGGTGACGGCTTTCTTGGACGTGCAAGCTGAGAACGGAGAGAAAAATAGAGAGAAAGAGAGAGCTGCGCCGTTAACCTGACTGGTTTTACAATGTCCTTTTTTCACTGCTTCCACTTATGATCTTTTTCCCTGTGTGAATGCTTTTTTTCTTCACCAACCTCACTCATCTGCACTCTCCAATTTGCAGTAGAATCTTATAGACCTACAAAAAAACCCTTGCTCATTTAGTGGCTTCTCCTTCCACCAGCAGCAAAAATGCTAAAAGGTGAAGTGTGATATAATATATGACTTGTTTGATATGCGTAACATTACTTTCATCCAATTCATGTATGACATCATCAACTTTTTTGTCTGCCACACTTTTTGTCTTTGTGTCTATCTATTCGGGTATGCACGCAAAGACAGCTAAAGCAATAGTAGCTGATGTGTCTTTTCATCGTCATCATCATCATCACTGTCATCCTTCATCATCGTCATTTTAGTGTTAAAAGATTTCATTCTCTCCTATTCCCCAGAGCTTATATTATGCTTACACCGGAACAACAAAAGCCGCACGCCTGTAGTATCTACTGGAAGACAGAAGAAGATGCAAAGAGTATAAAAACGTGTACGTGCAGAACAGGGAAATGGACCATTTTTTGCTCGTCATCAACACCATCCTCATTGTCACCATAAACGCTGGCACATTCTCCTTTTATTGCTGCTTCAACACATTCTAGCCCAGTTGGTATTTAAGCACGCTTGGTAATCCACAATTTTTTGAGGACGCTTTTGCAATCAAACATATTTTGTTGTCACAAAACCACACGCACATACGACACCAGTACGCACGCACGCAAGGGACAAAATCAACCATAGAAAAGCTAGCCTTGCAAACACTTTCATTCCGCTTTTTGATAGTTTTCCTTCCGTATAACCGATTTTAGACTGCTTTTATAAAGTGTTTGCTTGTTGTCTCTATTATCCGCAGTCACTGCACAATATTCCATTTTTAAACTCTTCGACATAACCGTCCTGTCCAAAAATTGTGCTTGCCATTCACAGCCAAGTGAACCCCGTCGTTTTGCTCGGTATGTCTACGTGGCTCATTTTTTCTCTTTTCTCCATTGGCAAACTTTTTGTTTCACACACAGGACGACATATATAACCAGTAGGTTGTCTCTCTATCCATTCCATCACAACAAGGTTGACTTTTTCAGCAAAAATATCACACATCAGAATTGTCATTGCCGTCACTGCCATATCATCATCATCATCCCTACAGCAAACAACACGAAACCGAAACCGCAGCTAATCTTTGTCATCGTTTCTTTTTACTCTCTCTCGTCGTCGTCGTTGCTGTTGCCTCCTTACTTTAGCCATGGTTTATTGGCTCTTATTGTCGTTGCCGTTGTGCGTGAGAGATCATTCTTTTTTCTGAAGGAGACAGACTCAGACATAGAATCAGAGAGACAGAGAGAGTCCAAGTGGAGTACGAAAAGCATATTATAGAAAAAATTGCAGGCCTTTCAGTTTGCACTCTCTTTCTGCCTCTTCGGGTGCTGGTTGACGGTGTGATGGTGGTGTTGCTGAGTCAGGAAAAAATATGTCTTTTGTGTGTGCCTATACTTTCCTCAGCATGACTATGCCAGCAGCAGGAGCGTCACATGGTGAAAAAGAAAGAAGGAAAGAGAAAAGAAATGACTGGTTGTACTTAAGTGTACAGCAGTAGCTCTTTTCTTCAGACTAATGTCAGCTCAAGCTCACTATAAACTAGAATATGTGTGTGCCATGCATTGGGTTCTCCGTCTTTAACCGCAATGAATAAATACCCATATCATTATCTTGCTCATTTTTTCCTCTACTTTCTTTTTATGCTTTTGACAACGTCTATTCAGAAAAATGTTGGTGGTAGTTGGCCGTGGTAAATGTAGCATTGCATTGACTGCGACTGTCATTTCATATATTTTTCCTGCTCAGCAGACTGCAGTTAACTGTTAAAATTGTTGGGACTTGGGTACACAAAAAACTACATGCATACTTGACTTGACATCCATAATATTTCGTCTGCTTGTGCTGCTGCTCAAATCCTTTTATTCAATCTCTACAGAGAGCTTAACGACAATTTTCTCGTTGAGCCAGTGTGGAATTCAAAAAAATTGCTTGCCACAACAAGACACAGAAAAGTGACAGTTTTTTACAAAGATATTTATGCAAAGTTTCACATGGGGAAACAATGCAACTTATTGCATCTTTTGACAACTTTTGTACATTTTTCTCTTTCGTTGTCTTCCGGCAGCCGGGATCAAATGTTACTTCATGTAGGTAGCAGATCCAGCTTTTTAAACGCTTCAACAAATATAAATTACTCTTTGATTTAAATAAAATGAGAACACGTGTAGCAGTCATTTTTACTGACAAGACCAGTTTTGAGACGTTCATTTAAATGAGTGATTAAATGAATTATGGGGAAACATACAAAATGCCCCGGGTTTACATGCTTAACCCCAACATAAAATGTGTACATGCAAACGAAAACGAAATTTAAAAAAAGTTATGGTTGTTCAAATGACATTTTAATACCCCAGCTAGCATAAACGTTATCCCCAGTTTCCGCAGCTGAAAATAGAAGAATATCATCAATAGGTGCACTTCTTTAAAGAACTATTCTCAGTTCAACAGTACACCTGGTATCCTTAAAATTCCATGTGACTTAATGAGGAACCCTGCAATTTTTCAATGAAACAGTGGACATAAGCTTCCTCTTTCTTATTTACATTTAAGTTTGTTGATTTTAAAAAATATTTCAAAGTTTAATTTTCTCAGAAGAGAAATTCTGATAAGCTTCAATAGCAGTTAGCTATACTTGCTCAACCATTATCTAGTATATTCAAATTTCAAAAGCAGGGATTTTTTTGGAGGACGAGTATTCTATCCTTCAGCCGTGCTGTTCCTCTTACCAAACATACTTTCATACGTAGTCGACCATTGAACAAGCTTGCATCTTATCATTATTATGAATGTTGCAAGCGGTTTTGAAATTATTATTAGATTATGACTAAGATTTACTTGAATAGCAGTTATATTTTGCAATTATTATACCACTTTTGATAAAGGCAAATACCTTTAAGATTAGCAAGGCAATTGGCATTTAATGCGTCAATCAATACGACACCAACACTACTAGCTTTGTTTGCTTATTTTATGGCTGATTGTTCTGAGTTCCAAAATTTCTGATTGCTATTCGTGTAAAGAAACGTAATTAGACTTTAATCAACGAAATTGTTTAATGTTTCCTGCCTAGACAATGGAGCAGTATATATACCATGTGTTGACGCTATAGGATTAAATATCGCAATACACGTAATACAATAGCCGAGTAATCAACTACAACAAGTTACACTGGCACGTTTTATATCACTTTTGTTCATTCACACAATCACACAGCACATTGAGCTTTGGGTAAAAAACTCAAGATCGCTAAAGATGTCGAATATTTTAAACATCATTTGTCTATTGGGTAAGCAAAAATTCAAAAAAAGATATTAATTTGATGAGGTTTTTTAATCGAGAATAAATATTTAGCGACTCATTATCACCATCCTGGGAAGCAAGCCCACCGAACGATCAGTCACTTATGTCAAGGGGAACAGGAATCTGCAAAAATTATAACTGAACAAGCCACCCAAGCCACCCAGCGAAGCTACCGCCAAACACGTTTCGAAATAATAACCCGCCAACAACAATATTAAACAAAGCTAGTAGAAAAGAGGACGATTGCAGCCTGGTTATAATAATGGCTATAGCATTACTAATTGTATTTTTATTTAGAATTTGCATGCAATAAATATTTGTTCTAAATAAATGTTTGAAGAATGCATCAACGTATACGTTTATTAATAAAGATATCCAATGCTGTACCAAGCACAAACTTGGAAATTTAATTTTACTATCTATTGATTACAACATTCCACTCATCTTTTATTGAGCTAGTAAACTTTTTTGGTTGCGCGTGTCACAAACCGTAGTCTGGCAAATTGGCAATGAGAGCTGATTGTTTTTGCTGTTTATGGGGTAATATAAATAAAAGCCTAGATATATTATACCTTTTTAATTTTTATTCATTTGTAACAAGTATGCACGAAAGCGTGCATGTAGCAATACATTTTGTGCAATGAATGAAATGGTAATAATTCATAGTAAAGCTGGACAATATATTTTAAATTGCGATGGAAATATTGCAATTTGACGTAACGTTTAGGTGGCATTTCTCAGTAAAATATTCATAAACAATACACGTAGCAATTATATTGTATTCATATTTTTAAGCCTTAGGTGCACGCAGAATCCTGAAAAGTCTGACGTGATATTCTCAAAAATGCTATTTTTAAGAGCGACGATAATTTCATCAAATATACCATGAATTACATACATGATACATTTCTTAAGCAAACACATTAACGAATTTGCAAATGAATTTAAAAATACGAAAGATGATTTTCTAAAATGAATAATCCAAATACCGAAAACTGTCACAAAACGTCCCTCAAAGTGGAATTGTTCAACCTTAAGAATTCTAAGAAATCAGTGGAAAAAACAATGCAATATAATGAATCATAAAGCAAAGAAACCCGGGTATCTATTTCTGCTATATTTTTTAAGTTCCACATTTCCAAGTTTTGTCTTTTTTAAAGGAAAGTTTCATAAAATTTGTCGAAGTAATCGTCGTACAACCATCTTTTTCTTATGTAACTATTATCCCTGAGACTAAAATACTTGTAGTCAGCTATTTAACAATATAAACTACTTACATTTCCATTGGCAAACCTACATTCTATATTCCATCATGAACTATCAACTTTCTCCATTTCAATCTTCAATTCTTCCAATCTTTCAGACTCTTTCTTTTGACCATCTTGATTTTTGATGGACAGAGACAAAGCTGCTATTGACTTTTAGTAATTGGTGTTGGCATTTCTGAATACCTTCTTTCTTAATGTTAATAACATTCATATCCTGTCATCTGTATTCTTACGGTGTGCAGTTTCCCATTTCCGTGTACATGGCTAGCAAAAACATCTTTTTTTGCTTTCAAAGCAAATAGTGCGACACTGCCACCACAGACAAGTCTAACAAGGAGATAAAATGGAATTTACGCAAAGGAAACAGAGAACAAACAGCACAATGCACTTACTAACTGGGAACGTGGCAGTTAAACTGATTATGACAAAGTCGTCTAGAGAGAGAATGGAATGAATGTAATGCAATAATGGGAGCGCATTAGCACCCTCGCAAAAAATAACTACAGCTGCTCTCCTTTCTTCACGAGAAAAAAATAGAGAACCAAGGCGTCTCTCTTATTCTGTGAAACGCGAGATGTGAAGCAGAGACTATTTATTTTACGCGTTATTACTTTTACCATCATTATTAGTATGGTGTGCTAAAGGAATTCATCACGTTTCGAGGCAGTCAATGTTTTATTTTTTCAAGAGAAAAGAAAAAAGGAAACCTGACATTTTATGCTGCTCCTGCTTTTGTTGTCGACCAAGACGTTTTGGCATGTTTTTCCTCTCTTTTTTATCCTTCCATATAACATTATTATTTTTTGCTTACCCCAAGCCACTTACACAATTGATGGGAAAACTGATTCTTTACGAGGGAATGTCTACTACAACTCATATATATTTATATTCACAAGAAAAAACAACATAATACGCAGCAGCTAATAAACATTATATTTCTTCATAGGCAACCGCATATTATTATTATTAGAGAAGATGAACTTCAACTCCTTTTTCTTTGCTTAGGGAAAAGGCCAGATCGGCTCTCTGTTTACATTTCCTTACTGCTGCTGCTCTTTTTCTCCTTTATCGTTTTCCCAATTTTTTGCGTTTTATTTATTTCCCTTCCGCTAACATTCTGATGATGTTTCCTAGAGAAGAACCGTCATGTAATTATATCCGCACTTGTGCAGTTATTGTTCGTTTGAGGGAGAACAAGTATATTATTTATTATTATTTTATGACTTGTTTGTACCAAACACACTTTAGTGATGCTTCGTAGCAAAACTTAGCCTCTAATTGTAACCAAAGTACAACAGCGGTAGTGCAAGAGGCAGTGCTGCATTATATTCAAAGTACGTAAACCGCATACATCCGGTGGAACAAATAATATTTGGAGCACGAACGGGAATGATGAAGACTTTGTAATAAATTTTTTCTGCTTCTTTAAATGCTAGTGCAGTGCTGCTGCTGGTTGGTGCACAACATATTTTTTATTCCCTCGTTCACAGAAACCTTGTTTTTCTTTTCTCCTTGACAGTATTTATATTTATATTCCCATAAAATAATGTTTGTTTTATGTTCCCTGCCACTAACAACCTAACAAGTATTCTAATATATTGCCACACATCATCTTAACCGACAAAACCACTGCACGCCTGCATTATATTCGTATTAGGGTTTTCGGAAAAACATCAATAAGCCTTGTAATATATTAATTTATTTGGAAAATGAATACAAAAAAGATGCAGCAGCAAAAACTACCACACATCATCTGCAGAAAACTGTGTGCACTTTTTGCCTTCCGATGAAATGAATGCAAGAACAACTTTTCCTGGGTTTTGCAACTTTTGGCGGTGATGTGGCTTTATTACAAATAGGAAGGGAAAAATTTATTAGTAGTATATGTGCTACAAACTCATATATGAGTGCATCTAGTGATATAGACAAAAAGCGAATTCGAATGTCGTAATTGCTTAAAAAGCAGGTTAACTTTGAAATTGTGGTTTTATACCGTTTGGCTGAAAGTGTGACATAAATACAAATTGAATTCTTGACTTCTTTTATCCAATCAATTTCAGATGACTGGAAAGGATGCGCATCAGGCAGACACAGTTTCGCTTCATTGGACTTATTGGAGGAGAACCCATTTTAGTCAGGTAACAAGAATGGTTTTACGATTTTATACGCTTTCACGTCCTTTTTTCTATAAATGCGCCCATGAAAAATGCACATTTTTCGAATCCACCCACATTGTTTTGTACGAGAAGGAGGAATGCAATTGCAATAAAAAAGGAAATAATAGATAGGTAAATAATGATCATAAAAATATTTTTCCATGTGGTATTCTTCCACAGCTGTGCTTTTATTCGTTTCGTTTAGAGACTTTTTTTGTACAGTAGTGTGGTTGTAATAGAAGGGCTACCACTACCCACTATGTTTCCTTTTGAAGGAAAAGCGAAAAAAAGAAGAAAGAAAACTGGATATTTTATTGCTTCTTGATATCCGGATTTCCCAGTTGCCAAAAACGATTTCCTTTCAAACAAGAACTTTCTCTGTTCTTTCCTTTGCGTCGTCCTGAGAAAACGTGAAATGATACACTGTCCTTCCTCCTTTTATTCCACGACAGCATCACAATCCTCATCATCATCCTCATTGCTTTCTTTCCACTTTGTTCACTCTTCGCTCCCAATAATAGAAGCGGAGATAGAAGATGAGCATGAGAGCATGAACATTGAGCAAGCAACAAAACAATGACTATACAGTTTTGTGTGTGGATCGGATAGTTAGCCTGGAATACCCTTACCTTCATAGCCAAGTACCATAACAAGTTGGCTATTGCTCTATACTCAACCTTTTTTCTATTTCCATTTCCATCTCATGACAGTTGGACAAAAAATGAAGGAAAACATTTCCCCAAAAAATGCTCTAAAATACAGTATTATATTGTACTTATTAACCCAAGACTAAATCCTGTCATAAAACAAGAAAGAAGAACAATATTTCGGGTGAAGGATAGCCAATTTAGAGACTACAAGGTTGCTGTTTACTAGCAGCGATTTGTTAATGCCTCCAAAAACAAAACAACAACTGTTCAGCATAAAATTTTATGCAGTCCGTATAGGTAGTAGACTACTTGCCTTGAAGTTTTAAGTTTCGAAATTATTGCACTACACTGAGATTACATTGGAGCCAGCATGCCCATTCCTTTAAAAGTACAGCGAATGAATGTGAACATTCAACTTTAGAAGAATTTGCTATGCATGCATGAGACAACAAAAGTATCCCGATCAACCACAGAGGTGCAAAACACGTTGTATTTTGGTGTTTTACGTGGAAATTTCGGGGAATTTTTTTTCTACCAATTATACTCTGTTAAGAAACGTAGTTAACACGTGGAATTTTCCTGAACATTTTTAGTTTGACTCCGAAAATGCTTCAAGTGTTTGATACGTAGAAAACACGTAAATTCCACGTGTTGATTTTTAAATTAAAAAACCCTCACAGCTGCAAACACGCTGAGTGCCATTGTCATTGAAAGTAGTGGGGCAAGCAGAGATGCCCGGTAATCCAAATCTCCCTGATGCTGTCAGTCTTTATTTTGCCTGTTGACTGACGAGAAAATTGTATTTTCTTCATGAGAGTTGGTAATTAAACTGCCAATTACGTGATTGGCAAATTAGTGGAGTGTTAATTCTGAAAAAGGCTGGTAATATTTAACATATTACGATTTAGGCTGTTGACAAGTGATTTTGGGTTAATTTTGAAATGATTTGCAGTTTAGAGTTAAAGTTTGTGAAGTGGAGGAAGCCGGAAGGTTGTACAAGTGCTGGGTTGTGATTTTTTGTGAAAATTGATAAAGAGGGAGGCGCTGAGGAGGTGACAGTGTTTTTGTAGGAGGTGATGGAGGGGATTTGTTGGGAAGGTGAATTGTCAGGTGTTTTTGGAGGAGGTGTTGGAGGGGATTTGTTGAGAAGGTGAATTGTAAGGTGTTTTTGTAGGAGGTGATGGAGGGGATTTGTTGAGAAGGTGAATTGTAAGAAGTTTTTGGATGAATAGTTGGAGGGGATTTGTTGAGAAGGGGAATTGTCAGGTGTTTTAAGGAGCTATTCAGGGTACTTTTTGAGGTGGATGGAATGGGTGCAGCCTCAGGTCCGTTGGAGAAGAATGAAGAATGGTGGAGAGGGGAAGGTGGGAGGGAATGAAGAGGATAACAGTAACAACAGGGATCGTAGTTTGTTAGTTTGAAGGGATGATATGAAAAAAATGTGTAAAGTTTTGAGGAGATGGCTAATAAAATTAATTTTATCTGATAAATGTATGTACATGTATTTTTGATATCATTAAAATATCTAGCACCGCATAATTTTTTTCCGTTAAATGGTAGTTGAATATTGGATTCAAATTGGTAGAATTCTCGTGCGGTTGTGTACCAAAATTCCACGTGCTTTAGTCGTGTTGTAGACGGACATCGACACCCGAATTCCACTTACTAAACACCAAAATTCCACGAGTTTTATTCGTGTATGAGGGCTCCAAAAGTGGTGTAGAATTGGTGGAAAACTGGGATTTTGGTTGATCGGGTAGTAATGCTTGATGGAACATTACAGTTTACATTCACAGTTTTTCCGAGTAATAACCTTAAAATAATAAACTTTTTTTTGTTCAAAATGACATTTTTGTCTCTTTGAAGTGCAGTCTTTAAATTCTTTTCTGCCAAAGTATCATTTTACTAGCTTGTTAATCATTTCCTTGAAAGATTTTTTATGTGAGTTGTGTTTGTGGCAGAAGGGTTGTAAAATATGCGACAGTTGATTGAACACGACTTCCTTTTCATTTTCTTTGCTGTTTGTCTATTGTCATTCCTTTTGAATTTCTTGTCGCTTAAGGAGACGCTAACTGCTAAAAGAATGACAGGGATAATAATGTGCAAAGATTTGAAATGTTTTGGAGATGCTCATTGTAGTGTAAATGAAAAAATACAAATATCCAAAAATGCCAGTCGCATCATTCATCAATTTTACACCCAGAAAAAGTTTGCGCGAAGCAATTCATTGTGGAAAAAGTGTAGAGCAAATGAGAAGATAACAGTGCTGCTACCCACATTCAAATTGTGATCAATTCGCAAAAAAGTTTTTTATCAAAATGCTCTACCCAAGCTTGGGGCTTTTTTCGCTAAATTGGGATTCTGCACAAACAGGAATACAAAATATGGAACAAAAAGTCTGATAGCTTGAGCAATTCCAGGGGAAACTTTTAGATTTATTTCCTTTCTAAATTCACAATTTATTTATGGCAGCATAATGCCATAATAATAACAAGGTTGAAGGTACACAATGCAATGGTTTACTTTTGTTGTCTATTGTACTACTTCTTCATAGCTTCAGAACGCAAACGTACAAGGGATAATTTAATCTGGTACTAAACATTCTTTGGGCGAATCTTAGTGTAAACTTTGGCGTTAACACAATCAACAGCTGTCGGGTTTTCCTTGTCAGTACAGTAAAAGGAAACCTAGTTTACTCAAGAATTTCACAAAATATGAAAACCTTGTATAGAAAATAATATTGTAAATAAGATTCCAAGTACAGCAAAAACAACTTTTTGTCTCTGTGCAACATTGCAAAACTGAAGACAAAAACAGGTTCCTGCACTTGTGTTCCACTTTGCCCAAATATTGTCTTCAATTCCCAAAGAACTCCCAGCGCTCCTTCTACTGACTTGGGTCAGAGTAGCCGTTATCCGATTCTTCTTCTTATGTAGTGTGTCCTTCATGCTTTCAGCAAAGTAATCCAAGACTACGTTTGAAACTCCTGACATAAACAAAGTAATACTGGGAATATACTATTTCGTTACAGCAGCATATATGTACCCGTTTACTTTATGGTAAGAGAATACACATCTCCCTCCCTTTTCAGCTACTGTGTAAGTAGCACATTTTTGTGCTTTAAAAAATAAACAAAAAATGCTGAGTACATGCTTTCCAAGTTAAAATGTGTAATGTAATGGTTATCGTCATCGTCCTCGTCGTCACCATCATCATTTTCTTATGCTTGTGGAATACAAGAAACAATATTATTTTAAATGCACAACAAGTCACGTCACGTTCCCCACATCTTGTCAATTCAATACAACAGCCTATTTCTCATGATGGTTATGATAGTATTTTCCTTCTACCCTTTGCTTATTTTGCCATCCGTTTCTTGTTACTTTTCATTGGACAGACTACTCCTTTTCTTAGCATGCCTTAACTTTCTTAATTCTTTTACCAGCAGCACAGTAGTAGCTTTTTTGATAGAGACAGACATTATTTTCATTCAGAGAACAAAGTTCTCCCATGAAACTTGTTGTTGTATGGTAGGAAATGCTGCTACTGCAAAATAATTCAACACGGTACACCAAGTTGAGGTCTTGGAAAACGTCAAATAATAATAATAATAATAATGCTAACGGTCGGCCTTTCCTTTTCTCTTTTGTACATGACTTGTTGTTTACTTGAGGAAATGGTATTTACTTTTGCTCTCTTGAAAGTGTTTTTGTAATGTAGACACACTCACTCACCCACACACACTAAAGCGCTGTATATAGGTACATGCAACAAAGCAAGCAAGAAATTCCTTTCCTCACTTAGTCTCTCACTTTTTTTACAAGCTTTGTTCTTTAGGCATCACCACACCATCACCACCACCAAAGAAAATGGAAAATATAAGTCACTCCGGGAAGAAAAAAATCTGTACAAGCTCAACAAACGAAAACTAACCAAGTGCACTCGCTCTTTGTTCATTCAATATACAGAAGGTTTATAATCCACGGAGACGAAGACGCGAAGAAGCATTCTTTTTTTGCAAAAAAATGTCTTGCTGAGTGAGTGCGCTCCTCTCATCATATCACACTACTCATCTTACAGAATTTTGTGCAAATGCTCCCGTTTCCAAGCCATGAGAGGGAAAGCTCATGTTTTTTTCTTTCTTTTTCCCTCTCTCTTTATCTTTCAGCAATTCCATTAAGTGTGGAGGGAAGGATAAAGTAGAAAAGTGAAATAAAATAATGCCCATTCTCACACATACCATCAAGCTTATTTTTTCTTTTCACACCACCAAGCATCCCTTTACGTAATATTATGAGTAGGTAGTCAACTAAGCACCGTCATCTACAGACACACACATATCAACATTATTAAATCTTTATGTTTGCACTAAAATGTGCACAAAGCACATTACATTGTAGTTTCTTAGCCTTACTGGCATAATGGGAGAACGAAGCGTAGAGAGCTAGTTGAATAGCAGGACGAAAATAGAAAGATGCTAAAATGGTTAGTATCAAAATGTGTTGTATTTGAGGCGCTAGAGTGTAGTGAAAGCATAAACAGTTACATAGTTAACCCCACCATCATCCCCATGATCAGCGTCAAACGGAAAACGGCACGTTTTACCTTGATTCCACTAATTTGCATGCTTGTTCTAGTTTCTATATGTTGTTGTAATAACATATTGTGCTGGAAAACATCATCGTATAATCTAGAAGCCTTGTTTATACGCTAAAAATAGCACAGAAAGTGTGTTTATAATTAGGTGAAGTAGGAACTTTGGAATAGTGTGAAGCTTCTGCCAGAAATGAATGTAAATGTTTTGGATATTAGGAAAAAGATGACGGGAAGAAACCGAGAAGAGAAAGAAAATGAATTTGTGTGAGTGCAGGACGAGCATTTTGCTTTTGATAAAGTGGTCGTGATATTATTCCATGTAAAATGTTATACATAATAAGCCTGGTTAGGTTAGTGGAGTTGAAGTGGTTCTTGGCTTGCTCTCTCTCCCTTGTACTGTACCACTACTACTTTTCCAACTACTCATTACCAAACACAAAGGGAAGAGGAACAAGCTAACTTCCGGACATAATCATAAAGTCGTTTACTTATGCATGACGACACTAATAATCATGGAAAAAGCTATGTTTACACGCAGTGCCATAGTGCCATATAAGTATAGTATTCAGTTAGAACGAGTGTTAAAGGAGAAGAAGATGATGAACTTGTAAGAACGCGCCATATACAATGTGCACTTCAAGACGACGGAGAGAAATACAGAGAAAGCGCTCTGTGATGCCTAACGCAAAAGAACCCTTTTTAGAACCATCGCTCTGCGCTTTCATGAAAGAGGGAAAGTGAGAGTAAGACAAAAAGAACAAAGGGTTTACCATTCCCCTTCTTTTCCTCTGTGGAAATCAAAGTCATCTGAAGCGTTTTCTGTGAGAGTTTCTCCGTCTCTCTTGTTGACGAAGACGACTTGCACACGAGAGGAGAATGGATCCCCTAAAATGGAACCAGAGCCAGAAGCAGTACCGTTTCTGGCTCTCCAAGGCCTTTAATATTTAATGGCTGCGTTGGGACGTCTTTTTATGTTAAATTTAATTGAGTTCTCTCTGTTTTTAGCTTTGCTGGGTGAAAATGGGTAAGAAGAGGGTAGAGCACAAAAGTGATATGGGTAGAAACATGAGCAGATGGCTTGTTGGTTTGTGTATGTAGTGTACGATTTTCTGTGTGATGATGTCAGGATTGAAAAGGACACTTCACCTGTGACTCAAAACTCAAAGCAGCTGCAAATAGAAGTGATTCAAAACCAAAAGCAAAGCAGGTTTAATAAGAATTAAAGGCTTTTCTTGTATGTAGATTACAACGGGTGACAAGGCAAATAGAGAAACGAGTTGCTTTGTGCATTGCATAATATGTGTAGACCAGCATACTAGCCAATTTAAAGTGAATGTCTAATTAGGGCTAACATCTGTTGGCAGTTGGTGGTGGGAATGGTGAACAAGTTTATGGAAGAGTATACAAATCACCATGGGAGCACAGTGCAGAAGGGCAAGCTCATAATATTATATCTGCTGCGGTCAAAAATAAAAGAAAAAGGTTGTACGTGTTATTATTGCCGTAAGGCAGCCAAAGATGTGTGTGTAGACATTTAATTAAAAAAGTATAAAAAAACAACAAAAATAATCTTCATCATTGAAAACACATTTTAGGAGATTATTTTTCCAAGAAGTGAACTTCAAAGTGTACACACTTGACAAAGTGCTTTTAAAAAGCCAAGAAAGTCTTCTCTGTCTGCAGCACTGTTTGTATGCTCATGTTTTCTTCTTGTTTGCCTCGTGATCAATCTTGCCTTTAAGCTTCACATTGAGTTGTTCAACAAAAAAGATTAATATTTCCCAACACGGGCTCATTTTTCAAAGAACGCAATATTGTGGCTTTCTCTGCAGAGTAAAAAAAGAGCAGAACAACGACTGTTTTTGTTTTCTTACAAGCAGTCAAACTGCTTGGATCTTATTAATTAGTTTTTTCCTTTCCCCGTTTCTCCATTTTTTTATCAGTGGAATTATCTGAGTGAGTAGCATATAAATATAGTTTTGATCCATTGTAAAAGAAAGCCAGGGTGCTCCTCCGTTTCATCATTTCAATAATTATTATCTGTATGGCTGTCAGTTGTCATAGGAGACAGTATATCCACCTTTTTGCTATATTTTCCAAAGCTATAGTCACGCATAGATGTGTAGCAAATTTCACCTTGGGCAGATAATAATGTAACGTATCCTTTTCTCCTAACGCAAGTCACGTCTTTCAAGCTATCAAAAACAAATATTTTGCGCCTATATTTTTTAGATGGCTTTAGTAGTCAACTTCGCCTCTTGTTTAACCTACTGCAATGAGGATCAATTTTAACGCAAAACATTTTATGCTGATGGCATCCTCATTGGGATCATCATAATCACTATAAAACAACGGTCTCTCCTTCTCTTCTTCTACCCTTTTATTGCAAAACAGTTACTTTTGCATTTAATGCCTTGTGTGTGAATGCGGCACAGCTGGATTAGCAATTAGTACAATCCATCCATCTGTCATCATTAGAACTTTATTTTATTTTGCTACTTGTGCTCGGCGTACTTTCCATTTTATTGTTACTCCTACAAGTATATATGGCAGAATAATAGGCGTACTATATAAAGACTGAGCTTGTGCTTTCAACTTGTTACCCATAACCAAATACCACACACCGTCATGCTTGTTTTCTACCATAAATGCAAAATGGAGCTCAGGGCTCCGAGTCGTGGTAATAAATAGGAGCATAAAAATCCCAGTGAAAGCAACAGTGAGAACTGTGAAACGGTGGATTAGCAATCAGGGAAAGCATGCTCAACTTTCTGAGGCTTCCAATTCGTTACTAGTAACATCTTCAGTAGCGACATATTGCTGGAAGTTAGAAACACATAACAAGGCGTTGGAAAAAGACTCCAGAAAGACAAAAAAGTAAAATTCTAACAAAAACATTTTGCACTACTTGCATGCACCAGAATGAAATATCGATTTGGAAACTTTTGAATACATAATTGATTAAGAATTCACTAGCTAGTAATATTCTAGCGTGTAAAAGATCGGTCAATTTTTTATGACCATCCTCATGATCATCAAATTATCGTGATCATCATCACCACCACCAGCATCGCCGACTCCATGGTATCGCCATGAGCTCCCATTAAACTCTTCCTAGACACTCTTCCATGAAGTAAGAAATGAGAAGATGAGAAAATGTTAATGCTGCTGCCGTGTGTGCTCTTTTGCTCCCGTTTTCTGTTTCTGCTTCATCGCCGTCTGGGAAAAACACACAACATAAGGAACAACGAGAGAACAACAGTTTTACTAGCAAAACTTAGTCCATTCATTTCACTTTACTCCTTTCATCAACAATAATATTTCATTTTTCCTCCAGGACAAAGTTTCATGCCGCTTCAAGACGCTTTTAACCTTTTGCTTTTATTTACGCTACCCTAAGTACCTGTAACAAGCACCAACGCCAAACCATCGCCACCACCAGTGCCGCTTAAGACCTTGCTTATGAGCCATGACCCATGATCTACCATGGGAAAAGATGGATGGAAATGGAAAACGTAACTACATACATCCAATTTTCATCATAATAACCATACATGTTTTACGTAGACTGTAACTGGTGGGTGATATACATAAAGGCGATCACACCAAAAAAGTATCCGCTGGAAGCAAGTAGCCCACACTTCATGAGAATGAGGACAAAAAAGATACATGGCCATAGACTGACAGACAAACTGGTGGTTGTATACCAATCAACTTTTCTTTACGCAATATCATTTTGTAATTCATATGAACAATAATGTTTGTACTTGTTCGGGTTATGATGATGGGAACATGTTTGATGATGTCTGTGAGGGCGCAAATTAGTTATTAGAGTTGCTGCTGCTTTAAGGCATGAAAAAAAATACTTGTTGCAAATGTTGATAATAATGAGGATAATGATGGCATAGAATATAATATGCGATGAAGAAAGCAGTGGACCAAATGATGTGCTCCCTTCACTCTTCACTTGTTCACATTTTCCTTTTGCTCTCTCAAACACATCATCACACTAAGCGCAAACCACCTACCAACTTATCATCCTCTGACAACGACGACCCCGTGCGCCCGAGCAAAAAGCAAGCGATTATTATTAGTATGAATGCATTGTTACATAAAATATAAATGATGGGAACTCATGGTCCGCTATCATCATCGTTAATCATGCTTTGTACGAAGTTTCTTTTTTCTTATTCTTTCTCTCTTGACGGGAAGATATACCACCGCAAAATGTGGCATGATATCTCATCCTCATTCTCATCATCAGCAGCAGCAGCAGTACAACAGTCATTATAAATAAAAAGCAAGAGAGACGTACAGACACAATATTTTTTGCAATACACAAGTTTTTTCATATTATATTTTTGCAGAGATCATGCGGTTTGTTGATTTGGCTGACTCTCGCTCCCATTTCCACCCTTGGCCTGTGTGCCGTGCCACCATCACCAGCAGCCCAAGTGTGTGAGGATGATCATGCTGGCGATAATGCTCATTGTGGCGTGTGCTTGCTTTCGTTCTATAATATCATGTTGCTCCTAGTGCCTTTTATTATTATTATTGTATATTTACACCACCAAGTATTTTGTGTACCACTTGCTTAGCACTTGCCTGAAGTGAAGCCCCAGTACTTACTCCTTTTCGGGGGTAATGCGATGTAATGTGTGCATGCCAGGATGGCATGCATGATGCATGCCTACAATGTGACAAGTTTTAAACAGTGTGTCATGTTATTGCTCTCTCGGTTAACTCATGCACATAATTTATAATGTAATGTCAGCAGCGTCTCTCTCTCTTCTCCCTTCTTAAGCACCAACAACACTACCAGCAGCACCAATGCAAAAAAGTAGAAAAGGAAATGAGAGGTTTGCCAGGGAGAGAAAGAGAAGGAGCCAGAGAGTCAGGAAAAGCGCTTGGCGTTTATCGTAAGGCATGATCATCATTCTACTTGTCGTTTATCATATGCACGCATGCATGCTCACCAATGATACTTTCCATTATTGCCGGAATATGACTGTCTTCTCCCCATTGCCTGCACCACCTCCATTGCCTGTAAAGTTATATATCGTAAAAAAGTGGGTTGAGTGAATTTCTTCTTGCATAAAAAGTCCCGTTCTCTCGTTTCGTTCATTTTCCTTCGCTCGACTATTTGGAATGAGAATCATCATCATCTTTTCTTCTTCTCTCGTTGTTCATCGTCACCCACTACAACGAGTACCATATAGACACACAAAACACGAGAAGGAAAAGTGTCAGCAGCTGTTGCCTTTCTGACTCTTCTTCCTTCCGTTCACAATCCCTTTTTTCCCTAGAAAATTGTAAGTAGCAAAAAGACGAAGAAGAATAAGAAGAAAAAACTTATAAGTAGGAAATGTTGCGGTGGTTGTTGGTAAGTGGTGATGTGATGACGGTCGTTTTAATACGCTACGCTACATCATCTCATTCTGCTTACAAGTTACCACCAAGCATTACATTAGTTGATGACTTACGGTTAATGCTGTGTGCCCCTTTAGTATAATGCACTCTTTTTCTTGGCTCTGTGTTCTGTCTGTTTACTGTTGTATATGAGCTCTGATCTCTGCTCCTACAGCTCGCAAACCAGTTTTATGGTGGTGTTATTATTTATTTAAATTATACTTTTTCCGGGGGTTTATGGAAAATTGCAAATTTACTTGGAGCTTGCTTGGAGCACAGACTAGTTTTGTGTGCTTTACTCTTATTATTATTACAACGCTGAAAAAAGAATCTGTGGCATGGCACTTTCATTATCATTTTCTGGGGAAGGGGAGGAGGAGAAGCACAAGAAAGAGAAATGAATGAAATTTGTGTGCTCTGTATGCACAGCAAACAAGGCTAGTTGTTACTTGGTTATTATGAGAGTGGGAGAGAAATTCTTGTAAGACAGATTCCAGGATGACTCAGTGTGTACTGTGTGGTGGTAGTAGTAGTGAATGCCAATGTGATGATACCTTGTGTAGGTGTTTGCAAAACAAATTTGCTAGCTTATGAAGTGTTTACATAAACCATTTATCTATTTCCCCTCCTCATATTTTTGCTCCAGTTTATATAGGTATGCATTGTACAGGATATTATAGCAAAAGGGTGGGTAGGTAAGAGAAAGAGGATCACAAAAATGGTGTTTGTGATAATATAAATGCAAATATAGGTATATGCATGTATACAAGCCTCTTATTATTAGCTAGTAGTCCAATATTATAACAGTATAAATATTTTGAATAATGCGAGCGTATAACAAATGGGCGTCTGTCTAAATAGGCTGGGCTCATTCATGAAAATTTCTTTTGCGTAGTTTGAATACTATTAGCCTCTAGACCACCACGCACGGCTGGATGCCTGGGAAAGCACCATATTTTCAGTTGTTAAATCAATTAGGCAATTCAGGTGAAAACAAGCAAAATGGTGTAAGTAATCGTGATAAAAAGCAACATGCTATGTCCCCAAATTAGTTGAGGCATTTATTACTTCAATGTGCTTGTTGTGTTTTATGTTTCATCTGTATTTACTGTTCCTTTTGTTTACTGCCATTCTTAGAAGGATTGCTAGAGTTCATATTCATAAGTCTTTGTAGTTGTATTCTAATGTTTACGGTTTCTGCTAGAAAAAATGCTTCACACTTACTTTCTTTCATTTTTCATTCTGTATTTTGTCGACGACTCCATGACTGTGAAACAAGCACAAAGATATGTTACTACACTCATTAACAAAGGCATGTTCGCTGGTAATTAATGGTTCTTGGATTGAGTCTGTTTCTTGGAAAACAGCGAACGCTCGAGAAAATCCTAAATGTGTACACATCTGTTTTGGAACCGTTCCGTTTACTACCCACAACTCATTCTCAAGCTAGGTTTATACATTCATATAAAAAGTATATTATTAAATGTGTACATAATACATGGTAGTAGCCGAGACTGGATCAAACACCGAGAATGTAATTTTCTCCTGCATCCGCGTCTCACTTTTTGCATCTTGAAAGCAATCTGTAGTAAAAGCAGTGACACGTTCAAATCCAAGTTTACTTGACAGAAAGTATAAAGCTTTCCAAGCAATTCTATCAATTGAATTACGAATATTTATCGGATCATCAGTTGTTCGGTGTTGGGTGATATTCTAGTAAAGTGAATATTGACTATGTCACACGACAGTTGAACACAAACCTTGTGCAACCAACAGGGCTATAGAAGAGTAAGTATGTACTAAAAAAGAGTAAATAGAATGGATAGGTAAATAAATGTGCGCATACTATACAAAAGCGTTTTGCAGCTCTCTCAACTAGCAAGGGTTTACTTCAGCACCATTTCCTCTTCAATTTGCTGTCACAAACTATCTCGACTAAACTTTTCCACAGGAAAAAACGAGCATCCGTCCTGGTGATGGTATCCACTTTGTTTAAACTAGTTACCGATAAATTCATGCGCCAATGAGTAACCATAGAGCCATCATATTATCACCGTTATCGGAGCAGCATAGAGCAGGCAAACAGTAGTGGTAGTAGCGTAAAGCGTCGTAAAATTTACTACTACGAGTGAAACCATAAACTCTAATATTACATAATAGTTTTATGAAGCTCTTGCCAAACTAAAGAGATTGAAAAGTTAATACAATTTTTGGATTCCTGACAAACATTTTACATAATTGCGGCATGGCATTCATAGCCCATCAAAGTCCATTACGAGAACTGCATCGCTTCTCCGAAAAACGAAAGCCACACATACTCCACATATTTCCCGTCCACCGTTGTGTCCAATTTGAGGCTTTATTAGAACGCATGTATCACAGAGACCTAGCTAAACAACACTAACGAAACCTGCAGCAATGCAAAATGACCAGGTTTTCATCTTGTTGCGGCAACCCAGTGTGTATGTATTCCATTATACATGCATTTTTTATACATAGGCTTTGACGCGTACATTTGCGTCACTGACTGTGTAGAACAGAAAAGACATGATCGTCAAAACTGGAATCAATTATTTCATTCCATAAACAATAAATCAATTAGGTACATAACTCAGTGTACTCTCCCTCTCCACTTTCTCTGTTTCCTCCGCCTGGTCAGATACAAAAGGCGATTGCGTTGACTCATAAAAAAGCACATGATTTCATTTTACGCACACACACACAGGAGTGCCAGTGTAAGCTTTACAGGATCACATTAGTCATAACTGCACAGCATGTTGCACTTTCTCTTTACACATCCACTTATTTCTGTACTCACTCTGAAAACAGCCAGCTTTTAAATGGCAGGTAGTAGGTAGAAACAGTGCAAGGAGGAAAATTGTGCACAAGTTGTGTGTGTGTTTTGTGAAACCGCCTGTTGTGCCCTTACCATCCCATGTATCACCAGAGCAGAACAAAGTGAAAGTCATTTAGCTAACTAAACCAAGCGTGGAACGTTTCCTTCTTTTCTCTCTTCATTACTACATATTTCAAAGCTTTGGGTATGCACTGAGTGGTGTGATTGTGTGTGCGGTGGGGTAAGAGAAAAAAGGGACCGAAACTTGGTCATCTGAAAGCAATAAGAAATTCACTTTGCATCTATACTACTGGACTAGACAAGTACAAAAAATCACTACTATACAATAAGTAAATACAAGCGTGATCGTGACTATGGCCAAAATTTGCAGCGTCGATTGTTGATTCTTGTCGTTGCTCCCATCAAAAAAAGAGAAACTACAAGGTTTGCGGTCAACTTCAGTAGTGTCAAGCTTGTCCAAGCAAAAAATACCGTTTTAGATCCTTGCGGCAAAGAGTATAGCCTTTAAAATTATTTTTTTCCGTATGGCTGTGTATCAACAACAATTTTGAGAATCCCTTTTCCCGTACATTTAGTACTCGAGTATGTTTGCGTTCAAAAGTCGATGCTTCATTACTGGCAGTTTTCATTTTGTGTTCGCATTACTACTACTACTATTCCGTAGAATGCATGTCGGGGACGATGATGATGATGCCTACAAGCCATAAATATTTGTCAGTATTAGTTTCCTTCTTCCACAGTTTTTCGCATTCCATTATTTTCCGTGAGCAACAACAAGTCATGGACAACTCATGAAGCAACAGAAGAGAAAGCGATACACACAAGATATTATGGAAATGGAAGTACGTAGTTCACATAGATCGCATAATAAATGCTGGGTAGTACACACAGACAGTGTGTTGCCATATACGCAATATAGAATGATGTACGTACACTGTATATAAAATTGCCTTTACACAAATTTAACTCTGCTTTTTCCTATTTACTTGTCGCTGTTCTTTTCTCTCTCAACTGCTCTCTGGGAAAACCAAAAGAAATTGCCATTTTCCATACTTCAATCGTCTCTTACGAAACGCGTGGTCGTACCCTTACCGAAACCGATATCCTGTGTGTGGGTACACTACTTTTTCCAGCCAAAAAAGAAACTGTTTTTCTTTTCCAGGGACAAGGAGTGGTGATGGTGTAGGCAAGTTTAGTGGTTGAAGATTGTAGCAAAAGACCGTCAGTCTTCAATATGAACAACATGAGTTTACGCTCCATTTGTTTTCTGCCTTTTGCCATCAGCATCATCATCATCATCAACAAGAGCATCGTGTGGTGATGAGCTAGACTCATGGTAATGGTGAAAAGCGCTGAATTTTCAACTGCTTGTACTACTCCACTGTTGATGATGTTGATGGAGAAAGACGGGGACGGCCAAAACAATAGTAGTCCCAAGTGCAGAAGGAGTCCCTGGAATGATTGGAAATAAAGCGAAATAGATGGTTGTTTCCATGGCAACTGACTAACAATTTTCGGTTTTTTCGTTATTTTTCTTGCATGATTTCTTCCTGCTGGCAGCTGTGTGTCAGGTTGTTGTGTAACAAACACTTTTTGTTGGGGTTTGTGAAAACACCTTTAACTCGGAACAAATGCTACCTACCCATTTCAATTGCTTTTTTGCGCCTCTAATGAGTTCACATTTTTTGTTTGTCTTGGACAAAGCACAAGTTAAGCTACAAACTCCCACCTTTCTTAAAATCCCATCACGGACAAATTAAAGGGTCGTGCCTTTTTTGTTCACACAAAACATCAGCAGACTTCAGACAGTTGGCTGCTTTCTTTCATTGGAAATCTATTTTGGGAGTGAACTACTTTCTACTTAACTTTGTTGGACAGGGACGTGAAGGAAGAAAACAAAAAGAAGAAAAGGCTAGAGACATGAGAAGAATCTTTAAGAAACTGTTTGTTTCATTTTAGCTTCTAAAGGATTCTCTCATTCGCATCATCATCTTATTGATGAAACTTATTCTCAATAATATAATTAGGGTACTCAAATAGTAAGTCTTCATGAGATTTTTATGTCCATCAGTACACTTCATAACTAAAATTCTCGAGGTTTATAAGACATTAATGAAAATTGAAGGCTAATTTTAGATACAAGCTCATAGAGATGCCCATCTTCATATAAAGTATTGTCATTGTCTTCTTAGTAAACAAGTGAGTCAAAACCTCTTTCATTTTATCTTATCACAGGCACAATTCAATTGATTTGAATTTTATCTCATGTATGTGTTCTTGATTGTCAAACAAGCTTATACTTTGAAACAAGTGATACGTGAGTATTTAGAGAGAGCTGCACAAACACAGCAAGTTAATTGCTGCACTAATATCAATGCTACCACAAGTTAAAGTTGTTTAGCTGTGCAATTGCAAAATGATCACATGGTCATTATCATCCCATGGTCCACACGCAGTGACATGTATAAAATGCTCAGTTGCTACAACTTGAACATCACTTGTCTTATTGATATAGTCAGTTATGAAGCTTGAGATAACACGCGGTTTACATGGCATTTAAGTATAAGCCTTGTCACTGCTGCCACAACACTAATACTCTCTCAGCACAAGTTCCGCTCCGCATCATCAGCAGAAAGTAGTGATGACGGCGGCGGTAGTAGTGGTAGTAGTAGCAGTAATAATAATAACAACGCATACAATGACTTCTTTCTCCCGATTATTATCTTAATGATGATGGTGGTAGTCGTCTTTGTGGGGGTGCTCTCCTCCGAGAATCATCATGTTCATCCAGCACAGGCTAATGCAGTATTTTACGGGGTTCAATGAAACTCAATGGGCTCATCAAGCCGCCATGTACCCAGGCATGTATCTATAGATAAGCAGACGGTAAATGTAAAAGTATATATTGCTTTGTGTGGTTACCAGTAGTCTAATGAATCGTGGTTTCCTGTGTTTATACAAAGCAGGGAGAAAAAAATGAACAGGGACACACAGGGAGATACGACAAGATAAAAAATGCACTACAAAGTAGTATGATGATGCAATGTGATAAGTTGAGTAGTAATAATGGTGATGGTAGTGGTGGTAGAAGTAGCGTGTCGGCTTTATGAGACCATGGCTGCCTTGAGTGAGTGAATGACTGACTGAGATACAATGTGGATTTGAGCTTTATTGCGTATTACACCCGGCTTGCTATTTCCTCCTTCGTTTTCTTGAAGACTAGCGGTAAAATGAGAAGGACAGAGTGGCGGAGCAAAAAAGCGCTACTTTTTGTTGGTGTTTTCTTGATGAAAGTGTAAGAAACAGGAGAAGCCATAGTTTTAAAACAAGTTTTGTAAATACTCTCCGCTCTACCCAACAACAAAGACGGGATTCGCCAGAAACGATTCTCCTGAATTGTTGCACTATGTTCAGTGTGAGGATATCTGTTTGCTAAATATAAATGCTCAGTTTGGTGAGCTATCTTAAATGTATATAATAACCGAATCCATAAAGTTTGTAGAAAACTAGTTAGATAAAGAGAAAGTGTGTAGGCAGCCAGCAGCAGCAGAAGCATGGTAATATCGTAAATGTGAAAGAAGCTGAGAATGAGGATGATGATGAGAAAGATGATGATGAGGCTGGATGCACACATGAAACTACTTTTTCCGCCACACAAAACAACAACACCAAGCCGAAGAGTCCCCTTCCCCTTATTGGAGCTGAGAGTACTGTTCGACAATGTGCCACATATACACTGTTACAGAGGTGGTGGGGATGGTAAATAGCATCAGACGACGGGAATAAAGTGAAAGCAGTTTTCTCCCGTAAATTGGCTATTTCCCGTTTGTACATTAGCTCTTTTAGTGGTTTTACTCTGCAGCTCATCCTACGCTCAATATAGCCGCTACTTTTTTCCTCTGAATATGTATACACGGCCATATTATATGTACGTTTACAGATTCATCCATAAAAATAACCTTATATGCTTGTGTACTATAGCTTGGTTGGGGTTGGTAATAACAAAAATGTTACTACATTTTTTTCCTCTTGCCACGTCTTTGCCAGCTACTGATGATGTATAAACTGGTACAAGAATTTGCTTTCCTTGGATTTTCTCATTTCTCTAGTCTTCTTGTAAATGCGTGGGGAGAAAAGGAACTAATTGGACATTGCACAAAGACACAGAAAGTTTATACGTTTTAAACACTTTTCAGTCTCACGTTTTTCATTCGTGCTGATTCATACGTTGCTTCAAGGTTTAAGTTGAAGCAACAACTCCATTCATTTTTGCAAATCCTGTTCTACTTGTTCCATTTTCCTTGAATAGGCTGCTGCTGAATAGAGCCCAAATCCAAAAAATGATGACCACTATATGATTATTATGTTTTGTTTTTGTGGTTCCTATACAGGCTGTTGCGTTTTATGAATGGACACTTTATGAATTACGATTAAACGTAATGCGAATTTTTTCTCTTGGAAGCGCAGGCATTTTCATTGTCTTTTCTGGTATATAGTGCGCTGTAGACATTCCCAAGTTTATATTATTCCCCTTTCCTGTACAAGGATTAACACTTTGCATCGCAAATGAGCATTTATCCAGCTGCTGGTGTTGTTGTTGATGCATTTACGCAGGAATAAGCACATGGTATTACATTTTTGCACGCCTCAAGGAACCTCCCTATTTGGGGAAAGCATAATAAAAAATAGAGGCACTTGCGACATGCACCCTACTTTCACGTACACGTTTTCTACTTTCCTCGTCCCTGAAGCGTGTACCATGTTTTATGAAACGTTAAAAAACGCAATTTCATACCATTTTCACGCATTATTTCGACTTTTTTAAGCAGAACAATAAAGAAATACTAGACAAGAGAGAGAGGGAGAGGAAAAGACAAGACGACAATCTACATGTATAGCTTTTAGGACAGTACAAAAGCTGAACAAAAATATGCATAAGAAAGAAGAACAGAGTACACAAAAAAATGTTCTCGTTTCCGGTTGCTCTTACAACAACTGCTTTTATCCCGCACACATAACCTTTCTATCTATCTCCCGAGACGAATGACATGAAAAGAGGAAATGAAAGGAAGCATTTCATGCATTTTCCATTATATATTTACATGCCATCCAACTACGCAACCTGTGTGCCCCTACTTCAATGCTGCCCGCCCTACCAGCGCCATCACCATAATCGTCAGCTTTTTCAATGTGTACTGAATTGAATTCCTATTTTTTCTCTCTCTTCCACTCGCTTTCTCTGCTTTCCCTTTTCACGAATTTAATAATGGATGCCTACTTTAAATTAGACATTTATTGTAAAAGCGTTAAAAAAGGAATGTAATTGCCAGAAAAAGTGCTTCAAAATGAAAGTGATTGAGGCCAAGAATTGCAAACGTAAAAAGAACCGAATAAGCACTACTGCTGAAAGCATACTAGATATATACCTTTTGCCGTGTAGCAGCACCATGATCATTCTAAAATTCTATGCCATATTCTCATGCCATATTATGATGATCATCCCCCATCATCCCAAGTTATTTGCCTAGCTAAGCAAAAGTAGCGCTTTTATTTGTTTTTAGCGATCAGGCTTACGTGTGATTACTGGAGAGTAAGCATACACCAAACGGCAAAAAGACTGCCATTTTTTAAAAAAAGTGCATCTCTAACAACTGGCATATCATTGAATAGTGAGTGAGTTCTCGTTTGCATCTTCTCCTAAATCTTGCTGTTTTATGTACGTTTCATGAGGCATTTAATTTTGTTGTCGTTCTGGATTCTCTCACATTGCTGCCACGTCCTCATTCTTCCATTTCTTTTGAAAAAGAACTACTTTTTCCGTTGTTCTAAAATCTCAATGTGAAAAGATCCTCGGAGAGAGATACAATTTAATACAAAAGGAAATGTGTGTGCAGGCATGACTCCCTAATCATATGCAATGCATTTACTTCTACTACGTTCAAACTGATACGCTTGTATTGATGTATAGCACAAAAGTACTTTGCAAGTTTTACTGCTCCTTTCTACTTATTGCACTCCTTTCCTGAGAAACCTTACGCCAGGAAAACAGCCAGAGAGAAAACTTTTTCTGAGGGTTTAACAAAACAACAAAACCAGAATTCGGCAATGGGTACACAAGGCAGCAAGATAGGAATAGGAGACACTGGGAAGACTTGAGAAGATAACAGAAAAAGTCTGTTTTTAGGATATATCACTGTTCCAGAAGAAGGAGACGAAGAAGAGGATGCATGTTTCTTCCGTTTGTCTTCTTTCACTATTTACTTAAACATTATATCCAGAAGAAAGAGCAGCCAAGAGTGCTGCTGTTAGTGCTACTGGTTTACTGGGTACACAGACTAGTGGTGGCAGTTGAATCAAACAAAAAATCTAGACTTTATTTTATATCCACAAAACAGCCAGTTGTGTGTTCAGCAAAAGAAATCTACGAGGACATGGACACATCTACGAAAAGAGAAAACGTTTCTTTTTTGTAACAAGTTAAGCTATCGTATTTACAAGAGTCACCATCATCAACAACACTAGTTTTTTGTTATTGCTATGTACTCCACTATAACGCTATCGCCGTTGATGATGTAAAAAAGGAAAATGTGTGCTTTTATGTAAAAAATAGTAAAACTGCATAATACTAGGAGGAAAATGGAAAGCTTAGATGCATTATACAAAAAAGTCCAAAAGTTGTAACCACTACATGTACATAAAGAGAAAAAAGGGAGAATTGCACACACACTCATTTCGAACGTGAGAGTAGAGAAAGGAAAAGGCATAAGAAGGGAAAGTACTTGACTCAGCATCCATGCATTTTTTGGGGTACTTACTTTCTTTAGCTGGCTTGTTTTTACTCTAGTGAAGCTGATACCACCACTTTCACTAGTACCACCAGCACTGTCATATACACATGATTACACAGAGTGAAACGAAACGAAAGTATTTTTCTTTCCTGGTCGTTGTGCATGCTTACTTGGTTGGGTAAGAGTATTGAAGAAATAAAAAGTGTTTTGTGAGTGAGAAAAAAGGGAAAAAGTAGAGAGTAAAGCTCCTTTTTGCTCGGTGTGCGGTAAAAAAGGAAAATAAAATGTGTACATGAAGAAAGGGATCCATGCGTAAGGCTGAGAGAAAGTAACAAAAGTAGCGGGAAGGTGGATAAACATGTACTCACGTACAAGTACACCGACACACAGACATCAACTCGACAACAATGTGATCATGATGATAGGATGTATGGTATCAAATGCATAAATGTAGCAAACATAAAATAGTAAGTAACATTCCAGTAAACGACTTTATATAGTGCATTCATCCAACAGCCAGAGAGAGGAAAAAGAAAGTCAACCCAGTTGAAAGTTATTCAAGTGGCACGAAAAAATATAGTCACAGGACATATTATTATTATTATTATGAACGTATAAAAGTCTTGCAAAAATAAAGCCTACTTTGCATTTAACGTACGATATGCACAATATACTTAAGTACTAAATAGCATTCCACACTGCCGTTGTTGTTGTCGGTTATATAAAATTGTAGAAACTTCCAACAGCAGCCCTTATTGCCGCATGTCTGTCCTTGAGTGTAACAGTTTAGTTGAATAGTTAGTTTTACTGCAAAGTATATTTCCTCTTGCGAAAAAAAAAATCTTCATTTTTTACCGGTTCTCCTCTCCATTCTTCCGCTTCCTTCTATAACCGCCACACATTACGATAGAAATTTGAACAAAGGGATGAGTATAGAAGAATGACGGTAGAAAAAAAAGTAAGGGCTGAAGAACTGTCGTAGAAAAAAAGATGTAAATGTTTTGGAATGGATGGGAAAGTATTGAAGCCAAACAAAGACAAAGTTGATGATGCCGTGCTGTGATACACGAGGTGAATTTTGAGAAAGTATTAAAAAAAACTGTAAGGTAATCGCAGAATTTTCGCTATTAAACCGAAAACGAAATGAAGGAATAATAATAATGCAATCATATGAAATGGAAGTTAGTATCATGAGCATAAAAAAGCTTCTTTATACGCTCCTTTCTTTCTTTTTATTCGGAAGGAAAGCAAGTAAACACACGTACTATTTGCTTTCCTTGCTCTAATTTTCCTCGCTCTCAACAAACTAAACTCTTCTTTTTTATAGCAGTTTCTCAGTTTGTTCAAGTACATTGCTATTTCCTACATAAAAATCTAGTTTTTCAACAATGACATTACTCTCCAGCATTCTAGTAGCAATGGTGGTGGTGTTTTTTTTACTCTTTGTGTCTGCTACTTTGGTTTTGGTTAGGGAGAAAGAGAGATAGATAGATAGAGGAAGGAAAAATCAAAGAGATTTCGGGTGGAAAAGAGAAGAAGGCATACAAAAAAGATGCAGAGCTGGTCCATTTCTTCTTTGAGAGAGCATTGACTGCGTGTTGTTGGAGGGTGCACACAATTCTGATCTTGATGATGATGACGACGATGAAGTTGTTGTAAGTAAAGTATGCGAGAAAGATATTCTCAAGAAAATAGAATGTATACTCAACCAAGCACAAATGCATTATCATATATGGGCATAAATATGTATGTATATTTTCCAGCCTTTAGGCTGCCTCATAAATCCCGACCTTCAACAACACACTAGTTTTTCCCCTCTGTCTCTTTCCCAGTTTCTTAGTCCCTATAAAAAAGTAGGTTCAAAGTACAATAGCAAAACTGTGTGGTATGTGGTTGGATCTGGTCCGATGTGGTGTGTACGAGCATTAAGGCAAATACGCATCCGCTTCCAGTCAGAGTGGGAAGAAAAAGGCAAGTTGCCTTTGCTGGGGTGCTGCTGCAGCAGCGATTTTTTTAGTGTCAAATGATGCCTTATTCTATGAGGATGGTCTTGCCTTCTTCAAGACACATAGCACTCAATATAATGTGCAAGCAGAACAGTTTTCCCAGTACTTATGGTCCCGTCCAAAGCTGCAGCATCCAAAAATTCCTTGCAATTTTTTCCGCTTGGTTGTCGCTTAGCTTGTAGTTGTGGTTGGTCTGTGTGTCCTAGCGAAAAGTATAAAGAGACCGAGCAAGAAAAAGAAGAAAAAAGATTTTCATTGAGTCGCCAACTTCCTTATTTTCTCTCTGCCTGCATTTAATTGCCTTGGTCATAGATATACTATTGGTATATAGGGAATGGAAAATGAACCAAAGTACAAGGAGCGTAGTCTTTTATGTACGGTCAGCGAGGACAAACTCGAACCAAAAGACCCGACCATGAAGTCGATGATGGTAGTGGCGGTGGTGGTAAAAAGATGAAGTTGTCTTCTTTCTTTTTTCTTCTTCCAGATAAGTACTTTCACTACCATTGCTACTACTACACACTACTAGATTTTTTCTTCAAGTGTCTTTCTTTCCGCTTTTCTCATTGCCATTCTCTCTTTTTTCCTTTCTTATTGTCTTCTCGGAAAGCAGTGCGGTCCCCACAAAAGTAGTAATAGTAGTAAAATACTCATAATAGCAACAATAGTCTAATGCGTTTATTCCCGTTCTCATGTGTCCTTCTTTCTCTGAAACTTTATGCCTCACAAAAAGTGTGTAGGTAGTGGAGACTCTGTTCCTGGAAATATTATGACCAGATAAGGTGCACAAAACTGTACGTAACACTTTTTCCGTCACCACCACAATATTGTCTGCCTATTTATATAAAATAGTTGTTGCATTATTACAACGGTTTCCGTTATGCACTTGTATGGTCTTGTTGGTGGTGGTGGTAGGATTGTCTTGTGTGCCTCTCTATTTCTTATCACCACCAGCCATCTTCATAATCATCAAAATGTTCTTGTACTTTGGAAACTCCAAATGCTTTCTGGAACCACCACATCTTTTTCCAGTTTCAGTCGTTGCATTGTTCAAGTGCACACAAAAATATAAATTTTCAGCAACGTCTTATTTTCATTGCAAGCCACTTTTCCCTTCTTTACAACTTGCCTTGTATATGAATTGAATAGAGTAGAACTAAGCCCAAAAATGGTTACATCATCACCGTATACCATGTTATATGGCACCATAATAGTAATAGCGTGTCATTGTGCTACTGCTGCGGCTGCTGTGGAGAATCCTATTTTAGTTGGACTGTGAAAGAATTATGAGAATTTTAACCCAAAAGACCGAACAGCATTTTATTAGGGGTTGTTAGTACCTCACTTCTCGCAAAAAAGCTGCTGCTTCCACTAAAAAACGAAATGCTTACTTATTTTCCAAGTTGCATTTTACACCATATAGACAAAGCAAAGTGTGTTATTATATGGGCAAACCATCAAACCTACAAAAAAGGCTTTAAGATGAAAACATTGAGAAGAAGAAGAAGGCATAGGGACTTGCAAGTTTTTTTTATGCGAGCCCTACTTCTCCTATCAGAAATGTTACTACTCACTGCTATCATTACCGTCTTGAATGATACTGCTACTTCGCTTCACATATACAACTGGGCGATTTTTATTGTATTTTTTTACTTTTTTATTATTAGATCTTGTTTTCTGTCTTCTTCTTTTTTATCGTCTTGTAGGGTAGTATTGTCGTAACTTTATGAAGTAGCGGTTGCATCGGAAGTAAGCCCTATCCCAGACCAATAAGCACACCACCTACTCTACACATTTAGCATTGCCATTTGTTCAGGGTCCTGTATTTTTTTTGCTTTTTGTCCATATGCCACACACAGTTGAGTTTTACGTAAAGCCTTTTACATTTTATTGCCGTGGTATACCTCTTGTTCAGATGTTACCTACTTTTTTGTTTTGTCAAAGCATCACAGATTCCAAGGGCTAGTGACTTCTATGATATCAGTTTGTTTACTATTGGTATCTTCATAAATGTGTGTTGTTACAGCCCATCTTCGCATTTATTTTGTGAGTAAACTGGGACATAGGCGTGTGTATGACCTGGTCGCATTTCACTTGTTCCGGTATCCAATTTTTCAAATTCCTTTTGTCTCCAAGCCAATGCCAGTGACTATTGATTAGTACCCAAGAGACAAGAAACTGTCTGATGGTTCTTCTAGAAGTCAAGGAACCGTATACCATAGCATACCTATAGGAATACCGTACAGTATCATAATTATATTTTTTCAAGTTTAATGGCAAGGCTGAGTTTACAAACAAGCTTTACAGAACGTGTTTACAAAGGTGTTACTTTCCAGGAAAAAACAAATCTAGGCACGCACCCAAAATCCATTACACAAACTCTTAAAAACTAACTAGTTTTTCATATAGTGTATGTAGGTAGAAATAATGCCAAAGGCCTTTTTTTTAAAAAAAAGGCAAGGTATCATTGTTAATTACTTTGCCAACCTTGGCGTGCTCTGCTATTTTGTGCCTCTAGTGCATAAACTTGAAAGCAAACTGACATCATTATTATCATCACCATTAGCATTACCAAAATAGAAGAAACTGTCATCCTTAAAAGGCCAAGTTGGCTTTACATTATTTCTTCTTATTTTTTTGCTCCTTTTCCCCGTGCTAAAAGACTAACTACTATATATGATCAAAGTCAACGAGGAAGTAGGTAAAATGGGAAAGAAAGGAGCGAGAGGCAACCGGCGGCGGCCCTACCTTCTTGATTTGTTCATCTTTCCAACTTTACTAGTCCAAGCCGGGCACTATTTACTGTTTCCTTTCACATTTTTTCTGCAGTTTTATCTTCCCCTCCCTGCTTTGGCTCTCCCTTTTGTCGTTTCCTTGTTGTGTTCTTGCTCGAAGAGAAAAAATAGAGAGCGTCTTGGAACGAACCTGGCGAACTATGAGATTCAGGTTTCAGACAGATGGTTAGCTTGTAGGAGACATACACACGCTCCTTCTCATACAAAGCTGCCTTTTTATGAGGAAATAATAGAGCAGGAAAGCTTTTAGCCTTCTGGGATTACTTAAAAAGTCACTTGACGACATTGAGCATCATTCTCTGGTTGGGAAAAATGGCAGATAAGGAATCTACTACAGAAGCAAAAAATGCGAAGGATTCAGGAAGAGAATACGAGCTTCATTATATAATGCACAAGTTTATATGTATATTAAAATGAAAAACCGGAGGGGTTACTTTCTCATTCCGCACGTTTTGTGGAGGAATGCGCAGGTAAATAAAAAATACCAAACAGTAGGACTTTTTATAGTGACCAGAGAAAAGACGGAGGGCTATGAGGGCATTCTCATCATGGACAGCAGAATAATCTTTCTCATCTACAAGATGGAATGCAGTGATGGAGCAAAATTACGAGATTTTAAAGTACCTAACGTGTTCACACTTGAAAGAAAAAAAGAATAGTTGTTTAGAGTGCGTACTAAAGTGTGAAGTGGGAGCTGAGGCAGGAGCAGCAGCATCAGCATTATTAGGTTGATAATGAAAATCCCTTTGATGTTCATTATGATGTGGTGCTAAATTATACAATTTAGTTGCGAAGAAAACCTAGAGATGAATAATAGCAATATTAATGGCAGAAAAAATCTAAAAAATGTTTTACATTTGACTATAAGGTGCGTATCAAAATTATAGAATCACATATGTATTTGCAAACATTTTTCCACCTAGCCAGTATAAAGCATTTGAATGATAAACCAAATATTGGAGTTTGTTCATGAACTAACCCTTAACTTATTCCCAAAGTGTCACAAAATTCCTGTAACTGCTTTCGAAGAAAACGCAAAAGTTTTAAAATATCATGAAAACTGGACTGTTCGGAAATTATAGAATCAAGCATTATAACTGCAGTTTTTTAAAACAAAAGTGACATTACGAACCCGGTTTCGACATTTTTGATGAAAGCAACTTTCAGCAAACCTAATCCAAGAAGAGTTTCGAAAAAATATGAATTTGTCAAAATTTTGGTATGTTACGTAATTTTTATGCCGGTCCAAGCAGTGGTCGGCACATGGAGTGGCACACTGTCAACGAAAACTTGAATACTGTGGTAGTATTTTACATTGGTTCTTACTCGTTTTTAATCTAAAAGCTATTTAAAGTTGGTAAATGTTGCGAAATAACTTCAAAATGTCGTTATTTTAACAAAACATGCAAAGGTACCTTAAGGTACTTAACGCCCTTTTATGAATTAGGAGAATATTGTTCATAGTCAATTCATACGAATTGCTCCCAATTGCAATTTCATGGTATATAAAAGGACAGTTTGTCCACCGCGACAAGCTGTTGGCATATAGAAGTTGGTTAAACGTACCAGGCTGCATATGCAACATGAATACTCAGAAGGATTAGGAAGGACTCAGTAGAAGGATTTTAGAATTTTAATTCCTAACTTTTGATTGTTTTCTCATACCATCATAAGCAAGTAAGGTGATCGCTATTTGTTTCGTATTAAGTAATTAAGCGGTTTGTATAGTATGGCGCAATTTTACTTCGATGAAACTTGAAAAAGCCTCGTATTTCAAACATTCGATTATTTATGTTGAACAAAACGAAACTACCCTATATACTGCCTAACCTGCACTTGGTCTTTGGGCCTCTATTTTTTCTTCAAATGATGCTAAAATCAAATTTTTTTGTTATGTAGCAATTCTCTGGGAACTCCTGTAACAGGAAACCGTGTAAAAGTACAAAATGTCTGTATTAACTATAAAAATTTGCATATATTTTGTAAAAGGGCGTTAGGTACCTTAAGGTACCTTTGCATGTTTTGTTAAAATAACGACATTTTGAAGTTATTTCGCAACATTTACCAACTTTAAATAGCTTTTAGATTAAAAACGAGTAAGAACCAATGTAAAATACTACCACAGTATTCAAGTTTTCGTTGACAGTGTGCCACTCCATGTGCCGACCACTGCTTGGACCGGCATAAAAATTACGTAACATACCAAAATTTTGACAAATTCATATTTTTTCGAAACTCTTCTTGGATTAGGTTTGCTGAAAGTTGCTTTCATCAAAAATGTCGAAACCGGGTTCGTAATGTCACTTTTGTTTTAAAAAACTGCAGTTATAATGCTTGATTCTATAATTTCCGAACAGTCCAGTTTTCATGATATTTTAAAACTTTTGCGTTTTCTTCGAAAGCAGTTACAGGAATTTTGTGACACTTTGGGAATAAGTTAAGGGTTAGTTCATGAACAAACTCCAATATTTGGTTTATCATTCAAATGCTTTATACTGGCTTGGTGGACAAATGTTTGCAAATACATATGTGATTCTATAATTTTGATACACACCTTATGCGCAACTTGAGGATTGTCAACTTGTAAATTTCATACGAGATATTTTATTGCTGAAAGAAATTTATGATAATGCTTTCAGCATTTTATTTTATTAGCTATTTTACATGCTTGTACTATGGCGTGGCTGTACTACACTGGACAACTTTTGACCATGGTTTTTTTTTTCGCAAAAATAAATGCAAAATTAAAATCTTTCAGCATATTATTCATCTGAAACAACAAACCCGGAAACGAAACTAGGACAGTTATGAAAAGAAAACAGGCAACAAATTTCTTAGCATCTTAAATAACTTAAATTATTCTTTTCTCTTCATTTTTCACAAATACTTAATTACAAGGGCTTGTATTATTAATTAGAAAGGCCTTGGATTACACATGGCAAACTGGATAGTCAC
Organism: Entomobrya proxima; assembly: GCA_029691765.1. NCBI lineage: Eukaryota > Metazoa > Arthropoda > Collembola > Entomobryomorpha > Entomobryidae > Entomobrya > Entomobrya proxima. The sequence continues at coordinate 39,036,853 of CM056173.1, forward strand.
TATTGCAAACAAGCGTAGTAATTTTCACTAAATGTTCTTTGTACATGGGAAAATAGCATTATTTGCTGTAATGTTATTTTTGGAACGGGAATAATAGCCGAGATAAAGAAGATGAATGATGAGGAAAAGAGAGAATAAGTCTTCTAGTTTACGGAAAACTTGAATTAAATGAATAGAGTCCAATTACACGCTTTTAATTAGCACTTTTGAGCGAGTGGGCCGTCATTTTTTGCTTAAACTGTAAAAAGTATGACGTGTTCTCATGCAAAGAAAATGCGCTCACAAAAATTTCTCTCTCGTTCTTTTGCCAGATATCAATGTGTAATCATAATCATATGCTCAATTAACTCGTAAAGAAGCGAGATGGATGAATGGATGAAAGTGAAAGAGAGGGAAAAAGTGGCAATGCTATTATGCACTGCACTCTGTTCTTTTTTGCATGTATAAAATGTAGGTTGTCTGCATAAAAGTTGCCACGTACGTATGATTTTATAGAGTAGTCATAAAAATGGATAGAGGGATTTTGCTTATGTTGCTCTGTGTGTGGTATCAAAATGAAATTTGCTAAAAAGGAGTTATAGTAGTGAAGCGAGCGAATATTTTTTTCCTGCTGGTTACATAATCCAAATCCAAGCGGCTTACTCTACAAAGTGAAAAGAATTGAAGGATGGATGGAGGAAAGGATGAATGGGTGGTCGGTTGGCTGGATTCCTGGTACACGGTTGAATGGGAAGAGGAGGACAGAGGGAGAGAAGCCATGACAAGCAAACTTTTTCTCCTTTTCTCAGATTTTTTTATATTCCTCTTTGATGGCAGTTGGTTGAGTGCACGACGACGAAGAAGAAGTATTTTCTGCGTGCTCTCTTTTTTTCTCTCGCTGTGCACATCTCTCGCGCGTTCCTTTCAATAACAAAAATCTCCTTTTCGGATTTGCAAAAAGTTGACTCTGACGATGAGAGTGAATATTATACAATTTTTACTGAACAGGAAGTGAAAGCAAGAACGCTGTACACGTATGTGGAGAAATTGTAAAATAAAGTTGTAATCTGGCATAGAAACGCGTACTTTGAAAGCGACAGCGCGGCTGATTCTCTTTGGATGATAGAAATGTAGTAATGATATATCCCACCGCACACACATTGTGTATATAAAATGAGCAAAACATTTTCGTTTCATAGAAAAAAAGGGATGACGACGAAGTGTAAAATAATGGCAGTTTCGCTTCCTTTTGCAAGAGAAAAATCCAATGTGACTGGCAAAAATAAGCTGAAATTGAAAGGAAAAATTGGATTTACGTGCTTTACAGACTAGTGGTAATCCTAATCCGGCAACGTGCGCTTACCACTTGAAGGTCTTTCCTTGTCCATTCAATTTCATCATGTTATCATCAGCCCCTCTCTCTAAGATGATATATCTCTGTATCAGTTTCTCCCTTTTTGCTGAGCACTATTATATGTAAAGAGTCAAAAACCTATGGCATCACAGGAGCATCCACGTATTATTCTGTCACCATTTTAAGACTCCCATTTTACATTTTCACATTTCATTCCGCGCTACTACAACAGCAACACCACCACGACGACGGTGATGATGGTGCTTCTTTTTCAAGTCTATACTTTTCTCCCTGTGCGGTTCTTCTTTGAGAAATTTTCCATCCACACTACCAGCACAAAAAAACTCATTCTAAGAAGCCATGCAGGCATGTCCTCCTCCTTCTCCTCCTCCTTTTCAACTTTGGTTTGCTTTTCAAAAATGAATGAAATGAATGCAAAGAACAAAATTGAATTACCGTATTCATGAATTTCAATCTGGACTTTCTCTCTTAGACACACACTGCTGTCTCTTTCCTAGCCCGCCTACCTTTTCTGAGCCCCCTTTTCTATATTAAAAGCTTTCTTAATATATATAATCTACAATTTCACCCGAACAACGCTCTACACTTTTCTCACTTAGGAGACAATTCCAGCAAGTTGTTAAGGTTTCAAGGGAATGTGCACTTTTGCATGAAGAAACATCTATAAAAATGACACACATTTATATGCGTTTATAAAGGTTAAGGTATTATTGCTAAAAATTTCTTTGTTTACCCACACACTTATTAATTCTAGGACAAAAGTACACTCCAAACTGAAAAATATGGAGGTAAAAGTTTAGCTCTCATTAAAAATATATACATTTTCTTTTTAAAAAGTCGGGAGAAAGTCTTTGCAAAGTTAGATCAGGTCGCAGGTGTGTACTGTGTCTGGGTCTGTGGCCTAAATTTAATTTTATATAGGATCTTAACACACGTGCTCCTTAAAAAGGATATTTGAGTGTGTGTCCTTATCTTAGGCACTGTTTATTTTGAAGTAAAAACCTTTGAAAGTTATATCTACGGCAAAAACTTGTTCTGAAGAAAATCAACGCACTGGGTTTATAGGAAAGGGAAAGTAGTGATAAAATTCTTATACACATATATATTGCGTGCGCACGCACTAATAAAACTTTTTATGAATTTATCATCTTCTACAGTGTATTTTCTTTGTTTGTGTATTACAGCCAACATCCCACACACACGTCCCTACACTAAGAAAACAGAAGAGAAGCTCTCTCGCAAGATGATGACACTTGAAAGGCGCCCACCACCCCACCCAGCAAACAAACTAAACCACCATATGCTGTGAAACGCTAAAAAAAGAGGATTGTGTGGAAACAAAGATGAGGAGAACGAAGATGATGATGATGACAGTGTCATTTGTTATTGCTGTGTTGACTTTTCCCCAGCACAGAAATCCTACTCACTGATACTTTTTGGTGAAAGTAATAATGAAAGTACTGATGGTGAAAGTGCCGACGACAATGATCATGCCGTTTTTGCCAGAGGGAATATTAAACTCGATCCAGGGCTTCATTACAACTTGCTTCAGTAACGGTTTTAGCACTGTAGGTCTAGTCGTTGCTTGTGTTCTCATGAAAATTATTTCTTTTCTGTTGCAACACAAAACGTTACAACGACAGCAGGAGCAGCTCTCGAAAAACCAACAAGAAGGCGACACATCAGTAGTAGATAGGCAGCGTAATTCCCAAAAACAATCTAATAATAATAAAAACAAGAACGCCGATGGTGTCCATGATGATATCGCTAAACATGTTTGTGGCGACAATAGTGAAAGTGAAATTAAAGCTGCGAGCTCCCCATCCGAATCTTTCCCATTTTTTCATGAATCCGATGACGATGATGATGCTGTCTATGACAATCATGCTGCCGACACACTTGACAATGATAACCAACGGAAGCAGCCGCAACAATACCATGGAAAATGACACCCCACTCAACAAGCCTTCATTAAGTTACTACAATGAGGAGCTCCCGTTTATCTTTCGGGAAGCAGTGACAAAACCGTGACAAATTGACTCCGTGCTTGAAACAACCAGAGTAGAGAGGCATTAGTTCTTCTCACGTTGAGTCCTTGTCGTTTGTCAAGTGGTTAAACGATAACATTATTATTCATGAAACGAAAATATTGATCATCGGATAGTGTCAATCGACAAGGTTGTAGCAACTTTCACTGTTTAATTATTCCACTCCACACAGAAAAGGAGTATAGTGCGGAGAAAGGGTATTTTGAGATACCTAAGAAATCCAAAATATAAGAGTGTAAAGCCCAAGTCCCCAACTCCTCTGCACTTATGAGTCGACGTGACCCCAAAGGACGAGCAGTGAAGGTGAGCACAGTAAGCACAATAACAGTTGTTACACTTTGTTTGGCACTTTTTTTTTGCAAGTATGCCTTTGATAATACCCATTATTGCTCCACTTTTATTGCTTTTGTAGGGAGATGCAATAAAAAATTTTCAAAACTGATACTACTACTGTAAAACTCTTTTTGTTCCTTTTTCAAAGTAAAAAATGAAACGATAGATGTTGGATTTTTTATTTACTTTTATTTCCTGTATTCAACAGAATAAATTTATTATTTTCCCTTTCTGAATGCTTTTATTTCTTGTTTCTGAGAAAGAGGGATTATTTTTGTTCTTGTATTTACAATAGTTTGGAACTGTGAAAAGACAGATCATGTAATAATACTCTGTGTACTTTCTCCAAAAGATACGCCCATAATAATATGCAGATAATAATACAACTCATCTATGATTGAATATTAGTTAATAAGGGAACATCAAAAACGTAGTCACCAAAAAAGTATCTGCTTACGCTCTAAATAACTGGAATGGTTGAATAGAAAGAAATTACTGCTTTTACTCCGTTTCTTTATAATTGGTACAATCAAGAAAGAAATGAGTTTCGTATATTGAAAATATCACAATAAGTATCGTACTTGAATCAAAACTTGTTTAAACTAATAAGGAGAAAGATGTAATATGTAACTTTTGTGATAATGTTGAATTAGTCAAGTGTAAAAATTACTTTTGATGAATAGCTCGGATAATGAAGCACGTTCTAATAAGCAGTCGTCATAATATTAGCGTCATCATATATGTAACCTTATTTTGAAAGCAATAGCTTGTTTAATCAGTACAACTGCGTGTCTAAAAATAAATTGACTAATACATTTTAACAAGCTTGGCATGCTTTCTTTTTTGATTTGTCCACAGAGTCACAGTATAACCGGCATGATGAATGAAGACTTTAATCGGCCTCATCAGCAGATCACCCAGCTGAGTCTCGATGAGAAGAAGTTTCTTCTGGCGGTGGAGAGAGGGGATGTGGCCACCACGAGAAGGTAACAAGTTTTTAAAAAATTGCAGTTCAATAACTTATTAAATTGCGTTTTAATTTGTATTCCTTAAAAAATAATTCGATATACATGATTGATAAGCATCGCGCCACCACCACCACTCAAAGTATTCTCCACAAAAATGCGAGTCAACTACACTTGGCAAGTCTTGTATCCAACAGTTTTTCTGAAGCAAAAAGAACTAAAGAACCATATAAAAGGGTTAACTGGGAATCTTTTAGTTTTTTCTTTCAACATCAACAAATTGCTGTAGCAAAAGTACTACGGAAAGATAAATAAAACTGACTTGGACTTTGAATGAATTTAAAAGTTAGAAGACGAAGTGGTGATAAGTACAAACACATCCTGAAACTGAAATAAATTACTTTTTTGTGCATGCAAGTTTGTATAAATCCAAAAGAGATTGATTTTCTTACAGGCGTCATCACAATAGAAATCACGCCATTTGCAAACGTGCGTAACTAAAGGTCAAACAGTCAGGCGTATTATGTTGGAGTAAAATGTGCTCGGTCGAATCTGCAAATAGGAACTTTCTGAATCACAATCCAAATCCAATCCACCATGTATACATGTGAGGTCAAACAGGTTTATTTTTTCATTTGTCAGACATGAGCTCATATCAACGTGAAGTTTTGATTTTACTAGTTTATATGCTCAACTTGATCTATGTATTGAATTTCAATTTGCTTGGAAACTTTTGGGATAAAAATAGCCAGGATTTTTGCTTTTGCTCATTGTTCATTTCCACTGATTATGATCCTAATAATGCAATTCATTTTCTGGCAAAAGTTCTGACATCGGGAAATCCTTAGCTGACATAAGTTTGTTGTATTTTCCTTGCATTTTCTATCTCAACTTTTTATAAAGCTGGATCAAAACTAGGATTAGGATTCTCTATATTATGAGACATAAGCTGACGTCAAACATGAATACGGCGAAATATCATTATATTCGTTCGTTGAAAAGTTTTCACCATGCATGAGCAGATGAATAGAAAAGGCTAAAACTTTGTCTCATCATTACAATATGTATTCATATTCATACTTTAGACAAAACATACACATACGGAAGTCAATTGTGACTTGTGTATAATCATTCTGATTAATTGTATGAGTGAATCGCAATATTATTATTCCTTTCATTAATTTTGTTATTGGTCGATTGGCCATTGCCAATTTTATTAAAACTCATCAAATCGCCCAATCTATCGATGACGCCAGCCACCTTACCTTATTTCAACATTAAAAATACTTTTTTTCATTTCGTTTTTCCTTTAATACCTGACGACTTCCTTCCGGTAAGCTTGGTGTCATAAAGTAGGGAGTCGTAAGTTTTAAAATGGCTCTTAGGAGGGTCGTCACCGAGAATGGTGCTCCAGGGGCATTAAAAAGAAATGGTTTTAGAACTCGTGAGATGCATTTTAATGGTCAAACTACCATTACGGCGTAACAACCAGCTTTTGTAGTGGTAGTACAGTAGCAGTCGTCAAGTGAAACCCGAGTCCCGTCAAGCCATGATTCTTTTATTGCCAAGCGGCTCTTATACATCAGCTAAATTATTGCCTCTTATTGTTCTTTTTTCATATTTCCAGATCATGCTAAACTTGGGCTTTTAACGACGCTACGCTTCTATGATTTTATTTGGTTACAGGGCGTCTGTTTCTCCATAACAGTAGCAGTGTAATGTTTTTAACGGCCGCGTGAAAATTGAAACTCCCAAGTACCAAACTAGGTATAACCACAATCTACTTCCCGAAACCAGACACACTACACTATTAGCCCAGCTTTGAGGCTGTTCTGGTGGTGGTAATAATGGGATCAGGCTCATCTAAATATTATTATGAAGATGCATTTAATGACTGACGCTAAACGAAAAATGAACGCTGAATTGCTTTTTCCTCTTGTTTATGTATAATCATCATGGCCAGCAGGAAACAGTAGTGCAGAGGAGATGATGATGATGATGTTGAGTCGTTATTTAACACCACACAAAGCAACATCACTCCCATCATGATCAACGTTGTCGCTGTCGTAACGTAATAAAGCTGAGTGGTGTTTGGTGGTAATTAAGCAATTCATTGTCTGCCTTCATCTATCTCCCATTCTCCCTGTTAATTCTCTTCTCTTGTAGGCTTGTGCGTCGTTATGTAAACCCTTGTACTGCTAATAATAACAATGTTCCGTTTTCTAGTAAAAAGGGTTGACAGATGGGATGACTAAATTAATTGTTTCGGTTAGACTTGGTGGTGGTGGTGATGGTACTAACTGTGACTGCTGGCTTTCACTCCAGGTCCACACTTGCTAAAAGTAGTGCACTGTTGTTAGAGGGTTACTGTTACTGCTACTGTTGCTCTACTTACTGGTCCAACTCTCTACACTTGTTTCCCGCAATTATAAAAGATTCAGCTAATCAGTTCTTCCCACCACCAGTTGTTTTTTTCGCGTTCACATACGACAATGACGGTTGGGAAAAGGGAAAAAACGAGGAAAGGGAGTGAAAGTAAAGTCGTGGGTAAAATTGGAGGAGCGTGAGTTGCACACGGCATGGTGGTGGTGGTGGCGGTGGTGAGTTAGTAGTAAGGAGGCCATAGCCTCCCGCGCACACAAACAGACACACACTTTCCAAACAGAGAACAAAGTGAAAATGATTTATTCAAAAAGAGCAGCAACCCTTCCCTTCTTTTGTTCTACTTTATTAACTGAATTTTTCACTCCTTTTTTCCTCCAGAATGCTTCAGCGAGCCGCTGAGACTGGCTACATCAACATTAATTGTTCGGATCCACTTGGGCGGTCTGCCCTTCTTATGGCCATTGATAATGAGAATTTGGAAATGGTGGAGCTGCTGCTGGAATACCGAGTGGAGACGCGAGACGCCCTACTCCACGCCATTTCGGAGGAGTACGTGGAAGCGGTGGAAGTCCTACTGGAGCATGAAGACACTGTGCATAAACCTGGCGAGCCTCATGTATAACTTTTACTTGTTTTTTAGCAACAACTTTCACTTGTAGTAGAAAAACATGAGAATGTATACATTATTGTTTTTGAGAGCTGACATAAATTGTTAACATTTTAGAGCTGGGAAGCCCTGCCCCCTGATACGGCCACGTTTACCTCGGACATCACCCCCTTAATTCTAGCTGCTCATCGGGATAACTATGAAATCATTAAGTTACTTTTAGATCGCGGTGCCACTCTCCCGATGCCGCATGATATTAGGTAAATGACTGTAACTGTTTTGGCTACAACTTTCATGACACAAATTTCTAATGTTTTAGTGAAAATAAATCCCGTTAATTTCAATAATGACCACATATTGAACCACCTTTTTTGTAATTGTTCTCTTTTCAGATGTGGCTGTGATGAATGTGTTCACTCCCGCTTGGAGGACTCTCTCAGACATTCCCGTTCCCGAATAAACGCGTATCGCGCACTAGCAAGTCCCTCTTTGATCGCCCTTTCATCCAAGGATCCTATCCTTACCGCGTTTGAGCTAAGCTGGGAGCTAAGGAGACTATTTTTTGCAGAGCACGAGTTTAAGGCCGAATATATGGTAAACGCGTTGGCTAAACTTTTTTCCAGATTTTCTAGCTTGATTTTTGGTTTGCCATTTTTCCCCGTTCCATTCTGCCGTTTCCGCAAATTAGGTTATGATACGTAATACGCCCAATACTACCCACACTCCCAGGAATAATGAAATTGAGTGAAAGCGGTAATCAGTGAAAAAATATGAGTCAGCGTTTCCCTTCAGCTCTCCTTTCAATTCTCCCCAACCCTGGCTCATGTTTTTCCGTTGTTACTGTTGTTATTATTATTAATATTATTATCATATTTTCTTTTTGTTCTCTACGTTTAAGTAGAAAGCATGGACATATCACCACCATCATCATCACCTGTCACGTCCGTGACACCCCAGAAATATTTCATTTTTTCCCGTTCGTTTCACTAGCTTCCTCCAAAGCACTATGTGTTAAAAGGACGTGGTTGTTGTTTGGCATTTGATCCTTCTATCCATCCGGTACCAAACTGACATCCCAACTCTCCACTCAACTTTTCCATTTTCCTTTTTCTCCGTGAAAAAAACACATCCCGGGTATTAGCTTTGTTTGATTCCTACATTGAATAGGAAAAAGGAATAAGCGTCAGTAGAAGTTGCGAGAGGCAAGCTGGCAAAATCCATTTATTTCTTCGCACTTTCTCTCTCTCTCTCATCACACCAAGTAAAAGAGGATGGACGACGACAACCTCCGTGGCGGCACCAGCACCACCATCGTCGCTACTAGTATTACTAGCAGAAAAAGATGTGTTCTACAACATCCACACAAGAAAGAAAGACGATATTAATTACTGCCAAGTCAGTCAAAGCTAGAGCAAAAAAAGAGAAAGGGAAGTTGTAATAAAGAAGAATCTTTGCAAGCTGCTGCCTGCCTCCTACATGGTTTTAGTAGTAAAGGCAGTTTCTTAATCTTATAATGGGAATACGCCTTTATATTTATATAAGTTTTTCTCCACCACTATTCTATCCCATACACAGTGCCATTTACCACTTCCATCTCAGCAGGAAGCCCTGCCACATATATGTAGCCTGTGTGGAAGATAGCGCTACACATAATATCATATAATATTAAACCGTCCATTATAATCATATAAATATTCATCTTTTCACGTATTGTCAGCTAATAGATTCGAATGAATGTCAAAATGTCTCGAAACTCGAAGAGTTAAGAGGGTTTCTCTTTCCAAAGACATACTTTCATTCTTTCTTTCTTCCTTTTTGCCATCTCTTTCTTGTAGACGTCCTAATGACTCTTTCTCCTCTCATCTATACCAGAAAAACATGGTACAAGAGTACTAGAAAGAAAGAAAAGAAGAAATGGATATCCGCTTTTGTTCCTCTTGATGTCATTATGTATGATATAGAAGAAAAAGAAGATAATGAGACAGATGAATGGATATTACTATCATGACATCAGCATCCTCATCAGCGGCATTTTATAGAATATTTGGCCTTTATATTCTTCTTTGCCGAGAAAACGTAATGTTTCCACATTCACTCAACAATCCTTTCAAGATGATGACAGGAACGACATTGCTGAGCATATTATTATCACAAAGGAAAACCAAAAAATGTTTATGATTTCTGATAGGTACTATAAGTACGTCTGTACACATTTTATAGATGACACCCTGCCGACGTTCTAACCCGTTTCCAAATTGCAGAGCAGGATGTGGGTGAAAGTGCTGACTGTTGACTTGACATTAGAAGAAGCAGTCTCCTACCTAATCACCATATTTAGGCAAAACTTGTGAAACTATTAGCACCAATGAAAAAGGATTAACGTGTGATAGAAGAAAACTGAAAAGGGAACAGAGATGGTGATAAAATAGGAAATGTGGAGAAATGTGAAAAACCGTGTGTTTCTTTCATATTTGCCTTTTTAGTATCATCACGACTTTTCCTTGCAGCATATTCCCATATTATTATAGTGTAGCTGACAACCAATTGTGTACTAGTGTAGTTCCTTTTTGTAGATATGCTTCTAATTAGGCATTGTTCATGCAAGCCAACAAGAACAAATACGATGATTCGGCAAGCGTCCCACGACACGTCCGTTTTACTTTTCCCCATGGAAAATTTAGGAAATGGCAAAAGTTACTTTCATGGTGTAAACTTATATGCATTTATAGTGGCTATAAAAGTGTTCTCGTAATGATAACGATGAGACTGCAACCACTACTGTGTGGCTACAAAACGAATGACATTGGTATCATTATCTATCGGCGGATGTATTATATTAAGTGCATCAACAGAATTTTAATGAAAAGTGATGAAACAAGGTTAGGGAAAATGAAGAAACTACGAATGAATGAAAGAATGAACTGAATATGGTTTTTCACAGTTTTACAATACAATTTTTAGCAACGAGTACGTTTTGAATTATAAGTTTTTAAAAGAATATGTCATGTTAAGCAACTAAAAGTGAAAACCACAAGGCACACACAACACGCTCTTACTGATGAAGCCAGTATTATCAGATCCATCGTGGTAGTGGGCCACACTTGAGCAAAAGTGAAACAGGGAAAAAATAACTACCACTCGACTAGTTCATTCATGTTTTTCAACTTCTTAGTTTGGACCTTTTTTTTTAGAGAAGTAGTCGTTTTTAGGAAAAAAAGTAATATATTATATGTGGTAACGTGTTTTTCATGGTCCATATCAGAACTGTGACGATGATCATGCCAAGTCAAGTTTTTTTTCTTTCCTGAAATGAAAAATAAAGTAGTAGAATACATTCTTTTTTTTAGATAAGTTGAACGTGTCTTGTCTACTACTTCTGTTGTGCCCTGCATACATATTACCCTCAGCCCGAGATTTTTTATTTCAATGGTGTGGGAAAACATTTTCTCTTGTTCCTTCCTGCCATGTAGGCCATATCTAATAAAGCATAGACTTTATATTCATGGTATGTGCTATGTGCTGCATACCTACACGAAATCTTTTTTTCTGTTGTTTATGTCGAAATGGTTCAACTCCAAAAGCATTTTCATTTCACTTGGAACTTTCACTAAAGTTTTGAAGAAAATTAACGAGCTTGAGCACTTACAATTGATGAAGTGGGTATGACTAATGCAGTTAACTATAATTTTGGTTTAAGAGGACATTTTTTTAAACTTTGCAGAAAACGAATATATTATCAGTAATACGGAAGCAGTTTTAAGACTGACTTCCATGCCAACTTTCTATTATGTGTGCTGACAATAGACTGTTTGCATCTCTCCCATTTTTACTTCCTGCTCCCATTGAAACAATTGGGATTTGTGCAATCGGGCTCTTCTTATTGTAATGACGGCATTTTTCTCAATGTGCATGTAGGTTCATTCTTTTTACAGCTTTCCTTCCCTTACACTTTTCGAATTAACTTAATAGCCCAAGCCATACATATTATTACATACCAGCTTAGCACGTTTTGGTTGTCAGCCTCAGGATGAGTGAAACCACCTGGGACAACTTTTAGTGTGGAACACTTGTGGGCAAACGGACCACATGCAAACTACACATACAATCTTGGATAGAAAGTTTAAAGTGTGAAAATAATGCTTGCGAATAACGCACGCAAATATTAGACACGTGAAAATGTACATGTTCAGTAAGTAAATAGCATCAACTATCTCTTAAACATTCCCTTTCATGCTGACTATGGTTGTCGTCATCAAAGCAAATCCCAAAGAGACCATTTGACATAAAATGAGGTAATGGGAGAAGGGATGAAAATGCTTCACCGTAGGTCAACCAACCACCACTACACACCGCAGCACACACAAAACGGAAATGGTTTCTCAGTCATAAGCATTTTAGTTGATGTGGAGGAAAGAAATCATTTACTTGCCCTGGAAAATTGCAAAGGTAGATGTAGTTGTCATTAGTGGGATATGCCACGTTGTCAGTTTCTTATTCTTCGTAGAACGTCTTGATGAATGCAAGAAGAGCAAGATGGAAAACGCTGCTGGCTGATGTCATGGGCGCTGTGTGGATTACTATATTTTAGATTTCACCTTTTCTCGCTTTTCCTCCTTTGAATTTAGTTTACGCATCGTTCAGCTACAGTGTCGTGGTTTTTATCTTTTCCTTTCCCTTAATACTTATTATGCACCTCATCAATGTTGTCATCTTCCTTTTTTGTGGTCTCCCTTCAGTCATAAAGTTCGTAATGACCCATGTGGGAATCTTTCCCCTGTCTTTGTTTTGTTAAGCCCAGACTCTGCAAATCTGATGACATAATAATAATAAAGGCTTGTGGTTTTTCTCATTTCCCTAGGAACTGAGGAAACAGTGTCAAGATTTTGCGACCGCGTTATTGGATCACACAAGAAGCTCCTACGAGTTGGAAGTACTGCTTAATCATGATCCATCTGGACCAGCTTTTGAACACGGTGAAAGAATGCACCTGAATCGTCTAAAGCTTGCGATCAAGTTTCGGCAGAAAAAGGTACGTGTCTCATTTAACTTAAAGGGTTGGGAATATATGAATCCATTTCATAAGACGAAAGATAACTTCAATCAAGGCGCTCAAGCTGATGGTTTCAATTTTCGTGGGGAATTTTGTGAAAAGACTTTTGCGAGATAAAGCGACAGAATAAAGACACCGAAAATGGTGATCAGGTTTCAAAAGACCAAGTTGGCACTCAAGAAAAACGGACTACTAGTGGGATTGCTCAAAAGTAGCAAAAGTTGCAAGCAAGTTCATCATCAAGAAAAAAATGCTAATACGTATATCTAAGCCTGTATTATGGATAGAAGGGAAAGAGAAGAGCACATTTTGGGTTGTGAAGTTGAAGTCGAGGGAAAACGAATGGAATGCTGTCTGACGTGAATAATCCTTCACGATCTCCAAGTAATCCATCAAGAAGCATGCCTAATATATTATGTTATATTTATCTTTCACTTTTCTTCGTCACTTGCAATAAGGGCAGTTTGGTGTTGATGCAAGCTTTCTAGAGAAGTGTTAGTAGCTGAATTGGATTGGATATTTATATAAAAGGCAAAAGTGTTTGGTGGTGTGATACTAAAAGCATTGAAGACACTCTTTAGGGTGCCATATCATAGTGCGATAAGAGTTTGAGCCTTGCGCAACTGTGTAGCAGTAGTTTTTTGTTGCTCTTCTCAAAGATGATGTGTTTGACATGATACTATGAACTAGTATAAATATCCGAAAAATCATTAGGCTCGTTTTCTAATATACTTGTATTGCCCACTATAAGAATGTTACACTGAATGAAAGCCCATCTTTACTTGTCTTGTTTCAGTTCGTGGCCCATCCTAACGTACAGCAGCTGCTGGCATCCATTTGGTACGAAGGTATGTCATGTGTTTGTTGTTCTTTCTCTTTCTGAAAACATCTTCCAACAGGATCTTGACCCTAGTGCGCTCATTCCAAATAGCAAAAGGATGATTGGCCTGCTGATCCTTGCATGCGTTAGTTAAACAGACAATGAACTGAGAAAGTTTAGCCAAGCGGATATTATTGATGCAACATTTACGCCTCCCTGGTAGTTTTGCAAACCACTGTGATCTACATTTTCCTAGAAATGAGTACACTCAGTGTACTACACTGTCGTAGTTTATGAATGAAAACAGAAAAAACGGGGGAGACAATTAAAACAAGATTTATTGCTCTTGTCCTACTCTTCGTTTATTATTATTATTACATGGACAGAGATGGATTCAGACATGCCTTGGTGTTTCTGTTTCATCTTATATTGGCTCGCGAGAGTAAATGTAAGCGTACGTTGCGTAGCTTAGGTAAGATTTAGAAAAACAGAGATGGAGATGTGTGCGAGAATGTTGAAATACGTGAGATAGAAGTCGAGGAATGACTGGAATGCTGGCAACTCTTTTAAGCAGCAGCACGGGTTAGGCCAAATTCTTTCGTGAAATCTTTCACACATTAAACAGAGTATGCAATACGCTTTTGTACAATTACAAATCAAACTGGGTCTGGCCATTCATCATCTTTGATATAAGCATTTAATGACAACGCATTTTATATGAATGTAGACGCATTGTAAATTCCTTTAATATCTTTTTTTCAGGTTTACCCGGTTTCCGTCGCCGTAACATGGCTTTACAAGCTTTGGAAGTGATTCGCATTGGCCTGCTGTTTCCGCTTTTCTCTCTGTGTTATATAGTAGCTCCGCACTCGTCCTGGGGTCAGACCATGAGGAAACCCTTTATCAAATTCATCTGTCATTCCGCATCATACTTCACCTTTCTTTGTAAGTTCTTTGTCTCAAAAACCGTACGGTATCCATTATGTTTCCATATGAAAAGTACGAATGGCTGGAAAATAACAATTCGTTTAAACTTTGCACTGCCCTACGACCACATGAGTCCGTACTAATTACCCGATCCATTCTATCCTTTCCATTGTCAAAGTTACATTCTCTAGTTAATATTATCGCGGTGTTATCAAGTTTTCCCAGTACAAACTTTCAATTCCCTTTGAATAGGCGAATCCAATTTCACTCAACAGTAGCTCACTTTTCACACATTCAGAGTTCAAAGCAAACAAAGTGAAAGTTGATTATACACTACGTAAGTCCCACCGTGTTCAATACAGTTACACTTGCCAGTTTCTATCCATTTTCATGTCGTGCATATTGCGACTCACAATTGGTGAGTTTGTTTACAGAGATGTGTAAATCGCAATTTATACAAATGGCCAACGAGTCCTATTAACAATGCTTAACCGCAGTCACATATAGGTTATTGCTTTTGTTTATGGTTCCATTTTGCCATTACAATCTTGTTCAATAAATTGGCAAATTATTTTTCTACATAAAACCCACGATTTTTATTTTGGCACTGTAATCGTAAAGACCTGTAAATAATAATAGTTTGATGCAGTAGTAATTTTTCTGTCCGTTTCCATCATCATGTTGTTAAACTCATGTTTATTATTATTGTCATTTTACGTTCTCTATACCTGCATCAATTGATTCTATGAAAAGGGACACTTGTGCAAATACAGAAATATAGACACATGAAGTGCCCCTATCTTCCAGTTCATTGTTGTATCTCAGTATCCAATTTAAGTAAATTGGAAAATGTGTCAATAAAAGAAAACGGTCAGTTGTAAATAGAGAGAATATTACTGATTGAATTGGTCAATGTTTTATTCTATTATATATTTTCAATATTCCTTGCTTTTTAACCCCAGTCGACCCGTTTTCAAAATGGCCACACATTGTACTGTTACTCTCTTATATCCTGAAATACGATATTTATTGCCTAAATATTTTCATACGTGTAGCCTCGTTTTACCCTGTGATTTTGTCGGTCACACACGCACAAAGGTATTATACTTATAAAATATTCTCCATAATATTACATCACCCTATTAACTTGAAATAGTATTACCACGTATTAAAGCCATTTGAACAGGAAGCAGACCTAGTGTGAATCATATAGAATGAAGCAGGAAGAGAGAGAGTTGGAGGAGGTTGGTCGTTTAAAAATTGAAAAAAGATATACAATGACAATAATGTTTCATCGTCATCATTATCATCGTCCTCATGATCCCAATAGACTGTGCGGCACAGAGAAAATAGTACATTATATTATATTATTATTCCCACTCTTCTCGTCCTCCCTTTTTTGGATCTGGAATATTTCCAACGAAAATTGAATTTCTATCGGGAAAGAGAGCCAGAGAGAGAGAGAGAGGGAAAATGGGAACAACTATACAAAACGACCGTTGTTCTTTTTTTGCAAAAATATAGTAGTAGCCAGAGAGTCAAACTGTGAAAAAAAGATAGGCTTTCTGGCTGTTGAAGTAAAAAAAGAATCGAGAAGGGAGCACGATCAGTGCATGAATCAAACTCTACACGATTTTATTCTCTTCTCCTCTCTCTTTCTGTTCACTCCACTCTGCAATTTTTTCTTTACTATTTTCTCTCGCTCTTTTCCCTCAAAATGCCTGAACATAACATTTGGTACAATACCACGAAGAAGAGTACCACCAACCACCATCACTATGAAATTTTGTACTACTACCGCTCATGATGATGACGATGGGATTGTATTTTATGTGTACATGAAAGAAACTGCTACACCAAAGTATATGTAGTGGCAATATAGTAGTACCCTGCCTTTCTGCCGATTTCCTGCTGAATACCATTCAATTCATAGTCTAACCAAAGCACCATGAAAATCATCATCATCCTCCTCCTCATGAGTTTCACATACAGATACAAAGCAATACACCATTTCTAGCAATGTGAGTGATCACATTTTTTTTAAAAAAGCTAACTTTATTTCCTGTATTGGTTATAATAATGGTTACATTTTCTCTGGTAATATGTAACGTAATGCGGGCAAATACCGCCAGAGAACCCTTTGTATAGCAGAGCTTTTCTCTGATGATGTTCTTTTGCGGTGCGGGTGATTGTAAAGATGATGATGCTGTGGCAGCCTCTCTGTATTGCCCACTTTGATTTAACCTTTTTTTCTGAGTGAACCGCCGCCTCACACTTGCACGCTTCTCAAATGCTAGGATGATGATAAAAAATATATATTGGTTGAAATAACCTTACCGCCGCGCCGCCACTACCATCACTATTTGTTTCTTATTCAGTACAGTTCATGGTTTATAGTAACATGATCATCATGATGGTCTGGGTGATAGTGATCATCATGGTGGAAAAATAGAGAGGAAAGGGAAGGTCAATCTATTTCTCTCTTATGCTGTTCACTTTTTATACTTGTTATTGCCCACAGTTTTGTATATATGCATATCTCATAAGTCTTTTCTATCTCTCTATTTTTCTTGGTGTGTGTATTTTTGGGGCACGTGTGTGTGGCGCTTTTGCGGGTAACATCATACAAATACAAAAGTGTAGATAGATAAATAGCCAGAGAGAAGCATATACATCCTCCAGCAGACATAACTTATTCTTTTTTTGCACAATGCCATAGAGAAATTGGAACTCGAATTTTTTCTCTGCTTCTCTCAAACTCGTTGTGTGTGTGTGTGAGTCTGTGTCTATGTTCCTGTCTCCTTCCCTCTGGAGGGAATTGAAAAACCCATAAAATAGCCACAAAAAGTGATCATCATGAATATTTTCTCTCTGACTGCCTCTTTATGCTACTATCAAATCAAAATAAATATACTTTTATCATCTTGATATTATTGTGTTCTCACAGTGTTTTCTCTCTCCTCTTGTTTACTTATATATTGTATTGTGGTGATGACGGTGATGGTAGTGGTGGTGTTGAACGATATGAAAATAAACAAGCGGACCCCGAATGAAAACAAGCTTTAAGCATTATACGAATTGGAATAGCACAAGCAAACATCCTCTCATCATTATCATCATGATCCGACCATTATTATGGTCATATAGTCTCTAAAAGCGTATTACTGTGTTTTGCTAAATTTTATATGCACGCTGTTGTACTTTTGTGTGCAGCTAAAAAGTTATTGGTTTCTATGAGAATTATAGAAAGAAAAGAATGTGTCGGCGGAGGTGTATGTGTTTGCCCTTTTCTAGTAGTCTCTCCTTTCCCTTTTTCTCTGCCCCGCCACTTTCCTATTTAGCTTACCGAAAATTGGAAAAGCGCTTCAAATAATACAAATAAATACAGAGCATAATATTTATTTATTTGGGTCAAAAGTTGGGCTATTGCTTATTGATGCCGCCTCCGTTTCCATTTGGAAACGTGAATACACACAGGGCCAAACCGAGAGATAGGAAAAGGGACAAAAGTGTATAAGGGGAAAAATTACTTGGGATCCCACTCGCAGAGCCACTTGACATTTTTTTCTCGTTTACAGATCCCTTATTTTCTCCTCTTTTCATTTTTGTGTCTTCACCCGCTGGTGGTAGTGATCTTGATTACTAGAATGATGCAACTTGAGCATCTTTCCCTACACGTCCGTTGCATATTGCCCTTTTTACACTTATGTAACTGTAACCAAACAACCAATTTTTTATATTTACTTTATTTCGCCACAGACCCATCCTTGGACTGGCTTACTTTTTTTATTCTGTTTTGTTGAGTAGTATTGGTATTCCCTTGCGAACGCTCTATTCGATCTATTGACGTATGAAAGAGGAAAGCTAGAAAGAGAGGGGAACAAGAAAGGGGCAAAAAGTAAAAAAAAACGTATTACACATCAATATCCTCACATCACACCCTACTTGGCTGGTTGGACACCATCCAAGTTTATTCCCTGTCGTGAGACTAGGAGCAGAAAAAGAGAAAAGTGTAGCGGTGGTGGCAGTTCTACTAGTACCCTGGGTTTTCTTGTGGGTGTTTTGGTAATGTTTTGGTCACGTCCATCATCATCACCTACATTGCCACCAGAAAAAAAAGAGAGGAAAAGGTCTATTTACTTACATTGTTCCCATTTATTTACATTTTTCCTCTGTCCCTTTACATTGGTGCTTTTTTGGATCAGAGGGAACAATCACACAGAATCACTCGACACACACACAAACGCAAACGTAAGAGTGAAAGTGAGTGAAGCGACCCCTTTATGTTTTATACATTATTGTTTAGCGCCAGACGGGGTTTTACAAAACAAACTGATTGAATTGCACTTGAGTTTCAAACGCTGTTGAATTTGAAGGAAGAGAGAGTACTTTTTCTCTGGACTTGCATTATGTATTGCATCATTGACATCTTTCAAGCAGGAATAATAGTTGATGTGGGAATTGCTTATGAAAAAATTTAAAATGTACTCTGTCGTTGATTAATGCTGCTACTTCTTTTACAATTTCTTGTTGCTTTTTCTTTTGTTTACCAAGTCGAGATTTTCTAATCTTGACCTTTTGAGCTTGTATAGGCGCCATGGCAAAGAAAACACTTACACGTTTCCACAGAGCTTTTGTTGGCTTTTTTAATCATCAGACTAAACACCAGACGAGGCTAAACAGGAAGCGGAAAAAATTGTGTGGAGAAGCAATAATGGTGAATGGATTGGATGATGATGATAGTATAGTAGTACAATATTTTCTTTGAAAGTTGGGACGAAGCCGACATTTTTTCCTTTTTTGTATGTTTCTTTCCAAGTGTTTGACTGGATCGGATATTGCTTTGTTGAAAATGAAATGGTGTTCTGAAGGAAAGGCAAATAATGATAATAATAACGACGCATCAAACAAATACACAAACTAAAATGCTTCTTGTTGCTTTCCTTTCCTTAGTCTGTATCCGACAGGGTCTAAAAGTGAAAAGTCTTGTGTGGTGTTTGTTTGTTGTTGGTTTTCTTGATGAGCATCATGGTGGTGGTGGCGGCAGGGAGAAAGAGAATGATGATGATGATGTGTTTAGGGTGGTGGTGTCTACCTATTATCTTTTTGCAACTTACTTGATTCTATGAATGAACAATCCTCTCTCTCAAGGGTATTGTGGTGGGGTGATGTGGTAGCAAGGGTGGTACAAAGGTAGGCTGGTTTGCGTGGGATCTTTGGGGAAACAAAATAACGGCAAGTCAACAACAAAAACGACGATATGATAGTATGATGTCATCTAAAGGTTCAGTAGCTCAAAAGAGAACACTACTTTGTACAGCAATATTCTTTCTTCTCTTTTTTCTCTACTCTGTTGACTTGATGCTGGTGGTATAAAAATTTCAACTGGAAAATCCTTTGATTCCTTCTTTTTCCATGTAAACCTTTTCCAACTTTTTCTCTCTTTTTTTCTGAATTAAAGAAAGAAGAGAGGTAGAAGACTGGCATATGGATCAAAAAAGACAAAAGAGAAAAGTACCTAAAAACTATGTGCCCAAAAAATACCAATGAATTTTCATCTTTAAATTCATCCTCTTTTCTTGTCCCTTTTTGCTTGTGTATCATGTTCCTTGTAAAAAGTCAGCCATGAAATGTCGAATTAAATCCAAAAAAAGGAGAACAGAGCCGCTCATTTTTTGTATCCTTTCTTTTATTCTTCTCAATTCAACAGTTTTATTAATATTGGCAAGCCAGCGGCTAGAGACGTTCTTGACAAACTGGTTGGATATTGACGCAAACTCTACCAGTTGGGTGTCTACTGACGTGACGAAAACCAGAGGAGCTCCCCCTTCGCTCGTAGAATGGTTTATTCTGGCTTGGGTCTCAGGTACGTACATGCATTTACCACGTGTCAGTCTTATTTCTTAGTTTGTAGTTTATAACCTGCAGCCACCCAATGTTTGCACTGCTGTTTTGGTTTATTGCAATTATTACGCTGAATCCATTTTACACGTGCCTTGTTCCTCCGGATGATCAATTTCCTTTTGCTGGTTTTGATACTTGAGTGGGATGCAGAGGAAAAGTCAGCCTTTTGCGGTATTATTCGCGGTTCAGACAGTATTATAGTAATAAATTATCAGGAAAAGGAATTTATTTCATTTCATCACTTGTCTTGTCTTTCATCTTGTCTGAGTTTGAAGTTTGGAGACGATACAACTGTCGGCTAGAAAAACGACAGCAACAACAACAACTCTCTGCTTTGGCGGGGGAAAGCTGATCTGACAAGAATAATATTAAATATCTCACAAAAGCCGCTGCTGCTGCAAAACTAGTCAATTTGATTACGTTTTTCGGCTGTTTGATTTGCTGTTTTGTATGTAACATGTATGTGTCTGGGGAACGGAAACTGCTACAGTGGGAAATGCCGGGGAAAATATATCAAGTTATGAAATGCTCATGCCATGATTAACTCAATTCACGCTCTCACTTCATACTCCACAAACGTGTTAATTCGTTTATGTGGCTCTGACATCCCCTGTTTTGTTGCAATAGCACAAAACTATCTCCTGTGATGAAGCGTTCTAGAGAATTATTTTTAAGAAGGGAAAACTGCTAATCACATTTTAATTGGCTAGACCTATACGTGTGAGCAAGGCGTGAGGAATGAAAATCCTTTCCAGTTTTAGTTTCATTTTAGCTTTTAATCCGTTTCCCTCTATCCATACGTCTAGGTATCTGGTTTCTTTCGTTTTGCTGCACGTTCTCTTGCCTCTTGGAAGAAACTCCTTAAAAGAGTCTCCGCCTGCTTTTGAAAATCCTGCTGACTTTGTTCTATTTTTGATAATATCATAATAACCATTGTTACTCTTGCCACAGGACTGATTTGGAGTGAGATCAAGCAGTTATGGGACGTAGGCCTGAGGGAGTACGTGAGTGATATGTGGAACGTGCTGGATTTTGTGACAAACTCGCTCTACGTGGCCACCATTGCTTTGCGAATCGTTGCTCATTATCAAGTAAGTAAAGTGCCTATATACACCTATTGTCATGCTCAGGGAACAAAATAATAATACTTTATTATTTAGTATAACCCCTTATTATCTACTTTGTAAATTGAGTTATGTCAGTGTAATATGTCATTTGATTTTGCATAACTTTGCCAAAAATAATAATAACAAGACCTGAGATTTGAACCTTTTTCGTATACACAAGCAAATGTTTTAGTAGTGCATGCTATTTACAATGTTGTCTTTCCTTAGTTATTATTGTAATTTTGTGTGTGCAAAAGCTGTAGAGTTGTTTGGAATCACGGAGAACGAAGTGAAGCACCGTTTTTTGTGTTCTGGGTTGACGGAGTGGCTATGTGGGAAGGATGAAGAACGATTGATTTAATCCTCTTACAACTTTCCTGCTTCTTCTTCGTCTTATGATAACAATAATACTGATAGATACTAATAACGTACCTATTGTGTTTGTTTGAGAAGCTGTGAAAGTTCTCGTTGTTGAGCTGAAGGAAACGACAGAAAAACTCTACAATATCTTGCTTTTGTCTCTTTCCCATTTCAGGTTAAAAAGAACTATGAAGGAATGACAGCGGAAGTGAAACGGGAGGACTGGGACACATGGGATCCTATGCTAATAGCTGAGGGCTTGTTTGCCGCAGCCAACATTTTTAGGTAAGTTAGTTATGGTACATAGATGCACAAAAAAACTGGAAAGATAGCGACGGTACGTGTAGGAGTCAGAAATCCTCACACACACAAAAATCGTCTTTTCTTCTTCTCCTTTTAAAGGGTAAAACATTTCATAATGCAGAGTGATATACGCACTAGTGAAATTTGACTGGCAAGCTTAAAAAATGTATATGTAGCCTTAAGGCTTTCTCCGGCTACACACAAGAGCACGGAGAAAGTGAGATGAGAATGATGATGATGGTGGAATCGGCGGTTTTTCTTCCACCCTGCCTCCTCTTTCCTGCTTCTCACCAGGAAAGAAAACATTCCTTTTTAAAGATATTGTATGTCTGACGTTGGGAAAGGTGGGCACAGACAAGTCTGCAGAGTCAGGAGACAGACATGCATGCAGATATATAAGGAACAAGCTTCCTGAATTCGTTATTTCAAGCCGGAGGCTGTTCATCCTATTATCATTATTATTGCAACAATGGTATGGCTTTGTATACCTATAGGCACTATATAACACCCTGTTTCACCAACACACACACGTTCCTTTTTTAAGTACGTTTTATTATTTTTTGCTCTCTGCTAGTACATAATACTCATCTTTTTTTGTATTCAATGAATCATACAATCTTTTGTCTGATATTTTTTTAGACTTTTTAGAAAAAAAGTCAAACCAAAACTCAAGCTGGGCTTTTTATCCCTTATTTTGACAGTGTATAAATTGCACAGTGTGTGTGGAGCTATGAGCAGCTGTGCTGTGTGTGCGGTATAAATTGTGTATTAGGTAGTTACTTGCAGACATGAGGAATAATAATGTAAAATCCAAGTTTATGAATAATACATGTTTCCAGAGAGCTAAAAGTAGAGAGTCTATAATGTTCTTGTTGCTAAAGTGACTAATATTCTGAATGTTTTTATCTATATGAAATGTCCAAGTAGAAGGTTGCAAGTTGTTCATTGCCGTATACCTCTTCTTATGTTTGATCTCTTAACTTTCCACCAAAGTCACACCATTTCTCGCCGACTCACTTTTTAAGGTGAGTCTTTCCTGTTGAGTGCTAAGATATAGAGAGATCCTTCCTCAGTCTGCGATGAAAAGTTGATGATGATCTGTCTATACACGCATGGTTGAAGAACACACACACACACTTCCCAGTCAAAGTGAAAGCAGCCCGTCAAAATGATAATGAAAAACGGGGAAAAACTCAAAGTCAAACTATGCACATTTAGTCACGTGGAACAATAATAAAATATATGAGCTAATAATCTCAATCAAGCAGGAAAACTTCTTGCTTCCTCTGTCTGCAGCTTCTAGACTTTATATATAAATTGCAATAAGAATACAAAAATACACACTACACCTTCTCAACAAACTGGAAACTCAAGTATTATCATCGTTCACTTATTTATCGTCGTCGCCATCATCATAGAGAGAGAGAACGAGGGGTTTGAGAGAGAAAGGCACAAACGTACGTCAAGTTAGCGATAGAGTAGAAACCGGGAAAAGGTTTTTATGGGGCACCTACCTCCTCCAGGGCAATCTATTTATCTAGTTTCACTTTGTTCTCATCATGCTCCATCATGATCATCAGTGTTGCTCGGCGTTCTCTCCTGATGCTGCTGCTGATGATGATCCTGATGGTGATCATCATCACCATCATCATCATTCCAAGTCTTTTTTCAGGCGTAACATTGCATAGCGCCAGTATAAATCCCCCCGAGAGGGTGTTTGCCTTGTGCTTATTATAGGTTGTCTAGTCTATCTATTATCCTCCTCAAACCATATTACATGCAGGATGCACAAAAATACACAGACACTGAAAAGATGTATTGGTACAGGAAGCAGAAAATTCTTGTAAAAATGTAAACGGTAATGGCAAGTGCAACGTGCAATATATCACTTATCGGCTTTCTACAAAATCGAAGAAAAAATCTGCTATATCTGAAGCAATGGATCATCAAAGTATATAATGCAAGTCATATTTAAGCAGACAGACAGAAATTGTGCTGTAAAACTTAAAGTGTATAGCCAAAAGAGTGCATATCATCATCATTCACAATTCACATTCATATTATTAGTTTTTATAGGTTTGCACCTAAAAACCCAGCACAGCTCAAGATGTTTTTGTTGGAATATAGCAGAATTCTGTGGAAATCGTAGTTAGAGATTGAGAGAGTAATAAATACAGTTAATGCTTGTTTTCTCGTCAGAGTATTCGAATGAAGTAGTGTGCTTTTTCCTTTTCTTTCTCTAATCTTCTATCTTTTTGCCTTGCTCTCATCCTCTCTCGTCTCAGCCAATTTCCTATGAATTGAGCACTAAAAGTGTTATTGGCCTGACAAGCGAGAACAAGTTCGTTGTGTAAAACATGTACTCTTGTCTTACAGCAACGGCGGGGAGTATGGAAAATATTTATAAGGGTTATTAGACAAGAAGACATGATCGAATGCTAGTTGTATTCATACTACAATAAATTAGAGATTTTATTGCGATATCACCAATTCAAAAAAGTGCAGTATGAAATGGAGAAGGTACTTGAGCATTACTGAAAATTGCCAAATGTTTTAGGTCTTCTTTGAGTCATAAATCAGCAAATATTTTTGTTCTACCAAAATTCGGATGATTTATTTAATATATACATTTTATACATGGATTCATTTGGCATTGTTTGTGTTTTTGATTGTTTCTAGCTCCTTGAAACTCGTCTACATTTTCTCTGTGAATCCATACTTGGGACCTTTACAAATTTCATTAGGGCGAATGGTGATGGACATTATGAAATTCTTCTTTTTGTACATCCTCGTTCTATTCGCCTTCTCATGCGGTAAGTGATACAAGTGCTTAATTGATACCATTTGCATTCCCATATAGTCTGCTTTAATGATCAAATAATCATTATGATAATGGCGCGGCCTTTGTGTTTGTGTTTTTTTCAATTAACGGTTTAACGTTGATTACAAATCGAAACACTTGCTGCTTAATTGCTCTGACAACGGACTCTGTGACCATTGTCATGCATATTATAAGACCTAATATGTTTCCTTTTTCAGATTGCACATGTAAAATGGCCCACTAATGCATATGCATATAGTTTCTTTTCTGTTGCCAAATACGCAGGGGAAAGCGATGAGGATACAGAGGGTCATAACCAAAACGGTTATTGTTATTATCATATCTCACAAGCATTATTGCTCACGTTCTTCCAAGAAGTTTCACCAATATATCCATTTGCGTCAGCATCTCGACAAGCCGTGTGTATGCATTAAAATATCATAGTAGGCAATCTTGGGAAACCTGGTTATCACCATTGTTGTTCCAGAAAGGAAAAGACAATGTCTTGCACCATTAAATCTGCGGTGGCTCTTAAAGCTAGTAATTTAAATATTGAGATTACTTCTATAGACAATACAAATGCACGTTAGCAAAACACACATGCACATTTAGAAGATTACTTTTTAAAACCTAAGGCAGGATAATATTTTTGGAAAGCTTTTCGTGACGCAAAATTACACGGCAACAAGCGTCATCTTAGGCTTATGGATTTATAACTGTCGTTATAGCTATTTGCTTTATATTTTTCTCTACGTACAAGAAAAAGAGGCCATCAGCTACATGCGAAGCACATCATCAATTTATTACCAATTTTTCCGTTTGTCATTACCACATCCGTCGAAGTGAATGCCATCGCCATCTTTCAAGGATTTCTGGTTCACATTGTGAATCCATGCATAGAGCTCGCTTTTATATGCAGTAGTACGTTTTTTACTTTTTCATGGGATGAGAATTGAGAATTCTTCTTTGGCAAGCAGAGAAGCCTTAGGTGTACCTTAGTACACAGTGACGCATTTTTCCTAAAGCCCTGTCCAATAAATCATAAATGGGTGAATAAACCCTGGCAAATATGAATACTGTAGTAATGACTTGCATATTACTAGCATCTTTTACCTTTCTTCTGGAACAAAAACGGCATGTTACATGGTTTATCATGTAATTGGGCATGTAGGTAGTGGAAATTGCACTTTGCGCTCATTATAATGATACCAAACTCATGTTATGTTCAACGTGATACACACATGAAAAATTACTTGCGCGTTATATTTACTGGAGCATAAAGTAAGCTAGTGGGAATTGTGTATTGTTTTAATGAGTTATTGCAACATTGTTTTTATTACTATTTTTGATAAAATTCAAAAATATGAAACGTGACTTTCACCCGCAGGTATGAACCAGTTGCTGTGGTACTATGCTGATCTAGAGCTTCACCGATGTGAAAAATACAAAGAAGTGAGAAGAAACGAGTCCATCGCTGCGGGTGGAGAGGTCTTGAACGTATTTCAATACGAAAGAGAGCCGGAGGGTTGCATTCTTTGGCGAAGATTCTCAAAGTATGTGTGCCACTTTTTTGTAAACATTCGAAAATAATATGACTTTTAAACGTAAATAATATGATTTTTCTTTCTAAACATTTACGCAGCCTGTTTGAAACGAGTCAGACATTGTTTTGGGCCGTGTTTGGTCTTATCGAGCTAGAAAGTTTTGAGTTGAAAGGAATCAAGGGTTTCACCCGCTTCTGGGGTCTATTCATGTTCGGCTGCTTTTCCGTCATCAACATAGTCGTCCTTCTAAATCTCCTGATTGCCATGATGAATCACTCATACCAGTTTATTTTCGTAAGTTGCTTTTTTCGCTATTCTAATAATCAATTAGAAGTTTGGTATTAGTTGGTGTGTGCTAGAAACAAAAAAAAACTTATCGCCTTGTATAAATGATGATGATTCATTATTTGTTTCCTTTTGTTGTCCTTTTCTTATTCTATCTGCTTGCTACTTGCGACTTTAGGAAAAGGCTGACGTGGAATGGAAATTCGCTCGGAGTAAATTATGGATAAGTTATTTCGAAGAAGGGGCTACCGTTCCGCCACCTTTTAACATTATTCCCACACCCAAAACATTCTACTATATCTTGAGGTGGGTCTTCAGGAAACTTTGTAGATTTTCCGTGGCTGCCAAACGAGAACACATCAAGACTATCAGGGTAAGCAAAGTAACAGCAGCACACACTCGTGCTTTTTTATCCTTGTTCCTGTCTTTTCCTACTTTTTCTTGTCTCTCAGCACACAATATATACATTGCACCAAAGCAAAAAAAGGCAATAAAAATGCTCGGACGACCTTTTTTTGTCATTCCGGATTTTTTTTAGTAAATCCATTACGTCTAGTTTTTGTATGTGTGTGTATTCTTACTTTTCATAAGAATTTATATGTTTTTATAAGTTTTTCTTTTACTTTTTCGTTTTTCTCTCTGTAATTCTCATGTTGTCTTTTTCTTCTACTTGCAAAAAAGCGAATCGTACAAGTAATAGCGCAACAAAAGAATAAAAAACCTGAGAAGAACAAAATTTTTAATGAGAAAACTTTTTTCTGGCAGGAGAGCAGACTAACATATTTTATGCCGCGTAGTCTCTTCCTCTCGCACTTGTAATACGTTATGTATTGCAAAATGGAAATTACCTTTTTTGTGCTACTAGCACTACTGTGGTCTTCTTATATAAGCTACCTGCTTTCCTTTTCGACTTTCTCCGTGTTGTATGGCTTTCATAGACACTTACAAAGACACGCGTACTTTTCATCTTTAAGACACAAGAACAAGTAGAACAAGTTTCAGGGAAAAATGATGACTTGAGAAATAAATATGGAGGATATTATATTTTTTCTTGGACTCGTTCTTTGCATTTTATTTCCCTTTTTTACGCTCCTTCTCAAGACCTTGTGTTACCCCTGACAAGAAATGGGATTTGTAAGGTATTTTGTTAAAATCCTGGCCGTGTTTCTTAACTTGAACCACACGAAAAAAAGGCAAAATGGCAGAGAGTATAGAGTGTCTTTTACTGTAGATTTTTATCAGGCATGTCGTCGTCGTCGTTTTCATTGTAACGAAACAGCTTTTTATTGTGTCCCTTTTCTTCTTTCTCTCTCGGCTGGATCATGTCTCCTGTCTTGTCCATCTTTTCTGCTTGCTTGTGTATGTGGTGTTGGGGCTCAATGTGTCGTCGACATGGACAAGGCGACTAGGAAATGATGAAGTGGATGGTGCCATGCTTTTATGGTGCTTCTGATGTCTTTGGCGTTTTGCTCGTTGTATCTTGTCCCCGCATCCCGTTTCCGTTATGGGTTGCTCCATAAATATTATATACTATTTCTTTTTTATTTTAATACATCATCCCAATGCGTTGCATCAATTGTCCTAGATAATCATACACACATAATATTTTATAAGCCACACACTACTATTGTTTTGGACACAAGAGGATGTCTCAAGATGAAGCTGAAACGGAGAAAGGTGGACAGCACTACATGGACAAGATGAGAAACAAAAAGAGAAAGTCGACAAACTGACAAACTTTCTATTAAGTATAAAATCCAGAAGAGAAATGCATATCACATAAACTCTGCTGAGCAGAGTCTGCTCACTACTACTACGTTACACTGATGATAATGATAGTGAAAAACGGTCGTAAAAAATGAAATCAGCGGAAAAAAATGAAAGAAGAAGAAAGATTTTTGTCCCATTTTGTGCCAATGGTGGTGGATGACACTATTTTACCCTTTTTCTTTCCAAGATATGCTGACCCGAGTAACGATCTGCATCCCTTTTTCTTTGCTACCATGATCTTTTTTTCTACATCCTGGGCTAGCACCAGAAAAAAGCCTTGAGCTGAGCAGATGCAGAGTATGCCTATACATGTGGCATTATTATATCGCTTTTCCTTTTTTCTCCAAAAGATCCGCGGACACAGATAAAGGGGAAAAAAGTTAAGCCCACTGGTATATGGACTGGACATCTGCCAATCTCAATTAGGCTATTTCCTTCGCTTTCACACTGTGCATTGGCATATTATATGTTTAATGCCATGTTGCTGGCAATGGAAATAAATTGGTATTAAGTGTAGAAAACTAACTGAGCCAAATCAACTAAACGTCCATGCAATGGACGGTGATTAAACTTATGGTGTCTGCTGGGTTAAGAAACTGTTTATGGACATGTTGTTGATGAGCACAATGGCTAAAAGTTAAACAAGTTCTTTAAATGCATAAGAACATAGCACTCCTAAAAGTTACTACTAAACGGGATTTTAGAGAAATGTCTGCTTAGCCAAATTCTTTTTAGCTACTTCATTACAACGGTTATTTGGACACATTGCATTTCATAAATAACCAGTACAACATTTGACATCTATTTTACCAGATGAGGTTGCTGGTAAAAATCCAAGACATTATTAGGTATCCTGTTTCATGCCATTCCAGTCAATATAATAATGCTCGGGTATGAGACAACGATTATTGGCACAGCACAGAATATATAAGGTATAAAAAGTACAACAATGATTTACAAGGCTTTACTCCAATTTTTAAAAACATTTCCAGATGCTGCTATAAAAGTTGTACTTTCTTCAGAAATGGAAAGATTATGCGTAATATTTTACTGCAGTGATAATTACCTTTCAACTTTCAACCATAATCTCTGCAATATCCTATCAACAGTATAGAATGTAGTTTCCACTGTTTGATAAGCATTATTGAATAACCTGGCATTTTTGGCATGCCATATTCAATATTTCCAAGAACCCTTTGCACTTCCTCTTTTAAAAGCATGAAATTTAGCAAATGCAATGAATCAACTCTCTGTTACTCTAGTATGCTCCTTAAGATGCTATTTTTCTGTTTTCCTACAGCGGAAGGCCCAGCAAATGAGCGAAAGAGACTTTCGTTACCAGGTAAAGAAAATCATTTCTATAATTTTTATTTATCTACACATAATCTTTATATGCTCGTTAAATGATAATTGCTAAAATTTATTATTCAGCCAGCATAAAGTTGTTAATTTTACATGATAAAATTTACGATTTCCCATAGAACATCATGCGGAATCTGGTACGACGCTACGTGACCACAGAGCAGCGTCAGGCGGACAATCAAGGTGTAACTGAAGACGACGTGAATGAGATCAAGCAGGACATTTCCGCGTTCCGATGCGAGCTTCTTGAGGTGCTCAAAAACAGCGGAATGAACACAACCTCGGTGACTGGCTTTGGACAAGGTATGTATAGACCACATTAACAATCTGATAAGGATTTAAGCCTTTAAGGGAAACACCTCGTTAGATAAGTTGTTTTTATCCGGGATTTTCTCCCTATAATGCTGGTCAACCAAGTTGACACGTCAAATAATGACAACGTTGCCGTTGCTCTATCACAGAGTAAATACTTTTGTTTGACGAGCACATAAAAAACCATGTACACCATTTTACCTTCTCATACATCTTGCGGGAATTTCTCCGTTGTGTGTGTATGCTATCTTGTTTCCAGTAAATTCCCGTGTGTGTGTGGGAGCCATTTTATTATTATTGATCATGTCATAAAAGAGATTTTTGTTGTATGCCCCCGCGTAACAAGGAAAATCCACACCAAAAAAAGGAGCAAAAGAGAAAGATAAATAGGGGAGAATTGAATGAGGATAAAGTTGGCTGGCTCATTGGGAAAGTGAAAGGTTGCAACATGAAACGAATTATATGCTCGTGCTGCATGGCTCATAACTTATTATCCGAAAAGCAGTATTGTTGTTTGGTATTTTCTCAGAATGCTTGTTTCATGTGTGGTAGCTGTTGACACGGTCAACTAGATTAAATGGCTTTTTACAAAGTAGTTCCACTAGTTTATGACTACGATCAAAGTGGTTTGTAGGAAAAAAGGGAGATAAAAAAATCATCCACGCACCGACAAAGAGCATCATGCATTGTAGGAGAAAAGAAACGCTAGCATTTTTTGTGGCTGTTTTTAGACCGGTGGAGGGATGCTGTAAGCGCAAACCTTGATGGGATGACGAGGATGACACGTACGTTATGCCTCTACATCCCACGACACAAAATTAAATAAATGGATAATATGTAGTCAGGTCAGCTAGGAAGGCATGCAGAAAAGCCAAGCTCAAATATTTTTTACGAGCTTTAGGAGAGAGCGTGCCTTTTTGCCCTTCGTGTCATGATGAACATTTTGCGGTTTTCAGACTTGCAATAGACTCACAATTTATATTATGGCTCTCGTTGCCTCCACCACTTTGTTGCATGGGTGGGCTTTTCCATTTTTTTACGGGGAAGAGGAAACCTATCGTCAGTTTTAATTGTTTAGTGGGATGGGTTGTTTACCGAAAAACAAATGAAATAAAAGGGCATGTTGATTAAAAAGTTGGCAATCTAGCCAGCATTTAATCGGTCTCTGATGGGTTAACGAGCAGAAAAATGTTATGACGATGTAAAAACATTTTGTGTTGTTTTCCGTTTTTCAGGCTCTGGTGGTAAAAAGAATCGTCAGCGAGAGCGACGACTAATGAAAGGCTTTAACATCACACCTGCACCTCCGTCCAATAGCACACCACTTCTTTCGGACTTTATGGAACTTGATCCACTTCACGAGAATGAAGCCGTCCACTATGACAAGAAATCACCCAAGGCATCATCCCATACTACTAAACTTTAATAAAAAATGCATGTGTAACTCCTTTTTGTTGTGCTGTGTGTGTGAAGACTAATGAAGCAATTTTTGGTAGAAAAGAAGCCAACTAATGTGTTTTTGGGGTCTCTCTCTTTCTCTCTGATTTTACAGAATAAATTGGCGCGGCTGGCGAAAATGGCGAACCAAAAACGGGAGATTTCAAAGAGAAAGTGGGGCACGCTGATTGAAGCCGCAAGGAATGCAGGAATGTCTAAAATTATGGGCAGGTCTAGATCTGAAGACTCGGTTTGTTCCACATGCAGTCATACCTCCAGTGCTGTCAGGAAGTTGAGACAGCAGACAGGGGATACAGGGTATGAAAAAAACTTGTTACATCATTTTCCAGAGTACAAAGTACAAAAACACTTTGTTTGTACATGGATTTTCTTTTGGTGTCTATGATAATGTTGCCCGTGTTGTCTTTTGTCTTTCAGCGGCTCTATCTCCAGTGTAAATTCCAGTGGTAAGAGGAAGAGGGAACGGTTTGCTCGCTCCCGATCCGGTGCAACCGTTCCCATCTCTGCTCACTTTTCCCGCTTGAAATTTCGTGATAGCGACAAGGGCATTTCAAGTAGTGGTGCTGCTCAATCCTCGGGAATCAGTCAGAGCTTGGACGTTGGGGCAGACTCTGAAATCAACGACTCGGTAGACTCTGAAATGCGAGTAAAGCGTACAGCATCTGCGCCAACGGCAGATGGTAGTGGAACGTCAGGAGCAGCAGGAGCTGGTGCTGTAGCCAAATCAACTCTTGCTTTGGGATCCCAGTCATCGCCAGTCACTCCGATTGTAAAAAGTCCTTCATCCTCCATTCTCAGACCAAATGTCACGATCACTTCCGTGGACGACAATAGCACCCCCGCTGAAGTAGAAATTATATCATCTTCCTCCGCCGCGTTACATCATCATCATCCTCCAACGGCACGACCAGGGGCACACATTTGTGTGCTTATGGAAAATGTTGCAGAATATCACAAGGTTGGCACGGTGAGCACAACGCCAACTGGAGGAAGCACTGCCTCGTCACCTCAAGACGGACCTTCGTCATCCCAGGGGGGAGCAAGTGGTGGACCAGGAACCAGTAGTGATAACTTACTTAAGCCAACAACTAGCCTGACCGTCAAGCCGAACGGGTCCATGGGATCACGTGGCGCACAAGGTTCCGCTGGCGCGTCCAAGCTTCAAGGGATCATTCAGCCGGTTCGAACATCATCGTCACATTCCGGGTGGCTGTAAACGAATCAATTAACTATAGGCTAAGTTTAGGACAAACGAAGTATACCAATGATTTGGAAATCAACCCTAGCAATGCATAATAGATGCAATAAATAATTGTCTGTAGATAATCGTGTATAGCTTTAAAGTTTAGAAACCGACAACAATCGTCAAGTAAGTATACATTACCTCCACTTACCTGAGTAATATTTCTGTCTGTAACTCTATGGTTCTCATCTCATTGTCAAGACAAAAAAAATATTTACAAAATTGTTTGTCTGCTTATCATCATGAACTAGTCAACATTTTCTAGTCATTCTGAAGAAACAAAATCTGCTTTTTTATAAATACCGTACCTGTCGTATAGAATAAAACAACATTGTCGTGGGCTCTTATAAAAAATACTCGATTTACCACAAAAGCGTACACTTGTGTGTACGTTACATAAAAATACTTGATATTAAATATATTTTGAATATGTTGTATGTAATCGTCATCACATGACAACTACTAAAATAGAGTATTGTAACAATTATCCATTATCCTGTAAGGAAAACTGTTTGCATTTTCATCTGCGTGTGTATCTAAGTAGCTAAGGTTATTATGAGGTTACACTAGTAATTTTATGATGAAAGGCTTACTCCTTTCGGATTTAAGATCTCTATTATTAAACCAGCTTCAACATGGAATAAAAAACGTGTAGTTAGCTATTTTTTGTAACTTTTGCTTCCATGTACAGTAAGACAAATGATGAACGTAAAAAAGGAGACCCTTCAGCTATTCATTTTTAATGATGCCATAGGTTAAGTATTCAGTTAACCTTTCAATTATTCTAATTATCTTGTAGGTGTAAAGTATTTTTAGAATTAAAAATCCAATTTTATCTTGTACAAGTTTTCTTGTCTCTCTGTAACCGTTTGCATTGTAAGTTATAAACAAACCTTTATCGTAACCTTTATCGTATTTAAAGATTTATCATTTTTATACATTTTCAATTATATATCATGGCTACGCAAAATTAGATGGTGTTTAACCTTTTCCGTATCACGTTTCCTGGAACGCAGCAACTATACTCATTAGCTGTTGTCGGAGGAAATGGAAATATATATCGTACCATAATATTGTCTATATAATTACACTCGCTGTCTTCGAAGCAATTACACTATATACTTGTATAATTGTCAACTATTTTGGGAGCACGCCAATATATTCCTATTCCTGTATAATTATAATGATGTATTGCCCAGGTGTGTGCATATTTTAAAGTTTGATTAACAACTTTTTTATGTACTATGAGATCAACTATTATACCTTGATATTATAATATGCAAAATTATTATGGTGGTGCTGAAAATGTGTACGTTTTTTGAAAAGTTGACAAGAGAAAGAAAGCAATGTTTGCTCATGATGATGAAAGCTATGATAATAGGGTGGTGTAGGCGGATGGTGCGTTTTTTATTACAATTATAAATTATTATGCATTATAATATGTCATTAATACACATACAATTTACAATGATTCAATCAATGTATCTAATCCATGTTGTATATTATTCTATTGAAACAAAAAGTGTTTGCGTATTTATCAGTAAGAATGTTACAATTATAATGACCATGTACTTTTGGGATTATTATAACATGCGTGAAGCAAGAAAAAGAAAACTGCACAACGAGAGGAATTTTTAATCGGGTGCTACTACATTATTCTGCATTATGAAGAAGGATTGAGGATTGGTTGGTGGGGATGTCGGTGGTTGACAAGTGAAAATAAATATTTGAAAAAGCAACAAAACAATAGTTTCTTGCAGGCTGATTATTATATGAGCATTACTTGTGTCATATTACTGGTCGTTGTTTTGGCATACTATATTTTCTAACAACTTTATTTTAAAATTCTTTAATTTTTACAAGCATAGCTAAAACGGTAAGGTTGTTGGGAGAATGATTTGTCTAAATAGCATTCATTTTAAAGCATCTATGAGTCATTTGTAAGCAGTTTGAGTTGCATATTTTTTTACAGTTAACCATTTTAAATAGTAACAATAATAATGATAACTTTATATGGGAACAGTAATATTGTAGTACTTTACACATTAACTTTGAGTTTAGCCATCATAATTGACCGTAGCATACTGCTGTTGCTGATGGTGATGAAGATGCTGATTATGATGCTGCTGCTGTTGTTGATATCTGAAAGGGTGATTGGGTGGGCACTGAACGCCCTTGCATTTGCGCTTGTGTTCCAAGTGTGGACAAGCCGCTCCACCGTTTTGAGGTGGGACTTTGATATATCTTGTTCTGTACTTGTGACCCCGTCCGCAACTGACACTACATTTGGACCAAGGAGTCCACTCGCTCACATCGCAGTCAACTGGGGGTGGCCCGTAGTTACTGTATGCTGAGGAGGAAGCAGGAGAAGAGTACTGACGAGAAGAGCTGGATCCTCCTCCGTATCCACTGCCATAATTTTGATAAGAGTTTGAGGATGAGTAAGGACTAGTTTGCTGGGGCAGATTTCTACTGTAGGGCGATGAAGAGGCATGCTTATTGTAGGAGTTTGCCAGGTAATTTTTCGAGTACGTGTTCACACGATTTTGTTGATGATAGCCCACAATAGAATCGGATGGTAGCTCAGTAATTGAACCGCACGTGTCTTCGCAGTCCTCTTTGGAGTCGAAAATGTTCTGAGTACCACCACATCCGCCATATGAAAACTTTTTGCATGTTTGGGAGGCCACGTCATAGTGCCACTTGGTATAGCTACCCCGGCATTTGATTATGTCCACAGGCTGAGTACAAAGTTCTGAGTAGGTATAACAACACATGAAAAATCACTTACATTGGCCTCTGAGGAGAGTTCGGATTGTAGAGAAATTAAGTGAAAGTTTTTGATACAAGCAAACTGGATTCTACTAATTACCTTGGGGAGTGCATTCTGTTCCCTCGCAAGACTGGTCGTCGTACAGATCTACTCGGCAGTCAGTATGCGGTGGTGGATGCACGTATCGCCTAGTCCTAATTTGAATTCCTTTGCCACAAGTAGCATTACATGGGCCCCACTCTGTCCAGTCTGTGGTCTCACAGCCAGGCCGCACCTCTTCAGCGTCCATGCAGCTGGGGAAAGCTCCCATACAGCGCTCCGTGTCAACTAGTACGCTGGTGTCACAACCGTGGGAACGCGCCATGTCAGGATAAATGAACTCGCGGAACCTTCGTTTGAAACCTTGGCCACAAGTGACTGAGCAACCACCCCAGGGATGGAAGTCTGACACGGAGCAAGGGTCCATTCCGGAAGAGTCAACGGGATACCTGGGTCTGCTTCCGTAGCTAGGTCGGGAGTAACCGTCGTTGGTTCTTTGGAATAAGAATGGTACTTGGCTTAAGTATTTTTAAAGCATGCTTTCTCTTTCAAGGGAAAAGTTGCCTACCCGCACGGCACTTCACAATGCCTTTCCCGAGTCCTCTGGCGGTTACAACCCAAGTCAATTGCTTTCGCCTCATTTTTGTAGTTGCGGTAGCTCTTTTGAACGCCGGGTCCACAGGAGGCGGCACTGGAACAAGTACTCCACATAGACCAGTCCGTCATTTCGCATTCAGCTAAAAAAGACAAAGCACAGTAACACAACATAAGCTTAAGAATGTTAAGAATAAATGTCAATAATGCAAAGCAAATATTTTCTTTTCTTACGCCGATCCCGATCATCCATATCGTCGTACTGATCATCATCATAGTCTGAGTGACCAGAGTTGCCTCGATAGACGCCATGCATCTCACGCATATGCTCAGGACAGGAGGTTTCATAGGACCGCTGTTTTGTAATTCTCAACCTGGCAAATGGCTTCACCATGTTTCCACTGGGATCATAGAAAGGACTTCGATCATCCTCTTGCCAAGTGATTCCATGAATTCTGTCCTGAGGTATGGTATTTTCCTTCGGGGACTTTTAATAAAATTGATAATGCATAAGATTCATTCTTATTTCTTAGCCTCCGTTTTTGTTAGTTTTTCATCTTTTATCTGTCTTACCAAGTAGGTAACACCATTGTCAGTTCCAGCATCCCAAGGATACAATGGGATTACTTTGCTAGTAGTCCAACTGCAATTCTTCAAGCACAGGTTCAACCCAGAGACACCTACAAACCAGTCCGGAGATGGGGCTGAAATAAGAGAAAATTTTTATAAAATCAAAAAATCAAAACAGAGGCAAAGTGGGCGGTGTAAAATACTAAAATAATTATCATAGTGGCCATCATTGCGCAATAAAATAATTGTAGTAATAAAACATAATAACAGCATTTCTGAATCTCATTATTTCTGTCAAATTCATTTGGGATAAAATGATGGCCTTTTAAAATCTAATCTGCTCTAAAAAAGGGCCACAGAGAACGTTCATTTCTAGTCATTAGAACCACCACTGCAACTGGCAACTAGAACTATACTCCAGACAAGATGCAACCTCAGAGTCGCGTCGTCTTGGAGTGGCCCACATAATAAAAGTTATTACACTCTTTGTTTTGCCACTCCGCAGCATTCTCTTTGGCTTTGTGAATAATTTGTGTACATTTCCTACTAAATAAATAAATACCGCTATACATTTTACTACTTTCACCCGGAAAAAGTACTAGAATGATCATGATCATCATCAGTATCACTGCGTGTGTGTATACTATGTATATATACTTACCGATTTTGGACACTAGAGAAATTAGGTTATGGTCTTTGTCTGCACGGAAGACGGCAAAAGTTTTGTGCAAGTAAAAGTTGGGATGTCGGAGTCCTCTCGCTTTAATGATTGTCCTGATATTTCCACTCTGTTTTAAATGTTTTGCAAGAAGAAGAAAAAATAGACGCATGAAAACAAAATATACAAGAACAAAGAGACATCACACAATAGACAAGACAGAGATATAGCAGAGCACACAGAAATCTCGCATGCCGAGTTTTTAGGTTGCATTATTTTGGCATGACAGCATGCCAATGCCGACACAGCAAAACAGTTAAATAGCAGAATCATTGTCATCATCCTTTTTTTCTCCCTCTCTCGTCAGAATCTTCCAAAAAAGAAGATGGCATGCACATAAAAAAATCTAGAGACAAACAACCCAAAACTAAGGGGAGCCATCTCTAAAAGAAAAAAAAGCCAAGTGTGTAAAAACTTTGATCGTTAGGCTATTGGTTTATGTCCTTTTGTGAGTTTTTAGGGAAACAAGACAAAAAAAACGAAAAGAGTGGAATTCTTTGTAGAAAATTAGCAAATTTTGAAGGCTTAGAGATATATATGAGATGTGGAAAAGCTGACAAGTCTATGTTGCGGACATTGTGTATGCATACTATTTAGGACTTTTTTAAGAGAATGATTAAAAGGCAGTATTTTCAAGAAGACACAAAGTTGACTTTGCAGGAAAAAATAAAACTGTGATACAGTAAGATATACAGTAGTCATTCAAGCTACTACAGACAAAGACTGAGTCTCGGGAGTAAAGTGAAAGTAAACAGGAAGTTGAGTTGTTGAAAAGGTCGGCCAAGTGGCGGCACAAATATTGCGTGTCTTTTCAGAGAGGGAGAGAAAGAAAGGACAAAAACACAGACTTTTCTAATGCCACGGGGAATTGCACGTATATAATAATATAGAGAATAGAGAGATTATGTATTAAGTGACGAGAAAAATTGAAAAGGAATGAACAGCAGATGAAGAAATATTTGTAAGGGACTGAATGATATAGAAAAAGTAAGAAAAAAGGGACAAACCTCAGCTTTGAGCTCACTTTCAAGTTCCTTTGAGTCGCCAGCTTCGGCAAACTGCTTGAGTCCCTCAGAAGCGATTCCATCCTTTTTCCAGAAACGGAAAGTAGGAGCGTGCGAGGCACCAATGATGTCACTAAAGTGAGCACTCCAAGCATCTGCGGGAAAATCCTTGGGATGAGTTAGTGATGACCACAGACCCTCGAATGTTAACTGCAAGTTAAAAAACCATACACGGTTTAGCTTTTTTGCAACACATACCCATAGTACTAGTGGTGTCCATTTCTCAAGCTTGAGAGGTTTTTCTGTATCAGATGATGTTTTTGTAGTTGATGTGTAGGTGGATTTTGCTTCTTTGAGCGAATTTGACTAAACACGGTAATTTGGGACTGATTGCTAATTAATTATATCTTTTACAGGTGAGTAGTTGGTTTAGGAATTTTGTGTGACTGGTAATTTTTATTTTTTTAAATGACAACTACTCATAATTTTGCATATTTTGGGTTGCAGATTTTGAGAGTTTTGAAAATAGAAGCATATAAAAAATGGCTAGTCATAGTGGGAACAGGAAGGCCCTGAAGCGCCTTGGACCAACAAAGGTGGTCTCAATTCATTGCCCGGTTACCGCAACTCCATCGCTCAAACGCGCATTAAACGCTAGTGGTTGCGAGTAAGTTATTATTTTATTTTTAATTATATTATTGCATTCCTAAACGAACTACTGTTAACCTTTTGCTAATTTGTGAAAATTGATTTAAGCAGTTCAGGTTGTTTTTATCGTTTTTTTACAGGTACATCATCAGAAACAACAAACTGATACTTGACTTTGACCTTGTGGGTATTGAATCATCGGAGCAAGAATGGAAATTGGAGGATGGCTTTAAGTGGGTCGAGGAAAATTTTCCGAATTTGGAATTAAAATTAAAAAACCAGCTGAAGCAGGCGTTAAAGAATTGGTGGCTGAGCCCTGAGGCAGTCAATATGCGAGCAATGACCAGAAATTATCACCTTGAAAGCTTGGAAAATACCAAGAGATGGGCCGAGGGGCATTTTGGAAATTAATGATGAAATGTTACTGTCTAACTTATTATATCTTTTCATATTATATCTTATTCCTATTAGCAAACTATAAATAAAACTTGTAATTACCTCGTATTTTGCCTCATCGCAGGCGCAGCAAGGTTCCCCGGTTTCATTTTCGTCCGGTCCAACATCAGTTTCAGGACAAAGAGTTTTTGTCAACTCGCCATCGTCCATAAACCATTGTCCTTTATTTTTAATGATTGTAGCCCTACAAGATTTAAAAAATAAGATAAATTAGACTTAATGGATTGTGTTTTAGTATAAGGTTAACAGACTAGCTGTCGTTGCTGATTTCCTTGATTTTTATTAACTCAATTATTTAATGTTTATAATACAGAAAAATTCAATGTCGTAGTCTCTCAAACATGCCTTGTGTGCAGCATTTATAAAACCATTCATGGTTCTTTCTATAATATTAATTTTAACATTAGTGCAATCATATTAGATTTAAGCCAATTGATACATAACCTGGTATATTGCTCACAGTATGGCAACCTCATAAATCTTTCCTCGCCTTCACACCACCACCTGGGCTAGAGTTAATCCCTACTACTCCGCCAACAAATAACATTTTTCATTGCAAGTAGAAACACACTTTTGGAAATATAGCATCTTATTCATAAACTATCCTCTGTCGACTCTTTCCACCTTGACAAAACGCCATTTCCTTTCCTTTTATTTTCTAACCGTGGCAACAACGGCAATTTTGTTACTATATGCTGTTATAGCATTTCCACCTCACTCACTCTCCATCACCACCATCAAGTTTGAAAAGCACACACAAGGCACACAGTTGAAAAGTACTATGGATAGTAGATCTAAGTATCTGAGCATTTTTATGTCAAAATTAGCCATGTAAAACGCTAATAAAAAGCGTATAAACTATAAAGCCAAAAACGTAAAAGCAGCATAATATCATCATTCTCGTCGTATCATATCACTTAGTTCCAGGGTTTCTGCCTAGTTTCCTCTATCAGGCCCGTTAAATATGAAGCCATGAATGAGCAAGAAAACTTTTACATTACGCCTTTGTTTCACTTTTATTCCCGGAAAAAAACGGGCTAGTGCATATCAAGTTCTTCACCAGAAGCTATGAAGAAAGCTGCTGCTGCTGCTGGTAGCCTTGGTCGTGGCGATGGTGTGTGGTGGATAAGCATTTTTTTTCAAGTTTCTCTTTCTACTCGAATGAATAATATTATCATGGCATGATATCGCATTTTGCCTCTTTTCTTCCTTTCTCTCCTGGAGATATTTTTAACGAACTCCTTCGAGAACCGTGGATCTTCTAAAACTACCTTTTTGATTGCACGAAAAAGAAAAAGGAAAGCATGATGAGATAAAATCACTGCTTTTTGCGCATTACCAAAAGGTAAAATAAACTTTTTACTTGGTTTCTTCTCCTTGTAGTCGGATTTATTAGGAGAAAGCTTTAAGCAACAGCAAAGTAAGGGTTTGACAACACGGAGACAAGACATTCTGTACTTATTTGCTTTACGATAATGTTGTCGACAAGCTCGGGAGGACTATTAAGTAAAGTAAATATTATGATGTGTAGCCATGACATTTTCACTTGAAAAAATGCTTAATAGGCATGTACTTCCACTGGTGTATGTGTCGTTTCACCTCTTTTGAAATCAGAGATGAGTTGTGCTGTCAGCTAAATGCAAAGCGTTTTACTCAACTATTCCTTCTATTTTGCGGAGGTTTCACTTGTAATCTGTCCATCCTGTCTGAATGCAAATAAATAGTGCTGACACGTGTTGTCATTTCTGCTCAAGCTGAAACTCAAAGCGGGGCTCTTGATATCACTTTCACCATTTTCTTTGGGCAATGTGGTGATGTGTGTTGTGTTGGGTAAATAATAATAACAACCAGGAGAGTTGTCCTAACTAGTACATTATGCTTTACTTTTCTTCTTCATTTCATTTGCCTTGTCAGCCAAAGGATGACAGCTATGATGACAGGTAAAAGCTGGTAATATCAAAGAAGAAGTATATAATAAGATGCATAAAATGTGGTTTCTCGCTCCCTTCTTTGCTCTTGGAATTTTCAGAGAGAAAGTATAGTGTGTGGGTTGGCACGATGATCATGATGACTGTGTGTGTAACGGGGAAATTTGAGGATGAAACGCTTCCGGTACACACAGTGTGTGTATGTTTTAAGATGCGGCTACAGTTTTGTTGTTTTTGTGTTTGCTTCAAGAAGGTAAAATGAGCCTGTCACTCAAAAGCCCACAAAAACAACAAAGGCAAAGCAAAAGCTCATTCCAATTTTCAGCAATTCAAATTGCTTTATTATGTGCCTTCCAGTAAACTCTAGCTCCTGTTTTTACTTAACTTTCTCCCGTGTTTTGTGGAGGAAGAGCGGCTAAAAACAACAACAAAAATGGGCAAGAGTTGTACCTAGACAGAAGAGTGAATGTGTCACGTCTGAAAACGAGAAATAAGTCAAGGAAGAAAAAGGAATTAAAAGAGGATTTATGGCTGTTCTACATACACGCACGTTTGCTAGTTTGCAATATCCTCTTTAGTGCTATATATAGGTATATAAATGCCTTGGAATTCGACTTGGCTTGTTACTCTTGTACAATTCTTTTAGGCCAAAGGAGTAGGCAGAAAGAGAAATAGAGGCTCATATTCCTCTCTGCCTTTCTCCTTTCCTAGATTTCATGTGATTTTGAAACCAAGACGAGCCTCATTTAATTTTATGCTACAAACAACCACTACCGCATCAGCGACCACTACAACTGCCGCCGCTATAAACCAAATAAACAACGGCTACTACTATTGCACTGGCTACTTTCTTCCATCAGCATCATGGTCATCAAGACAGTCACAACAAATCTGCAATACTCTCTTCTTGAACCTGTTTTTGGCTAGTTCTTTATTTTTTTCCAAGGATAAAAATAACTAAATAACTAGTCATGAATAGCTAGAAAGTAAGAAGAAGGGCTATAGTGATGGCATTCTTGGTGGCTGTTGGTTACACTTGGACATTTTACGGTGGAGTTTAACTTAATGAGTGCTAACCAAAGTAGTGTGGTTCTGGTAATCTAATAAAATATGTACCGTATATTTCCGTCCTACTATTACACTGATATCCTTTTCCACACAACGACATTACTTTTTATTTGAAACAAAACGAGAAATTGTTAACTTTTGCGTTTGTTGGCGTTAGCATGGCCAACCACCGTTGAAACCCAACCTCCGTTACTGTCTACCTTTATCTTGCTGTCATGACATATGAAAATGAGAATACTTGTGGGTTTTTTTCTTTCGCAAAGCCCAACAAGAAACAGAAAAATAGATACAGAGACTTTTTAAGACGAAATCATAACAACAGACGAAAGCGGGTTGCTGCTGTAGCAAAGAATAAAACTAATAAGCAAGCTAAAATAGGGAACAGAAGTAATATATTAGGGTAAATGCTTATAATTATTATAGCCATGCCCTCGCGCTTCTTTATTTATAAGTATATTTATTTCCAACGGAGGAATCTGACTGAAGCCAAAAAGTGGAAAGATTTAATTGGCTGTTGCCTCCTGTCTTATTTCAGCCTTTCTCCTTTTACTTTGCCTCACCGACTTATTTAAGCCTTTCCCATAAAACTTTGTGTGAGTGTGTGGGGCTCGGTGCTATATGCTGGTGCTACAA
This sequence comes from Entomobrya proxima, assembly GCA_029691765.1. Taxonomy (NCBI): domain Eukaryota; kingdom Metazoa; phylum Arthropoda; class Collembola; order Entomobryomorpha; family Entomobryidae; genus Entomobrya; species Entomobrya proxima. The sequence continues at coordinate 39,080,241 of CM056173.1, forward strand.
TTTCTAGTGATGGAACACGGGCGCTTATGAAAAACATGGGCAAAGAGGAAAACACCGGTTTTCCCTTTTCTCCTACACATCTTGTCACAATAAAATTTTCCAATGGTCTCTCAATTCCCAAGCCCATATGCTTTTTGCCTGTGTGTACACGACAGGAAAGTAGTCGGCACACAGAGTTTTGGGAGTTTAGAATTTGCTGCTGGTCCATATATTTATATACTTATCTAATTTACAACAGGGTCCACGGGGAAAGTTTATCGCAAAGTTTGTTGTGTACACAAGTCTGTATTCTTTACACGGATGTACAGGGCGGAGAGGGATATGAGAGCAAAAAAAGGTATCCACTTCATCCAAAGAGAACAGAGAACACACACGTTGCTCTCGGTAAAGTCATGTACGGATTGTTACAGTGTGCAATAACAGCTTTCACTGGATTTAACAGTGAGAGTCCAACAAATTTTCTCATCTTGTAGTACTTGCAGCATTCTAAAGCAATTCAATGCGAATTCAATGGAGAAAAGAGGAGAAAGTAGCAGATGTTTTATATTATGTTCCATCTAGCATACCAGCAGCAGCATGACCACTTGCAAACAACAAAAGTCCATAGAAGGGGAGAAAAATAGCAAGGGATACGCAAGCAAGAGGAAGGTTATCAACAAGAGAATTGACCCGAGTTGTTGTCGTCCGTCACTTTGCTTTCTTTTATTTTTTAGCTTCCAGTTGCAATATCATGACTTCTTGTTCATGGAGCTGCTGGCATCAAGGTAAAAAAGGAACAAGAAGTGTACAATAATCAACACAAAGAAAGGGAAGCAGCAGCATAAAAAAGAAATGATGCCGAGCCATGCAACAGTGCAACGGGAGTAGAAAGACTAGTAAAAGCAGCAAGTGCAAAGTCAGCAGCAGGAGAGGGTCACAAAGCACAAGCCAGCTCGGCTGCTGGTGTGAACGGCGGAAGGAAAGAAAAGGGACAACAAGGGAGAAGGACAATAAAATAAAGCATGTTGTCTGGAGACATGGAGCATTTGCTGGGGAGAAACGAGAGAAAGGCTTTATCAGGGATTTCCAAGGGTTTGGGAAGGACAAGGACACAATTTTTTTAAATGAGAAAGCAGAGATTTGTTCCCAGCTTAACAGAATAGTGCCATTGTTGGAACGGCTGGGTGTAAAATACTAAAAAATGTAAACTTTTTATTCACTGCAGTAACACACTGCGTTTGTCGTAGTAACACGCGTACACATTTTGTAGTTTTAGATCTCTGCTTTTTGCTACGATAATATAACAACGTAATCTTTTATTGCTTATTTTTGCATAATAAAAGAAATAATTCTTTTATTGTGGAAAGAGGCAAAAAAAAGTTTGTTTGTTTGTCTAAAGAATAAATATTATCTACTTGCCTGAAGCTGACACATCCTGCCGTTGCAGGTGGTGCGGTCCAGCGGACTTGCACTTCAGCCTTGGGAAGCTCCGAAGCGTGCTTTACAGCATGTGGACAATACTCTGAGAATCTTGCTAGAGAGTCCCCAACCAACTGGAAGCTTCCTGCGGACGTATCGGGCGATGCATCAGCCGGTTCAGCTACCAACAGGAAACCGGAAAACTTTGTCACTGTGTACTGATCCCCTGGACCTTGGAGTCTCACTGCAATGCAAACGCCAAGAAAAAAATGCATTCATTTGTGTAATGTAAAGTCAAGGCAATATTGATTATTGCATAAGACGAAAAAAGAAGAAATAATTTAGGCAAGCGTATAATCCATTCGCAAATAAATTTAATCAAGTTTCCCGATTAGATCAAAGCCAAGGAAATATATGTGTCGAGAAAATTTGGCTAGGGAACTTTTCCCTACTTTTGCACTTTGCATTGATATATGAAAATATTATAACGTTGTTCTCTTATAATCATCATTAGGCAAGAATTATCATCCTGTGGGTAATGCGGTAGTAGTGGTTGTGTGTGTATGGAGTAAACAGAAGCCTTTCACTCGAAGGTAAAGGATGCTGCTGCCTCATAGCCAGCCAAAAGGATCCCAATCATTTCCAGCATGTTTCTATTCCAAATTTCTAGCAGCCTCTATCATTACTCCCGCAAGAGGCTTTCCACCTAACCTACCTTCATCCCTATCGGCATATCTCACTCCACCAGAAACCCCAAAAACCACCTTTTTCCCTATTTTCCAAACACTATCTCGTGGTGAAGTGGAAAATGGCCAAGAGTGTCGCGCACACAATTTTCCAATGAGAAGTATGAATTGGAAAGTGAGAAAATGAGCAGACGAGAGGATGCTTCTGATGATGACAATTGAAACGTATCAGTAGTAGTGTTGGGACGTTAGGTCCTGAGAGTTGGTAGTAGCAGTAGCACAAGTACTCTTGCAGATGATGTGATAATGTTGCTTGAGGAGCGGACTCATCCGCCGGCAAACCCATCTAATCAACACATACTCTCATGCATAAGCACATATTTACATCCGCCACAAACTTTTTGCCATGAATTGCCAAAGTACTAGTTTTTAACATTTAATTCTCTAATTTCTGGTATGCCATTATCACTATCACCAACAACCTACGTCGTGCTCATTTATTAGAGACGGCAAGCAGCCAGGGGGAAGCTATATTCGGCATCTCATTTCTTTCTCTTTTTGATGACATGTTTCGCCCACTTGGATGTGGTACACTTTCTTTCTGTTGTCGCTTTCCTCTTGTATCATTCAACACCAAACGCTACTACTGCGTCTGTTGTTGTTGCCTTACAGAAAGAACACAATAGAAGTAAGCGAAAGAAAAGCAATCTGTTGTTGGTTTGTGTGCCACTCCACTTCTATCATTGCCGCTTTTCATGTTCATGTCGATGTAGATAGATGATTGCGCTTGGAAAAAGCGTCGTCGTTAGAGAGGAATGAATGGGGACAAGTAAGACATGCGGATTTTTTTCTGCAAATGACACCAACACCCCTTGTTCCATCATCACCACTTCTTTTTGCTCTTTGGCTGACTACATTTCACCACATTCAATGTTGATGATGCCTATGGGAGATATACAACTACAAAATGTTTGAGATTTGTGTGGAAACGCATCGCCGCCAAACCAGACAACTTGACTACTTGAAGGAAAAAGAATGTCAAAAGATGTGTTTGTTGAGCAAAACATCTCAGCCTCAACAACCCCACCTTTCCATTCACTCGTCATCACTAACCACCCGACACAGAACAGCATATCCAGCTAAACCACCCACTCAACTTGCTTAGCCTTCTTTTCTCGCTCCAATAATCCACGTACCTAAATATTTCTTCATTGCCCATATCACTTTCCTTCAGTCGTCAACAGCATCAACAAAATCAACATCATCCTCTGCTTCTTTTGTCAAAGCAAACAACAGAGAAATGGTCTCAAATGAACATATTATTTCTAAATGGCAGCCCGTCTTTTAGTTCTGTTTGTGATAGAAACCATATCCTCTCAAGCAGACCTCATGTTTCCTTCCTTCCGTTTGAGACTGAGTGTAGTGACTAGTGACTACTAGACACTGACAATTTATCTTTCACATTAAACAATAGTTTATAGTAATAACGACCGACAGTTCTGTGCAGCTTCTTTGTTTGCATTAAACCAGATCATAATAATGTTAATGATGATGGTATTTGGAGTCATCCTGATAAGCCAAAAAGGAATCTGCCATTATGGTCGTGTTATGCCATGCCAGTACATAATCATTAAGCATAACAACAGAGGAGACTCAATTCTATTCTCTTTCACGGTCTTTCTCTCTGTGTGCTTATTATTAAGTCGTTGTGCTTCTAGCTATTATTCTTATTCCCTTTCTTCTTCTTCGTCTTTGTTTCCCACTGCCTAATAAGTTGAATGAATCGAACCAAGAAATCTAACTAGGAAAAATAGAGTAAATGAGGTGAGGTGGCTCCTCTCTCACCCGTCACTACTACTCACTACTCTGTTCTTTCCCGAGGACGAAGAAATACGAAACCCGTAAGCTGAAGTAGTAGTAGCATTAGCCCAGAAGCTATAGAACAAGCACACCATCATCATAAATATTTGCTTTTGTCTATTTTTCTTCGCCATGGCGGCCTGCCTGCCGCCTGGCTTTTTTCTTCTGTTTGTTCTTCTTTGAATGTAAAATTAAGAATGATGAGGATAATGTCGTGTCGCGGGGGATTCTTTTCCGGATTACTGGCTTTACTCTTTTCTTCCTCCCTATCCGCGTCTTCTCCACTTCTTCACTCATGACTTGACGCATATATTCCACTACTTTGCTGCTGGTGCAGTTGAGGAGGGCACAAAAGTCTCTGGGTTTTCTCATGATCTCCGTTTGCTCTATTCTCTTTAGACTGTTTTGTGTGTTCCGGCTGATGTTATGCAAAGAATGCCTATATCTTAGCAAAAAACCAGTTTGCATTATATAAGATCGTTTGTTTCAACAGAAAGTATAAAGTGCGTTGTTGTCGTTTGGGTGTCCTACTAAAACCTCCAACCAATTTCCCCAAATTGCATTCCATTCTTGCTTAATGTACTTTTCTACTGGCTGTTGTATAATAATGGTCATGTAGGCATTATTATTAGCTGTGTGATAGTGGTCCTTTCTACACATTTTTATTATGCAAAGCAGAAAATGGGAAAGCGACAACAGGCCAGATTCCTAGATGACACTAATGAGAAATTTTGGACAAGAACTCTATTTCTTTCTTTTGCATTTAATTAGCCAACTACTGTCATGCCATGGTTTATTGCAATAAATAACGATGAACGACTGAGATAATATGCGTGTTCAGAAGTTCTGATGTCTATTTGCAAAAAGCACTGGCTTTTCACTTTCTGGCGTTGTTGCATTTTTCGCTTATTTACTCCGACGTATTACCATCACCTTCATTAAGTGTGACAGGATGACAAAAGAAAGTAAGCGGGATATGAGTAATAATATTTTGTGGCTCCTACTCTTATGAAATGTGTTGGAAATTCTGTAATTAGCAGCGTGCAAAAACTATCATTAGCGAGAACATTTTGAAGTTGACTTGATGTTAATTTCTGTTGCTCAAAAATGATGCATACGTCTTGAGTCGTAAACGGGATTCCGCTTCTAGAATCCTGTCAAAGGATCCCTGTACAAATTTGTAATTTCTCCAGCTCGTCTCAAAAATACAAATCCGTACTAGCATGAATATATTGTGCATATTGTTTCCATGACACCTTAAATCGAACTGGAAGCATAGTTATTATAATTACGTTACATTTTTTAAAAGTATATACTTTCCTTATCTCGTACTAGGCTTGGTTTTCTGTGTTTGGTTAAGGACAATTTAAAATGAGATGAGAAAATATGAAGAGAAAGAATCTATTTATAGAGCTGTCTTCTGCAATACGTACACACGCAACTTGTACATGTTCCAATGATAAGAAAGGTTATTCAGAACTCGGGTGTCTGTATATTTGGTGTGCAGCTCATTTGAGTGCTCAGTGCATTCTCCGCAGCATATTTCGAACGTCTCGTTATCCCTCGTTTTATGAATTTCAAGAAAGTTATCGTGTAAAATTAATATGCTGCCAATGGTGAAAATGCCAGCTGAATGTAAACCTTGTGTTTTAGCTTTCTGAAAGCTATCAACTATGAACGGGTCATTTACAAGGAAACGGGATGGGTGGTGGGGCTGCTGTGAGAAAGCGTGTATTTTTCGATACAAATTTTTCATAGTGCCAACCGTTTTCTCAAACCCTAGTAAAAACCCTGTGCGCTAGACATTCGCGCAATTTAACTGCTTTTGTAGCAGGCAATTAACCATACTTTATCATGAGCAGTTGATCAACGACCTTGGCTTGTCATATTAACTTTCTTAGTATGTACATTGCGCAGTTTAGAAAGCTATGAAAGCTTTACATCATCATCATCATTTTTTGAGATGGGCAAGATCAACGAAAAATGAAATCTGAGTCCGCACATTTAAAACTATTTTCTCTGAAAATGAAAACGTCGACTTTTGAGAAAGCTAAAAAGGGAAAGAAACGAGTGTGTGCATTGTTGTTGAAAGTAACTTTACACATCACATCATCAAATTTTTCAGAGAGAGGAACACACGCACAGCTTGTAAGTTTTGCCCCTTGGCCGTCCCTCTTTCTCTTTAAAGCGCTCCCTTCTCATTTCACTCCACAAACTCCTTAACTCTCCCTCTCGCTCCAACTTGTTCCCATTCTATATATTCCATTCGATCTTGGTAATAGCAAGTAAATCACTGTCATCACCACATGGGTTTTAATGGTGTGTGGAAATGACTGAATAAGCACACTCTCTTTTCACTTCTTCTCCTTATCCCTACCAAGAGGAAGCAGGCAAACCAGACGTTCCTCAAAATAATATCCCCGTTAACTCTATCCCATTCTTTGGGATACGCAGTCCGATTTTCCAGTTATGTTAGCGGAAATACAATCGGAAAATATAGGGGCGTGATGACAACTGGGATGAGGATATGAAAAAAGAGAAGCAAAAAGAAATTTTTCCTTCAACTAGAAAGTTGGTTCAAACACTATGCTGCTGTATCACCCACGCTCTGCACCCATTCATTCCACAAGAGAAAAAAATATTGACTAATGCTGCTGATTTACATGGTAAACCCATCATCATCCTCTGGTGCGGTGTTGGCAATTTTTCCTGCAGACTGAATTCAGAAAAGTGTATAATGAGGTGATGATGGTAATCATAAAGATGAGATATTATGCTGATCAGGAAAAAGGAATGAAAGGAAGCAACCACACAAGCCACCACCGGTGCGGTACTACTATCATTACCATCATCATCATTCCATACGTCGCCTTCATGCACACTCTTCCTGGTGCGTGTGTTCTTATGAAGAATTGCCGTTAAGTCGTCATTGGGGAATCAACAGAAGAATTTTCTTGGTGAAGCACCAGGTATGGAGGCAATTGTAGAGCAGCGTGCATGTCTCTTTCTTTTCAAATGAAACGTGTTCCTTCCTACTGTTTTCTCACTACGTACCAATCCCAGTGCTTACGAGATAACATGGGTGCAAGTTAATGAAAAGTCTACACACAACGCAATGAAGCCATAAAACTTCCTTGTGTCTCATACAAATTATATGATAAAAATACAATAAAATCTTGTTATCTACACTAGAGTACTGTAATGGCAATCGCCAAATAAGTTTACTGCAGTAATGATAAATTTATTAGTAAATTAGAAAAATAGCATAGAAAACATTGAAGCAGTTACGTAAAACACAAAAGCGGTATTATTGGTAGCGAAAACAAATGGGATAAAACTTATCTTTTAAAGGGAAAGGTAACAAAAAAATTGGTCGGTATTTTTAAATAAAAAAGTTGGAACAAGGGCAAGGATACTGGTCACCATAAATCAGAAAATAACGCGAAATTATCGTTTGGTAAACCAAGTGGTTCTGTGCGGACGCCAGTTTTTCAACTGGGAAAGGAAAAGTAACGGTGAAAGTGTAAAAGTTTAATGTAATTTTGAAACATTTTTCAACAAGCCAATACCAGAGGACTAGTGGTCACTACTATGAAGCATGGTAGCATCAGGGCTAACCATTGTATCTTGTATGTGCTTTTTGCTAGATTTTTTTTTGATTTTCTTGCATATTTTTCTTCCTGGTATGTGCCGATGCAAATATTATGGTTTTTCTTGTCATAATGGAAAGAGCGAGAGGGAAAAACTTTACTTTTCCATCATGAAAATGATCGCAGCATCGTCATCTTCATCACCATTCTTTTAGCTGAACTGCCAGAAAAGAAAGTTTTTTCTGCGAATTTTATGTCGCCTTTTTGACTTTTTATACGTGCTACTACAACCCACCGCTAGTGGCAATGCCATGCCAGTTATTTGTATTTGATTGAAATAAAAAAGTCAGGATAAGCAGTTGGCTGAGAGATGTACGTATTGCTTTTAATGGAATTAGAATACTAGGTAGCATTGTAAACCCCGAACAGCGTAATAACTTTCACGTAAACCTACACAGCCAACGGGAAAGTGCACTGGGGTATGTGTAAGTTTCTCCGTTATGAACTTGAAACTTTTTCCCGAGTCTGGGCATATCCTACTTTCCAGACGGAACCAGAAGCAGTGCAAATCCCCGACGGAAAAAGCGCACGACATAATTTCAAATTAGCGCGGATAAATAAATTAGTTTTGCTAATGAAAATCTGGATTGGATGATGGTAAAAATATATAGGTGGATAAAGATGTTGCTACTTGAATTAACAAGCAAGGCTTAAAAACTATATGCTTTCTTACTAGCTAATAATGACGAGATTGTGGCATAGGTGTTTATACTAATTGTAGCAATGCTACACAAGTCGTGATAAAGGTACAAAATACGACAAATTCCAAAAAATTCTTAATGTTTCTGTTTTACTTGTCAGGACAACCTCGCTCCTGTATTGTATGATGTCATGTCTAATGTCTAGATCGCACAGAAAAGAATGTCAAGGTGGTCATTACAAGAGTCAAATTCACTTACCAAGTTTACTTTAATTTCTTCTTGTGTACTTTCTCTTTAAAAGTTAACCTTTTCGTGGAAAACTTAAACTAATCAAGAGTACTAGAGAGCTTAGCATATTGCCGTTCTCTGCAGTAACCTTATGGCTCGCGGACAAGTCGTGTGGATGAGCCTTTTTTGAGCCGATAAAAACGCAGACTGACGAGAGATAGGATGAAGTCGAAAAGATGAAGCAATAAAACAGAAAAGAAAGTTGTTAACTGAAATAAAGCAATTTAAAGAGTACACTAGAAATTTTTCAACGCGTGTTTGCAACAAAAGCCAGCGAAAAGCTTATCAGTTCTGTGCTTGTTTTGTGATCGAAAAGTAAGTGGAGCAATGGAATTGCACACTGACATAACGATCATTGTTATAGTTGTGTTAACGACTGTTCCAATGACTTGTAAAACAAAGCAAAAACACTGTACCAACAATGTTCTTCCCAAACTATTGTGCGTACGCCAATTGAAAGAAACAACCAGCAGGAATAAGCTTTCTCTTTGTTTTAAATCATTTCAACAAATGATAAAAATCATCATATCTATACATCATAATGCTATTTATTAATTTCAATAAATCTGAAGACAAGACAACTTACCTGTGTAAACAGCTTCCGGAATGTACTTGTCCGGCTTGTCGGGATCCCCACTAATGACAATTTTATAGCCATTGTCACCCGGTAATTTGGGTACGTTCACACCTTGTGGTGTTCTGTCACACCAGAGTCCATTAACACCACTCACCGAGAAACAACATGACACCACTAGAAATACTGAAATCAGTTTTGAGGCTAGCTTCATGGAACAACCACAACGGCTTTCACTCTCCCACATAATAGGACCTTATTACTGTACTAATTTTCAATTTCTAATGCTTATAATTATAGTTTTGTGTGTCTTTGGGGCAACAAGAGACACTCCAAAAAAATTTCAGCCAGGAATGTGTGGCCACAGTTTTGTCTCAAAAAGCTCTCAGAAACAACAAATTGACCACTTGCACTTGGATATTTCTTTATGTTTTAAACCCAAAAGTAAGATAAGATAAAAAGAGTAACGTGACTTGACGAGCAAAAAATCAGCAAAGAAATGGCAGCTTTCTGTTTGAGTGGCTTGCCTAGTTTACTTGCGTGTGTGTGTTCAACAGCCAGGGTAGGATGCAACTGTCTTTGAAGCAAACTTGCACACTCAACTCAACCACTTTTTCCAACGCTCTCTCCTCTCGCTAGTCAAAATCAAGATCCTTCTGCGAAAGAACTCTTACAACAAGCCAAAAGCAAGCAAAAGTGAAGAAAGAACGTTTGCTTGTGTGCAAAAGCAGAGTGCTTTGCTTGATTTTTTCCCATTTTGCTCATCAACGGCAGGCTAACAATCCATATAAAACATAGCCAGCTAAAGTAGAGCTTTACTAGCGCTTTTTTCTCTCAACATATTCGAATGTTACGTTGGTGATGATCACCGTTTGGCTTGTTGTGTATGTATGGTGAAGGGAGAGAGGAAGTGCGAAAAAATGTTGGACGAAATGAAAGAATGCGTTGGTTGTAGCCGTACACACGATAAGAAACGTAGAAGAAGCCAAGTTACTCGCAGTTTCCTTGAGTAGTTGTCTCCTGTCCCTCATTCAAGCACGTTGAATGAGATGCTCTCGTGCTGTTGTTGTTAGAAAGTTGGTTGTAGGTGAAATTGCCGACAAATTTGAGAATGCTCAATATTTTGTTTGCTGTAAATGTATTCTGAATCTGTTGGGTGTCATGGACAGAGGAATGAGAGCGTATACAAGGGCTCATCATGATATCATTCATATCAATTAAAAAACTATTATGGACATTGGTCAAAAGAAAATTTGAAGGGATGAATTAGCGGAAATTTTTTAATTTCTTCGTACTTTTTGACACTATGTTTATGATATGATTATGATGTAATATGAATGATGAAATTATAATATAATATGACTGTAGACCCGAAAAATGTAGCAAACTACAAAGTAGACGTCAGCATAGTAGCTTAAAGGACATTGGACATTTCATAAATGGGACATGAAAAACGGATGACATCGGCAGTCAAATCTTTCGTAAATGTGTTCGATTCATTTACATCAGCGATCGATGGGAATGTTGATAACCTTTCCTGTCTCCTCTCTGACCGAGACGTAAAATGAATTGCCACAGAGTATGTATGCATGGATGTCAAATTGACGACGGTGTCGTTTTGTAATTCTGTCCAAAGTTAAATCCAACTGAATGCGTGTATTCTAGAAAAAACTGTAATAAAAATACGAGTCGTAGGTGGGAGATAAGGAAAAAATTCGCATAAAAAGCTTGGTATTTTTACAAGCTCATTTGCGTTTCCGTTTCAAAAACAATAAGTCAGATTTTTATCCGTTGAAGTTCTCGGAATTCACTGTATAAATAAATAATTTTTAAAATCTGACAAGCAGATGTCAAGCGACAAGCGTAACTTTTTCCAATGTTGACCTTTCCTAGGGTATATATCTTTCATCAAATTCAACCTCAACTTATTTGGCTTGTCTTCTGTTCAGGTTTAGCAGAGAGTGAGAATAATAAAATAATACACTTCTTGACATCTGCACAAGGCAGGAGGACAGAAAAAGAAGTGTCTGGTAAGCTCAGGGGCAATAAAAAGAGGCATTTTAAGTATGTATCTTCACAATATTCGTACCTCACAAAACTTTTATTTTTCTGGATATCTCAAGTTACAGCATGTCAACTTGAAAAAACGTCTCACGTCAGGTCCAGTAAATATTTTTCTGCATTTTACACGACTTTTATGTATAAACCCTCATTCTTTCTCCCAATCTGTAATTATTACTAAAAGAAAAAGCACTTTATCTTATAAGAGTTTATTGCGCAGCAAGTTATCTTCTTTTGAACTGTTTCAATGTGTTAAGCATAAATCACCAAAAATAAATATCCATCATGATCACGATCCTTCTCAAATTCACGACAGTGTCGTGGTCGCTTCTTGGCAGTCTATGCGAAAACTCAGATATGATTTCGTTTTATGCTTATCATAAAGAACTACGCGTAGGAAGTAGGTAGTTCTTGCAAAACTCTACAAAGATATTCTACATTTTATGTACAGTACCGGATGCCCTGAGCTGTTAAAAATGAAAGAGACTATATAGCACATTAACAAGGTGAAATTATTATTACTACGATGACATTATTACGACTCTTTAAACTATTATTGTAAATACATCATGTTTTCCCACAAATATTCTAGTAACACACGAAATAAATATGCTTGTTCCTATAATATGGTAACCATATTTTTTTCACGGTAAATAAAAAACAGCATGAGTCATGTCATCATGAAATATTTTTTTCGTACATAATAACAGCTGCCATACAAGTGTTGTGTAGTATTACGTAAACTTATAGGCATATACTAATATTATTAATGTTATTTGTGAGTATTGATATAATAATTCTAGTAGTTACATTTCCTTGTATCATCACTATCTTCTTCATTTATCATTGCTGTTTTCTCTGGGCTTTTTTCTTCTTGCGAAAAAATTCTCCACTAGACGTTCTTTAGTTGTTTTTGCTTTCGGACTGCTGAAGCCGAAGAACTTTTAGCACGACATGTGTGTCATGCTAGCATGATACTCTATCGTCACAGTTACAATTCCATTGGTCATTAGGCATGCATAAACGATTAAATAGAGAAAAATATCAAAGATATTACGCTAAATATGTTAAAAATTCGAGCAAGTATGCCCGAGACAATTATCAGTATGAAAATATATAGCATATTAATAGATAAAGCTGTGTATCAACTTAAAATGACTTTTCTGGCTCCTCATCATCGTCGTCGTGTTCAGTAGTTTAGTGTTGGGGAACATTTCATGACTATTGCAAATATACATCACCTCTCACATGCACAAAAAATGATACGACTAGAGATAAAAATAGACGCCTTTCTTAGGCTGCCTTTTTTGCAATTCGGCATGTTGACTCTTGTCCATGTTCGTTTATATTATGGGTTATTTTATGCGTTTATAATTATCATTTTAATAAGATCATCTCATTTTCTACAAGATGTCAGGTGCAGGTGGATAGAGCACTAAAGGTAATTAGCACGCAGCCCAGCACAATGCAGTTCCGTCCAGAGTCCACAGGCATCTGACCCTGATATAGATTTTATGGACTTTATGTGACTGTGGCATTGTATCGTATTCGTATCCTCATACTAGTAAAATCTGGTCCGCTTTTATGGAAAAACTGGTAGAAAAGGGTGAACATGGAAAAGTACGTACCTACCAATACAGTCCATTGTTTTGGATTGCGCTAAGGGCAAAGGGTTCACTCCTTTACGCAAAACTAGAAAAACTTTCCTATAAATGCTACTGAAAAATCGCAGTAGTACGTCTTCACTGATGATGACTAGATAATTTGGTACACACATACGCTACACACATTAGTACACGCTTACCTTGACAGGAACTTGAACTTTGCTCCGGCGTAATATAATGCTCTGTATTGCGTACTCTCTGTCGATGCTGAGAAGTTTTAGGAAGGAAAGTAACAACAGAATTCTATGGCTTCTTTTTTTGTAAAAAAATCTGCCGACTTGCGATATCAAAACACATACTGATGATGAATAATTTGTTAGGTATGAGAAATATGACCAGAAAATGTACCACATCTTGTCCTTCTTTCATTCCTGTACTATGTTATTGGTTCATTATGGCGAAAATAAAAACAAAGAACAAGCCATGCAATAAACAATCCTTTTAGGAATTCTAATCCTTCACTTTCGAGAATATACTGGATGAAATCTGGAACAGCTCAATGTTTTCTCTCCGTCATTGATCAATGCATTGCATAAATGGTAGGAAGAAAGGCTAGTGGACAATTTGCAATTTGACAACCCATGTACGATAAATTTGCTCTTTTGACAAATCATGTGGAAATTATTGCTCGTTACAAAGAAAAATGAGGGGCTCTATATTAGTAGCTATAAAATGTCAGCTTTTATTTGACAACTTGTAATTTTCTTTTACAAAATGCCAAGATTCTTTTTGAACAGTGCCAACTGGGCCAAATTCTCGTCTCTCCACTGTCTCCTTTGTGGCAACGCAGAGTTGGCCACTTTCTCTTGAAGCTGTCTATCAATTTCTTGTGAAGACTCTGCCGTCATTCTGGGAATCTCGGTTTGTGTTAAGGACACATCGTAAATGGCTTGTCCATAGCGCTCGCAGTAGTCGACAAAGCCTTCGGCATTCAATTGCGCTGTTTCAAGTGGTCCGATAAAGCAATACCTTGGAGCAAGCCCTTCTGTCATGACAGTATCAGCATCTTCGACGCTCAAATAGCCCTCGTTGACCAAGCGCCACATCTCGTTGAGAATGGCATATTGCACACGGTTCAGTGCAAATCCGGGAAGCTCTTTGTTCATAACAATGGGCTTTTGACCAAGGTCATTTAGAAGCTGTCTAACGTGAGCAGTAACAGATGGATCTGTGTCTGCTGTGGGCACAATCTCCACAAGTCGGACGAAATAGGGTGGATTCACCTGAAAGCAAATTACAGAATGCAAATGTAAAAGAATAAATGCAAATTATTTCTCCTATGAATAATTGAATAGAAGGATGTTATTTTTACCGGGTGTACTACAACAGATCTTTTGCTAATACCAAAATCTCCAATAAACTTGGAGGGCATGATGGTCGAGGTGGAGCTACCGATGATTGCCTTGTCATTTCCAATTTCTGTGAGGAATTTGTCCAAGTCTCGGAAAACCCCAGATTTGATCTCCAGTCGCTCTGGCGTACATTCCTGAATATAAGTCACACCTTTAAGTGCCTCCTTCAAGTCACTATGATCTGTGATAAAACAATCATGATTAATGACTAGGAATTGTAACAGGAATTTCCCAATATTCCTGAATAAATATATTTCAACTTACATGAAATCAAAGCGATTTGCTGATCAGCAGCCAAGCTACCACGCAATTGGCCCTGTGCTTCAAGTGCCTTGAGCTTCTCGGAGATTTGCTTTGGTGCAGCGGCTAAAGCCTCAGGAAAGGAATCGTACAGACGGACCTGATGACCTCCGGAGGCAAAGAGCATTGCCCAGGATTTCCCGACAATTCCACTGCAAATTCGAGAAAGCACACCATGTCAATACTTTATTTCATGCAAGCAATACAAATAGATTTAAGAAAGAATGCATTGCAAGATGAACCTTAGCCTCTCAATGTTTCTTACCTTCCAATGATCAAAACAGTTTCAGAACCCATGGCTTCCACTGGTATAATAACTGCAATGCAAAGAACAAAGAAAGACTTTTCAATCGCGGGACCCGGATTCTGCTTCGTGGTGTGCACTCAAGGAAATACCAAAAGCGACTAAGTACATTATCTTGACGATTAAAAAACCCAATGCCCCACCAGACCCTGTTTTTTGTCTTTATACTTATTTTTTACATTCCTTTTTCTGGCGATGACAAAAAAGTACAACAATGCAACAACTTGTTTTTTAAAACATTAAAACAAACATCTTGCATGCAAATGTCTTTTAAGGTTTTTTACATTTTTACATGAGCATCCTATTAAACAAATGCGTGCCAAGCCCACCGTGATACACCAATCAGAGGAAAAGACACAAATCAAAAGTAAATCACCCGATAAGCATATTATTTTCAAACAACTCACCACCACTTTCTACTTCCAGTCTTGTTGAAACTTCAAAAGGATGAATTTATATTCTTGCTTTTCTAATGAAGGTCGACCACTATAAGATTCAAACAGCTTGAGTGATCATCACTGGATTTCTGTATGCGACGGTGTAGTAGGCAATAAGGTGCTTAGGACGTAAACTAGTGTACTCCGGTATGTAAATCCTTTGCATAAACTTGTGCACAGTTTTCAGCTTTCTTACCTCATCCCACTCAACATTCTACACGACACAGACTCACGAAGTCACTTCAACTTGACACTCTGGACAAACCGGACAAGTTTTGCGCTGTGTGCTGTCAACATATTTTACCAAGGTACATTACATTACCAACTTATTCCTCTTTACCTACTTCTTACCACGAAAACCGGCAAACTGGAAAATAATTTAGGAAATAATATTATATTATCTACGCAAATATTCCGTGGAGGATAAATTGTGACAATGAGTACTCCCCTAAAAAATGTGCCTGTCTAATCAATTATTTTTATTGGGCTTTGCATTTCAGTCGTGCACGCTTTCAAACTTTGGACTTTTATTCAAATCATTAAGTGTGTTTCTTCCCTACTGATAATTTATCTCTCTGGGTCGACGCAATGGGTCATCAAAAGCAGGACGAAGCGGCGGTATTGTTCAGTGCAAATTATGCGGACAATAAAACGTAAGTTGGTAAACTTTGTTTTGGAAATAAGGAATAATTATTTAATAATTTTTTATCAATAATCAATATCGTCATTCATCGGGAATACTATTTGGGAGACTTATATAAGAAGAAAAGATAAAGAATTGCCGGTGCCAGTGCCGTACACGTGCGCAACTGAGGGTTATCATACAATTCATACACAAATTTTGTTAGAAGGGCAGACAGTTTAAATATTGGCATATCAGAAATCAGGAATTGGTCGATTGATGACCGAATTTGAAACAAATTATTCAACGCATCCAGGGTGAACCAAGTGATAAGCGAGAATAACATCAATGTTCCATCAAGTTGTGTAAAAATATGCTTTGCTGTTGCATTCCCGTACCGCCAATCATGACAGCATGCAATCTGACAGTTTGTTAAAAGGATGATGACGCAATATAGCATGCTGCGTGTAAAAATGTAAATTCGGTTTGTAGCCTGCTGAAAACAAGTTTGAATTTATGAATAACATAAAATCTTTAGTACGCTGAATAATATCTTGTTCTAGAGTTTTCATGAAACAAAATCCGCTTTTGTAAATGGTTTTTAATTTTAATGAAATATGAAGAAAGCCATTCAAATGTGTTTTTCAATGAATTTGTGCTATTTTTGTTGATGTTGCTAGAGTGTTTATTTGGTTTGACAAACAACAACAACAATATTCACGTGTTCATTTATCATAATCATTAGAGACAGTTAGCTGAACTTTTAATGTTTTAATTAAAATATATTAATGGCTGAAACGTGTGAAAGTAATCTCAATCATTTATAAGAGACTTATAATTAGTTTAACCTTCCGCTGGTTGAAATAGGTTAAACTAGTTAACATATTGATACTTATAATATTCATGTTGCTGTTTCTATATAAAGAAATGCATATAAGCATGTTTTAGGATGCATCTATTGATGAAGTTTTGCTAGAAATCGAATTATTATGACGAATGCCAAAACACTGTCATTGGGTATTTAATATTTTTCCGTGATACGTTAGTAGTAGAATGCAGGTTTTCCTGGTACTTTTCCAATGGAAAACAACAAGCAAGTGTAAAAAACAAGAAAGAATCACAACACACCAAACAAGCACGCGTGCACTGCTGCACAAAAACAGCTTTAGAAAGAAACAAAGTTTTACTATTTGCATCATTCACAAAATATCATGGACGGGTATGTTGTGCCCTCTGTGCATTCTCCGGTTAATAAGCCTCAGGTTACATAAAACTTTGACCATGGTCAAGAATTCTACGTTGTACTATGCCCCATGAATTTTCCAATGATCAATTACATATATCATACATGGCAAATGGCAAATAATATCAAGTGTCGAATGTTATTCAAAAACAAATTGATTAACCAATTGGCCACGCCACTGACGCCACAGCGTGTATAGAGCGGTACTATAATTCTTTTAATTCAAATAACCTTACTTTTTACATTAAGTGCCAATTGACCTCTACCACTGGAGAAAAATGTGCTACAAAAATTACTCTATCATTTATATGTAATCTGCACTACATGAACTTCTTGATTATCTGATTTTCCATTTCCAAGTATTCCTCCGATAGAGTGATGAGTGGTGACATGGACAAGATCACGTATGGTTCATAAGATCGACAAATATTATTGAAACTGTAATACGATAGTTGTCAGTAATACGATGTTGCTGCACTATCTATATCTTGGAATAAAGGGTATTAAAAAGTTTAGGAGTTTTATGCAAACTGTATTAACTAATCTCATAGTACCATCAATTACTCATCCCATATTAAAATGTTGCCTGATTTGTTTTACTAATTGACATGACCGATGAATGACACCAGTCAACTTTACTATAGTTAGTTGGTTTACATATTTATGCTAATGGGAAAATGCTATAGTTGAGCATGTGAACAGTTCTAACTCTGTAGTTTAGTTAGTGCAAATTGAGAGAAGAGAACAATCACTTCAAACTTCAGTTGCTGCACAGAAGCTTGAGAAAAACAGGCAGAGATACAAAGTGTTCATACATGTGACTGGAGGATGGTGCTGCTGCTAAATGTGCAGCAACCTGTTGTTCAAGTCTTGTTGCTTGTTGTTTGCCCAGCGTGTCCATATAATCAGCATTTACAGATTTACATAAGCACCCATAAAAACAAACTTGCTATGTACATCCTACTAATATTAGTGTAATGTATCCAGAGAGAAAAATAAGATGATAAAAAAATCTAGAGAGATGATGTTAAAACTTCAAAGCTTTTTGGTCTTTGACATTTCAAATAATAAAGTGGCGTGTTGTGTGTGAATTTCATTTGAGCAGTGCTATGGTTCCTGTGGCGCAACTACCACCTAGTGACGAAGGAAAAGAGGAAGAAGCCATGACGGATTTAACGGAAAGTGGGGACGAAGATGGGTATGATCCCATGGAAATTTTGCCAGAAGAGGTAATATATACGTATACGAATGCTTTAGAATGTGTTGCATAGAGCATTGAATATTTTTGATAAATATAAATTTGAAACTTTATTTTGATTAGGTGTGGGACATGATCTTTGGACACATCAGGGATTCGCCAAAGTCACTGATAAACTGTTGTAAGGCATCTGCTAGTTGGGATACCTTGCTGACTTCAAGTAAACCAACATGGATGTTCAAAGAGGTAAACTATAATTTGAAACGTTCGGAAATGAGTCTTTTTGCAAAATGAAGTTGCATTTATAAAGTATACCTATTTATGTTTGTAGACGTTCCCCTTCGTTTTCGGATATCTGAAAAACCACGACATTTTAAAGTGTCGGCTAATCTGTCGCTCATGGAGGAATTCTGTGGACGCATTTATTGAAAATCATCCGTGTCACCATCCATCAGCCCCGGAGGAATTTGAGGATGGTGACACCAAGCGCGACTCTGTTTATTATCCGTTGGTGAAAAAGAAGCTTCTTCAGATTAGGTTCCAAGAAGCAGAAGACCTTACCAAATTTCGACTACAGATGGAACGATACTCAAGAAACCCGATTATTGGCAGATCCGTGTGCTTCTTTTGCAGACCACAAGAGGAATGGATGAGCGTTGCATTGCATTTTCTATCGGAATTCGGAAAACACATTTGGTACTTTTCGTTCGAAAGCCTTCATGCCCCGGTGCAGGCCATGCAATGGTTGCGTCAATGCCTGGCTTATCTGCCCAACCTGAAGAAACTGCGTATTTACTCGTGTCATTTTGGTCCTGGTAACAACAATCCTGAAATTGTGGAGGAGTTGACCGAAGAAATAAGAGTGAATCCATTGCCACCGCTACCAGCTCTGGAAACACTGGAGGTATTCACGAAGGATTTGCCACTGATTTTTCAAGACACTGTTTTTTCGAACTATGCTGGACAAGTACATCGACTAGAGACGGATGACTGGCATGAAATGTACGTCCACCCAAACGAGTTTTCGTTTACTACCCTGAAGGAACTGACATTGAAAGTTGATTCTAACGAAGTTCTTGAAACTCTTTCTCGCCTTGAGTGTCCACTCCTGAGAAAGTTGAACTTTTTTCTGAGATATCGTGATATCGACCTACGCATCCTGTCCCGCGTTTTATCGCATTTTAGGGAGAATTTGCGGGTACTAAAGATCACATTGACAGCATCCGCCGGGTTTGCAATGCAAAAATTTCTCGAGCCTTTTGCCAATGTAGTGCTTCCAAAACTAAAAGTACTAGTTTTGGTGAATGCAGACAATCTACCGTATAACTTTTTGCAGGGCATGACCTCCATTAAATATCTGCATTTTGAGAAATGGAAATCTGGTAACGATTCTGATCCTGATTCTAAGGCTCTTGAAATAATACAAGTGAAAGGGTACATTCCGTATGCTCGCACAGGTGCTAAAGTATGGGTTTGGGATGTTCTTCCTGCACTGCAACGACTTACATACCAGGAAATTGGAAAACCAAAAGAGGTTTCCAGTAGGCAAATGTATGAGTATAACAGCAGGAAAGGAGAATGACAAATCTTACCGAATTCTAGGTACCTGAACTAAAGGGTTTTTGTAAAAAATCATAATTTTCTACCAATTAAGGAACAGTAGGATTGCAGAAAACATAATGTTTTATAGCTAAGGATAAAGGCAGTGTTAAAAACATTGTTTATGGAATATAACACTAAATGCTTGGAACATTCGATCTGTGTACGAAAAGACTTATGCATGTACAATGTACCTACTAATTTCTAGATAAATATATTATAATAATTACTTGTTTATTTGTACATACTTTTATAAGGTAATATTTTTTGTAAAACGAAAAAATACGAATGCTGTTAATAATAGTGACATTTTTGATAATCGAGAAACTTGTAGTAGTAAAGGAAATGCAATACATTAACTTTATTCATTGTAATGTAATGTTCCTCGGGAAGGAAGCTTTATACAATTGTAGAAACAGTAAATAATAAAACTAAAAAATCGAGAAAACAATTAATATGATCAATACTTTGTACTTACTTATAAACTTGCCCACCTATAATACAAAGAAAATGCGTCGTAGTAACTACATGCACACCAACTTTGTTGGGAGCCCACGTTTCGTGACATTATTGGAATGTCATATGTCAAAATGTAATTTTAATAGAACACAGACATGGGTTCAGTCAGTCACTAATGTTTATGAAATGTGAAATTCAACTACCATTAAAAAATTTACACTAATTGTAATGCAAGTACGTTGTATTTGTGGACACAAA
Organism: Entomobrya proxima; assembly: GCA_029691765.1. Classification (NCBI taxonomy): domain Eukaryota; kingdom Metazoa; phylum Arthropoda; class Collembola; order Entomobryomorpha; family Entomobryidae; genus Entomobrya; species Entomobrya proxima. The sequence continues at coordinate 39,100,835 of CM056173.1, forward strand.
CCAGACAGACCTAGTTAGGTAATCGACCAACCATGTCATCTCAATTAATGAAATGAAACTCCAGTACTCAATAGTCAATACTCATCCTTTCTAAATGCTCATAAATGAAGCAAACTGACATGCATGCTGCTTTACGTGTGTGCGTGCAGCATTTCACCAATTTATCATCATCATCATCGCTCATTGCTCCGGAATGAATATTATTGAGCGTTTATGGAGAAAACAAAAACATGTTTTTTGTCGATTCATTACTAAAATGTATTCTCAATTTCTCTATTCATCCTCCATCAAAAACTACTCACATTCTCTCCATTATATTCACAACACACCCATAACATTAACATAAAATTACTCAACCTATTCGCACATTACCCCAAACAAACGCTTCCAATAACTTTCCAATCACATAATCATCACCTAAGCAATTTCCCAAAGAGCCCATAAAACTCTCCAAATCAATATCTCTCAATATTCTCAAAAGGTAAAAACCATTTACCTTGGCCAAAGACATACTACAAGCGGAAACAGCAAGATTGCGTGCAAATCTGAATTCATTTTGCGAATGAACAAAGCTTGCACAGAGGCTATAGGCACTACTATAGGCAGCCAAGTTTGCATAACAATGCATAATGCAAAAAGGTGTTTTTTCATCTTGCGACTTCGGATATGAATTTATGAACAGAAGCACTTGTGCAGGTAGTAAAACTCCGCTCTGATTCCTTATAGGTTTTTGTAATGCCTTCATTTCATGTTATATAACTAATATCCCTGTAGTACGGGTTTTGTTGAAGTGTTGACCACCCACCGCCACCGCGTCACTGCTCTGCTCCACCAAAAAAGCCATACAATCATATGGTTTTGCAGACACACAAGTTCCCTGCAGACTGCTGCATCAGCAGAAAGAGTGTTGCAAGCGTATTTCATTTCATATGGACATTCCAGTGCAGTGATGATGTGGGAGCCATAGGGAAAATTAGAAATGAGATTGCTAAAACAGTTTAACTGTTAGATAGATTAGTTTAGAGAAGAAACCACCGAGATTACACAGTTAACTTTTCCTATCGCCGCCCATCCATTTTCGCACTCCCTTAAATTTCAGTTTACTTTACAATCAAGATCATTAGTAAACTTGATATTGTGTCGATTATTATCTTGTCATTGAACACTGCCGAGTGCCGACCTTAAGCAAAAAAAGCTACTGCATAATATAGCGTCTGGCGTCACCCCAAAAAAGCAGAGATTCTCAAGGTGGTCAACAAACTGGGTGACGTCACAAAAAAAAGCTCTTGGCTGACAGTGACTTTGCCAAACTTGAAGATTGGTTAGGCAAACAAAGTCAAAAGCTATTAATGATTTGGATGAAGTCACTAGTCAGCGCAGCCATGATGACACAGACATGAAATTTGTGTGACCATCATCATCTTTACTGTCTGGTTGAAAACTTGGTAATACTTCTATAACAAATTGTACTAATAAAGGATTACTTAATATTTGAAACGGGTGCTGTATTAAAAATGTGCGATAAGTGTACTTAACGTAGAAGGGCTTTGTAAAAAGTGCTTAACAGTGAGTTACCTGAGCTATAAAAAGAGATGCAGTTTTTTTGGCAACAGCAAAACTTCTGATAAGATAACCTAAAATAGAATATTTTCCGCTACATTACTGCTCATAAAATTACAAACCGCTGCTGCTGCTTTATATAAATGGTTCTCTATCTAGTCTTTAAAAAACTGTATTACAAGTAGTGTGCAAATATATTTCCTCTGATTCTACCGTACTTATGAGGTAATTAACAATTTCTAAAAAATGATTATCCTTTTTATATGATATGATGATGTACCTAACATGATCATGAATGTAAAAGTCAAGTACTCATGTTTTCAATCTATTATGAAAAGTTTCTATATTTTCTATTGATTTTTTTTATAATTTAAAAAGACTTTTGCTTGAGCATGCCATGATTGATTTCTATATTTGATCTGTTTTATAGATTAAAAAGCCTTCGTTAAACAGTCAAGAGAATCAGTGGGGAATATGCTTTTTCTGTGGGAATGTCTTCCAAAGTAACAATACTAACTGCACGGTCTCGCTCTACTGTCACCTTATTCAATATTTGGGCTAATGGAGTATTATTGCATGTGCGGTTAAATTGAGATTCAATATAGGTTTAGTGGATAAAAATATTTGTTCAATGAATTGAATGTCTTTGGAATTTTAATTTATCATTGACTACCAGAATTTTTATAACACGGACCTTCTAAATTACTGTGCATTTTTTGTTTTGTTCTGGAAAACCTGCATTTTATACCTGTTTGGTTGACTTTAGTAATTGTACCTAAGTTTTTTATGCTGTAACTATCCATGAAACTATTTCAATGCTTCGCTCCAATCAAGTCTTTCTAGTCGCCGTACTTGTCATATTTGTGTCTGATTACAATGGTAATCCAAAGCTATGTGTGAATTGTGTGTCCTCTGAAACTGGTAATTCTTTGGGAACTCGTGCTGCTACTAATGCTCTTTCTTCAAATCCTGTCCCAACATCATTGTTGTCGGCGAAAAATAATACTGCTGTTAATAGTACGTCATTTATGAAACAAAGTCGTTCAGAGGAAGGAGAAACTCTGCTATCCGGTGAAAGTTGTCCAGCAAGCCCGAATCATATTAGTATTGAGATAGAGTCAGAAGATTCCGCCGAAATGAAGATGGAAACAGAGATAACGGTGGTTACCCTCAATTGCTGGTAAGCTAAATATTTGGAACCATTTCACACAAAATTGAGTTACGAGTATTATAGTTTCATTATTTTAATTTTGTTCAATTTCAGGGGGATTCGGTTTGTGTCAAAGGACCGAGTACCTCGAATGTCCGCAATTGCAGAGGAACTTGCCACGGGGAAATATGACTTTGTCTTTCTTCAGGAGGTTTGGACTACAGAGGATTATGAAAAAATCAAGTCACGAACGGGAGACGTACTTCCCTATTCGCATTACTTTTTCAGTGGTGTGATTGGTGCTGGTATTTGTATATTTTCAAAATCCCCCATCAAAAGTGCGTTTTTCCATCAGTGGGCTGTCAACGGTTATATTCACAAGGTAATGATGAATGGTGTAGTATTTACGAGGAAATCCCAGATTAAGGAAAATTATATTTTATATTTCGTACTTATTGCTAGATACAACACGGTGATTGGTTTGGTGGCAAAGGAATAGGAATGGTGGAAGTGGAGCATCGGGGTCTTCGGATAAATTTGTATACCGCACATGTAAGTAGAGATCAGCTAATTTAAAGATGTGGAAACTGGATTGCTTATCTGATTGTAACTCGAGAACTTGTTTTATTTGCAATTATTTAGCTTCACGCGGAATACGACCGGGTAAACGATGAATATATTGCACATCGCGTCACCCAAGCCTTTGACACTGCTCAGTTTATCAGTGTTACTTCTCGTCATGCAGATGTGGTTATTGTTGGTGGTGACCTGAATACGGAGCCAGGAGACTTGGCTTACCGACTTATAGTTCATACGGCCCATTTGCGGGACGCCTTTGACGAAGCGGAAAAAAAGACTCCAGCAGTAAAGAATTTAATATCTTGGAAATCCTTGAAATGAAGTGCAAGATGTACAGTGGTTGTTTTATTTGCACTAGATTGAGCGATTAAATACCTGTGAAACTACTAGAAACAGCTACACTTCACCTGCATCTCTAAAAGTGAATCCATACGGTAAACGTATTGACTACATTGCATTTAAAGGTGGAAACTATGTGAAAGTATCTGCCCTAACGCTGGAAACACCATGGCCAGACCGCGTTCCAGGTCAACCTTTCAGCTACTCTGATCATGAAGCTGTAGTTACCCGATTGAGAATCAATAAATCGAACACACGTAAGTTTTAAAAAGATACAAACAAAGGGATCCTAAAATCTGAATATGATTCTGATTATTTTGTTTTTCAGCTGTGAAACAACCTTCATTTGAAGACAGCAAGCGAAAAGACCTTGAAGAATCCGTTGAAATATGCAATCAAGCCATTAAGCATCTTCAAAGCACAAAAAATATGTACATCCTCTTGTCATTCGCCATGTTTGTGATATTGTCTATGACAGCTAGCCTGGAACTAAATGGTTACCTGAGTCCGCTGGTTCCCCTCATGAGAATCATGATTCTCCTGATTTTCTTTTTTGGAATTTTCATGAGTAAGCAAATTTGTAAATGTCACTTCTGTCTAAACATTTGATATCGTTCAGGCTCATAATATTATGTTGATTTGTATAATTGCAGGCATTATCTGGCATCGAATGGAGGTTCACGGCATTTTAGCTGGAAAGCTAGGTATGCTCTTAGAACTCGGAAAACCGATTAAACCAGAATCCGAAGTGCTACCTGAACACAGCGCCCTAATTGGTGGAGGTGGTGATGCGTGGACTGACGTCGATCCAAAGGATTGCCTTCCATAGGACAATGCTTTTTTGAAATCTTCAATTTCTCTCATGGACTTCTTTCGCAGAATCCTATTTCCAGTTCAGTGTCCGCATTTTCTCCTCAAATTGAAATGTTCAATTCCTTAAACTTGCATTTCCTCTAGAAATGTCAAATTCCTTCATTGTCGATATTAGAATAGAACTTATATATTTCCTGGAAGACATTAGGGTTGAGATTTTCAAAACTTATCAAAGAGAATTCGTAGGTGCAGTAACAGACAACATGTGATGTATAGCATAATAAGCATAAATAATGTCATAATAATTACCTCCTGAATTACCATGTAGAAGTGATTACTAATTGTTAAGAAAATGAATTAACCGTGTGCTGCTATGCACAATTGGTAAATGCATGCTGTAGTCTGTAAACTCGTCCTTGAGGGGGACCAATACAACCTGGATTGGTCAAAAAACCTTTAAATGTGAAAAATTTAATGGAATTTTGTGCGGTTGTGAAATTATTAAAATATCTTTCGCACTTCCAATATTTCAACCAGGATGTGTATCTTAAATACCTTGAGAATAAATGTATGCAAGCATGCCAGCGGTAACAATGACACAGCTTTATATAAAAATATATCTGTTTACGTCTACTCACGCAACCAGATTACAGGGAAGGTCAACTTTATTCCTAGTATTTAGGCATTTGTTCTTGCAATCAGTATTTTATTGTAGTAGGCTAACAGAGATTTTCAAGGAGTGCAATATTATGTGTAATAGATTAGAATTTAGGTATTCTCGCTTTCGATGTAAAACTAATGGTAGGATGGCAATTTCTAAAGCCATGAAATCTACTAAGCCACCAAATTATTTCACCACCTCCACCATGGTACCACAGACAATACAAGCAAAGAATACGTCATCGTCGATTTATTCAATATATATTCTGGATAAAGTTACTATATCTTCATGTGAAATTAAAAATTATTCGTGTAACCATTTGGTATGTAAACATTCCACCGGTAAAAAACAATATATATTACGTGTATTATGCTAATGAAATTTCCTGGTTAATATGGAATTACGGTGACTTAATAAAAATGTATTTATTTCGCGTAAACTGTTTTTTAACTACAATTATTTCGTTAAAATATAATATATAGTGCTTTATGGTTTCCTCGGCGTGCCAGGAGATGGGTTTGTGCTGGTGTTATTACTCAGAAAACAACCTGCATCTGCGTATTCATCTGCTTTTGCTCTTACAGCCTCCAGAGTTGGGGCACAGTATCCGAGAGCGTCCACCATTTCCTGGAAGCCATGCTTTTCATACATTCGCCAGTATTCCTCAACACTCTTTGTCCATCCAGGTGTTGGCACGTTGTTGTCCACCTCGTACTTTGGGGGCTCGAAAAATTCCCTAGCAAAAAGTAACAACATTAGTAACTTCAATTTTACCTCAACAAACGGATTAACTATTATGAATATTTACTGTCTATTGAATGGTCTATCCAGTCGAGTTCCATAAACCGCGCCCAAGTAGCTCCCTTGAACACATGCATCTAAATTGGTCAGTTGGTTTTGAATGTCTGAAGTGTCAAAGGCCATTTCCCAAAGTGTCATTCCTTTTCCTACTGGAAAGGGGTACATCCTAAAATATTTCAAAATAAAATCAACTTTCTTAGAACTTTGACTTTTCAATTTGCTATAACCATCACAAATTCTTACCAGTGTTTTTCCACAAGGGGCTGTACAAATATCTCATTCATCCCCTTTACATACAAGCTATAGTGAAGCATATCCTTCACAAAATAGTCAAAGCAGTATGCATGCACGAATTGTACAGCGGACCAGGCAGCCTCAATAATTGGATCATATCGCCCCCACCGGAAGGATATAGGCTCTAGCCGATGTGGCATGGTAAGATTATTTTTCAGGTCCGTGATGGTTTGCGCCACGTACTTGTCCTGACACGTTGTCCCGTTGATAACAAAATAGGGCTCCTTCTCCCTTTCACACTGATCCAGGATCTTCATAATGCGCTTTAGTGGAAGGACGTTCATATCTGGAAAGTTGTCATTCATCCTTCGAAATTCTATCATTGCGCGGAACACCAGTGTGTAAAAGGAGGTCTCAATGAATGGCGAGCACCTTTTGTGAATCACGCGCATGGACTTGGCCAAAAGTCTCATCAGACTTGTCATGGGCTGTGTGAGAATGGTGGTGTTTTCCATGAGAAAATCCAACCTATGGACTTCGCTACTATTGAAGCTAAGGTCCTCATCGAACTCGTCCTCGTTAATAATTTTGATCAAAATTAACTTTGTAATCTCTGTATACTCCTTGCGATACTCCTCCTTGACCGTGTCATTTAACTCTTCCTTGTCTATGAATATTTTCGTTGAATCCCAATATTTTGGTTCTACCCACTCGGCTAAGCAGGTTTGATTGCATTTCTCATAGGCAGCTAAAAAGATGAAATATTTTATCAATTTCTAAATTTAAGTCAAGTATAGGACTATATTAACTGATGCATACGATCGGATCCATCAGTGATTCCGCTGCTATTATCCGCATCGAATGTAATCAATTGAAACTATTGAAACAATGAATTAGCCACTTGAACTTTCAAAAAAATAATGATGTATAATGATTAATGCTTACATCGTGAGGACCCGTAAAGTCTTGAAAATCCGGATCTAGTTGGTGCAGATTTGAATCTTGCTCGCAAACGTTTTCGCTGAGGTATGTCCTTAAGCAAAGAATACAAACTAATTGCAAAATTGCTTTTATTTCATTTAGGTAAAAAATATGCTTAAAGTTTTACTCCATGTTGGGAACAGCATCCGCCTTGTAGTAGTACATGCAGCTAGCTTTCACAATATTTCTGGCAACAAATCCCCCTGGACAGTCTTTGTACAAAATGCGTTGTGGTCCATGATAGCAGAATCGGAGCTCCCCCGCGGAGCAGAATAGCAGGTAGGAAGTGAGCAGCCAAAGTGTCAGGTACAAAACTCTTTTCAGTGCCAGAAAGGGCAACCTTGAGGAGGATCGGACCATCCTATTTTTATACTGAAATTAAAATGCCAATAATCCTAAGAAAAGGGGAAAAGGCGACTCTTTCAGAGTGGAATTGTACTGCAAAGTAATAATCTTTCCATATGGCTGCATGGATTTCGAAAGAGGTTTAGATTTATTTTCTGAATATTCATCTTTGCTGATTTTTTTGTGCAATAGTAGCTCTTATGCAATACATGAAACAATGAACAAAGCTTTGTATGAAAAAAATAAATTCAATATTGTGTCCAAGGTTAAACGATATTTTATTTGATACACACATTTAAAAGGTGTTTACCACACATTCATTTATATTTAATTGCAATATAAAAATATGGTACATTGCACAAGTTTGGTGAATTCTTCAAATAGATGCTTGACCGTTTTAACCTACAAAATATTTTGAATCAATTAAAGCTGATTTTAGGAATGCTAAAACATGCAAAATATGTCATGATGATGATGATGCATTTAGAGCCTCTTTAATCCACTGCCATGAAGTACGGATACCGTATGCCAATGTGCCGTGGCATTCCGGCAATCGTCATCACACGGCTCTCCTGGATGCAAAATCTCGTGCTCCACTTTACGATCCGCATAAATTTTGTTATCCCGGTAACGTTGGTATTGATAAACGGATTCCCAGAGTAAGTTCATCATCTCTTTTCCGAAACCATGATTCTTCCTAAGGTCCGCTACCAGTTTTCTGGCCAACTCCATCATCTTCAAATTCATGCATGTGGCTAGAGTCTCCACCGTGCATCTGATCCAACCGGGATATATGCTACCCCCGTAAATGTAATACAGAATAAATCGTATACTCCAAGTCGTCGCGTTGTCTATCAACAGGACAGTAAGCAGGTTTTCGTCAGAATGTTGATCATCTTTCTCATTTTCCTGTACGGTTTTCCGTATAACGGAGCTGTTCCCTGCATAATAGCATAATTTGAAGAGAAAGTGTAGGTTTTGGTACATTAGGTAGGGTATTTTTGTATTAATATTTTTACATACTCATGAGTAGGTACTTGTGACAGAGGAAGTAAGATTTACGGTCTCCAGCGTAAATGATACATGAGTAGTAATGGTAGTTGCCACATTCCACAAAGCACGTCTGTAACAAACTTCGATACTCGCTTGAAATGATTTCCGTATACTGAATGGGCTGCATAAAATCACTTGCAACGCAGCCGATCACATCATAAATGGCCATAGCTATGAGGTCAAATTGGAAATTCAAGGTTTCGCCCACTAAAAATTCCTTCAGGTTTCCAACCGGGACTTTGTCAGGATTCCTTATATTGAGTGATGTTGGGTTCACAGTCCACGACCACACCACCATAGGTTGGTCGGGCATCAGCAGAAGTTTGTTGCGCTCCCCAAAGTAGACTGAAAAATTGTTTCATAATAAACTGAAAAAGTTTGCAAACTAAAACGTGGTTAATGCCAGGGCCAATTATAAGATAAAGAAGATACTCACCTCCAGTTATCCACGTCTTATCATTCAAGTCTCCCTTTAAAACATAGGCTTGTAAGCAAAACCTTGTAAGGTTGTCTTCACGCTCAACGCTTTTGATGTAGAGGACTATGTCGAGCCTATTTTTGGGTGCCTCCCATTCGACAGAAATTTCCAGGTGGACTTTAGGACAGGGTTTTGGAAACTGTTGAAATTCAGCGGTAAATTGAGTACTTCCAAGTCTAACGGATGTCTTGTGATTCCTTAAAGTCTTGAAAATCCGTGGAAACTTGTTCAGTGGCAGGTTTTTGCTGCAGCACGGTAAATTTGTCTAAAATCATAGGACATTAAGAAAGGAATGCATTAGTAGCATGAAACGTACAAAGCAAGCAATCAATGAAAACTGAAAAGGACGCAAAATAGATCTCAAGATAATGTTATGCCGAAGCTCATGCATTGCAATAACCATTCGCAACTATCGCAACTTTTTACCGAAAACCGTTGTCGAGATTCTAGTTTTCTGTCAGCAATAGCTTCTCCAATTATTTTAGTCCTTCTGACCTGTTGCCGACAGAGAGCCTGAGTCACCTAGAAGGAGAAAGGTTGAAAACTCGACTTAAATTTTAATATAGAACAATTGCCATTAACATTGGTAATTTGCTAGTTCATACAATACGGAATTTTCAATTCTCAGATGATACGGAACTTATAAATCTACGGAACAAAATGGCTGCCTCAGGGTCATGATTTCTTTTACATATTTACAAAATGCTTGGCTTCCATACGTAGGTGCACATAGGCTCTTGAAATTTTTCTTCCGGGGGACAAATTTCAAAGCTTACCACTTGTAGGGAGAGTGGATAACTTTTTGCCATGTAAGGCAAAAGTTATACTCAGTTATTTTTATCATAATTTTCGTTATTTTTTTCTAATTTTTATAAAATAAGATGCCATTCGTATAGAAATTTTAAGCAAAATCACTGATTAATTGGGCTTGTACAAATTTGTAAAAATCAGTAATATTTCTAAAGATTTTTTTTTATAAATTGGAAGAAAATTTGCAAAATCTGCCTTAAATTTTTTGAAAACTAAAATAAATCAGCGATTCTCCAGCAAAAATGCATTTTGCGTTTAAGGGAAGGGAAAAAAGACACAATTTGTCCTCACATGGTTATCGAGAGTGTGACCTCATCTCCTCGTATGCTTCTCATTTCCTGAGCCTATGCAAGTATTTAGGTGCATGCGTACCTCATTCTTGGTCGCACCAATGTACCCGTTTTTGCTTTGAATGAGTTTTATGAGTGTAGCATTAAATAAAATGTTATTTTTCAAACTGAATGTTTTCTGGAAGTTGAAAAAAGTTTCCAACAAATATGGAAGCAGATAAACGCTAATCCTATATCATGTCATGTCCGCCATTCATATTCACTATTCTACGTCATTCCACATCATATTTTATGGCAATGCCTAAATGATGCTCAATGCTCATGCATGATACAAAGATATCTAGGTATGATGATGCTTACCTTAGACTATAACAAATTGGCATGTAATGTGTAAATTCGGCTTTAAAACTCATGAATAAAATCGTGCATACGTACCAGCCACGGCGAAAAAACATCCAGTTCCTTCAGAGAAATACTCGGGCCCTGATACTCTGAAGTCATTGGACCTGGAAAAGCATACGACCGGGATACCGATTGAGAAACTATAACAGTATCCGGATTAACCGCAGAACTTTCCTTGCTTGCCATGTCTCAAGGTGATCAGTAAAAGTTATGATTGAATTTTCACCATGAACTGTACATTTCTGAGGAAAAAGAAAAATTCGTAAGCGTCAGCACTCAGACTATACGTAGATACCCAGAGGATGCTTCTTCCCCCGTTAAATTTTCTTAGTTTTCTTTCCGTTACACTTTGACAGTCTCTCAGTAGCTTCGACAATACTATTTAATGTCAAGTTTTGTGCCGACGGTAGAACGACCCTTCGTGGCAGTGTCTGTTTGAGCAATTTGCTAATACGTATAAATGTGCCAATTTATTTATGTATTTAAGTTTTCCGTCTACTCTCAGTAACTCGATTCCCAACTCATATCAATGCAGTTTTACTTATTGTTTTTAACTGATTATGAACGATATATGGATATGTTATGAATTTGCCAATATATTTTTTGCATACGATGTATGTAAAAACATATCTAGGCTACCTATACTACAGGCATAACCTTTGTAATAAGGCATTTATTTAAGGAGGTACGTTTTGCTAATAGACGCTGGCACTGGAAGCAGAAGCTTTTTAATGTGGCTAAAGTGTAAAGTTGATGTTTCCTGTGTTCTACACTTAATGATTGTCTGTGGAAATCGGTTCGTTAGAAATGAACATCAGCATAAGTAGCTGCCACAGACAGAATCCCGCTTTGGTTCTTGATTCGTGGATTTGCAAATTGTGGAGGAACCGTTTTAATGTTGTGGAGTGTAAAGCTAATACTCATGCATAATAATATTGTGATCGCTGTCTTCATCTATTTCTTATCCCATTTGTATTGCTTTGTGCGATTACTTCTACTTTTGTCAGGAGCACAATATGATTCTATTCTGATAATCAGAGCCAAAGGAAAGAGTCAAAATATGAATGACTGATGACTTCATAAAGGTTCCATGTTATAATTCAAATAATTTCTTGTCTACATTCAATCGCATCTTTCATTTCGGGACTTTACCATAATGCATGATTTGATTTGTTCAGCTTTAGAAACAACATAGAACGATAAGTTAAAATTTGAACCCAAGTTACCATTTGTCACATAGACACGAAAAATTGCCCATTATGTTGGATTTCAAGATATGATGTCGCCATACTAAAAATGCATAATGGCCTTGTTTTTCTTTGTAGAGTAATTTGTCTGATATGTTCATACTTTTCGATGCTCATTATAACCTCTTTCGTGTACTGAATTTATTTCTTGAAGTTGTTGTTGTATTGCTGTGCTGTGTTCAAAAGTTTCTTTTCGTTTTGATACTTCATCAGCCTTTTTCCATACCTTCATAAATTTTGTTTTAAAGGTTTTTGGAGACCAGAAAATACGATAATGCTACCACGAACTTTATGAAAAATGAAACGCATGAAAGTGTCATGATGAAACTGCATTCATTTTGCGTTGAGACCAAGTTGTGCATTTTAGGTACATCGGCTGCTGACTGACAAAGAAAGCGCATATATGAATATGAAAGGCTTACTTCATAAGAAAGAAATCGTCTCCAGCGCCCCTTTTTTCTTAAGCATTTTCATATCTTCATCCACATCAACCTTAAAACACAAAGTCAAAAAAGTCATAAAAAGTAAGTACGTTGATATGTACCGTTGTTGCCGTCCTTTTAGTTGACAAGCATTCATCACTGATTTCAAGTTTGACTTACAAAAGCAGTTTTAAGCCGTTATCTCTGAGTAAAATTATGTGTACTCATGTTGTACTACCCTAAAACACATTTTTTGTTGTACTCGCTCCTCCAAAGTGCAAAGGAAAAATACATACATAGCACCATTGACTTTCTCTGCAAAAGTTAAGCTGCTTAATGTGTCTTGGTTTTAGTTTGATATGCTATTTCTGATATAATCCTTGGAAAAGCCAAAAACCTATTGTTTAGTAACTGGTACGAACTCAACAAAAGTAAACGTTAATAAAATACTGTCCTATAAAATGTAACACGTTTTTCAAAAAAAAATGTAGGGCTATAGGGCATTAGCTTCTCAGATTTTACGTCTGATTATATTTGTGCAAATATACTCAACAATTATTAGAAGAAGAAAATAATAATGATATTATTATTATTCAAATAGTATCAATACATTTGTCTTAAAATGCTGCTTGGTTTTCTCAGAAAATACGAAAACATCGATATTACGATGATAAACTGGATGATATTATTATTTCATATTTAGACATAAGTCACTTTTCATCATTATCATAATTAAGTTTCTTTCGTTTTATAGGATGAATCCTATGATAAATAATAGTTTAAACATCTATGAAACGTAGATCAAATTCTGCTGAATAACGAACAAAGTGAACTTTTTTCTTGTGATTCACTAACGTTTGAGCCGCCATTTGCATTCCGTATTACGTGTCAATCCACTCTGCGACGACGTTCTGCGGAAATGCATATCATCATTCATGATTCTTCAAATGTTCCGTCTAGTCAGTTCATGAGACTTACAATGCAAGAGACCATGGTATATATTGCATTTTGTACGTGTTTATGTACAAATTCTAAATTCATAATCAAAGTTTTAATAGAAAATAGCCCGAAATTTCGTTATTTGCTCTAATAATATTCAGGATTCAAGATAGATAAATGTGCATTGTGCATGATGTCTATAATTGAATTTTTATCAAAAAAATATTTGTAAAAGCAATTTTCAAGATAATTTTATTCAGACAAAACAGAGTACTGTCCAGACAGAAGTATGAAATATTTTGAATTGTCATTCAAATAAACTGAACATCAATAATATAAATTTTGATCTATCTACGCTACGCATGTAAATGAATTGAAACTTGGTGTAGATCAGATAAGATGAATGTAGATTAAAGTGGATAAAAACGCAAGCACAAATTTTGATCCAATATCCTCCAAGATTCAAGTATTTAGAAGTTAGCGCCAGTTGGTACTTGCATCAGAATTTCATTTTATTTTCTACACACAATGCACAAGAGAGGAAAAACAACTATATATAGTTGCACGTGAAATCCCAGTCATATAACATCCAAGTAGGGATATACTACTAAAGCTCGACAAGTCTACGTCAGCAACGTGCCCATGCACATGTACGACTTCACTATACGAACAACGTGGTAAAATAAATTCGCTTCTCATACATGTATTTCTTCCCAATGCCAAATGAATGAAAGTGGTTTTAGTAATAAAATTGTTACGAAAAGATACCGACAGCGAAGAATTAAAATGAATCATCACCAAACAGTCCAAATTCAGTCAGTACTACGCAATATCTGAAAGATTAAGACTGTGCTAAGACATTCAAATTGCCTGAATTTTTTTTATACATACTATGCATATTCGGGTACTCTTTAGAAATCTTGTGCCACTGGGGCAAATCGGAATAATTCTATAGATTAAGATAGAAAGAAAAACCAAATTCACTAAACGTCGATCGATGTCATTAAAATAAATCGAGTTGATAATTAATTTATCATTATGCTTGTCGATGTTGGATGACGGACGGACGCATAAAATACGGACATCGCCCTTAAACTCGCAAAAGCATACTTCGCATATTCGCATACAACACAAGCAAACAAGAAAGTGAAGCTTCTCAAAGGGTTATTTACACGAGGAATTGTATAGTACTTTTTCAAAGGAACAATTCTCATCATATCAGGATAAATGGAGAGATGAACAAAGTATCTTCTAGCATTTACCACACATCAGAGGAACGTACAAGAGGAATAGAGAATCATGCACTACGTCACGTAAAATTTCCTGTTGACAATTACTAGCCAAAAGAGCATGACTAAGAGCTGCAGAAAAACAACGAAAAACCTCCATTAGTCCCCACACGTAATCGTAAGCGCAAACAAGGTCTAAATAGACGCTGAGCTACTACGCTTCTAGTTTCAAAGCTATTGTTAAAGCTAATAACCTAATGATAAGCATGATTTCAGCAAAATGAATGCTATACGACTAATATAATCAAGCAATACTGTGTACACGAAGGCGTAGTATTTACTCGTTTTGCATTTTAGCCAGAATAACGTGAATAACACAATTTAATCTCTTATCTCTCTTTGCTTCCCCAAGTGATTGGCATACGTGCTCATGTTTTTTCTGATGCAATGCATAGACCCTTTTCATGAAAATGAGAACTTTACAAAAGTGTTCAGTCTGGGTACAAGTTGCCGTACTAATAAATGGTAAATAACGGCTTAAATATGACAATAGACTGCTAAAAGGTCTTTCTTTTTTCCAAGGGTACATCAACCTTAAGCAATATGCATTTCATGCTACTGGTTTTGGTTGTCACATGAAAATCATGTGATGACACAATGGGAGGTCTGCTATTAAAAACTTTTAAGAAGGCAGCCTTCAAAAAGGGTCATCTTGGATCATAAACAAGGGCTTGTATTCTCAGGGAATCCCAAGTTGCCCCACATTCTAAATCAAATCCCAATCATTACTTTTCCATAACTAACTATATAAGTATCGCTTTCAAGAATTAAACTGAGAATATCATGCTATTATATGCATTCATATACAAGTACAAGCCTATAATGCAATTTTTAACGCCATTCCCCTCCAAAGCGCCATGTTATGCATGTATACGCTTGCAGCGTCCTTTTGAAAACTCCGGATGGAGGGAAATCCTTCCAGAAAGAACGCCATAGTCCCAGACTGAATTTTCTACAATAACAAGAGGTAGAACCTTGGACTCACTTCACTCCACTGCACTTACGCTACCAAATACCAAAAAAAAAAATTATTGCTTTGCTGCTTCCCATTCCCAGCCAAGCTGAATTCCTCGTGACCGTACAATTGTGTAGCCCATCGTCAATTCATCGAACCAGAGGCGTGCATACCGCCCTGTGTATACCCGCCACCCTCCTTCCACCACCTTGCTGTCCTCGCTCATCTTAGCGCACTAACACGCAGTGAAGATAGGACACGAATTTTCATGTAGGTTGCTACTTAGCCACCATTACCATATCACAAGCCAGTTAACATTTTGCAAGCAAGAAAGTAAGAATATCAGAAAGTTTTTAGAGCATCTCTCTCTTTGTGTGTTACAATATTACTGAAAAAAGTTCATTTTTGGAAGAAGAAACCATTCATTCATTTTATTAATTGATTTCAAGCGATTGAAATTGTGTGAAAAAAGCCATGATTACGCAACAGATACATTTATCGATATGTGACCAGTCACTGGAATTTTGCTAAAAAAAGTTCTTGTGAGTAGAAATTTTTTGGAAGTTTTTGAAAAGGGGCACACGTGTAATTACATTCATAAAAATAAAATTTACAACGTTTTTTGTCCTAGAGTACATCGTCCAGTCTTAAAGTGTTTTTGTGTGATTAGTCATTCATACAGTGAATGTCCTGATCTTGTTGAGTTATTGCATCAGACAACAAAGAACCTTTTATAAAAAAAAGCTGTCCGTTTTCTGAAGAGCAAATAGAAGAAAAGTTCGTAAAAACTGATTTCCAAGTCAATTGTGCCAGTGAACAAGTTGGAAACGTCGAGTTTATCAAATTTGAAAGCGTAAGTGTGCATTGAGCTTATTTAATTGAATTTTAATTTGGGTTTGGTTTGTAGCATATGCTAAACTGTTGCTGGTTTCCTTGTATGGTTTGCAGGAAAAGCTGGTCTCAAGTCAACTTTGTGAAACGCCCCAGTACTCAAATGGAGTGTTGTCTCTGTCAGCTTTGGAAACAAGAGTCTTGTATTTCCGTTGATTACCAGAGTTCCGTTACTGTTGACGAAATGCTTATGGGTAGAGTTGAGCCAGAAGTTTGTCAAAGTTGTTTAACAAAGGATAACGTTTCCTTGATCGCGTCCGCCAAAGCCATTTCTTATCATATTAATAATACAGCAGAAGCTTACAAGCATCATTGTGGCACAGAGAATTTAGTAGTTGGTTGTGATAATATTTGGAGTAAACTTGATTTCGAACTACCAACAGACTTTTCTATAGACAATATGATGAATTTGTTTGATAGCAGGAGAAATAGTGTACCACTGGCAAGATGGTAAAGTAAATTCACTAGTAGTGGTCAACAATGTAGGTTATAATTAAAGTTAGGCATAAAAATAGGTTATATTAATCTTTGCAAGTTGCCAAGATGCTGTATTTTTGTTAAGCTAAACTTTTAAAACACACATCCTTTTGATAGTCAGGATGTCTTTTCCTTGCGTATTTAAAATGCTATACTAAGAGTAAAAACCGTTTTACTATTCTCTACTACGAGTCTATAACAAGATAGAAAACATGTCAAAAAGTGAGAGAAGAAAGCTTTTCCAACCAATTCCACTCTCCTCAATTTTGGATCCAACTTACCAAGCGCCATTCTCCAAATTGGAACAATTTCAAGTGGACATGGACATCTCATCGAAGCTTAATGGGAGGCCGCAACCCAGCGTCTGGCAAAAGCTACAGTCAAGCCTGATTAGTGCAATGTCAAACTTTGTCATTATGTCGCAGCCAATTTTTGGATCCACGGGTTCAGTAGCAGCTATGAGCCATCGAGCTGTGCACAGCATGCCGTTAGTGCCCTGGAAATCTTCTTCCTGGAAACCCTGTGAGCTACTCATTAGCGAAGAAGTGAAAGATAGTCAAGCAACGAGTACATCCGCAGAAAATCTGGTACCTGAGAAATCCCTCATTCATTCAGTTCGGAGTGGTCTCCAGTGTCTTCGCTATCTGGCTACCCATCCTTTACAAAGTTCTGAAGAGGACGAGCCAAAGCAAAGTGCAAGAACGCAAACGCCAACGCGTCACTACATCGACTGTCGTAAGCAAAACAACAATATTCTGCTGCCTACAGTTGGATACTCAATTGTTGGTGAAGGTGCTCTCTTTTTTCCGCAAACTTCTACTGCTGACTTTACTTGTCGATACTCTTTCTCTGCTCCTACAACCCCTACACATCATTACTACAACACGTCTTCAAAGCCTGTAGTTTCAAATCTCTTTTCTTGGGCGATGAGTGGGCTCTTTCTTGCGGCTCCACTGCAACATCGGTACATGAACACTCTTTACAACAATTATTGTATTTTCTCTCCCGTGCATGCTAAAGGTGCTGAAATCAATACCACCCTGCGTTGTCCCCAAAAACCCTGTGAAAGTATGGAGAAAGCAGCAATTCCACCACGTTCCGCAAAAGCGGAGGGCAACATTGAAATCTTCATTTGTTCATCGCTTCCTACTGCCCAAGACAATAAGTCGGGAAAGGATAACGTGTCAAGAAAGTGCATACTCTCATCTTCTCCAACGAAAGCAATGTCTGTTCCAAACTCACCTGCCAAGTGTTCTAGTTCACCGGGAATGGGAAGCAGCGGTTGCATACGATTTGAATCCAACTGGCCAAGTATGAATGACGAGTTGAATAGTGGGAGTGGGCGAGCCAATTTCCATGCCGTGTCTTTGTGCTCGTCCTCCTCGAACCTAAAAGCAGGCACTGTCACCTTTTCCTGTTCATCGGCCATGAGTTCCTCACCAAGAGCAATGATGTCGTCAGCACGCTCCAGAAGATTTCAGACCGAGTCAGAGTCCTCAGCAGACTCCTTTGTTGAGTTCTCGGCTTCGGTAGAGTCTACTGATAGCTTCTGTATTGTATTTGAGTCAACGGGCGGCTGCAATGAGGATATTGAAGATGATGAGGAGTGGGAGGATGATGATGATGAAGATGATACTGATGAGGATGAAGACCAGATTTTTAACTACTCCGGTGCATCCGACGACCTCTTTGTTGATGGCTACATCTTTCAAGCGGATGGCATTGACTTGAACCATCCTTCCGGTGACCAAGTTGACTTGTGTGGAGGCAGCACAGTAAAACCACGCAAGAAGAAAACGGTAAGTGATTAAATAATGAGCATGTTTTGTATTTAGTTTCGTGTTTGATGCTCAATGTTTGGATTTTTTTATACAGGTATCATTTGATGAAGCACATTTGGAAAACATTATCGAGTTCGAGGATGACGACAAGTCGAAAAGTTGTCGGGAGATGTATTGGGAAATGCAGGCAAGGGACCTGGCTCGATTCCAGGATAGAATCAAAAGGACTGGCGACATACTTGAACCGGTGCTTGACCCTGCACACCGATTGAATGTATTTCAGCAGAGATTTAGTAATGTGCAAAACAACTAAATCCAATAAGCTAAAACGATGAACCCATGTGATTTTTAATTCATTATCTTTTTAATAATGGTCTCGCTTTCACACTGATTCATATCTATTTTTTACATTAATTTCACAATGTAAGTAGTTCAGCTACAGAAGTTCAAACTCTAGTGCCCACACGGATGATTACATGTATACAGAGTTAATATACCAATTGCTTTATTTTGTTACTTGAATTTACTGGAATTTGTGCATTTTTTTCAAAAGTACACAGAAGTACACACTTCACAAAAACATTTGTACTGAAATAGTTAAATGTTAAAGGATACGTTTTTTTCTGCAAACCTTGCTAATTCTTAGTTTGCCTTGGTTTCCTTACTTGATGAAATACTAATAATATGGAACACTATTCAATAATCAATAGATGAATTGATTATGTTGGACATGTAAATTGTAAATTGCGCTACTAATTTAAGTTTTTTTTGAATTGTGATAAACTAGAAATTGTACGGATAAAAATAGATTTAAGAAATAAATAATATGTAAGTAAAAATATTATATAGTTCACTCAAGATACGTAACAAAAAAATACGGATGCTATGCATTAGGTGTAACGGTAAAAAAAATTCGTGCTTGGGGTATTATTATTACTATTATTTAGCATTATAAATTTATAACTCATCATTGCATATTTAGAACGAAATGAAATTGTTCGAGTATTTTGATGACCTCAGAATAAATGAACGAAAATATCTAATAATCAATTAATTTTGGCAGTTTAACATTTACAATTATTTGATGAATTCTTCTGGGAGCTCCAGATCTTTTCTGAGTATTTTGAGCAGAAACTCTGGTCCTAAAACGAACAAATCAGACTGAGCGTCTTGTTCCTTATTTTCATCCTCAACTTCCGTTTGGATTTCGTCTTTTCTTTTGCTGTCAGCAAGGGATTTTATCCACTTGTTAAAATCATTGCAAATCATATCAATGCATTCTAAGGCTAGTTCATCTTCGCTCTTTTGATAGCCCGAAGGATCATATACTTTGTACAGTGGATTGGTTACGCGTCTTGATAGATTTACCACTCCACTAACATGTTTTGCTTTGGTAGCTTTCCTTTCCCCCAGTTTTCTACCAAAAAAGTCGCTAACGTTTTTGTAATCTTGGAACTTGTCCAGTTCTCGATCAATATCATCTTCGATTCGATGAATGTCCTTGCCAAGTCCGCGTTTAATGTTTGTACGTGAAGCTTTTTTAAACGCAAACTTCTTCAAAACAGGGAAAGGGTTAACGGGTTCATTTGCAATTTTCCCAGCGATGCTCAATAATGGATTATCTAGATCTGGCAGAGACTCCGCTTTCACAGTTTCTACAGAGCTTGAGCGGGACCTTAAACAGATCATCAGATCATGAATCATAACAAATTAAGAGGACACCATATTTGCACCATTTTCAATATTAATTACCTTACACCTGGAATGGCATATCTACCAGAAATTCTTTTGCAAACTGGCATTTGCGAACATGTTTTGTGAAGATGATGACCACCGTCGTCCCTTTTCAACTTGTGACTTTCTCCAGGGAATACTACAAGGGGCATTGATACTTGCTCATATTTTTGCTGGGCCAATATGACATTTTCAAGCAGGCTTTCTTCAACTTCCAAAGCCGAAACACTACCTTTGCTAGTAACTCCATAACGACTAATTAAGCTGTCCGGTTCTGCAGTATATAGGGTGGTACGAGTAGAATCAAAGGAGCCAATCTGACGCAGTCCCGGAAGCACAAGCTGTTGAGTACCGCCACGGAGGAGTACCTTTTCATTTTCGCTTTTCACCCTGGCCCGATAATTAGCAAAATGCTGTTGCACATTGTCACACGAACTGCTACTTGGATCCTCAGTTGAACTGGACTGTAAGCCCTTGCTAGTACTCCATGATGAACTTGGTCGTAAAATGCTGGAATCGTTCCCACTTTCAGATTTAATTGTAGTGGAGGCAGTGTCACCAGCAGAAGGCGACGCAAGCACGGAAAAGAGGTAAGCAAATTGCTCTGGGGCTATTTGAGACCGCAGTTCATCCAGGGCGTTTTCATACTGCTGATAGTAATGATAATGCAAAGATTCCATGACGATGAACTTGATTAGCTAATTGAGAAGAATCAGATGCGACATGGGCATGTACTAGTATCAGTTATGTAAAAAAAAGATGCTCAGCTCGGCTTGTTAAATCGATAGCAGCTAATGATATCTCCAGACTACGGGGCGTCTTGAGAATGTTTGTCACTAAGCCTGTTGTTGTTATGCTGTACTTGTACATGTGCAGAAAACCTCGTGGATTTTGTGTACTTGAAGGTCATGTTTATTGCCAAGTTATTAAACAGATCAGCACTTGTTTATCCGATAATCATCCTTTGATCATGCGACACGGGGCCTGTGTTACATAACCAAAGTCCAAAGATAATTAAGATGTTTTGCAAGATGAACATGAATAAATTGCAGTAAAAAATTGAGTCAGCGTAAATTGCCAAATTTTATTTAAAATACCAGTCAGTCAACTTGCTCGTACCAGTTGCAATTTTGCAGGCCCTACAAAGACATGTCGCCTATTTGCTCAGTAAACGAAATGGAGGATGGAAGATTATTTCAGAAGATAGAGGATCCCTTGCCTCTACTTCCCATTTTGAAGAGTCGTCTACCACGTTCGGGTCCCGTAAGTTTAACTGCTTTTTGTCCTCTTGTTCCCAAGTGCCCTGACAAACAATATCTTCCAAATTGGAATATCAATCTCCATTTGTGTTTTCTGTTTTAGATGGTCAATCAGCTAATGGTATATGATGACTTTAAGGACAATGGAAAGTTCAGTGCTTACACCTTCAAGGATACATCCGATGAAGTCGATTCCGAAAATGGACATCATGAGCAGGACGTTTCCAGCAAACTTTGGATTTTATTCAACTACAAGCGTGATGTACTAATAATATTCATTATTTACTAAATAAGTAAAACCAACTCAACTTAAACGTGTACTTGCTCAATTTCCTACAGGACTGGGGCAATTGTGTGACGATATCATCACCAGTTCCAAACTCCGAATCCATTTCAGCTCGGGTGAAACATGCGTTGGAACACAGCTTCCCGTTCTCTTGGGGTGAAAAGTTTGTGCTCCTGAATCTTGACCACAACATTTCAGACTATTTAGTCACCTTGAATATGCGCAAGTTTGGAAATATTATCAAAATATTTCCCTGCCACTTGTTCTACATGTCTCCCAAAGACGCTGCCAACATTGAAGTTCCAGAGAGTTCCGCAGTTACAGTTGGACCTTTTGATCCCGTTCGGGGTGCAGACTTTCTGATGAAAAATTGGGACTATGCCACCCCAGAAACAAGAGAGTATGTCCTAAGCACCGTGCCGCATCATGTATCCTCTGCAGCTTATTTACCTAATGGAGAAATTGTGTGTCTTGCGTTTGCTGCTCCTTACGGAAATGTGGGCTGTTTGGTAACTCACAAGGACCATCGCAGAAAGGGCTACGCGTCCCTTGTATTGCGTTATCTTTACCGTGAGCTGGGAAAACGGGGATTTCATATTTGCTTGGAAACCGCGCTGACAAATTATGCAGGCATTGGACTTCACACTTCCATTACTCCCGACATTGTTGCAAAAGTGGATTACGTTTGTCACGATACGCTATGATAAAAATGAAATATTTCCAAAAAAAATAAAGAAACACATACTGATATTTATGGTAGCTCTAGTAATACTCAATTTATTTCTCCAATTAAAACCAAATTAAAAGAAGAGTACATTTTTACAAAAGATTTACATTTTACAACAAATTTAGGTGCTTAACAAAGCTTCACAAAATTGGCATATAATGTTGTGGTAATATAGTCATAATAGCAGGAAACACGCGTACACAATTTTGTCAATTTCATATATCATGAACCAATTTTGAACAAGCAAAAATGACATAAAATAGTAACTTTTAGTGAGCGATTATGTGGATAAAATTGTTTCCAGAGAATTGAAAAGCACAAAAAACCACGCATAACAGAAAATTATATTAAGTAACTTGCGTCTGTTGAGTTGACATGTTAGTAGTGAGATGATTCTTGAGGTTTTTGTGCAGTGTAGTTAACATAAAAACTTTTAAAGACAGAAGTAAAAAATTATATGAGAGAACAGCTAATTTTTTCCTGCTAACAAAATATTTGCATGCAAATTAAACCTGATTACCATAACAAAAAACAATCAAAAAAGTCTAGAATATATTATATATATTTTTTGCATACATAGCATTCATTCAAAATGTTATTAGCACACGAACATTAGATTGACAATTTTTACTCACAAGTCGAAAGCTTAAAAAGTTTATTTTTGAACAATTAAAAGTAGTAATGATAGCATATTATTTAACATTATATACCAGATTTTTTTTTACAAAATATACAACAACCTTTTATAACTAATATTGCTACAATTAATGATAAATAACGAAAAAAGTGTGAGTGGCTACTTGCGCTACATTCAGCTATTTCACCACCCAACGCCAATCCCGTCGTTGTAGAAGAAGAAAAGGGTGTTTTTTAATCTTCTAAAAATAATAAGGATATGTTGTGTCTCAATTGGTTGGGTTGCAAAGAACCAAGTAAAAATACAGCTAAGTTAGAAATTAATTGTAAAGCTTAAATCCTATCTTAAAGTTAGTCGTCTCTACTTTATAGTGTTCGTCGTATAGTCTACTTGTCAAATCAACATGTATATGACGATAAGATTTAAACACACACCACAGCGATGAGCTATATTATTTTTTGACAATTTTTTATGTACGAGTACATACAGGGATTATCAATTTAGTTAGCTTATAGGTTGCTCATTAACTCTAACGTACAAAATAATAGTCATAAAATTAGTGGCAGAGCAGCGACGTTTTCTGTCTAGAATTATATACACAGTGATTTACTACCTGATCTCCATGAAAATCTACTTGTTTTCAAATTAAGAGAATCGAATATTAAAATAATAGTCAATAGTAATGATTAATAACAGTATTTATACTTACTAGAACAAACTAACAAAGAACTTTTTTTACTTCCTCGACTGATACTGGCTAGACTATCTTAACTTCTTCATATCATATAAGTGATATAAGTAAAACTTTGATTGCTTCTTCCTCTTTTTTCTTTTTGGATTGGCTTTTTACGGCCAGCTTTTATTTTTATTTAAAAATCTCAAGACAACAATCATTTGACAAAAAATCTTTACTCATGATTACTCTTTTTTGTAAATATGAATATTATTATTACACTGCTTATCTGGTAATGAGTGCAGTAATTAACATGATAAGATAATGTAGTGAAATATATTACTATTGGCTACTGAAATATTACTACGCTCACGCATTTCTACTACACGTACATAATAACAAGTTGAATATTATTAATTAGTAGTTACTATTAGTGGTTATATAAGATACTTGTGGACGAACACAGGTCATCCATGATCATAATCAGATTCTCCGTCGTTCATCCTCAATCAATCATCAAAGCAACCAGAAACCATTTTTACCTATGCACACTCATCATCATCATCTCAGGCATTTTGCTAGTCAAATCGGCTTCACGAACCTTCTCTATATTACATACACCTAATACACCTACACTTAATTCGTTCTATTTTTAGTTTGTTAGACTGCCGAGTTTTTCAGCAACAGCCGCGTAATATCAATTCCTACATAGTTTTCCCCTAAAAAGTGGCAATGTTAATAAGATTATTATATAGTAACATAGGAGAGTATATTGATGCTGGGAGAAAAATAAGGACGATTTGAAGAATATTTTCCCCAAAAAAATCTCTAAACGAGCTAATTTTGAATGGAATTTGCAGATTCTAGAGTGTTGTCATTTCTGACGAAAGAGCATTGCCAGGACCTCTAATGTCCTCGAGGTTGATTTCTGGCCGTACCAACAGCTTGAATTTCTGTAGTGGGGCGAATTGAAAAATTATTGACAGTTATGTGGGATGACAGAATTACAACTACAAAAAAATGCAACTTCTTGTGCCAAATTACCGTTTCAAAGTCTCCAGGTGTTTTACGCCACAACCAGATAGCATAACCGGGTATACAGAGCATGGAGGTGAGGGCAGTAAACCAACCAAACAAGTGGGCAACGAATGGGTAACGATAGTCCATGTACTTGATTTCAGACCATGAGATTAAACTGAAAAAGAAGACTCCCTAGGATAGAATTAGAAAATATCAAATATTATTTAGCTTGCTAAACTGACAACAAATGTATTAGTCTTATAAGTGTGCATACACAGCAAATGGTCGGGGTAGAAATGACCCAGCAAAACTTCCACCAGGAAATCGGGTAATATCCAATCATGTCACGAATAGCTTCGTAAAATCTATTGACACCAAATCCCCATGAGAAAGCAATGCATTCGAAGAAGATGACCCAGAGAAGAACCAAACCGCTGACAGCGTACGAATCGAGAAGTTGAAAGACGTACATTCCACCCTGTCATACAAACACATTTGTATGAATTACAACGATGCGTTAGTTTATAATTAATTATGATAAATGACTTTTTGGAGCAGATTTCATGAGCAAGACGAGCGTTCTCAAGATAAAACGGGACATACTCTAGTGACGCATGCCAATCCGACAAAGTAAGAGATCACACAGACAATTGCAATGAACAGTTCCTTGTTGCGCCGCAACGTGTGTGGCCACTCATCCACCATGGCGGTAATGAATCCTTCAAGAGTGCAAAACTGGGAGTCGAGCCCAATAAACAGCAACATGACGAAAAACAGACAGGACCAGAGTGTCGGCCACGGCAGCTCAAGTACGGCAGATGGATACACCAAAAATGCCAAACCAGGCCCTATAAATCAGTTTTTTTTTGTTAGTTTAAGCATGACAATGACACAGATACGTGCAGAGTGTCTGGTTTTTTGCATTTTCCCTGGTTTTTTTACTTCCTTTTTATGAGTTTGCTACTTTCCAATTTTTTAAAACCATCAAAATCAACCCACTCACCAGAGACGGCTACCTCAGAAACGGGCTTGTTCTGTGTGTGCGCCATGAAGCCAATGACGGAAAAGATGACAAAACCGGCAAAGAAACTGGTACAGGAGTTGATGCAGCAAACGGTGAGAGCATCCTTGTACACGTTATTATTGTACTTGTTGTAGGATCCGAGGGCGATTAGAGTGCCGAGACCAAGACCGTAGGAGAAGAAAATTTGTGTGACAGCATCTACCCACACCTGCGAGTCACCCAATTTGCTCAGATCCGGATTGAGGTAGTACTTGATTCCCATGAGGGCTCCAGGCAGTGTGATTCCACGGATCAACAGCACGGTCAAAAGGACGTAGGGGAAGAGGGCAGTGAAGTAGACAACCTTACCTGTCCATTTTACACCCTTCCAGATGCAAAAGTAGCACATGATCCAGACGAGCAGCAGAGTTCCGGCCAGTTCCCATCTTACCTCACCCATGTCTTCCACACCCGTTGAAATGTTGAGGACACGCCGTCTATGAGCATAAAAACATGACCATTCGATCAAAGATCATTTTACAGTTCCAAAGTCTAAAAATATGCTCATTTATCTCACTCCCAGAATTCCTTGACGGGATCCGTGAGATTCCTCAGCGGAATCCCAGTTCGTCCCCCGATATTGCAAAGTGTGACATTTATTCCATTTACAAGCTGGCTCGTGCAATGATCCTCACGGCGAACCGTTTGATTTACGCAGAGATCGGTGTTCCATTTGTTATTACAGTCACTCCATGGCAGCTCTGCGGCAAAGAAATTCTTTCAGTTTTTGAAAACATTTGAATGTACAACATGTTTGTACAGTATGCAAATGGACAAAATTGAGTGATTCTTGAGTTTCTTTAACTCGAATCACGTCCACATTCTCTGGAATTCAAATATATTCCGGCCCATTCAACACGTTTTCTAAGCTCTCCTTTGGCACGAATCAAATTAAAAAAGTTGAAAAAATGATGATGCTCATGATGATGTTGGGCGTGTTTCGTTATCACATAATAGTACATTCATGCTCCTGATACACATCTTTTCCCTCTTAAATCACTAGAATAATTGCATTTTGTTCACAAAAATTGCTCCATCCCTGCATTATATGGAAATATGGCAAAAGGCCATGTTCGGCAAAAGTTGCAACAAGTCTGAGAAAGAAATGCCATAATATCTAACCCTCTCATCTTCTTCTTTTTTCATCCGCTTTGTCCAGAGTCATTAATCATCCGTCATGTATGTACCAGGCTTATGAACTTATGAGTGATCATCTTAATCAAAATAAACTGCTGCTTTTTACAAGGCACGTCTACATATTTTTGCTAATATATCAATGAATCTACAAGGAGAATGTAAAACATGTCTTGATGGTGGTACTTGCTGAATTATTGAAACTCATACATAAAACTTGATATCTCTTTGAAAGATCACATCTGCATCTCTGGTTTCTTCATTATTATTGCTTTTAACATCATCATGAAGAAGATCCCGCATGAGAAACTTTTAAGAACATCTAAAGTTTTTAAGCGTTTTTTAAGCAGCGGCAGAAAATTCAAGACAAAAAAAATTTGTACGTTTTCAACCCAAGCTTAACCTAACATAACCAATTTTAGCTTGCGTACAGGGTGTTTCGACTCTTCATCAGCAGAAAAGGAATTTTTTGTACAAATTACAGCGTGAGCATGTGTATCTTGTCTACTTACTTGCACTGAACGACATAATGAAGTAAAAGATTGCCCAAGCCAACACGACGATGTAATAGATGTTCATCCAGCATGACATTACTGCCGCCGCGTAGCCCACACCTGTAATTCATAATGAAAATAATCATAATAATCAAAGAGGCAGTTTTCATTAGCCCAGGCAATCAAAATCAATATTATTATGGAGCTAAAATACATATTTCTCTACTGTATGTATGTAAATCATAATGTGTTTTTACCCTTAAATATCGGAGTCATTCTCCATACACCCAGTCCACCAATTGTCAGAAATTGGCCTACAGCTAACTCCATGAAGAACATGGGTATACCACCCAGAATCACCGTCATCACGTACGGTACGAGAAAAGCACCTACAAATGTTTTACGCAAATGAGTTATGGCTTTGCAAATAGTAAAATTCCATTTTGTAACATTCCAAAATATGTACATGATTTCGATGAGAATATGGTGGTGATGATGCATAGGCAATAATATATCATCTTGCTGTAAATTCCATTAGTTTTACTATTCCATTTTGCACTTTTTTTTGGAAAATAAAATCGTAAAAAGGAAAGCCTGTTTATTTGGTTAGCCAACCTTCGCATTAAACTTGACAAGTCTTAAAGTTTAGGGTCAAATCAATCATCATGTACAAACATCAGTTTGTGGGTATGTTTGTTATCGGTTCAGAGAATGTGTGCTTTGATTTGGAACGAAATTATTGCAAGCAGAAAAATATAAGAGATGAAAGATTTTTTTGCGAACACCAAAACACGGCTTTCTATCAATCTAGAGTATTTTACACGTTTAAGAACATGTCTCTTTACTAAACAGCATTATGTATTAGTTGCGAAGGCCATGATCTTTCCGCGCATACATGATCATGATGATTGATTATGCAAAGAAAACAGAGCAGAAACCTGTCAATCATAATATTGTAATCGAGATAAATGTGTAAATTTCTTTTAATTTGAAGTTGGAATTTACAGCGCGACAACGCATGGACACTTTTGGCACATGACCTTCTTGATGATGACGAACAACATGAGATGATAATGTGGCTTATTCTTACCTCCTCCGTTTTTGTAGCAAAGGTAGGGAAATCGCCACACGTTACCCAAGCCAATGGCAAGACCAACGGTGGACATGATAAAGTCTAGTTTGGACGACCAGGACCCCCTCTCAGGTACATCCTTGTCCTTGTCCTCGTGAAGCTGGGCGACTATGGTGTTCGTCATTTTGGGAGATGTTGCACTGCCTGACTCACTTCCGTTCAACTGGTTAATCTCCATTGCCAGAAAAGGCTGTTGAGCAGATGATGACGTGCCACCTCCGGGCTTGTCGGTCATCTCCTTTCACTCCAAACCCCCCACTACTTTCACCACCTCCCTCCTTTCTCTTTCCCTCCCGGCGTCACTTTCTCTCTCCGCGAGCGCTTTCCCTGCCACACACACACACTTTGGTGTTTCACACCACTTTTTCCGCTTAAAAACAAAAAATGAAAAAATAGAAAGCACTTTAGATATGATACTCTACACGATAATCACGGCGGATTTCTTGGTACTGGGGTAAGTCGTCTGACGATATTACTTATCGTGTTATCGACTCCTTACACCTTCACCACACATAATAACAAGGGCAATAATTTGTTTAAAAGGGAAACTGGGATTATCCGAAAAAATTCATCACGCCGAGGGCTAGTCAACTTGCTGCTTCATACATTATGGAGGTGGGTGCACACTTTAACGTGAAAATAATGAAAATATAGGAATATATCGGTGTGATAGAGAGAGAAAAAACTGGTGACAGTGACAAAACAGACAATTAAGTGCGGCAAAAAAACAGACCGTACTACATTTCTCGCGTAATGTACTTTTTTATGATGGCTCTATTTTGCCGAGTGAATTGTATTTAGATTTTTTTTAGCATTTAGTATATCAACCAAACACACAAGAAACTGTAGCAGCAGCAGAGCGTAGGCAACACCAACTCAGTAGCGGCTCCGCTTTTTACAACTTTGTTCACAGAACAGCAGAGCTTTTGGTTCGTTCGCTTTTTGGTTGGATGGAATGGAGCGTTAAATTGCGGAAGTGTCAATTATACCTCCCAACCCTCCATTTGAATCTAACCGACTGAGAGAGAAAAAAAGTTCAAAGAGATTTGGACACAGTCACCCAGCGACAGAGTCCGTCATCAGTAGAAGCGCTTCAGCAGACTGAGCTTCCAAAGCCTAGCGCTCTTCACTGTACAATGCTCTGAAGAACAACAAGACACTTTAGCATACAGCCAATATTTATATGAACGAAAATGTCTTCATCTTTTCTGCCTGGATGATGATGTTCATGATGATAGACCTATGGACCATGCGAAAAAACGCTTTTACTCGCTTACATTATGATCACCGTTTTTATTATTATTTACGCGACTAAAGTCTGTCTATTATTAATATACGGGTGGTTGGTGGTGAATATGCCAATGATGATAGGTGATCTTTGTGAGCAGTACTTTCAGCATCATATAGTACAGAGGGTGATGATGGTGGTTGAAATGAGTATCGTATCGCTTCGCTCTCTTTTCATCCTAAATGATGATCTTTTTAAAGCCGCACAATCATGTTCATTTGATGACATGCATAAAATGAGTAATAAGTTGAAAGAGATCATTCTGGTGACCAATGGTCACGCTAAAGAAAATGCCAATGCTATTATTATACACATAAGATTTAAATTAGCATCTCAGAGAGTGCTGCTCTTTTGTTACAACGTAAAAAATTTATGCGGTCTCCTTTTTGTTCTGCAATTAAAAAATCAAGCCAAGAAGCGATAGCAAACTACTTTGTTCCACTTTTCCAGCGTTTTATGTGCTATCATAAAAACCGATCAAAATCAGAATAAGTATCAGGATCAGAATAAAAGATTCATACAGCATACCTACTCATCTATCCTATCTATCGTTTTGTCGGCTTCAACACAAAGCGCACCCCGTTTGACAGGGTTGACTTGATCTTCAGTCATTGGGAAATGTTTATGAGACGATGATAATATTTAATGATCTTAAATTTGCTTTGGAATTTTTACACTTTTTTCAATATACCTAACTGGCAAGTGCTATTTCTTAGAAATTGCAAATTAGTAAGATGCTAGCAAGTTAGCATCTTTGAAATGTGATGCATGTAGGTGTAAACTGCATTTTCTAATTTTGAAGAAAATCAGAGCGTCCTGTGATTCTACATTTCCAACAGGCACGAGTCCTTGACACATCAGAATGATTTAGTAGAGTTGCTTGAGTAACCCTGAAAGAAGCTATACTACAGGGTTCATGTACATATAACAGTATGGCTTTATATGGACAGGCATGTGCCCGGTGTACATAAACTGTTGTGTATCATTTTCGTGTCAGTAGCATTACATCCTCATTAAAGTGAGATTTTCGTGTGGAGAGAGATGATCATGTCGGAATGATCATCTACTGCGACGCTTGGCATGTATGTTTAACGTTGCCTTTACTACTTGCTTGTCATTTAAAAAGCTCTTAACTGTCGACCTCACACAGACACTCAAAATGCTCCTTATTTCGAATTTCGAACGGTGATGATGATGCTCAAGTCGTGATGCAGAGGTGGAGAAAATCAAAGAAAGACATGAAATCAGTTCTCAAATAAAGAAGGAATGATTTATATGTCTGTCTGTTCCAAATTGAATGATTACAGGTACATGCAACGGTCTGTGTTCTGCTACTTCTGCTGGAGCAAAAAACTATTCTTGATTTGACTTGAAAAGAAAGTGACAAGTTCATAAGGAGAAAAAATTGGCTATTATTAAATATTACGTTCTTCAAACTTTTTCCTGTAATATATTATTCCAGTCGAAAGCGGTAACATTTACATGACATTCAATGGTAAAGTGGACTATTAGCAATTTTATGCCTACCGTCCTGTAACAGAGACGTTTTAACTTTTGTAGCTCTGCGCTGCTGTCACTGTACTTTGGATTTGTCAGTGGTGTAGTGGTGTATCTATTACACAGGAAATGATCACTTTACTCATCTAACTGCACAATTACTTGAATGTCTGCAAAAAACGTTTCAGAGCTTGGCTGCTGCTGTGCGACAATCATCACCCAACCAGCGTTCCTCTCGACTCTTTATAAAATATTACTTTATAAAATGCTACTGCATTAAAAATGAATGCTGTTTGATGTCGAGAACAATGCTTTTAGAGGTATATATGCAATTACAACGACCTAATAGGCCACTTGAGAAGTCAGTGCCTCAGCTTTAATTTTAACCGTATGAACTTATCGCTTCGTCCAAGGAAACATATGAAGCCCTTTTAAAAAGGAAATGAGACAAAGAAAATGAGAGAGAAAGCGAACAAAGAGAAGAGACCACTTACCAAAATGCGTAATACTTTCCTTTTCTCTTCCTTCCCGGAATGCGAAATGGGGAATACTTTCCTTTCAAACCTGTTGCTTTTCACTGGTTTCCCTTTCGTTTTTGTTTTCCTCGCCTCAGGAAGGAAAGCACAACAAAAGAACTGGAAGATTTGCCTCAATTTTAGATTCACTCACTTGAAACAGGATGTCAGTCAACCGTATTTTCTCTTTCCTGTTGTTTTGTACTTGTGCTTTATATTGTGTCCCTGCTGATAATAACGGCGGTGGTGGTGGTGGAAGTACGTCAGAGGGCACAAGTTTTAATTTGAAATTCTCAGGCTAAAAAGGCTTTTTAGCCCGAGTACAATGTAAATCACTTTGATTCTCACTTGTTTCCTCACTAGCACACAAAGTTGAGAATGTTGATATTAAATTTATCGATTGTACCAAAATATAGACTTTTCAGAGAATAATGCTACTGCTTTGTAATGACTTGGTATGTTCAACGAGTACAGAAACGAAAAAAGTCTTGTTGCTTGAAAAAATACTTGTCACCTGCTTGAGTTCACAAACTGTGAAAGTACTTTTAAGAATGCCAAAAATTATAATTTTTAAACAAGTAAACTTGGCTAAATACTAGATGTAAGTCTCTTCAATTTCAGTTGAGAGTAGCACAATAGCACACTTTAAAATTATTTTTTGTTCTCGGCTGCCTTCTCCGCTTTCTCTTCTGGTCTATGATATTGTCTATGATATTGTCCACCGCCTATTGTTGTTGTTATTTATATTTAGTTAACGGAAGAAAGCCAGAAGAGCCTCTGAACTGAGGTTTCACTCTTTTAAGAAGACGACCAACGTCAGTTTCAAATTACACCACGACAACAAAGGAATAGCACACCGCAGCACACAGGATTGTGATCATGCCTCGGTGAAGGGTTGCAGCCAAGTGTTGTCCTTCTCCCCAAATGCAAGAGATGAAAGTCGACGCATACACACACAAGTTTTTTCTTTCGAGCTCAACACATGCGTCTATCCACTTTGTTCCATGGGAAAGGGTGACGGTGGTGGTGGCGGCGTCGTCAACGACGTATAATGACGAATGACCATTTGCCAATGCGATGATATGGTGTACAACAGATAGTGTGTGTGGAAGAGGAGGCCCCACTCTATTTCTCTCTTCTCACCCTTTCTTCCTTTGAAACAGAAACGGAGTGTGGAGGAATGCGATGATGATGATGATAATGTGAAAATACCTATTACGAAAAATTGTGTGTGAGATTTCAAGTGTGTTTGTGTGTGCTCACACACGCAGACAAATTTTTATGACCGACACGACACGACACACAATAAAGGAATTGATGATATGGAACTCTGGTACTAAATGGGAGTACTCCCACTGACACTAAAGCCTATTGTGGAGTCCAGTTAGCAGTTATATAATAGTACAATGTGCAATGAAAGTGGCAAGTAGATAGATAGGCGTAATGATGCTGATGTATTTCTATAGTTTTTAAAGTATAACACCAACAGCACCACTGGGCAGCATATTTCAAGCGGAACAAGCATGACGACAAACGGAAGCAGACGCTACTCCATTTTCAAAATGAGGATGATCCTCACAATGAAAAATTATAGAAAACTTGTTCAGCAATATTTGCATAATATAAACATAAAAGTAAGGCACTCTTCTTGTAATTGTGCACCTATAAAATTCTGAACATGCCAAAAAGAAAACGATGAAGAAACTACATAAATAATTAATTTATTTTCCCATGAGTTTATATATAAATATAAAAATTGTGCAATGCATCATGCTTTCATGATCATCATCCCGTCATAATATTGTATATCACAAAAATCTGACTCAACTTTTGCATGAAAAGCGAGCATCAATTTTGCTGGTGTGGAATGTTGAACCACTAATTAGCCAGCAAACTTGTAGTAGCATCCATCGCTTGCATGTACTTGCTCCTCTGCTGCTGCTGTCCATGATTATACCCATTACGATTATTATAATGCTGATGTACTGCTAATAGACGTTCCTTAATGCCTTAAAATACTCACCACCACCGCATATTATTATCATCATGCACGCTTTTTGAATTTTGCTAAGCTAAGGACTCTGAATAGAGGTACAACAGACTGGCGAAACATTTTTTGAGCTAGAGAGCCATCAAATTGGGTTATTAATAACAATGATTTAATACACTACCTAGCTGGTCTCTGGGCAGCAGACAAATTTACAAAATTAATTCTGCATTTTATTTTAGAGAAAAACGGAGGACAACAGGTTGTTGGATAATGTGCACTCCAGTTTTCCTCCGCCTCATCCTCATAAAAACAATTTTAGATATCCTGCCTGTTTTTTTACGATTTTATCTGCTCATGTTCACCAGACAAATCTTGCTTGTGGTCCGATCCGGCTTGTTCTTTTTTATTATTTGCTCCGTGATCCTAATTTTGATGAGTATCGACACCTCTCATCCTGCCCCTACGGTCAATGAAATGGTGATTAGTTTTTGAAGCAGCAACACCTTGTTTTATCCCGAGGTGATTAACGCTGATCACAGCCCACTTTGCTGACCGGAAACAAGAAAGAAGCTTGTTTCAATTTATTTGCTTGCACATCATTGTCATGCATCAAGATCACATTGTTAGAGAGCAATAGCAGCAGGAATGGTTTTTTAACGATGCCATGTAATCGACTCTCTAGCTCTGAAAAAGTGACGGCTACATGGATTATTATGGACATTGCTAAAAATCCCATGTTCATCTCTGTGCTTAACCCATTGCACAGTGGTATAATATATCACCCATCCATCGCCATCCCTCCCTATCATATCGTGATCGTGTGAAAGGGATGCGACAGCTATCCCGACAATTGACCTAGATGGTGTTTTCCTTATTACAGTATTATTTATGACCAATCTAGTACTCTAGTCGTGGAAAAGGGTATAGAGCCAGAGATTTTTTTACTACTCTCTTTGCAACATTTATAAACGTGTACTAAAATCTCATTTGACTGTACTATACGTCCGTCCGTTCCTTTATCGTTTCCTTCGTGAGAGGGAGGAAAGTGGGAATGCTCATTTTCTGAATCACAAAGCAAAGGAGTATAATGATGATACGACGATGATACGACGTGTCAGTGTTTTAAATATGCAAGTAGAGAAGGAGAGGAAGGAGAATGGAAGAAATGTCACGTATCACGAGAACATGACTACGAATTCCGTAGTGACCGTTGAATGCAAAATGCAAACCAAATGTCCATCTCTATTTTTAACCTTATTGCTCAAAGGTTTCGTAGTTCCGACGTTCTTCTAGTAGTTTCCAAATCAAAAAGATTTGTACACGAGCTTTCACTCGATGAAAAGATTTGCTGACGCACGTGAACATACGTGAACATTTCCAATGAATTTCGGAAGGATGTAAAACAGTCCATCAACCTCTAATCATATTATGCATGCATCATACATTTACAAACATTTAAATTAAAGAGCTACGCAGCATTTGTGCTGTTTGAGCTTCCGTATTCCTACAAAATCACTGCGATTGCCAATTGAAATGAATCAATAAGGGTGTTATCTATAAGCACAAACATAACAATATGTTTACCACTTTGTTATTATTCGCGTGTTTGGTGCTTAATGAAATGCTACTGATGCAAGGTTAATGCAGGCAAGATTATGATAAGCTGTAATAAGCCCGATATAATTGTATGATGACGGAGTTGGTGCATGTTTGTCTCCTAACATTAATATGCTTTCAAGGGTAGATAGAAGCTTGTGGCAAAAAGAAAGGTCATTTTGTCATTCCCTGTCAGTTAGTGAAAGAACTACTAGGGAAACACATAAAAATGTCGGCAAACTGGATTGCACAGTTTTTCCAGAATCATGACAATAAGGTAAGTCAAGGAATGGCCAAGGAATATTTGTAAAGTGAAAGCGAAACTTTCAATTTCAAACTTTTGTTTTTCTCATAGTCCTGCAAATATGACACAGTTGTCTGGGAGGAGAGTTTGACCATTCTTCCGACATTCACGCAAGGTATTCTTGTGGGTGGACACATTCTCGTTATGATATTTTCTGGATGTGGGAATATCGCTGCTTTGATCATTGTCGTAAAATCCAAGGCTCCCAAGCTATCCACTAAATACTTTCTGATAATGCTTGCCCTCAGCGACCTCCTAATGACTGCTATTGCCCCACCAACGGAAATATCCAAAATGATGCACGACTTTAACGAGTGGATTTTCGGAGCGCTTATGTGCAAGCTGGTTCCCTTCTTCCAGCTTGTGTCAGCCACCATGAGCGCCATGTGTCTGATGGCCATTGCTGCAGAGAGGAATTTTCTGATTGTCCGTGCCATGAGCCCCACAAAGTCTGTTTTTAATAAGCTGTGGCACAAGTGGATTGTGCCTGGGATGGCCATTGCTATCATTCTCCTTCCGATCGGGTGTGGACTTCCTCAAGTGTGGTACTATAGTTCTATAAGCTTTCTTGCCATTCCTAAAGGAACAAAACCCACTACAACTGAGGCTCCTACTCCTACTACAGAAGAACCCACAAGCACCACACAAGTATCAAGTAGCCCCAGCACCATGGATTATTCCGTCTTTCCTTGTGATATTCGCCACTGGTGCATGAGAAGCACATTTGATGAATTCAATATCATATACTGGAGCGTTACAGGTTCAATTTACCTTTTTCTTCTCGTCTGTTTTCTAATGTCGTACATTTCAATTTACATATTCGTTAAGAAGCATGGCCAGTTTAAGAAGCAACTAGAGAGTGAGTACAACTCCATCACGGCTGCAAGTACTGCTCCAACATCAGCAAGCAAACGGAATACTGATGGACAGGCACTTAATAAAAGCAAATTTGCAGCTGGAGAGCGACATCGTAAGACTCTCAAGTTGATTCTGTGGTTAATACTACTGCACCTGGTCTGTCGGACTCCAAGTTGGATTTACAATGTGATCACTAATGTGGTTAAAGTTCCTCTTACTAAGGCAACCTTTACGCTACTAGAGACTTTTCATTTACTCTCCACGGTCAATTGCGCTTTAAATCCCTTTCTTTACGTGATCTGGAACCATTCTCTACGAGCAAACGATCCAGGGAATGGAGGCATGTCTTCAGTGAAGCGGAAATCCAATGTGCTTTGTAGAAAGACTGGAAATATTTTGCGTACCATGTTTTGCTGCTGTTGCAAATACAAAGAGGAGAACATCAACGATCACCTTCCAGTGGACCCGGTGATCCAGCAAGCATCTTCCAGTTGGTCTTGGAAAACCCCAACAATTTATCACATTGCAGATGATGATGCGAACAAAGGGAATAGCAAAGTTAAAATGACTAGTAGTCAAGCTTACTACATTGAAAAGTGTGCAATTTAATGAAATTCTGTAAACCATAAACTGTAAATTGTATTAAGCATAATATTAAAGTAGCAACTTATTTAAATAAACATTTTTCAGGACAATCTTTCGGCATTTGAGTAACTTACTATAACTTTATTTCAAGCCGCGTGAGTATGAAGTTCGCGTCAGTTTAAAGAGATGGGGGAGTAGAAAGAAATACGAACATGGTAATCAATTCAGAGATTATTATCACCACCACGTTAAACATCATCTTCGTTCGTTCATCTGCAAACCACATGAACCACACACCAAACACACGCTTAAACGCTATTGCTTATGCTTTGATCTTTATCCAAAAACCATTTTCAATCCACCATTTCATTTTACAACAGCACATTTCATGCAGCTTGTGGTCTTGAAACCACCATCCTTTACCATCCTCTTTATCTGATTTTGTCTGAGTTGACAAAATTTTGTTTGCAAAGATATAACTGCCAAAAGCACTCTCTCTGCTTATCATTGTGCCGTTTATTGAAGATGTCTGCTCCAGAGACTGTTTAATTTTTAACCTGTTATCCACCAAAAACATACGGATCAATATAGAAATGCGACGTCTGCAATAATCATAGCACGTTCAACCAATTTCCCTGTCTCATTGGATTTTCTACTTGGACAAACATCCTCACTTCTTGCCAATTTCGCTTGAAAAAAATGTAATTGGTGCAGAACCATAAAAACAAAATATTTTACCGACAGCTCCATTTGTTATTGCAAAATGAGTGAGTGGGCAAAGCAAATGACATGTAATTATACGTTACGCTGACGCTCCTAAAAAGCGTGTGTTAAAAAATTGCATAAAATATTTCACCGTATTGTCATTGTTCGCATTCCCCCCAAAAACACTTCTCTCAGCTTCTATATGTGTTGGCACAATAGCAGAGCAGCTTAAATGGAATAGAGAATGAGTTTCAGCAAAAACTCCCTTTTCTGCTTTTGTGTTTAGAATGCTAACAAGTATGCGTCACAAGCAAAAAAAACTGAACAAAGTCCAGCCAGCGGAAAATGCAATCCTTTCCCCTGTTTTTTACCGTTTTCCATAAATATTATTTTCCAACTCCCTCCTCTCTTATTATTATCCCAGGAAAACCATGGCAGCACCAAAAAACCGTTTCCACAGAGAAAACTGCAGTGCCATAAATTTTCTCATTTTGACTACGCTTTAGCCCGTGTGTCCCCTTTGTCGTGTTGGATTTTGTTTTTCACTTGACTGCAGCCATTTCCTTGGTAATTTTATCAAAACTTGCTAGGTGTGCACTCCACGTAGAGAGAGTCGAGTGGGAGGGAGTGCTGCTGAGTGCTGACAGTGGTAATGACGGTGTTAACTACTTTAAGCCAACCTTAAGTATTCAATTCACTTTAGGCAAATAATGCACATAAGCTTCCTTCCTTCCGTTTGTCCATCCATTTCTAATGCCATTAAGTACTTAAGAGTCAGAGCGTAGAATTTGCCACACACAAGTCTTTCTAGACATCACAACATGCATTTCAAGTAGCCCCTCCTGCTAACGTGAACGGGACACGTACTCAATATAAGTGACAACAAGCATAATGAACTAAAAGTGTTTGTTGACTTTTGAAAAGCATCTCTTGAGTACGACGCTATTTTTTCAGAGTATGGTCTAGCGACTAAAATGCCATTTTCTTCCAAAAACTTCTACTGTGTCCTGTTCCCCGAAACTGATTTTCTGATTATTACACATAGCCTCCAAGCTCAAAGAGCACGACCCAAGCATAAAGTTAAGATGGGGTAATGCTTTTTATGGAGAATGCTGCAGAGATATTTCATTTCCATGTTTTTGTACTCAGCTATAGTGATGATGATGATGATCATAGTCGGTTGTAAGTCGCAACATGACTTTTTAGGTCTAGAGCTGCTCTTTGGCTTTGCTTAACTTTTTTGGCCGGCATCTGCCTATTCTGCCTAACAAGTAGGCATAAATAACGGCTAAGGAATACATTTCGAAAAATCCCCAGTAGAGGAAAATGTGTGAATTCTCATGCTAATGTAAAGAAATTATCATGACACCAGATATAGCAAAGAGCTACTACTCCGCGTTATACATTATTTGGAAATAAACCGAAACTGAAAAACGGTTTGGGATATTTGGGAAGCTCCACCATTCTCCCGAAAAACGCAGAGAGCAGAAAGAGAAAATCTTCAAAAGAGACTGATGCAGCAGATGTGGCACTGGTGTCTCTCTCGGACTATTATAACTTTATCCTCTCTCCTTATTAAACCAAAAAAGCCAATACACATAATATATATTTTTGAAAACATCAGTAGAAATCCCATTTTCTCTTATCTTACAAAACCCAAAAAAGTTCGCAATCCCCTCTGCATTGCATACATCTCAAGTTTTGGGGACTTTGAGACTCGTTTTTTCCCCTCTTGCCTTTGTGT
The DNA here is from genome assembly GCA_029691765.1 of Entomobrya proxima. Taxonomy (NCBI): domain Eukaryota; kingdom Metazoa; phylum Arthropoda; class Collembola; order Entomobryomorpha; family Entomobryidae; genus Entomobrya; species Entomobrya proxima. Next base: position 39,140,573 of record CM056173.1, read on the forward strand.
CTGGAGTTTTTTCAACAATTGTTCTCAAAAAGATTTTCAAGCAGAATGCATGTCGTTGTCCCATAAGTGAAACCGAGAGTGAGACTAGTGAGAGTGAAGAGCAAGCTATAACGAGTAAAAAAATCTTCAAGAGTTTTACTTGTTGTGTAGTTGTCGTGAAGAAGACTTTTACATTTCCTTGCGGTGCGGTGGTGGGGTGTTAACAGTCATCATTGCCATAAACAGGCACAGCAACACGGTAACAACAAAAAATTTATTCCCGTGTCTCATCATATCAGCATCATTGCATTGGATTTTGTATCCCCATGCAAGTAAAACTCAACAAATAGCTCAGATTCATGCTTGCATGATGGTTGCATGTGTAGTCGTCTTATCATCATAAAAGACATCAGGGTATCCGCATAAAGATTTCGATATGCCTATACGGAAAAAGAAATAACATTCATCTCGTTTGTTTTTTGTGGAACAGCAGCGGCAGCATGGATCATCATGATGATGAAGTAGCGTGCATGCCTCTGTAAAAGGCGATTCACGGTAAAGAGCCCCAAAAAAGTTAATGCCTGTGTATACACACCGTTTTGTTTGGAGTGACTGACGACGACGGTGTGTGATGGTGGTGGTGCTGGTATTGCCTGTTGTTGTTGTCGCCGTGGTGAACTAGTAGTGTGCTAGGTAGATAATATTTGCCTTGTGTGCCTCAAAAATATGATTTAATAAAATGAAAATATAATATATGCCTTGTTTACACAGTAGTTAAGTTTATTACTGAAGACGCTTCAAAGATAGGAATAATGTGCTACTAGGAAAAGAGTGTAACTTTTTTATGATTAGCACTAAAGTTGGTGAGAGGGTCATTACTCAAGACAAAAATTCTTAAGCGCTATCAAAAGTTGAAGCAACGGAGGGGATTAAATAAAGAAAGCTCTGATGAGCAGTGCAGGAACAAGAGAGGCATTGTCATTGTCAGGCTACTCCAAAGCATGTCAGTCTCATCAGCATCATTTTCTTCATTATCATCCCTGCCACTATCAGCGTTTCCAGCAGTGGCAAGAAAAGATATATGACAACGGTTGCACAAACCAAAAGCTCGTTCCATCATTATCAACATTACCACATCAATGACCAACGTCGTCATCATCATCGTTTTTTAATGACCCTGTCAGCATATTAAAGACTAAACTTTAAACTCTGGATGATCATGTAAAGAGAAAAGCTGATTAGCGCTACTAATACTGCAACCCACCACAACAGTTTTTATTTTAAGTTGTCAAGAAGCACAATCGTCAATATCGTCATCTTGAGTGCCATCTTATCCTGAATTCCAAACAAATATTACGCTAATCCGGATATTGTTATTATTATTGGCAATAAAAAAAGTTAAGCCTTACTAAATCGGTAATTATTACTCGAGTGAATCATCATCACCTCTACTGAAGTATGAAAATAATTTAGTTGAGTTTATCCAAAATCTAGTTTACTGCTGGTATATTTATAAAAGTATTTAGTACGATTGATAACTGTGTAAAATTGAGGGGATCGGATCTCATGTCGCGACGAGCAGATGTGCTCCTCTTATCTAAATTAAATTACACTGAGGGTAAAAAGTAAATGTATTTTTAACTGCAGGTGGAACGGGTTGTTATAAACGAGTTGTTATTTCTCTATTCCTGTATATGTTGCCATTTTATCTTGACACAGTCTAACTTATCCAATCAATCAGTCTGAGAGTCTATGCAATTTTTTGGCTGATGGTATTTTGTTCAAGATACATAATAATGTATTGGGTGTATCGACGCAATAAATAATCGTTGTCAAATATGTACTTGACATTTCACTGCTCCTGCTGTTGAGTATATCTAACTTTTTTGGTATCGTATGTCGTGTGAAAATAAAGGTCAATATGAATGAAATGTGACCAAGTTTGATTTATGACTAGGAGGTTAACAGGGAATTCGATTAAAGTTCTTTGTAAAAAATTAAAACTAGTTCATATCACAAATGTAAGTTATTACACTATTCATCCTTGAAAAAAAGACAAATTTGTAAACACCGCTTCCAATTTAAAAGATGTTTCGAAAATAAGAGACCAATGAATTTTAAAAACTAGAATACAATGAATAACTTATTGTTGCTGTATGATATTGTGATTTCTATAGAGCTAGTCTCTTAATTTAAATATTGTTACTGAATCATACTTGTGTATACTGAATCATACTACAAAGCCTTTTTACAATTCGCAGTCTTCCATTGCAACCAAAAAAATCAGCTAAAATATAATCAAACATTTAAATATAAAATATATTTAAAGTCTAACAATAAACTGGTGTTCATATCAAATTAATCTCATCATCGAAGTACTTGTTTTCCTGTGCTCTTGTTACCTAAATAGAATAGATATATAGTTCTTTTTAAGTTGATAATTTAAGAATTACTTGTACAATTAGTTGTACTCTGTGGCGTCTCTATTACAACTGTTTCACCTTTTGTCGAAGCTTTGCATTGACAATACGAAAAAAAAGACATTAACGAGGAACATGAAAAAGTACCAATTTTTTTCTTGAACAATATTTTGTGCAACTATAATAACTTTTTTACGAGCTAACAAGTGGTAAGATACTTTTGCCGCTGCTTTTGCTGGAACAACGTGTTCTCTGGAAAGGTGAACAAGCGTCCTTTGCACAAAAATGGAATCATCATCATCTTGGAGTAAGTCTTTGTCTCTTTTTTTTTTCTTTTCATATACCTTCATACAACAACTGGCATGTCGTATACTTTTCTTAAGCAAAAAACTTTATTTGCACGAGCTTCTCCAAAACTTTCGTTTTGCTACTTGGTTAATTCTTCATTAGCCTACTTGCCATGCTATAATAACCTATAGACTTTGTACTCCTCTAACTAATCCGTTTAGCAAAAATGTGTACAGAACTCGACTTTCTTAGCAATTACATTACCAGCAGAACCACAGAAACCATAACCATCATTTTTACTTTATTGCTACTACTAGAAACCGCCAAAACGAAAAGAGAGAACGAGAAAGAAACTTTTTGTCTGTCTTCTTTAGACAGAATCCTCATAAAAATATTGAACTAAGCCTAAGTAGACAGTAGTGACATGCATGATGATGGCTCCAATCAGCCAAAAAATGAGCCGAGAAAAGTATTTAGGACAAAGAGAAATGAAAGAATGAAAAAATCCTGGCTATTTGTTCCTCAAGGTACATAGCTTTTTTCATTTCCGCACAAAGATAAGCATAATATGGAACTAGTATTATGGCTCCATAAATAATATTTAACATTTAAATTAGCGTGATATTACGTAAAGTAAGCACATTTATCGCCTTGTTATCATCATCAAAATTTTTCAGCTAATTTTCATTCAGCAAGCCATGCGTAACTTGAACCCATATGCCCATATTGCCCATGCTCTCATTCATATTTCATAATCAACTCGAGAGAATGTAGTCCAGCCTTGAAATCTGAATATAAAGTAATACCAGTGCAGCTTGGAACTTTTTTAAATCAAAGGACAATTTATTTTATGGAAAATCCTTGTCGCTAACTCTTTAAGCTCTAAAGTCTTGTAGTCTTGCTCTGTTTTGTTATAATATTTATTACCTTAACTAATTTTAGTCCATCTTTCTCACAAATCACGCTCAATTAATTGAGCTGCTCGAGTTTTTTAATGCTTTCTATAAAGCGACTTTTTCAGTTACTTGTTGGAAACCTACTTAAGTCAGCATAAAACGCATTAAAAAAATTTTCAATGATGATGTGATATGCTTAATAATATGAAAAGAAGGCGATGATGTTGGTGTTTTATGGCTTTGTGTCGAGGCGTTATACCGTGTCGTCCTCGCCATCAATGTCATCTACTTCTACTGCCTAAACAGTCTTCTCAGTCAGCAAAATATACTATTACAAATTTTCATTAGGGATAAGAGGTTTCTCGTGTCATTGTCACTCTCTCCTAGAAAAACTCATCATCTTCGTTGACAAAAAGATGAATTTGTATAGGTAGACAGGAGCAAGAAATTAAACAAAAGTTTTGCTATGAAAAGCGCACTCCTAAATTACATAAAAAACCTACTGCCTGAGCTCAAACTTGAGAAATGGGATATAAAATCTCAAAGCACCAACATCAGCATCAACCAAAAATTCTTCTTCTTCTTGCCATTTCTGTCACAGTTATGGCTTCATTTATGAAATATTACATAAATGAAAAGCGAGTAATTTTGTTATATTAAAAGGAGAAAATGGCAAAGTGCACGGCATCTTATTTCTTAACATCATCATTTTTCTCATTTGCTTGCATCTTCAGAATCAGAGAATCTCACGCGCAGCAATCTTTTGAGAAACCATACATCCAGAAAGAGATCCCGTCTCATATACATTCTTTTATTCCAATATCGCTCTTCTATGAAACTGGGAACAAAGTAATCATGTTACCAATGCAAATAAGTCACAATCTGTTGTAAATGAAAGAACCAGTATATATAGGAATATAATATCCTCCTCCTGGTTCGTCAACAGCAAAAAAACCAGAGCAGTACTGAAAGAGTCTTCACTTTTTACATGAGAGAGAGGATATTATTACGGGTGATAAGTGCAAAAAGCCAAAAAATCTGCTTTTGCTCTACATTCCACATTAAAAAGTGCTATATGTGCTTCTTCAGTAGTACTCTTGTGTGTACTGCTTAATGCTGAGACGCAGGCACAGTGGTAACAACAAGTGCCTCCATGCCTCCACCGCACCAAGACGGCTGACAATAATCATGTTAGACTAGTAGATGAGTAGTGGTGGTGGTGGCAGTGCTAAAAGAAGAGAGTCAAGTTGAGTAGCGAGGTAGTATCATCCTCATCGCCATGATCATCCTCACCACCGGAGGAGAAGCATGTCATATCGAGACAGCGTGTTACATGCACGTTTGACATTTTGCAAAGATAAAATAAGCACTGAAGCACAGTACTTCCTTTGAAAAATCTTGTGCGTACATTAAAAAAAGTCTTACACAGAAAAAAGCCAAGTTGTTAGAACTTTGAAAAACTTTCTCTATTAAATAAATCTGATTACTGAGAAAATGGGAAAAAATTTACAAACTTTAAATACTCTATAAATACTGTTTCGGTGTGAATAAAAAGTTTTTTCGGCAGAGTAATAAATTATCATTTTGTTTTCCGCACTTGTCGACATTTCCTACAAAAAAGTTTCAGAATTGATGACAATAGTACTAATAGTAGTAGCAGCAGACGGATTTTTTCATAGACTAATCGATCTTAAAGTGCGACAGCTCCACCTTGTTTTATGATTTTTAATGGTATATTGTTTAGCTTTGAGATAATGTTTAGGTGTGTGTGGGCGGCAGACATTGTATCAGAAAAAGATAAGAGACAAAAAGCAGAGGAAAGGTAAATAATAGAGGATTAGTGTGATGCCGGTGATGGTGTGCTAGTGTGTTTATAACTTTTTTCTCTCCTGTCGTGATTCTCTTTTTGCAATAAACAAAGAGAAACGCTACATATCTTGTGGTTTCGTGTTCAAGAAAGGTGATCAAATTCTCATAGTGACGAACCACGCAGCAACATGAGTTCTGTACCGGCAACTAATGTGGAGCTGTCTGTCATCGGTTAGTACTGAAAAGGAGAAGCCTCACACTTCTCTTTGCTGTCTTTAATCTGTGTATACCGAGACACATGTCTGTCTTCATTTTATTACAATTTCTCGCTCTCCCTAAACTTTGTTCTGGGTATCTTATCTTGAAGCATTTGTAGCACTACTACTAGTACAATTTGGAGCATTTTTTGGCTTTCCTTTTTCCACATTTTTTCACTGATTGACTCGAAATTGTGTGTTGAACGACAGAGGGAAAAATTCCTTTCCACTTCCAATAAACCCACATGCCCAAAAATATATGGAAAGAGAACTGAAACAAGCAAACTGCACGTAACCGAGTCTAAATTTGTGCAGCCAAGTAAACGAAATCAATTTCCTTTTTTCTAATAATGTGATGTTCTACTACTCCCTCTTGCCGCCCCCTTTTCTTTGGAAGTGGAAACAGATTAACAATTAACTTGTTATTTCATCGCTCGTCTGACTTAATTTGAGCCTTTTTGTGACCAATTATTGCATACTTCCTGTTTTCTTCTTTTAGATAAATCCGGCAACAAAGATGCGGAGGCGGAAGGGGAAAGGCAGCCGTTTTTGGCTGGCAGCGGAAGTCCGACAGCAGCCATTGTTGCTACTGCTCCTGGAGGCAGCTCTTCCAAAGACTCAGCTTCGGGACCTGTAAGACTGACTCCTGGATACGAGGACACGATGCCAAACACTGAAAATGGAGACTACAAAAATAGTCTTGGAAACCTATCACATCCACCAAAAGACAGGTATAACCAAAAGTTTCCGCATAGACATTTTTCAATTTTACCAGTAGTAGTAAAAAAGCAGTTTCAATTTTCTGGCAATCAGGCAATAACAACCCATCATTAAATATCTGACATTATGGTCATTTTTTATTGCTCCGTTTTTATTTCGTCGTGTACGTGTCATATAAAAAGGGGATATAAAATTATATGAGCATTTTTTGTTCTTACTTTATGTATCATGTTTCATATCAGATCACAAATCTCAGTCGAAATATGTAGTCGAGACATTCCATTTTGTAGGAGCAAGCATCAAAGTCAGGTTGACACAGGGATAAAGATTTCTGGTGGTAGCAATATCAAGTTTTGGACTTTTGGATATAATTTAATATGGCACTACAAAATGGTAGTACAAAATGAGATTGTAGCATGATATTATGCCGGATCCGGGGGTGCTTAGCGTTGCTCTAGATTCCAAATGTTCATATATGCAAACATGCGAATGAGAAAAAGATGGAATACGCACAACGCAAAACCCCGAATAATTCTCTAATTCCCTCTCAAGTGGATTGGAGTACAGCAAGTTACGCTTAAAAGAGCTGAGCATAGAATGGGGTGAGTTTCCTAGTTCGTGTGCTTCTCTAAATAATCCAGTAATAGATTACTATTATTTATGTAGAACACGGCTATGTACGGTAACTTATGCTTATTCTTAAGCCTTACAAAATATATAATAATTTCATTTTTTCTAGAATACTTTTCACTTCTTCTTTACTCACGTCCTGGTAATAATAAAGCTGCACAAATGCTACAACAAAGAAAAATGAATGAATAGGCAAAAGAAAAATATACAGATTGCGAAAAGGCAAAAAGGTGGACTAAAGAAAGGAAATAAAATGAAAGAATAGGAGGATCCCATTACCTTTACCTTACTCTATCTCTGCATGGTTGTACTTTTCTTATACTTTCCATTTCTTTTCATCATCATGAGTAAAAAAAACCTGAATAAAAGCAACGGAAGCATTCACCAGAAACACACACACAGAATTTTATTGCTACTTCTCATACAATTTTTTTCATAAAGCCAAGAATTACGCAGTTTAGAAAAGTAGGAAAGGCTGCAAATTTATGACATATTTTGGATTAGATTTAGATTCATAGACAAGTGTTGGTGTAGTCAGCTCTTTTTCCATTCAAACTGATCCAGCAGCCCTCAAAGTCTCCACCCTATCATATTGGTACAAGCACGCATTTATCCCGTAATGTAAAAGTGCGTTTTGTATACAAGCCCATAAAACTTATCCTATAACTTTAGATATATATTTTTAAATCAGTCGTGAATAATAAATGTCAGCATGAATAATAATAACAGTAAAAATGCTCGCGTAACAACAACAAGCAATGAAACGCTATACCACTTTGTGCGTGGTAGCATGCAGGCGGTCCAAAAATGGAAGATTGAATCCTGCTGTGTTCAGAGCACTTTTCGAGCTTTGCCACTTCAATTCTCCTCACATTTTTCCATTTTCGGCATAACTTCTATTTTCTATCCACCCTTGGGTAATGTTATATTTCCGGAATGGTAATAATAACCAAAATGCGAAGTAGCACTTTCTGTTGTTCCTCCACATTCTCTCATCCATCCGTCAACTCCAGAGAGAGCGGCGGCGGCAGCGGCATCCAGAGAATGAGAGATAGTTGCCCATTCATTTGGCAGCTCAGTATTCTCCCTTCGCCCTTCCTGTCGGGTTGCCTTTTCTGCTTCTGCTGGACGGTAAACGGGAATAACGAGTAAAAAGTCAGAATAGCAGAGAGTGAGAATGAGAGTGGCAAGGCAACGACGATGATCATAATTCTCATTTCACCGGTTTATCGATTGATTCCCTTTTTGTCTGTCTGTCTGTTTCACACACAACAACAGCTCAGTGAACCCTCAATGTAGGTAGCACAGTGCAGCAGTGGCAGTTGTGTTCTAGGTTTTCTCCCGTTTGTTGCTCCTCTCCGTTTTCCGTGTCCTGTCTTTACAAAAAAATCAGAATATAATGTACACACATTGTGCCAAACAAAAATAATAATAAAGATAAAAAAGAGTGTGTAAGAGCTCCCTTTCTCTCCCTTCCTTTTTTATTCAGCTAGTATATCAAAGTAATATGCCGATGCTCCTCCATCCAGCAGTTAGGAAACAATAACGAGTGTAGTAGCAGTAACAATATATAGCTCACATGCTGCCTTGAAGCCGTATCATTATTTGCTCGTTATTTTGCATAAGCATCAACAGTCAACAAACAAGAGTAAAAGTGGCATAGACGACTTTCTTCCTTTCAGTGTACGCATTGGTCGTTGACGTTTTGCCTTGTGATCGTCATAATGGAAAGTGAGCAGGAATATGAAAGCATTCCAGTGACTAAGCATGCATTGCTAAACGACTCGCGTCTAATGTCAGGTTAATGGAGGCTGAAAAATAGGAAGAGAGAAAGAAAGCAATAAAGAGGCAAGACTGGTAGAGAGACATTGATTGACTCTCTCTCTATTTCAATGTGCCTATTGTTTAAAAAGGCTGGAAAGAGAAAAGAGATTTTTTTCACAAATGTCACTCAAGTCATTAAACCATTTTTCGACACGAGTTATGGTGAGAATGACAATGACATCATAAATGTAAGAAGCGTGTGGCAAGAGAGTGACAGTGCAGCAAGGAAACAGTATTATGAAAAGTATTGCTCATAATTCAATTAGAGGAATCAACAAAAAACGCCTACACTACTACTGTGCCTATATATTATCATGACGAGTGCAGTTGTGCCTGTGTGAAAATGGAAGATAAGGACTTTGGCTAATAATATAGCTTTCTCATAATAAGAAATGAGGTGACCCAGGGTTTTGCATCTTTTTTTGGTGTGATTGATTGAGTGAAAGAGAGAATGGCTGATGAAAGGATGGCGCCTCTGGCGTCCCTCGATGATTTTTCATCGATTTGCTACTATTCCCCAAGTCGATCCAAAAAGTTGCCCGATTTCTCCATGCCTTTACTAAGGGCAGCTGCCAAGGGGGATGGTAGTGGGGGTGGGGGTATGATGGTTGACGGCATTGAAATGGTGGAGAACACGGAAAATGTTGAGAATATTGCAAAGTACAATGTGAACAAGAAACTGCGGCCTTTGGTTAAAGTGCCTCGGGATAGGTAAAATAAAAATGGAGAATTGCTACTACTACTGGAAAATTGAAAATTGAATGACACTATCAAATTATATGAAAATGAATACTAAACGCATGTTTGTTTTTTGCAGGTTTAATTTAGTGTATCTAATTTTGGTCATCCATGGAGTTGGCACACTCATGCCATGGAACATGTTCATAACAGCCAAAGATGTAAGTACATAGTACAGATATGAATATTGAAATTAGAAACAATTTATTCAGTAATTCAGTATTTAAGAAAAAAATTTTTTCTTTAATTTTACAGTATTTTGTAAATTACAAACTGAGTCCTACATACACCGGACAAAACCAGTCTGAATATGCCATGAACTTTTTGCCATACATCGGATTCGCCGCCCAGATTCCAAATGTCTTCTTCAACTGGCTGAACATCTTTATCCAGATCGGGTAAGTATAAGATGATCAAGATAAAGTCGGCTGTAAATGTAAAATTGATAATATAATTATTTTGCTGTCATTGCCATTGTAGGGGAAGCCTCAAGACTAGAATCGTGTGGTCTATTGTTATCGAAGTGATCCTGTTCATTTTCACGGTGATACTGGCAATGTTGGATACGTCCAGCTACCCGGGAGTTTTCTTCTGGCTTACCATTGCGTCTGTCGTAGTAATTAACAGTAAGTTGGGAAAACATATTTCTAAAAGTGAATTATGGAAATAAGTCTAAATAAAATGCTTCTTCACAGTGGCAGGAGGAATCTATCAGAACTCGGTGTATGGAGTGGCTGCAAAGTTGGATTACACTGGTGCCGTTGTATTAGGCTCTGTAAGTAGGAATATCTTTATGGACATATTTTTCCGTTAATATTCGGAATCCTAAAATTGACACATTTTTTCATAGAATATCTCTGGTACCTTCACTTCAATCATTAACTTGGTCTCCCTCTGGATGGCACCATCTGAAAGGACTGCTGCCATTTACTACTTTATCACCGCTCTGTTTGTCCTGCTGACATGCTTTGACACGTACTTTGCACTTCCGCTGACTGTAAGCATAATATCAATATATTATTGACAGCTCTACTGAAACATGTATAAAATTTTGAATTTGTTAATTTTCTTAGAAATTTTACCGTTACCATGAAATGATGAGCGAGAGGGAACAAGAAAACAAACGGCAAGCTGGCAGACATGGCATCTCTCAGCGAACTCCATACTTTTCCATCCTGAAGAAATGCTTCCCACAATGTTTCAACGTTTTCATGATTTTCTTTGTCACTCTGGCCATTTTCCCAACAGTTCATTCTGACGTCAAAATGGTGGATCCAAACTTTATCATCCCTGAGAAATACTTTGTTGGTGTGACTTGCTTCTTGACATTTAATGTGTTTGCCATGCTTGGAAACATGATTCCTGGACTGGTCCAATTTGTAAGTGGAATAAAACAAACTGACAAGCGGTTACAATGGAAATGATACATAATTGATACATTTTTTATTTTTTTAAATAAATAGCCAGGGCCAAAATACCTATGGATCCCGGTGATGCTCCGCATTTTCTTTATTCCATTTTTCCTGCTCTGCAACTATAAACCACTGGAAGTTGTTCGGGTGTTTATGCCCACCTTTATCTTTAGCGACTGGACATATTGGATTGGGGGTGTGTTCCTTGGGCTCACCAGTGGCTACTACAGCTCTTTGGCAATGATGTACTGTCCCAAGTAAGTGTGGCTAAATTGAAATTTACAGTTGTAACTTCAAGTTGAGATAGACCAAGTAAAATGTAAAAACTTTTTAAAAATCCTTAGGACTGTGGAAAGCGAGTATGCTCCCATTGCTGGCATGTTTGGCGCTGCATTCCTCATCACAGGAATCTTTGTTGGGATTTTGTTTTCCAGCGTGATGCCCGTTGTTATTTCCAAAGTTGCAATTGGCTAAATAAAATGCAGTTCGGAATCCTTTCTAAAGATCTGTGCGATTTAACCTCTCCAAAGACAATCCTACTTAAACTGTAAACCCTGAATTGACTAAGTATACCAATGTAAAATAGTGTTGCATTGTTTCATAGTATATTATAGTATATTATAATGTTATTGTTGTTATTTGTTAACTGACTTTGAAAGCATTTTTATTTCACTTGATTTTAATTTAGTATTAGTACTATTAGCAGTAGCTTCATTAGTGAGAGTCATGTATTTTTCCAAGTAGTAGGACTTTGCTGACAGTACAGCAAGTAGGTTTTTTATTTAATTATGTTTTAAGAATTGAACTGAAAAGGTGAAAGTTAGCAATTTTAACAACAACAAGTGTACAAGAATACTTTTTAATTGTCATTATCATTTTACCCTAAAATATAAGAAAAGGATCTGACGAGCGAAGAAGGAATATGGAATTTTAAGAATACATACAAAAGTTTTATTTCAGTTTTCTTCTCTGCCGGTGTGCTTTTCTGCTTTACAGCATTTTTTTGCAGCTAATAGTCTGTTTTGCAATTTTCGTCAGAACTGTATAAATGTAACTTTTAACTTATATCAAAATGGACTAAGGACTGCAATGAGTTTTTACTATAAGATATGATGATGCTTTATGAACATTTGATACGGTGCATTTGATAATAAGAAACAGCTAAACCAACTATTTCCACGTGTATCATAATCTATGCAAGGTGCCCATGTTTTTGGCCACCACTACTATTACTACTCTTGATAAGTTTCTGTTAGTCAGTGTTTCATTTGTATCCTGCTTTAATTGTTTGTACAAACTAAAAATAAAACTTTTTTGGATGAAAATGAAAAACCCTAAGCCTTTTTTGCTTTTATTGCCGCACCCTGGAATGGAAGTAGTACCAACTACAAGGAGTGATTGACATTAGGCAATACTACAAGTGAGTAAGTGGTTTCAGTCTCTCAAGAAGATGCAAACGTGCAGTAGTAATAGTATACATAGCATGCTTAATGCCTACCCAGTTTTCAATTTTGCTTCAGAGAAAAAATATTCAAACTCAACAAGGCAAAATTTGAGTTAATTTGTTTCCAAGGCCGTTTCTTAATTCTCCACTACACTTACTATGTAAAACTTTTCATGCTCTCATTTTTCAGTCTGTGGAAGAAGGGATATAATATGCCTCTAACAGAATGTACATGACACAACACAATAATTGCGCTTAGCAATGCTGCTCTTCATTACATCAATCAAAGCCACTTGAGCAAAAGTACTTTTTACACTTTTTTATTGCTATTGACTATAACCACAACTGCAATAAGCACTTCTACGATACTTTTTATGAAATGCCTAGAAAGCATATGAAAATGGATACCATTTTGAAGGAATTGGAATATTTCTTACCATGACCATTTTTGTCCCATTTTTAAAGCATTTTTTTGTTGTATTACCCTTTCCATTGATAAGCACTGGAGCAGCAGGAGCTGTTACAAAAATGTCAATCTCCTGCGGCACTAGTACTTAGGAACGAAATAGGGATTTGTTTCTCAGAGAAATGCTCATTCTGCCAGCAGCACCGGTGACCAAGAGTCCATCCTTTGTTCTTCGCTTTCTTCATTGGAGACGCTGACGTTGCTTGCGGCAGCTTTTTCGTTGTCACCACCTTTCACCACAATTTTTATAACAGAACGGTTAAGACGCTTAAGACTTGTTAAGCAACTGTTTATTCCTAATCTCTTGAAAAACACAACGAGAAAATTCTTTGAGAGGATTATACTAATCTCACAGTGTAAAACTAATTCGCTTTTTATGGCTTCTTAAAAAATGAATCTTGAATAGCTCCACTAGCTTGAATCTTGAACTTTTTATGTATGATGTACTTTGAAGTTCCAGTCTGTAGCAGAGAACGTTTTTTGAAAGCAACTTGTGGCGAGGTCGATCGTCACTGATGAACTGAGAGAAAATCAAGAGTGACTCCAGAAGGGAAGTATTTGTGTGGAGGAGTAGTGACCAAGCAACATGGTCTGTTAACTGTTACATTGCTGGCCGTCGTCATCATGAACGATGATGCCATGATATTAGAGAGCTTATAAAGAAGTCCAATATTTTTAACCCATCCAAAAAAATTGTCAAGCAAACAACGTTTTGTAGCAAGCAGGATGTGATCCTTAATTTGCTATAATAATGAATAATAATAAAAATAGCATCTACGGACATGTACAGTACATACCACATTTTGACTGGACTTGTGTACTAGTTGTGTAGAAAATGGAAAAAATGCAGAGAGCGAGAAATAAAGAAACTTTAAGGATAAATGGTAATGTCAGAGAGGGGTTAACTTGGATACATAATCATCTTTTCATAAATACAGCACACGAGAGTTTCATCTTGCATGGAATGGACAATGACAACGTCCGTGGTGATCATTATCGTATATATTTGGGAGTAGTCTGTGTCATGCAAACAAGCCCACAAGGAGGAGAAGGAGGGTGAAGCTGCGTGTTGCAATGATGGTGGTGGTGACGTTGAAGTCGTCATTGAGGATTAAAATGATTAATAAATGACTTGTTGTCTGAAGAGATTTTTCGTTGTGAGCTATTCAACCGGGGCTGATGATGTACATCTTGTTAAAAGTGGTCCATGCTACTTCACTGTGGCCGTAAACAATTTTTACATGTCCATTTCAAATAGAGCAACAACAGCAGCAGCCTAACAACCGTTGTCAATTTAAGACAGAGAGAGAAAGGGGAGAGATGATGGAGTTATGGCATCATGCATCAAAAGGAGCGTCATTATATTCACCAATATATTGTGCATGCATCATTGTAATAATGCGTTGATTGTGTGCATGTGCATGGATTTGCCATAGATTAGGTTCCCTTCCTCATTGCCTCCCTTCCAAGTGCCATAAAAGTCTTGATTTTCCAGAGAGGCTGCAGTTTGTCGGACCGTATGCATCTATTAAATCTCATTCTCATTTCCTGAGCTGATTTCCAATATATGAGCTTCCTACTTTATGCAGCATAATTGCCCATTTCTAAAGTCTCGGACGACAAAGAAAGGATGAGTGCTATTGAAATTGGATGCTTAGCAGACTTTTTCGCAGTTGCAGTTGATGTGTGCGTCATGCCGTGTGTGCTCTCAATTTTTATGGGCTTTTGTTTTAGCTCATAGAATAGAACATTCTCCTATTTTATCACTTCTTGGCACGTATAATTAGAAAATTAAATAAAAAATGGAAAAAGTTGGAATAGTATAAATACGCGTGCAAAATTTTGAATATGTATTTTTCAAAGTTTAAAAGTGAAATTACAAACACACCGTAGCAATTACCAGATTGCAATAAGATAAAAAGTTGTTTTTATTTCTTTATAAAAATGTTTAACAGTTAATTACTCATATTTTGAAAAACCGGTCTTACATGATGATCCATGATGATTCGTATGTATTAGACTATTCTCAACTTATATTAAACGATGATTTTAAAAAGCCGTCATTGTTAAGGAGTAGGGCGCGGGTGCGATTATTATAGTACTTTCACCTGCGGCGCTACTACTTAGCCATGCGAACTTTTTTCCATAATATGCAATAATGCAATCCACGTGGTGTTCCATTCCCTCGTTTTCCTTTTCCTTGAATTCAAACTCCTCCACTGTCCACGTCCAACAGAGAAACCGCGACAGTCTGCCAAGTTTGACCTGTCCTGAAAGTCTGTTTCCGCTGTCCTTTCCTGAAAACTGTTAAATAGATCAAATTTTTTTTAGAAAACGAAAATTAATGAAAACTGTTTTTGAGAACTACCAAGATTCCCTCTCCTTATGGCAACGCCACAAAGGCCTGACTGACTGAAAAACCTCTGTAACTCTCTCCAACAACAGCAGCCACGTTCCCACTTTCCACGAAAACTACTCAATAACAATAGTAATGGAGTGACAAATGATGAATCTCTACTCCTTTTGCTCGTCTCTCCATACTCTCACCTCCTCTCATGATCACGCACCAGCCCACCAATTCTCGAAAATTGTCTTTCAGCCGAATATAATCCAACCAAAAAGAGTTCCGTTGTCTCGCACCTTAACTTGAACCTTGCCCGTCCTGCTGCAATAGAATATTATGATATCGTTACATATTATTACAATACTGTGTAAACGCTGCTTTGGAGGAGAAGGATAATGATGGCGGCCGTGTGATGCTGGCTGCACAAACCTCAATTTTAGCCAGACCACACATTCAAGTCTTTTCTATCAATCTTCGGGAAAAAATGTTGATTTCACACATTTTCTACTTCTCATTAGCAACTAAAGTGATTGCTCCAAGCACGCACTGTCTTTCTTCTTTTGAAAAATACACACAATGATTAAAAATGTAGGGAGGTTCCTATAAGAGTACCCGCTTGTGCACAGAACTTAATACGCTCATTTATGGTCGATTTCCTTTTTTCCCTAATATGCTACTTTACTTTACGGAGGTTGGGGATGATGATCACTATTTAATGTATCATTCAATTTGAACAAGGTATGACTTATTTATTGCTCAGTTTATGCTATAATATGTTTCTATGAATGGGTAATAATAATGCATACGAAACATGTACAAAATTTCATTAGAAAGATGATAAATTGGGATGCTGAGCCTATACCTGTATATTATAATATGACAATTCTCTCAATGATAAAATAAAATGTCATATTGCCACTTCTTCTATATGCCTCAGTTATTTATTAGAACATCTGCCCTTTTCCACTTATCTAAAAATATTATTAAATGTATGCCATTTTCTGATCATCGTTTTTTCCTATTCTTCTTTTCACACTGCTTGGTATTTTTTTGTACATGACATGTTTTATATTATATATCTGTTTGAAATGCCTGTTTTATTTTCCGCAGGTGCGATTGTTGTGACGTTGCCTCTATTGTTGTGTGTCTAACGATTTGTACCACTTTGTACATTTTTTGGGTTCATACTCACGCTACGCTACTACTGGAGTATATCAAAAAATGTGAAGTTTGTATGAAAAAATGGGTTTTGCATTTGCTAACAAATTTTTTTGATGATGATGACATGTCATAATCATACAAGTAGTGCAATAACAATGATATAAGGAGAAACCGCATATTTAAACAAGTGTTCGTTCACTCATTGTTATACTTTGCGTATTTTTCCTTTAAAAATAGGTGATTTGGACATTTTGACACTAAAAAAATAAAAAGCATGATTGATTTTGACGGAACTTTAGCAATTGAAATAATGGCGACTATTGTAATGTTCAAACTTACTGATTTTAATTTTCAATAAAAATATTCCAAGAAACGAGTGGTATTTTGGAATGTTATATGAATATATATGATACTGTTGATAATCAGAAAAGTGATGCGATACATGGAGTTGTACTGTGCTATGCTGGGATCAATGAGACATAAATGAGGCAAGAATATTCAGCACAGGCTTTCCCTTTTCCCAGCATGCTTTTCAATTACAACACTACACACTTTGCAAAGATCTACGAATGATGAACACATCAAAAGTGTTTTCTATAGTAATATATTATAAAAATGTTTACCCTGAGTTTCTTCTTGAGTTCCCAATCCGTGCGTACAAATTCCGAACTTGAATTTTCAAAAATGCAAAATGTTTTCCAAAAAACTTTGAAAATGAGCACTAGAACAAGACCACTGAAGTTTCGTATCTGTTATGCCAACATTTTCGGACCCTTGAATATTTATATGTAAGATTTTCTCATCTACCACATAATTATGGACTCCCTGCAAAATGCTAATGACCTGTTAATAACTAAATTGTCATCATATTCATCATTGTTATCCGTGTCTGGTTCCGTTTCACAGCAGTCCATGTGTTTAGTACGGGAACAATCAACCTGCTAATGAACTTCCTTACCTTTTTCAATGAGGCTTTGGTATAGATCATTATTACTAATATTTTTCCCACTTTGTTGCAAGCAGAGAATAAGCAGATGTATCAAGTACCCACCTGGAATATGTGCATTAAAACAATGTATAGCAGCAGCAGGCGTGTGCCTCGAAAGGGTACTTTTCTGCTGGTTCTTACCTTTTTTCTCTCATTCAAAAAGTGACTTTTTCAATTTCATTTAATTGATTCATTTACTGATGAAGAAATTGAGCCATGTGTTGTATAATGCTATTGTGCAAGAAACGTTTTGCCCTCTTTGAATGGCTTATTTCTTCCACACACTCGTGGTTCTTCACTCTCGTTGGGATTATTATGGGATTAAGGCCATTGGAATCTTGTGATTTACCATTCAAATGAATGGAAGCAAAATGAACATGAGTCATCATCATCATCACCCATCCCAAAACCATAAACAATTTTTTGTTCTTACGTCTTTCTTGACATGAAACAAGGAACATGAAATATCGAAAAACCAATACCAAAGCCACAGTTTTCTTTCTATATTTGTTCTTATCATAAAAGTGTCCTTCTTGTTAATTGTTGTCGCCATCTTGATGGGTATAACTGATAAACTATATTAACGAGCAAGGTAATTATCACCATTTTAACTAATATGCTCTAAATTAGGAGTAAAAGCCCCACTTAATAAAGTTATTGAGGTACATTGAGCAATATTGAGCATGCACGTGCGCAGCATGTAACAGGAAATCTCAAGCTGAACGTGATTGGGAAAATGCTAATTTTAATGCCACTTATCATCGTTCCAGCCAATATCTCAAGAGCACTAACCGTTACTTCATAATACCTGCGTTTCCCTTTTCTAATCTAATTTATCATGGCTTTTCCCTAATTTATGGACAGTTTACTTGAATCCTATGAAATTAATGACTGTTTGCTTATCACTTAAGTAGTAGGCATTATATAATGAAGCTGATCATCAGTAATGTTACAATGTGCTGTTGCTACTTACTACCAATAATTCCCATTCATGGCAATAAATAATAATAATATTCTCGCTTTTACTCTTGCCTTTTTTGTCAAGTGTCAGAACGTTAATAAGGAAACATTAAGGAGAGGAAGTAGTCGAATTGAAGCAAGTAATTAATGAAGCAGATACAACAATGTGCAAGAGCGAAAGGGAAAACGGAGACTGTTCATTGATACGTGGCACAAGGATACGTGCTTCTACCACAAAAATCTGAGCACACACGCAAAGTTTGCGATGCGACGAGTTGCTTGTGTGATTCTAGCTTGTTGAAAAGGGTAGAAGAAGAATGGTTGGTAGTAAAAAAAGCAATGAAAACTATAGGAAAGCTCTTGATTTTATGGTATAAAATGTAATTGATGGGCCACCATGATACCAGCTTACCATTTGGCTTCCATATTAGCTTTTCGACTGCACAGCTTTCTTCGATTGGACAGTGTCCACCCATCCTTTCTTTTCCTGTTACTTTGCAGAGAGAATTGGATTCTGATGAACTACTACAGATATTTTTGGTTTGTGAACGAACTCACGAGCACATTACAAAATGAAATGCCCATTAGAACGGTCACAAACCAGAAGGAATATCTGTCTTTAAAGATTCCAATTCTGCAGGTCTGCGTCCTGTGCGGCAAGGGTGGCTCCTTCAGGAAATGGCCTCCCAAATGGTTTTTTGTCCAAAGGAAAAGTCCTGCGCGCTGTTAGGTTCCTCTCGTGATGGCTTTTTCTCAACAATTAAACTTGAATGATGAAAAGGTTCCTGACTTGTAAAAACAGAATGAAAAATGTGAAACTTTTAAAATGCAAAATCAGAAGAAGAATTCAGCACCTAGTTTAATGCCTCCTGACTGTTCCCAACTGAAACCCTCAACCTCAACTAACCTTTTTCCAGAATTGATACAGGATAGCGTAGTAGATTATTTTTCATTTAATAATGTAATAACTGGCATTTTACTACTGTTTTATTAGCTCACAAGCAAGGTGTCATATACCATTAAACATGAAAGAGAACGGCAGCACAACCGTGTTCCTGGAAAAACGCTATGCTTTAAGCATTATTATTACACAATATAAATTTAAAAAGAAGAAAAATAGTGTTTTAGGATAAGGAAAAACTGCATTGAACAAAGATATGAATTGAAAAGCAATCGACAAATCAATATACGCCAACGAGCACCAGCTTCCAAAAGTGGTGTACATGTGCATGAATGGGAAGGAGGGACAGAGTGAAAAGCTAATTTGGGGGAACCTCACCTATACTCAGACGTTTCTTCCGTTACAAAGTT
Source organism: Entomobrya proxima (assembly GCA_029691765.1). Classification (NCBI taxonomy): domain Eukaryota; kingdom Metazoa; phylum Arthropoda; class Collembola; order Entomobryomorpha; family Entomobryidae; genus Entomobrya; species Entomobrya proxima. The sequence goes on from CM056173.1 coordinate 39,160,220, forward strand.
ATCTAATAAAACGATAGAGACGACAGGCGTGACTTGCATGTGAGCGGAACAGTATTATGATATCGTTCGCAGTTCATAGTTATGCAATTAATAAAATGAGTCAAATTGAAAAAACTCTTTGTTCCATACTAAACTATTATGTATTTTTGTCATTCTACACTTAGATTATGATATTGATAGGGGCATTATTAGGTTTTGATTGGACAGGATAAACGGTATGGGTACCAGCACCACCACACACATTGCCAACGCCAAACAAAGTGCTGCAAACAACACCACACCACCATCATCTTGGTGATGCTGCAGAAAAGGATATTTTTTTCATGATGGCTTGCACACCGCGTAAGGCAGCAGAAACCAGACAGAAGCACACATGCCACAGGTGTTTCACTGATTGAATATTCATCATTCATTACGGCGACGACGACAAACAACCGGTTAAGCAGTAGAGTGAAGAAGACACGACGTTATGCCAGTAGTAGCATTGTGGCAACATCATTATTGGGGGAAAATGACAGGTCGGTTGTGACTTGATATATTAGTGCATGATATTGGCAGAGAATGGAATTGTAATAAAAAATGAAAGGATAATAATGTGTGAAGTGATAGACTGAATGAAAGACAAATAAATTGTAAAGCAGTATGAAAGGAGGCGAACAGTTTGCATATTATAGGTGGAAGTATCATTATGCAATGATGTCAGAGGAAATCAAGATTTACCGTTTAAGATGAACTGGGGCATTCTGATGATGATAAACTTTTCTTTCTTTAAATCTTTAAATCTTTAATCACAAAAATATTTTTGGTAGCATACTTTTGATTGTTACATTGCATTTTAAAATATTACGAAAAATATACACGTTAAATAAAAATCCTAATTTCTATATAGGGGTCACTTCTCCGCCAGGGACTCTACAACTGCGGCTTCCAATAAGTTAGGGTTGATACACCGTTGTATCGAGCTTGCCAGTATTTCGTCGAGTAGAAAATATAGAAAGCTTTCATTGTTTACAAAACGCCACAAGTACATTTGGAGGTAGAGAACATCCACTTGGATTTGGCGGAGGGCGAAATTGCACATAGTCTTCTGACGCATACACTCTAGCAGTGCCTATAGGAAAGAATGAAAATTGTCTTATATTCAACATCAAATAACGTTTTTGTTATTATTTCCTTACCCTTAATCCAATTTTCACAACAGCCATCATGATATCACTTTTGTGGAGCTCCACATTTCCAAAGATCTCCACCTTTTCCGAGAACAGTTTTTGAATGTTTGTTGCCATGTTGGGATTGTAGCCAGACCAAATGGACGGTCTGGATGGACCTCTGCCACCAGTACTAACAGATCTCCTTGACGAATCTGATGATCGTTCACTTTTGAGAAAGGATGAGGATTCAGAATCTGGAAAGATTGAATCAACTTGCTTTTCTAGCGTGGTGAGTACTTCAATAGCTTGCTTCATCTGCTGGCTAGGTCCTTTAGGATCATGAGAAATGGTCATCAGGTCATTTTTTAATACTGCTGACTTCATTAGCTCCGCAAAGTAATTGCCTTGACAAGAGACAAACTCTTTGACTAGTGCCTTTGCTGTTTCATTCAATGAAGAGGTTAGTGATGACACATTGGTCAATTTGTAGACTTGAAGCTGACTCTTTTTCTCTCGACGAATGTCAAACTTTGTTTCCACTGAATTGACCATATACTCTACAGTTCCAATTTCAATGTCTAGATAGAGTTTCGCCAGTAACAACCAAGTGAGATTGCTGTATTGTTCATCCTGTATCAGGTTTCTGCCAAAGTCTGCCAAATACTTGAAAACAGCTACAACTAAACCTTCCCGAACACACACCACTGCCATTTTCTGGCGGTACTCGACATTTTGTGCAAATTGTAAGTCACTACGGCAAAACTCTTGCAATTTGGTCAGACTGGATTTCATTTGAAGTACAAGCGTTGCTAGAATGGATCCGAGAATTTCTTGAGATGAGCCCGGGTGGGAAGTTAGTTCCACACTAGAGTCCTTTACAGCCTTTTCAAAGGAAGCCTTGATTCTCTCCAAACTCAACTCGCCGTCCAGTTTTGCAACTCTGAATGCTAAATTCAAGCCACATGGAGCAAAGTCTGTGTTTGGCATGAGGGTTCCCATTGCCATTAATCTACGGTAAAGGCGATCCAAGGCTTTTATCAGTTCGTCACGCTGCTCAGAGGCTTGAATGTTGTTCAGCTCGTCCGCAGAGGTTAGCCGATGTTCCATAATCGACATGAAATTAGACATCAGTTCTACTGTAAACTTTTTCAGCATTTCCTGGGACTCCAGACGGGAAGTTTCATTGAGGCTATGATGAACACGCAAAATGAAAAATTTATCTATAAAAACAACATGAATTATACATGAATCATAATTTGAATTGTGAACTCACTCTGTAGTTTGAATGAAAGCCTGAGAGAAAGAGGCAATAACCAAGCTCAAGTTGCTCAGAAATATTCCGCAACCCAATTCCATAAACTCTTCCAGTGGAACCTAAAAATAATTGTATCTTCATTAGAAACTTAAAATCTATCATTCAGCTAATGAACATCATCTCATCATCATCATCATCATCATCATCTTACATTCGGCGAGTCAGCAACTTTAATACTTTCCAAATTTTGATTAAGCTTTGGCAAAGCATTATCCAGCAGTCTTTTTCCCAATCCCACCGGAGATTCCCCCAGAGATAACAGCAATGACACGTTTCTTGTTAGGTCCTGTGAAGATTTCTCCTCATCATCAAAGTCCTTGTACAGGTCATCAGTGATCTTTTTCACAATATGTTGGCAATCCCCTTTAATCGCTTCCAGGCTCGGAAATCTTTTGAACTCGTTAACAAACTGAACTCCGTTTAGGTAACACTTGACTGCCTCCTCATAATTACTATCTTCATAAAAATGTTTCAACTTGTTGGGCAGCTCAAAAAGGAACTTTAGCTTTTTCAACAGATCATTGATCCCCGACAATCGACTCACTTTATCCCGCTTTTCCTACAAAAAGAAAAATAAACTCTGACTAAAAATACACATTAACTTGTTGACACTTTACATGTTCATAAATGGATTTACCTTCAAGCTGTTGCAAACATTGGCCGAGTTGTCCGTAATCAGCGCAATATTTTTTGAAAGCAGGGCCATCCTATCTTCCATTTCCCTAAAATCTGTCTTCATTTTACGAATGGTGTCCGTCGCCAAGATGAACTTGTTGTAGTTTTCGTAAACCAAAGTCTGCATGTCCGAGTCTAGATCCTGGATTTGTCGGATAAGGCTCGACTCTGTTTCAATCAGTTTATTCAGCGAATATTCCTGTAAAAATTCAAAGAATCACATAATATTGGCCTTAATAATATAGCGTGATATACCTAAGTTGCAATTTAGCTTACCGATATAATCTTCTTGATAAACTTTTCCGGGATAAAGTTTGTCCCATTTATATCGTAAGGGTTTCCATGTGGGGATGACGGCATCTGACCTCCGTCCCCACCTCCACCAGCTGCTCCCCCCTCCATTTTTGCACTGGAACTACTACCACTCATGTGCACTGTTAAAATATATACTCAATAATTATAATGTAACGAGCAATTCACTGGAGGATCGGCAGAAAAACTAAACAGCCTTTGCGTTTTCTTTCTCAGCTGCAGTCGATCAATAGGCTGCATGACCCATGGCACAGTCGCAATCTCTCCAGCATGCTAACCATCTGGTCTGAAATAATACCACAAAACGTAGTACTACAACCGCACCATGATACCGCACCATAACAACCGCACCACCCCGTTGTTTTTATATGTATTGGGCTGCACACACCTGACAAATATCTACGCGGGAGTTTTGTATCCGCCTGTCCATGTGATAGTTCCACTTAGTGCGGTTTCTGTCACTCTCCCAACAACTCATGCGCTTGTAAGTTAAAAAAATCCATCTATTCTTTTTGGGGTAAGATATTTAACAGTGATTAATAAAGCGTGTTAGAAATTAACTTTACTGCTTCAACACATTTCAATTGTGCGTATCGTATACTTGGTTAAAAGCAAAATGGCACCTGTTTCTCGGCACTCGGATTTTCTTCTATTGTGGGAAGGTGAAGAGGTAAGATTAAAGGCGTTAATTTAGTGACTTCTCATGTTATATTTATTTATAAATCTGTCAATTTATAAACACCTCTTTTATTTGTAGGCGGAAGCACTTCGACTGCTTGGCAATTCATTCCTATCCATGTACGTCCACGACCATGATCAATTAAAGCACTGGTTGGAGCTTGCAAACAATGCTATTCGCTTCTCAAACAATGGAGCAGAGTATGAAGTTTTTGTGAAAGACTGTACAGGGTTTCTCTTGATTGCCAATATGTCTGCCAAAACGATTACGCCGTTTTGCTGGTGGAAGAATTGAGTCACCGTGGCATGGAAAAAAACAGGCTAGTAAAAAGCTACAAAACCCGTTTATAGTAAAATATTCTTGGTCTGAAAAGTTTCTGCTTTTGTAGGGTTTAGTTGCCGCTGCCTGCATCATCCGAGATTACACGTTGAAGTTCCACTCATTTGCTCGAACTCATGTAGTATATATCTCTCCAAGTCAGTAGTTAGGCAGTAGCAGTCCGTGTCACCTCTAAGTTCTTGATCAGATTTCATATCTTCTATTGCTCCTTTAATTATTTGCCACGTACGTAAGTATGTTTCTCTGTTAATTTTCTTCTTATTAGTAGTCTTTTTGGACAGGTTTGCAAAACTATAAATTTCGTCACACATGCAATAATCCGGTTGCTTATGATGGCTGGAATAAAACTTTTCATGATTTGATGATCTCACGCTGGCTAGAAAATTTAGCGATCTTTTCACATGCTTTACATTTTCTATGTTCTGCACCAGTAATTGTTCCGCTGTCTCGGTAACCCATGCATGGAGATTGTGCCGTGGTGTGGTGCGGTTGACCTTGAATGGTTGTTGTTTGGTTTGAACTTGATTCTGCTTGCATGATGACGCACTTGTGCTAGCCACTGGTTTTTCCATATTTATTGTATCCTGTTCTTGAATTTCAGAGTCAAATTTCAGGGTGGGGATGCCAATTTTGGTAGGTTCTAATATTGATTTAACACTATCGATATTTGATTTCAATTCTGTTTCAAGCCATTTTTTAAAATTTTCAATTTCTTCAAGTGGTGTATGTTGTTGAGTTTCAATCGGAGTAGACGTAGCGACGTTTTCATATGATTGCGATTTTTGAATCTCAAAATCTTGTGATTGCGGGGTTAGAAATAATGCTTTTTTACTTTTCATGTTCTTCCTAAGCATTCTCTCTGTGAATTTTAAATCATCACAAATAGAGACGTTAAAATTAAAGCTCTTTAATTTGTGACAGTTTCTGAAAATTAGGCGCTTCTGTTCCACAGCCGCAAGCCGGAAGAATTGTGTTCGTCGTACAAAAGGATTTTCGGCGTACCTCACCTGTAAACAACACGAGACTATGTGCTTTCAGAATGAAGAAAAGGAAACTAGAACTACGGGTGCGGTTAATATTATACCATATTCTGGTGCGGAGATTACTAATCATGCATAGTTTCGCTAAAAGTTTTTTTTGTTTGTTTATTTGTATAGAAGTTGTAATGAATTTGGAAGCATCGGTGACTTTGTACAATCAAGAGAGACTTGTGGGTGCTCAAATGTCGCATCTTTCAGATCCTGGTACGCATCTTTACACTCAAACAATTTATCAATATATTGTTAGCAGGCAAAGTCATTTGTAATTTAACATGTTGTTTTCTCGTTTTAGTTCATGTTGATGGAATCGGAGTACAGACAGCCTTACAAGTTATTTTGTTATACCATTGTCCCAACATCAATAAAAATGACCGCACCTTGGATGGAATTTCAGACATTGAATATAAAAAGATTCATCAATTTTTAGAACGGAGCACGTTTCGCTATGCATATATTGATTTGCGTAAAAACAGGGATTCTGGCTTGCTGGATTGGATGCGGGAGGGAACACACTGGTCAACACTTTGTAAAGTGACACGTAAGTTACCGCACTCAGTTTAGTAACTAAACTTAATCAAAATTCTAAAACTGTACATGTTTTCATTTTCAGCTTGTATTTCACCAAGCGTGCGTAATGACATTTGCGGAGGTCATGCTGAAAAACTGGATTGGAAGGACGTTGCCATGAACCACATTCTTTGTATCTGCGGACTAACTTCCTGGAAACAAATGACTATGGTTCATATGGAAGTTGCAAGGGCGTATCTCGAAGTTATTCACGGGGGTAAATTACCAATTGCCGAGAACACCGCACTGGAAGTTTATGGTGGTGAAGTGACTGTGATGAAGAATCAAACAAGATACAGGTTCTGCACCTCTTTTGGTATGTTAATATATCATAATAAAAATGACACATTATAGTTCCCAGTTGGCGGATATGTATGTGTTTATGTGTTTATCTTTTTTGTTTAAAGGTGAGCTATGCAAGACTAAACTGTTTCCAGTTAACAAAGGGGGTTGTTCTACACGCAAAATCCGACATTTATATGTCGTTTTCTGCGTCTACGTTAAGCCATGCGACTCATACTGGGTGTCCTATCACAGGTGTGCGTTTGGAGAGGATGTAAACTATTTCAGCCTGTTCAAGAAATATTTCGAACATGATCTGAAGTCGCCAAATGAGATTGAGTTGATATACTCAAAGACGATACCAGACGACCAGGATGAAGCTGCCTCCATTTCATCAGGACTTCTCCTTGCATTGATTTTCAAGCAAATGTATGGAACCGTACAAATTAACAATATAAATCTTCAGCTATCAATCGGTAGCTTTTGCTGGAAGGCTCTTGCGTTAATTCTTCACAAGTACAACATCTCCATGGATGAAACGAATGAGCTGAAGGAACCCGATCATTACGTCAACTGGAAATTGGAAATCATGGAAAGGTTAATAGCGACAACAGGCCTTTTATTTTTCTTACGAAAAATTTAAACAAAGCCTACCTGGGAGTTTATGGGCTAATAAAGTGGTTGAAGATCAACTTTGCTCCGTATCATTTAAGTGACAAGGACGCAAGTCGTCTCACCAAGTTGCTTCTTGAAAGGAGTTTCAAGGAATATGCGGACCGCACCAACATTGTCTGCAAGCTAATTGACACCACTAACTATAATGCTTTTATGATGGAAACAATCATGCTTTTTGGATACGCCGGCAGTGTTCAACTTTTCAAGAATAAAGATCAGCTAGTAAATTATTATCTTTCGTCTACCCAGATGACCAAGCAAACTGGATATGAAATCCTAAGGGCAATGCAATTCTTTTCAGATGGGAAGACGGTCAAATTTAACGCTGACTCGGCAGAAAAGTGGGATAAAGTCTTGGAACCATCCGCACCTCGGGAATATGATGCCAGTCGCAAAATTCCAATCTTCAAATCATCGTATTTAGCACAATTTGATACATCTCGCTAACTGTTATCTTCATTTATTCTTAAATGCTTCCTTACTCTGTATATATTGTATCAGTTAATGTTAAACAGTAATTGTTAATCCAATGTTTGTCCTAGGATAGATTTATACCGCACCATTGACACTTTTGTTAAATTTAATTATATGCAGATATTTGATGATTTTACAGAGAAAGAAAGTTGATATTTTAGAAAATATATTTTTGAAAAGCTGGTAACAAAAGCTAAAACTATGAACAGTAATAAAAACTTAATGCCTCATATCGACTTGCGACTGAAAACATTTTTTAGCATTCTCCGCACAAAAAAAACTGTAAGCCGCTTACTAACCTCAGCACAAATAAAACGTCCGATGCTTGAATAACCGCACCAAAAGAAACAAACAGTAAACTGCTTGGTCAACCGCACCAAAAGAAACAAACAGTAAACTGCTTGGTCAACCGCACCGAAAGAAACTGTAAACTGGTTGGCCAACCGCACCGAAAGAAACTGTAAACTGCTTGGCAAACCGCACCGAAAGAACCTGCAAACTGCTTGGCCAACAGCACCGAAAGAAACTGTAAACTGCTTGGCCAACCGCACCGAAAGAAACAATAAACTTCCTGGCTAACCCGCCGAAACAAACTGTAAACCGTTTTGCTAACCGCAGCGAAGTAAAAGTCAACTACTTGGCTAACCACACCAAAAGAAACAAATAACCGCTTTGCTAACTACAGCGAAGAAGAAATTAACCGCTTGGTTAACCGCACCGAAAAAAATTGTAAACCGCTTGGCTAACCGCAAAGAAGTAATAGTCAACAGCATCGAAGCAGAATTCAACCGCTTGCCTAACCGCACCGAAAGAAACTGGAACTGTAAACCGCTTTGCTAACCGCAGCGAAAGTAGAAGTCAACCGGTTGGTTAACCGCTTCAACGGAGATGTTTGATTGCGCGATTATGCTGTAGACAAGTGCGATAAAGGAGCATTAAAATGTCCGTTGCTGCTGCAATATCCGGAAGTTGTGATAACTCTTTTGTGGAAGAGGATGGGAAGTTGTTATATAGAATATTGAGAATAAAAACCGTCAATGACGTAAAGAAGCACTTTAGTGGTATGTAGCTTGTTACAGGAGACCTGTTTGTTTGTTAACCTGTACCGAGGTCAATAACCTGCAGTATCTGACGGAAAACGTTAAAACTTATTGTCATTATTAATCTAAGTGACATTTAGTTAGTGTTAATTTGGAATTACATTTGTGCTGAAGGGATTTTATTGCAACCGATAAACCCTGATCCCAGATCATTGTAGTTGAGTATGCTGCATTTCGTAGTTCGGTTAGCATCGCTGTTCTGTCATCGTGTCACCTGTCTTGCTTTCTGCTTTGCTGTTTGTGTACTGCAGTAGCAGAATCCGAAGAGTCTTACAAAACAGTTCAGCTTCTCGGTATTCTGTTGATGTCGACGTGTTTAAACTGCCTGTGTGTGACGTTACGGAAGGAAGTCATCCTGTTTGAAAATTCATCTGGTAGAAATTGAGAGAAACAAACAGGAAAATCTGAAAGCTAACGATCCAACAACCGCAACAAGGATATTATTGATATTGTTTTAAAAACTACATATTCAATTATGATTTCAGTGAGCGGAAGGATTTTATAGGCAGTCATTCTAGTCACAGGTTAGTGAATTTAATACAAAACAAACTTCCGGTTTAGCCAATTTTTATAGTACTATTTACAAATTGATTTTACTAAGTAGGAGAAAGCAGTTAAAAAGTGATTAAAACTAATCCATTTCTTTATCGTGAATTTGTTGACAGCAGCAGTAGCACTTGGTTCGGTAAGAACTGAAAGGGTACATATTATCCAATGAAGCGGTTGAATTTATAACGCTGCTTTGGCTTGACCGAGCTGTGAAGGTATGTTTTACTATGAAACAAAACTTTTTGTTTGAGCATTGAATTGATGACGTGTCTTATGCTTCATATTTAAAACAAATGGATAATCATCTTATTAGGCTTCTGATTGTAAAAGATGGGATTGAACTGTAGCAGTTTGAATGATGTGGAGTCCAATGAGTACCTAGCAAGGTTCTGTGGACCCGAAGCTATATCCCGGAATGATCCCTTTTGGAACAACTTATTCTCGCATTCTTTGCCACCCGTTTTTACCAAAGATGAATGTGTAATGTTGGATGGACATACTGAAGTTCTTCGTAGTCAGTTTGTTCAAAACAATGCGTCAACCAAAAATCTCGCAGCTTTAATTCAAGTATTTTCATCAAGAGCCAGAGAACTTACTTCTTCCGTCCAGACTGGCGAGTAAGTATAATAATGTACTACGAAAAGATGAAATACAAATGGAATGAAAATTAATGACCAATTTGTCACTTTTTCCAGTTCCATCTTCATTTGGCAAGCGTACAATGCCTTATCCATCATCAAACACTTGTGTAGATATTTGATTGAATCCGTGACATTTGAAGATTTTGAAACCCACTTCAAGATTGTTTTGCCAAGTAAGTTTATATACAGTATTTTTGTTTGTACGTTTGCTTAATCTGTAGTGCATTTAATATTTCTTGTTTCTGAACAGAAAATGGATCCGTGAATGGTACGGACGTGGTAGTAGATGACGCTGACTCCCTAGAAGTATTACTTGAGTCCTTAGTCAAAATCGTGACTGAAATCCCCGTGAAAAGTCTTACCTATGTACTTCACCTTGAGGCTGTAAACACCATTATCACCTTGCTGTCAGGTCAAATGTTTTGGCCAGTGCCAGCCATTAGACTTGCTCCCTATCGAGTTATGATGAAAGGCACGGCTACGACGGTTGCTCCGCAGTTTACAAAAGCGTTAATTCAAAACTACATCGATCAAGTTGAACCACCGAATCCGTTGTTTCAGAGGGATGATTCAGGCAGTCTTGTCATTGGGATGGCGAGTACGTTTTAAACTAAAATTATTTATTCTTTTCTTGACAGTTTGTAAAATTGTTTTCGCTTTTTCTATAGGTGGAATATGGAACATGTTTAAAAAGGGAGTTGGTTTAGCTGGTACTTCAGATTCTGCTTCCGAAGACTATAAACAAAATACACTTGCAAATCAGTCACTAAATTTGCTACTTGTGCTTATTAACCACTGTACTACTGCGGGAGACGAATTTGTTAATATTTACCAGGAATCTCTCGTAACGTTTGGCAACGACGCATGTAAGTTTGTCAATTGCATTCATCTAACTAATTTATGTTTTACGCTGATAAAGGATGATTACGCTGACGCGATGATAAAGGCTGTGATTTATTTAATGCAATAGCTATTACCAAAGAGAATTCACCACCGGTTGAGGAAGTTCCCTTGTTCAAACTGAACTACTCCAGACTTTATGAAGTGATTTGCACAAAAATCGATCAAGATGAAACAACTTTACTGCTCTACATGCTAGTCCATAGTAACAGTGGTTTCAAGTCGTACATCATGGCTCGTTCTGACATCGAGTTTCTGGTGGGTTATTAAATACCTGCTTTATACTTGTGCAATTCCGATTAATTGATTTATCTTTTACATTGCAGGTGCTTCCAATGCTTAAAACTCTGTACAATGCGCCAACCAGTGCTTCTCATCACATTTACATGAGTCTGATCATTATGCTTATTCTGAGTGAGGACGAACTTTTTAATCACCAAGTGCATGAAATTGTAAGTTATAGATGTACTGTTGAAATTATTTTCACGCTTGTGAACTTATAAATTTTATAGTTGCCTTAAATATTGTCATAATTATAGATGCTGAAAAACATCACCTGGTATACAGAGAGGTCTCTAAGCGAGATTTCATTGGGAGGAATTATTATTCTGGTCATAATTCGAACAATTCAGTATAATATATTGAAGATGAGGGACAAGTATTTACACACTAACTGCTTGGCGGCTTTGGCAAATATGTCGTCAAAGTTCCGTTCTTTACACCCATACGTGTCTCAGAGACTGATCAGTCTATTCGAAACTCTTGCAAAGCGCCACATCAAGCTACTAAAGAAGCTGGAGGAATCCGCTACTGGAAATAGTCACACTGACTCTGAGCAAGCTAGTGAAACGGTAATTTGACGTAAAAAATGTGGTGCAGTTTTAAATAACCTTTTTCCTGTTGTATTCAACATAATTTTCTTTATAGGTTCAGGACATTAATGTTCTTGAAGAAGTTATCCGTATGGTATTAGAAATACTTAATTCTGTCCTTAGTCATCAATTGGCGCACAACAAACACCTCATTTACACCCTTCTGTACAAAAAGCATGTATTTGATGCTTTTCGAAATTACGATGCCACACAGGATTTAGTGTATAATATGGACTTGGTGAGTAAATGACAACTTAATCATAATCAAATAATTCACCTAATATCTATTCTTCATTAGTAAATCATGTTATTTTACAGGTTATCAACTACTTTACCAAACGACTGGGAGATGAACATAAAAGTTTAAGTGTGACTGAGGTGATGGACCGTATTCAAGATGGAGTTCGTCACTGGTCTCCAGAAATCTTGCGGGTAGGTTAATCTTTGATCTTACAAGCATAGATAGTATTAAAAATCAACTATGAGCCTTCATTATTCAATTTTGCAGAAATTCCCTGATCTAAAGTTTCGCTATGTGGAAGAGGAACAACCAGAGGAATTTTTTATTCCCTACATTTGGTCCTTGCTTTACAAACGTTCGGGTATTTATTGGTCACCGGTTAATATGAGCATTTTTGGGGCTGAAAATGAGTATATGGTATGAAAAAAGAAAGATTTGCTTAGTTTTGAGCTAATTTTGTTTCCTGTTTGTATGAAGAAAATCGTGAAGTTCTATGCAAAACTACTAATTTTGTGAATCATGATTCGATCGTTCATATTTTATTTGAAAGGGTTGTGAAAACATGTACCATCTAATATTTATTATCTATCTATGCAAAGTGACATTATGATGGCTACTATACTATGCATGTAACAGATCATTTTGTTGAAAATGTTTATGCACCAAAGAATAGTTTATTTTGATATGAAACCTTTCCGGAAATGAGTTTATGCAGCAGGTGCAGATGACACTTTGTCCGGTTTTATTCAACTTTAGTTTTAAAGCGCAAACGTAATTTATTATTAATTTATTGGTTTATAATTATATAGTAATTATAAATTAAAGACGATTAGTATTAAGGTCTGTATTTATATATTATGTACTTACAAAATAATAATAATACTATTATTATGTACCTCTACGAAGATTCTCATAAATTTGTACGGTGTGGTATTGTGTATTCCTGCATTCGTGAATGCTTGTTTTCGTAACTGCACAAATATTAAAAAATCGTGAAGTTTAGTTAACACGTTTTTTTTGCAAGCAATGAATTCCTATTTCTAGAATGCACACAATGTTATCGTCAACCTATTCGTAAAATAGTTACGAAGATAGTCATTATAAAAGGGGATCCCCTGCTACACTCATTATTATCATCTACCTATTATGCAATAATATTTTCAGTTATTATCAGATATTCATTACGGATACATATTTTTCCATTAAGCTTATAACATTCAGCACAATGATCCCATCTGTATAGCAGACAATATTCCAGGCGCCTTATGTATTGCCATTTCCTTACGCTGTAAGACTTACAGTTATAAACAATCGCAAACAAACATAATTGTTTCGTATTGTCATTTGATATGACTTCTACAAAACATACTCCTATTCTATTACTTAAAATATTCTCTTAGAGAGATAATGGCCCACTACGTCGCACCACAAGATTTGTATGTTCTTACCATACAAAATGCCTATCGGTATACACATTTAGTAAATACGTACTAAAACAATGCGAGTTTCGGTTATATTTGTATAGTTACGGTTATTGTGTACCGTAGACATGCTCATGCTCTTTTTACTTAAATTAAATACGTGATAATTACAAAACTAATTATATCGAAGATTGTACAGTGCAGTCACAAGCACATAATCGTTTGTGTTCAAATACAACACTACGGTAATATTGCAAATATGGCAAAATAGTTGCCGTTCTAGCAGGACGGTAAACTAGCAGCATAACAAGTTACCTTTTGCGACTAATCCTAATCGAATGTAAAACGATAGAAGTGAATGATATCGTAATTGTAATAAGATCTAATGCGACAAAGCATCTCTGAAGATTCAAAGCATTAACACTAACCAACAAAAGCAAATGACACTGCATTCGGGTTTAGGTTGACATTATCTTAAAACCCTTAATTCAACCTCATAATCACAGTACATTTAGCGTACATCCTCTATTTCCTTGATTCACTTTCAAACAAGCTTAAAGAATCACGCAGCATCGACAATAGCGTTGTCTAGTGCCTCCCACTTGAGGCGGCGGGGTCATTGGAGCAAAGTAAGCGTGGACACTGATATTTGGTAGATGATTCTATTAAAACAGAAACATGATAAAGAAGTTGCCAGACACCTTAAACCTAATTGTTAAGGTTTGCGTGGATGTGTTCTACTTACACGAAGTCGGCGTATTCCGGCTCGTGTAATCAGTTGACAGTCATACAGTTCTATTCTCTGAAGATTGTGACATGATACTAAATGTTCCAATGAGGCATCTGTGATTAGGGGACAATTATCCAGTTCTAGAACAGTCAAGTGCTCCGCTGCGCATGGGGCCATTCCCAACTGCCTGATGCCGTCATCAGTTATTAGCTCGCAATGCGACAGCGTCTAACGCAATGATCAGTTATTGTAAAAACGACTTTTACCATCATCCTGCATTCATGTAACTTTAGCTTACTAATTGTTCCAATCGCGGGCACCCAGCTGCCAAGTTCACAAGTGTGTTATCCGTCATAAGGACACAGTCTTCCAAGTCCATCTTTTCCAGGTAGTGGCAACTCTGATGTAGAAGCATTCAGAAATTGCTGATCCACAAATTGTTAGCAGTGCATATATTCTTTAATGTTTAAATATTTTATCGTACAAGTACGATTGACGACAGTGATACTTACTCTGGCAAGGGCCTGAAAGCCATTATCAGTAAATTGTGAACAACCTGCAGCCTCAAAAGTTGTCAGTTTATGACAATACTGAGCCAGTGCCAAGAGTGTGGCATCCGTCAGGTTGGGACATCCCGATATGCACAAATAGTGTATGTTGACACAGTTCTGTGCTATTCTTTGAATCGCTTCATCCGTCAATGCCTTCATATGAAAATGTTGAAAATTAAAGTTTGAAACTTTTTAAGAAACCATTATTCTGTATAGGAACTCACAGCAGCGGAATGAAAGTTAGCCACCTCCAGAAGTGGACAGTAGTTAGCCAAATGCATAACAGCCTCATTATCTATGAACATTCGACCCTTGGCAATAAATTGCCGTAGTTTTGGACAGCCTCGAGCAAGCAGTCCAACTCCTATTAAAAGTATGCTCATGAAATCTTTCAACCACGCCACGAATCTCCAATCATATAATTAAATTCATGACAATGCTACCTTTCTCCGTTATGTTTTCGCACCATGAAATATTGATATGAGTGAGATTTGGACAACCTTCCGACAAAGCCTTTAGGGACTCATCAGTAATATTTGAGCAAGATACCAATTCTAATCTTTGAAGTTTACGTCCATTTCTACTGAGGTTTATGCAAGTTCTGAAAACAGGGGACAGTGAAAAACCACTTGCAGGAGGAATGATGCAAAGTTACCATATAAATGCTTAACGCTTACATATCCGTTATTTGCTTGCATTCTTCTAGATTCAGGAACTCAATGTTAGGACATTGTTCGGAAAATGTTTTCATTGCACTGTCCCCCACGGACTGGCATCCTTGCAAACTGAGTCTCTTTAGAAATCCACCCGATCGCCGTGCAATGTTTTCGACAACGGCCCCCTAAAGAAAGTCACACGTATTTAGTTACCCAATCGCAACATTAGCAAACCCCATCAAATAGCAATCCTACTTGTATATCCGTTTGAAAATTGAACAGATCGATCTTCTGCCAATTGCTTCCATCCAAAGCCAGAAAATTCCATGATTTCGACACCTGGGCACATCGGCATAGAGATGGTACATCCAAGTATGAAAATATTCGCAACAGTAGTTCCTTGGGAAGTTTAATGTTGATTAGTGCCTCCTCCTCCATGCAGACTCGGGGTTTCTGCAATAAAAAGCAACTCATTCATAAGTATCGTAAAAATAGGTACCTATTATTCGTTCATTTAAAATAATTCAAATACAAAACCGCAACTTACCATCACATTAAACTGCGTTTGTTTCATGAGTCTTTTGTGGAGTAACTGCACGAAATCATGCAGTTACAAGTTTTGGAATGAATGTAAAGAACTAAACAAGGTAGAAAGTGGAAACAAAAAGTGTTACTTTTTCAAAAATCAACAAGGCCTCAGTAGCTTTTAAGTGCTTAATACGCAATCCCGTCAATTATAGTAATGGTTGTATAGCCCTCAAAACATGACT
This sequence comes from Entomobrya proxima, assembly GCA_029691765.1. Taxonomy (NCBI): domain Eukaryota; kingdom Metazoa; phylum Arthropoda; class Collembola; order Entomobryomorpha; family Entomobryidae; genus Entomobrya; species Entomobrya proxima. Next base: position 39,176,160 of record CM056173.1, read on the forward strand.
ACATTTTTATAGCATTTTGTTTTAACAGAACTGAAACAGTTCCACCACCGCCACCACCACTACTAGTTCTACTACTACGACAAAGACTCATGATGATGCCTAATAGCCGTTTATACAAGTTATAAGTTGCACTTGGGTTTAAATAATTTTCCCTAGAAACGAAAATATTTCAAGGTCCCTTTAAAAACGGGAGGTTCGACAAGTGTCAAAAACCTTTGTGTCAACAGAACATCACCTTGTCCACCCATTCAACTTGGTCAGAAGAAAGAAAGGAAGAACAACAACCTTTAAAACAAAAAACAGTACACAGGCGAGTGTAGCTGCATATTATGAACGGTGCACCGTGCTGTGTATCACAGATTCGCAAAACAGGCAAGTAGAGAAAGGCGACGCACTTCCACTTTTGTGTATCTTGGCCTCTTCTTGAGAGAATGCATAGCAGCACATCATGACAACTGCCTGGCGCTGACTCATCCTTCTGGACGGACGGAACAGCTGAAGTTACGTCTTTGTGTGCTTTAATGCTGGCGTCTAGTTCTCTAATGCTTTGTTGCTTTTTTACGAGGTTGTTGCCAACTTGCTCTATGCAACATTCAAAATACTTTCACCGTTTGTCTGATACTATCTTAAAACGGAATTTAGAACTTTAAATAAGCTTGTAAGGAGAAAGCAAAACAATTTTTTTACCATACCACCTTTTTTTCCGTAACAACCAAAAACCAAACTTTCATGTATGATGATAAGATGTATTTCTTCTACGTTTCATGACAATATGATTTGATTTTGTATTTTGTCACTTCTGTAACGATACCATTGTCTTTGTTTTTCTAAAAATTCAGTGACGAATTAAGCTCTTTTATGATCATGATGTGCATGAAAGCTGTAGTAATGAATGAAAAAATATTTAAAGTAAAACAAATATAAGCGCTTTGTATCCTTACTGTTACACTGTTTGTTTTGCTTTGCTCTCAGGTGCATTGTATGAAAATTATTGCAAATCCGATCCACGCATTTTGGTGTAAACAGTGACGGTGATGGTTGTGCTTTTATAATCTCAAATTCTCAAACCCAAAAGATAATCAGATTATGCAATGCACTCCTGATATACTTTTCCTAAAAAACGAATTTCTGCAGTATTTTATTGAACTTGAAAGCACCTCATAAAAAATATTAATATTGTTATTACTCCAATTGTGGAGCTAAAGAAAGAAATGTTCATATTGCTAGTAAAATAGACCTGGTTAGTGCACTTCTGGTAAAAAATGTAGGTCACACAAATAGTAAAGTTACCTGTTATTTCGCTTAAAAGCAAATCACAGAAATATAAATCAGTAAATAATCAGTTTTAATAACGATAAAATTGTTTTTTATTAAGTTATTTTTATTAAACGTGTGAAATCCACGTCAGCAAGCTTGTGTGTAGTGGGCTTCTTAAGTATGTAATTTCTACATGTATGTAATTACATTCATTTATCATTTCTATTTGTGGATTTAATCTTTAAACATAACATTGAGACTCAATGATTGAATGAATAAGCAAAGATGACTGATTCAAGACATTTTGAGAAGCAATACATGTTTTCATGTTTAACTTAACACATATTATGTCCCTTCTTAATATTGGATCATTTATTGACGGTCTTTCCATGATGACGAATGACGACTGCATGCACGTATTACATGTATTCATACATTATGACTAACATGGAATAAAAATGAAATGATCTTCTTGAAACTGACAATGTAGTACATGCAAGTGATACAAGTGCCATCACGTAGTGAGTATTGACCATATCCATTCTTTCCATTTTTCTTGTAATATTATAAAGTTCTTATTGCGTCAGGGCTGGACAACCTCTGGATTTTCTGGTTCCGGTTTCATTTTACATAAGGCTCCTTAAGTACACCAGCAACGAACAGAGGCCAAACAAGTGATTTTTTTATTCTCCCAATTATGCTGATTATTGCATCTTAATATTATTGATTGCCAAGTGACCTGTGACCTTCAACCATACTGCGTTTCCCGTTGGTGGCGCCTGGCGGCTGACCCAGTCTGAGTTGCATTCATGTTAAGCAAATATATGACAAAAGTTGGAAAATATGCATACTTTTATAACATATTATCGTGAGTACGGTATAATGTTATTGATATTAAGTTCACTGCGAAAACTCTTCTGGAAAAAAGATATCAAGAGTGCAGTGTGCACTGCATTATCTTAGTTTGAAATTATAAATCTAGTAGCTTTTATAGAACTACCACACTAGTTACTAGTTAATGCATTAATATGCTTTTGAAACAAGTAGTGGTGATATTGTGTCAGTCCACAGTCCATGCCACCCATGCCACAATGAGTATTTTAAGCACCACCACCGTTACTGTTTACACCGAATTCGGGGATCGGATTGTTCCGGTACAGTACACTGTACTAGTGTAGTACCTATATTTTGCATAGAAACATATCCGCTGGAATTTTAGTAGCATCAATATGTTTTACTAGTATTAGGAATATCATCATAAGCTGTGTGCTAGGTTCTGCTGCTTCTCATCATCTTGTGCGAATAACAACACACAGCAGTTACTGGTATAAAGTGAATTGAGACTTTCAGACAGCCATGGTTGCTTTTCTCCGTTCAGTAGAAAAACAGGGGAAAACCTGGAACCACGTTCATTTGATAAACAGAGATCAACGATACAACACATTATCCAGAGAGACGAAAAACGGATCCCGTTCTTGGTTCGTGTTGCTTTTGGCTGTTGGTGAGTTTTTGCTATATTTTCCATCTCTACTAGAGATTCCCTAGCTTTGTGAAGCTTCCTCCATTTTAGCCAACTTCCTCTATCAGTTTTCCACTAGCAACAGAGTCAGAAGGGAGGAAAATGCTTAACACTCAACAACAACATATAAAATTGTACGCAGCAAAACCCTCTGTCGATTTTACTTTGTCTCCCTCAGAGAACTCATACGCTAAAGAAAACTCGGCTTGATCCCTTCTTTTGCTTGCTTTTGTTTTTATTCCACTTTGTCTTGCCAGTTTCATTTTCCGTACTGTGTACTCAGTGACGAATGAATCCAAATGCATGAGTAGCATTATGCAGAAAAACAGTAGCAAAAGTACTTTTATATCATCTTTTTCTGAATGAAGAAAACCTGTCTGTCCGTCTACTTTAAGGTATTGTGGGTATTGTGAGAATCCAAGGGTTTCTTTTTTCTTGAGGCCTTTAAACATCTATTTAAATGCCTTGATTGTACCCTATCTACAGTTAACTAATGAAAAAAAGTAATTCGTGATTAAATAAGTATTTGTTTCGCAACTTTGATATAGAACCCTCTAGTCTGAAACATCATTTAGTCTATTTTGGTTTGCTCCCCTGCACAGTTCTAAATTTCATTATTACACATCTCCCTTTCCATCTGTCTTTTTCCTATTCCACAACTGTTGTGTGCCCTTGTTTTTTTGTTATTCTCTGTCGTTTTCATTGTCAGCAGTACGACGGCTTCATATAAAGGCTTGTTCAGAGTAATAATATTGTGTCTGGTACTTGCTGCAAGTAGAGGGTACACAGCTCTTATTTTTACACCGCAAAGCTGCAGAGTCCGGTTTTTAAACGCTGCCATGACAATGTACTCTTGCATGAACATTGTGTGAGTGTGGGTTTTCTCAAGAATAATAATATTGCGATCCTGAACATGCGTGTAGCCAGATGCATGTATTGTTCCTACGCTGCATCACAATATTATCCAATGATCCTAATGCATTTCCTCGCTTCCAAAGAATATAAGTAGCAATTGCAGGCATGACTCATGTCCCAGTCATTGACAGCAGGCCAATGTTCATTTCGTGTGTCTCTTGCTCTTTCTATAGGAAACTTTTGTTTTTGTCCTGTGACCTGGAGCAGGAATCCAGTCAACGGGTTTCAACCCTTTTCCCGATGGATAATAAACACTCCTGACATTTGAAACTTTGAAAGTTATATCTCTGTAGAAAAACCATTTAGTTTCATGATACTTTGTACTATAGACTATGTGTGTGTTTACCCGGTTGTTGCCATAGTATCGCGTTCCTGTAATGTGACGCTTGTGGAACTGTGCGGTGAATCATGTGGAGTGTATAATTGTTTTTTCAGGCCACGCGCCCACAAAGTTCATTCCAATTAGTGGTCTCATTTATCTATTCCTGCGTTGAAATTCAGTCTGTTAAAAGCAAACTACTTCAAATTCTGAATTTCGTACTCTGCGGTTTTGACAACGCTCTCCAAATTCTTGGGTAAGTGCAGTTCTTTGTTATCTTTTTCACACGTTACCTGCAAACTTTTTTTGGGTATTCATCATGCTTCACTCATCATCATGCAACATCATGCATGTTCGCAAGCAGTTTTACTGGTCATGGTGCATTTATTTTGAATAGGTTTTTGTTCATTGACAGTGACAGTAGCACTCGTGCTGCTGCTACTTCATTAAGGACCAATGTTGCTGCTTTTGATCTTTAACGAGCAAAAGCACCATCAATATCAACAAAAGTACGCAACAGAATTGCTACTTCATGAAACAAGCCGTAGTAATGAATGAAACAAAAGAGTTGCTACTATGTAATATAACATAGAGCAGCCTCCTTCTGGTCGCTGCAGACGCTGCTTTCTCTTTCGCTACATGTACATCATATAGCAATTTGCATATTATTTATATCATGTGCCTTGCAAAAGTGTCGTGTTTCTCCAGCCCCTTTGAAATTTTAACAGCAGGGAGGCACCACTGCGTACAAAATGAAAAAGTCTACAGCAAATCCCACACTGATCATTAAATCCAACCCTGCTTTCAGGTGCTTTCCATGAATTATGAACTTCATTCATGGTACTTTCATTTTTTGTAGATCCATAAAATGAGCATACAACTTTTGCGAGTTCATTGAGCGGAATGAATGTCTTTGAATGCCTTTGAATGTCTTCATTAATGAAGCTTCACGTTACTTTCGTTGACTTTTTATTAAAAGGCGGGAATGTTTAATGCGATATAATACAGTCTGCTAATGAATGATCACTATTGCGAACGTTTCAATATTTCATGTTTATTCGTTAGAGTTCCAACTGTATTATTAGATATTATTGAAAAGAAGCAAAAGAATCTCTGGAAACTTGCCTTTTGCTATTGTGAAGCTCACAACCCAAACCTTTGCCAGTTTTTTGGGTTCCTCCCCAAGGAATCTATCGCGTCATTCATATTGTCATTCTTTGAGCCCAGAACAATTGCTTCTTTCTCTGATTTAGTAACACTGCTACGGAAACTCTACAAGTAACCTGACTAGACTTCTCCTACTTTCCTTTTCGTGTATTTTCTTCTTTCCCCAAGCGTATTCTGCTATTATACTCGCCTACCTTATATAATGAGAAGAAGGTAGCACAACAATGAGCTACTGCTACTCTTGGGCTTTAACCGGATAAGGAACTTAAGGAAGTAGCACAAATCAGTAATAAGATAAAGCTCCAAGAACAGTTCTATTAGAGCTTATTTGAATGAAAGGTATAAAAAATAATGCCAAATGCCAGAACCCTAGATACGTCTCTCGTTTCTGGCTGCCTCGTTAAATTTTTACTCTAATAAGGGAAAACCAGAAGACTTTTGGGAGACCCCGGACTCTATCATTTTTCCTTTGAATTTTTTATGATGTATTTACGTTTCTTTTAGCCTAAAGCAGCCCACTACTGACTCAGTAATACTGACAAGCAGCCGGGTTCAAATGGTGGGCAACTTTGATGAAAAAATTTGAGGAGCTACAAAAGTTTATTATTTTGCGAGGTAAAAAAAGTACCCCATATGTGCGCACTAGGTTTGGGCCCATTATATCGTGCGGTGGTAATAGGCCTCTGCGCTTATTATCGTATAAATGAGCTGGCCGTTTTTATGTTGAATCAAGTGAACCGCTTAGGGGCTAGTCATTTCATTTTCATCTTTTCTCATCCAGTCTGTGCGAGCGATAATGGGCTTTCTGCACAAGCACATAGTTCCACTGCAGAATGCTTTTATCATGTTCAAGTGCCTGTGTAATCGCCAATTTTAACCTGCCCCTGAATCAAAACTCATCCGTGCATAGAAAATAGAAATATGTATTCAAAGGAATGAACACTGGCTCAATTAAAAGAACCATGTTCAAGTCCTACTTGAGCACGAAATTGAAAAAAACGGCCTTTTTAATGAACATTTTTTAAAATGAGCTTTTTTCAGATTTTGCAACAAGAATATTTTCAATTGCCCCATGAGCTGTCAGTCAGTCAGCAGAAAGCCAACCACATGCTACCGAGAAAGATTCCGGTTTACATTATTCTCCCTTTTTTCTCCTGAAAACTACATGACACCACACCGCTGCTGCTCTGACTTTCTCTTGCTAAAACTTTCCTGTGTTCGTGTTGTCTTGTTTGTTGAGAACAAGTTGAAAGGAATATATATATAGGCGGTCATGTGTTTTCACTTTTCTTTGGTTGTTGGTTGATGGTCTACAGCGCTTATTCCTTGTTATTTCATTCTTACAACTCCTTGTCAAGTCAAACTAGCGCAAAAAATAGAAAGCCATATTATGTGAAAGTTATTATGCTTCAATTATTACTGTGTAGAGTTTCATCCATATTCATATAGTCTACAAGTCTACATGTAGTAAAAGTAATAATAAAAAGAGAAAGCTATTCAGCAACGTGACAGTAGGACTGTTCTTGGTACTGACTGTCTTCGATAGCTCTGTCCTGATTACATCTCTGTCTTCTCTCTGAGAAGATAATAACATTGTGTTGCCATTGCCATTGCTGAACGGATTTTCTGAGCATGTTATTGGATTATCATACATTACTAAAACCTACATGCTACAGACAAAGGGAGTGATCAAGTGTATAATATGCAGTTCCAAATAATATGGCCCTATACTTTTTCCCCTAAATGCTTAAAAAAGGATAGACTCATTACTCCTGATGATGAGCACTAAAGAACAAAGAACCCAAAACTTTTTGGCTCATTGTTTTGCTTAGTGTACACATTACAGCCACTTTAATAACAGGCCATGAAGCAGTATGCAATGCACTTCACGTCACAGTCCAAGAGCAACGGATCACACTTTTCTAGTACTTACTACCTACCATTCTTACCTCGAAAAAAAAAACTTTCTTCCTCTTTTCATTTTGTCCCGTCAGAGTGGCGGAGAAAAGAAAGCGAGTTTTGCTAGAGCAAAACGCTCCGTGGTTGTCGCGGTTTGGTTGTATGAGACTTCCATCTTATTTCCTACTTCTTATATGACAATTTAGAAAATGTGATACGTAATAAGAGCAGATTGAAAGTGAGCAGCCTGAAGAGCTATATATACGCTGCTCTCATTGCTCACTTAAATTTGTTTGCACATCAGAGAGGCACGCAGACACAAGAGTATAGCAAAGTGAAAGAAGCCGAGAGTAAAGTAGTAGCGTGTTAGTTTGTGGGATTATGATTGCTTTCGCAAGTTTTTCTCTCCTTTACTTATTTGCTGGGTGACACACAGGGTGCAAGGAGAAAAATACTAAAGGGGAAGAAAAAGAATAGGCTCAGGTTGATAACTTTGCCTTGTACACAAAACTCGTCACAAAAACTTAAACCATAGAAGCATATAAGCAAAACGGTAACACCACCAGCGTATTTATGCGCTACTTCTCTGTTTACCAACAAAAAAGAGAGAAAGAAATAGAGAAAGTTGTCTGCCATCATGTCCGCACAGCACATAGTTCTTGTTTCTGAAGAGTTTTTGGTTACATGCACTGTTGTATCATATGTGCTGACTCTTGCATTTTCACAAAGTAGCAAGAAAAATATTGTCTATGAAAACTCATTGGACAGGAAGGGCTCTTTATTTCCGATTGCGACCACACGCTTGAAAAGCACCAGCAAAATAAACATTCTTATATTATGCATATATAATATTATGGGATGCGCTAACATTGAACATTTGAACTACCTTGCTACTTTGTGCTTTCCATCAAAAACTTGTTTTACTTCTTAAAGCTGTGCTACAAAGCCCGTTAAAATCAAAAGCACAAGGTCTACAACACAAATCCGACAAGACTTTTTCCTTCACGGGATGTCAGGAAACATCAAGCTTTATTTCTACACGAAAAAAATCCGGCATCATCAATCCAACTGGTGAAGGCTACCAAGGCATGAATAAAAAAAAGTTCCATTATCTTAAAATATTGTACTTGATGTATGCAGAAAGGATCCTTTCCATTTTCTTAAGACCATCTTTCAAGCTATCATGCTTTCAAGCTTTCAGGCTTTCAAGTCACTCTTGATTCCAGTAACTGAAATCCAGTTGGGGGCGAAATATATATTCTTGCTAATTACTTGTCCCTTTCTAAGTTTCTAGTACTTGATATTATTTTTCCATTAGGCTTTGTTTCGTACAAAATCCTCTTACTAGCAATAGCAAAAAAGGACAGCAGCAACAGCAGTGAAAGGGTAAGAAAGTAAGAAAGAGAAAATAAGAAGCATAAAATAATAATGGCGTTGCTTGCTCTGCTCTCGCGTTGTTTCTTTCATAATACTATAATGTAGATGATCATCATGGAAAAATACCACCCACGACCCCAAAAAACCGTCGCTTTTGTTCAAGAGACTTCCGTGTTATATTTTATTTCGTCATTTTGTAAGACAAAAAACTGGGAGAGGTCTGTCGGTCTGCGTTATATTGTACGGCAACCACATTCAAGACCAACTCGGGCTAACCTCAAAGTAGCGTTACAAACGGACAAAATGTAATTAGTATGCTGCTGTCGGTGTGGTTGATGCCAGTAACAGGAGTGCCATTGATGAGAATAAGGCTTAAGAGTTGAATGAGAAAAAGCGCAATATCGTGAAGCGGATTTATATGCCCAAATAACTGGGTCCATGTCAGACTCAGAACTCCAAGTGGTGCGCACATTTTGCATCATGCGCAATTTACGTTTAAAAGCCTTTTATAGGCTTTCTCCTTGTTATTATTGCAGTAAAAACAAACAAGTGCTCATCGTCTACTACCAACCCTGGATTTTACAAGAACGATTATGGGATCGTTGCTTTTAGTAGTTTTTGTAACAACGCTTAAATTTTAGAGAAAGTCATACAAGTCCCCATGCGAGCATGTTGCTGCATAATGCACGAATGAGCACGCATATTTTAGAAACACGATGACATAATATACTTTGGGATGTGATGAACATTGTGAACCCAACTGTGAACACAATAAACTACAAAAACAGGAAAGTTTATGATGAACTATACTACTAAAACGGTACTTCATACTACAGATTCAGGTTGAGTAGAGACAGAAATGGTCGAAAATGGACAGTTTCAAAACAGGGACCATGATAATAATAACAATGATAATAAAAGCATTTCTCTTTTTGTTTCAGATGTACATCATCATCCTTTGCTCATCTGCTCAGATGGAAAGAAAATAAATATTGGAAAACCAAAATTGAGCATGAGAGAATTTTCCCCGCACGCTTCCTTCATTTTTTCTCAAATTAAATTCCAGTGCAAAGATACATACAGACCACAAGCTTCCTGCACACAGGATGCTTGAATGGCTTGATATGCTTGATAGGATACTATTATTGATTGGAAATTGAGTCTGCCGTAGTAGTGAGCATTTAAACTCTTTATATATACCACACCCATGTGTCATAGGATGATGGTACAAGACGCATGATGGAAGCCTTTTCGTACAAGTTTTATTCTTCCACCCGACACATCCCATCACCCGTCCCATGAATAGGAATTGAATTAGTCAAGAAAATTGCTGTGCTCCTCAAATTCTGCGCGCTGTGAACGGGATTGTCAACCAAAACTTTTTTTCAGAGAAAAAAGAATAGGGAAAAAACCAATTCAACTTTCTTTCTTTTTCCTGCCACTTTGCTACTTGTTCATGTTACCATTCAGATTTTTATTTTTCTCGTCACCTTCTTACTTCTTTCCCAAAATGTAGTTTGACTGGGGAAAAATAAAAGATCTGGGACTCAGAACAACAAGTCTCTTAATGTGCTTCTTCTCTTACAAATATACTGAATTTTTTTGGGTAAAAAAAACCAGAGTCTACTTTGACTACTTTCACTCGTAGCTGGAAGCAAGGAAAAGCACGCATCACGCGTCCCTCGTGTCAAAAGAAATTGCAACACGACGTTGTTTGTTGGAAAAGCAGAAGCAACATGATCAACATCATGCATCAAGTATTCCTCTGTGCTGCTGTTCTCATCTGCCTCGTCTCTGAAGGTAAGTTTTTAAAATAAATTCTCTCTGAAACAAAAGCGTTTGCAAAGTTCGCTCTGTTTCGTCAATCTGTTTCTCATTATTATTATCATAGAGATTCAGTCATTTATTTTCCATTCAGAAAGTATTTCGGGGCATTACAGTTTTCACGTTAAAGTCAGTCCTAATTAATCCATGGAAATTGGAAACCCGTAAACTATTAATATTGTTGACAGACAGTAAAGCTACTTTATCCAGTTACACAAAGTGGGAGCAACTACTGCGCTTCACGCTTGTTAAGCCGTGTTGATGTTGTTGTTGGCCTTATTAAGTAGCATTATTGTATTAATACGCTGATACGCTGTGCTCCAGCTGCCACCACTGGAATTTGAATAAAGTTCGTGGTGGCATATTAGCATTCACATTGGCATTAGCATGTTCCCAATCAGTTGAGTCATTCTGATCATCCTTATGAGCTGCTACCTCTGGGGCTACTTGATACTTGAGAGCGTGAAGCACTCAACAGTGTGCTTGTTAATAAATAATCTTTCTCTAGACGAGCACAACTGAGTCTCTGAGAGAACTCATTGTAAAGTCAGATTGTCATACACAAAAGATAGTTGAAACAAATAAAATTCATCGCACATACAATACCCCAAGAGAACTACTCTTTGGTAGTAGTAACAGTGCTTCAGTAATTCATTTCCAATGTCATTCCCTGATGATCCCACATTACCATCATCATTCTATTGATAAAATTTTCATTCTCGGAACAAGCACTAAAATTTGTTTGCACAATATGTGCATACATACAAGAGTTCCACCACCACTACCACAACTTTTAATGCCCCTAGCAACTTTTGGTACGCTTCGTCTTCGACAATGTAGGCTATAAGCAGAAAAGCAAATTCCTGTGTTTTGTTGGTTGTGGGAGCAGCAGAGCGGCAGACTAGAGCGTCGCGAATGACTACTCACTCTTCGCTCTTACTGTGTGTGTATAATAGCAATAACAAAAGAAAAAGCGAGAGAAAACGTCGAAATTGCAATTGCGACCTTTTGAGACTGATGAAGCGGTGGTGGTGGTAGTTCTCTCTTCTTATGCCCACTTCCATTTCCATTTGTTCATGTCATTGTTGGCGGAGGAATTATTGAACTGGTGGCTGGCACATTTAAACCCAGGACTTTTCTCTCCTTTTTCCCTGCCCTAGCAGTTATTTTTCTACCCGCATCAGGAATCCTTATTCAGGATACTAAAGATGATGATGATGATAGACACATAATAGCATGCATGTGTTATGCGCATAATAGATAGTGTCAGGATGTTTCGCTAAACTATATAGCTTCCAATTGGAATACCATCACTCATGCTATTCCGGCATTGTGCTTAGCCATGAGTTCGACATTAAATGACAGGAAGTAACTTATTTACTGCTATCGTGTACTTTTATTCACCTGCTCATACAATAAACCCATGTTGTAGGAAAAACTATTAATTTTCCATGTTAAAGTGCTCTATTCATCTGCATTATGTCATAAGTATAAAAAAAAGTTTTCCGCTAGCTAATTCAGAATTTCAGAACAGCCAAAGCGCGTTGATGCATAAAAATATACAAGCTTGAAGCTTGTTTTTTGTTGACACACATATACACGTAGGTGTAGGTTGCAGAGGTAGGTTGCCAGGTAGTAGGGGTCCTTGATAAGAAATAAAAAAAGTTTACAACAACTTATTTACGTAAACTTCCAACAACTTTTACTTGTGAGAGCGAGAGATACTGAAAATAGCGTTTTTGAGCCAAGTACAAAATTGAAATTCCATTTAAGTAGCCAATTAGACCTGTTCCTTGCAGTTTATTTGTCAAGCGCAGACTATAAAGTTTGATAGAAAAGTTTGCAAGAAAGATCATGCCTATAATGCCTAATATTATGATTTTTTAGGTTAATCAGTCACTCGTAGTTCGTAGTAATACAATTTTAGCTCCAATGTACCATATAAGTGTACCATATAGTGACTTACTGACTGAATCGATACACCCTTTTTTGGCTTTACCGAATGTAGTCATTTTTGAAAATAGCAACGAGAAAAGACAGATAGACTTGTTATTGTGGTAACACACCATCGCGTTGAATAAATTGCTTCTTCTGACATGGATGCATGCATTGGTGCACGCAAAACTTGTCTACTTCGTTTGCTTGATTTTCTCCAGCTCGATTTTTTTTCTGCCAATGCAAACATTTTTTGTGTCACTAACATTACGCTCTTCTTCTTGTCGTGCTCATGTTGCTATTTAATTCTTGTACATTTCCACTGTTTATTCTCTCCCACTTGACTTGTCTCTATAGAGAAAATGATGCTATGTGGATATCCGCATGTTCAAAGGACCGGAGATCTAAAGTTGGTCGGGCAAATGCTTGAACATAAAATAACATAATATCTACTACTGCTGACTGAGTTGTAATAGTAGCCCGATGGTGGTATAGTGGTGGACCTGGTCCTGGTGGTATTGCCAGGACAAAAGAAAGAGAGAAAATAAAACATAGTTTCATACTTTCTTATTGCACATTTCAGCTCAGTGAGCCGAATCAGCAAAAAACCTCACCCGGCGGACGGACCAAGGAGAGAATAAGCACACGGGCAAGAGTCGTAGCATCATCAAGTAGACAGGGAAAAAGTAAAAAAAAGAAACGTTACTGATTTCTTCTGATATTATTTTCCTCTCAGGAATCCCCTACTAAAGTACAACTTCCACTTGTGCCGGCAAATATATACGCTACTTTGGTGTATAATCCTCAATAATGATAAGGATTGAAATAAGATGAGAGTATAGCACCATAACTGAGTAAACTGGAGGAACTTATTGAATTTTCAACACCCGTTGACTTACTTGAGCAAGTGAGTGAAAGAAAAGCGTATATTTTAAAAGTAGCGAATTGCGATCAAGCAAGAGAGAGGAAGGATGAAAAAGTCAATGAGAAAACTATTTTCTTCTCTTTTTTACTTTTCAAAGATAAAAAAGAGAAAGCTAGAGCTGAAGCAAATGGCACAGCAATTTTGTTTTTCAGGAGGAAGAAGAAGAACCCTATGATCCTACCTATTCACAATTCATGAATGGGTATATATATTTTATTAGGGTAGCAGTAAGAAGTATATAGTAGGATTCCTCGTAATTGAAGCACAAACAAACGTAAGGATTGACGGAGAAGCCCATGTGTATTCTTCAAAGTGAATACCAAAGGGTTATTTTGGCCTGTCATGTAAAAGAATCCTATTAATTCGCATTACATCATTGGCCAGTGTACAGTTGAACTGTTTTGTACAGACGATTTTCACGGGGGAGAAAGTTGAAGCTGGGAGCTGAACAGCAAAAGCGTAATAAGCTATTTAAGAATTTTTAAGCAGCTTGTTATTATTAAATGTTTTAAAGAAGTACTAAGAAGTTTTTTGTATTTATTTTTTTCTTCAAGACGTAGTAATTCCGCTTCTGCTCTGAGCACATTTTTGTAAATATAGCTTTCCTTGAAAATAATCCGGATTCCAAAATAATATTCTATATATGCATGCATGCTCATTATATTACTCCTGCTGCATTGCTACTACTATTGCTACTGCTATACTACTTTTCTTTTACTTTACTTAACTTTTTTTTTCTCAAGCGTTCTCATTTTCATTAATGACTACGTAAGTAGCAAAATCCTGAATGCAAGAGAGTTTCATTTAATTTGTCTTTTGCAATTTCGCAGCCCTGTAGGTGAACTAGTTTCGCAGAGTAATAATGAGTAATCCAAAGCCCCTGCTACCTCTCACTTATTTCGTGCCACTACGGGAATTCCAGAGAAATATCAGAAAATACGCAAGAAAAAAACTTTTTTCTCTCTAACATGAGAGCTATCAAGAACGCCTCGCCATTTAAAGAGCTTGGGCAAATGTGCTCACACGTGACCGCACATATATTGCGTGTCTGATAGCACTTTCATAGCAAAATTCATAATAGTGTATTTGATTGGGCCCAGTGTGCTCTAACAATCGCAATCTAAAAGCAATCTATATTCTATATTGATAAGGATGAAGCCCAAAGCAGCAAAACAAGTTTAAATCCCATTTGTCTTTCGTCTTCCTGTATGTTGTCACATAACCAAAGCACTAGCTCACAGAATAGTAATTAGTTTGCCCATTCAGGTGTGAATTCACAATAGCATTCCCAAAAAACTGTGAATATGAGCTGAATATGAGCTCATTTGTGCTCATGAATCGTCACTGATTACTACTTACGTAAATTCCCCATCCCCAACATTTTTCTCTACAGAGGCATATCAATTTACACCAATATGTTCCTCAGGCACAAAAGTTCTCCAGAGTTCTCAAGTGTGCACTTCAATAATAATATCAGCAACTGAGGATCAACACGACAACCTCTGGAAATCAATAACAAAAGCATCGTCTTCTTGATTGAGTGTACACGCTTCTCCTTTCAGTGTTATTTATGCCTGTCTGTATAATGCATGAGTAAACAGGGAATATCATATCGCCGCCGTCAACCTGACTTTCCACCAGCGCAAAACAATAAAACTTTGTTCTCTCCCAAACTTTCCTCTGCATATTCATAACCTGTGCAGAAATTGTTGACTCCTGTTTGCATGATGGGAATTGGGGCTATATGTAAAAAAAATGTAATTGTGACTGACGCTGCTACTGCTGCGCTGTAAAAAAATCACAGGTTCCTTCACCACTGTTATGCAAAAAGTTAACAACACGTTCAGAGCAGCAGTGGAAAATTGCATTAATTTGCGACTACCCTTGCTCAAACTTTATTATATGTGAAATAGGCCACTTCCAATAGTTCCGATCCTTGTACACGCTTGACCAGTTAAGAGGATAACGGAAAAAGGCAGCCATGGGTACAGTTTCCCATATACTGATGCGATTACCGGTGTAGTAGCAGCACTAGAAAGTGATAAACGATGTGCCGTAACAACAATTGAAAAATGGACTTTAGTAGTAGACATTTATATAAAGAAATAAATATTTTGTACGATACAAAGAAATGATATGAATGATTTTTGAAGTAGCAAGAGTTAGTGGTGGTCCATTACAGGCTCTCTTTCTCTCTCTGTCTAGTAAAAGCAGGAAATTGGATTGTCCGAATATTGAATTCAGAATTGGTTTTGGCTGACCATAAACGCACACATGCACATAAGCACACACACACTCGCATCTTGCTCTTTTCACTTTTCCCAGTAGAATTTTATAGGAACGTGGTAACAAGAGCTGGCAGTAAATGCGTGAAGCTGTAGCGCTTTTACACAAAGTACATTGTTCTTGATCTTAAACAGTTTTGCTCGGCTCTTTTTTTGTAAAGCCGAATGGAGAAAAGGCCTCTTGAAAGCCCATTTATGTCCTTCGATATTATGGACATCCATAATAATAATTTGAAGGAGGTGGTGGTGGTGCTGCTGCTGCTGCTGTTCTGTGTGCTAGTTTTCAATTGCTTTTCTCGGACCAAATTTTTATTGCCAGAGATCAGCGTGTACATTTTGTGGGTGCTCAGGTACTTTTAGCATGATGGAATTTTTTATACACATGATACTTGAAACCCTTTTAGTATAATATGATGAAAGAAACACGGACTATTTTCACTTTCTCTAAACAATTACACAACTCTACAGCAGATGGATAGTAGATGAAATCTGCTACTTGAAATTTGAAAAGTGCCAGAAAAGTGCTTAGAGTGTTTAATTACGCTAATGAGATTAGTCAAGAAAAGAGTCTCCTCTCGTCAACACATCTGTTTGCACATGATGATTGTTTATTTTTGATATCACGCTACTAGAACAAACTACCATAACACGCTTCCTAAAGTGCTTTCCTGCTTTCCCTCTTTTTAAGATGATGCGATTATTTGCGGACTTTATGAGGGTGTATTTTGGCACTGGTACAAGCAAGGAGAGAGTCACGCATGAAATTACATGGTTATTAAATTTCTCGTTACCCCAAGATGCTGCTATAGTATGCTAGCTGTCACTAGAAACAGCCCACGGACACGTTAATGTGCTAACGTAATCTACTTGAGGTCATTACAACTCCCCGTTTCAATTAGGCCAGGGTAGAAACGCATTTTTGGGGCGGGTTGAGATCTCAAAATTGACTGGAGCATGAAACACAGGCCAAAAACCTACAGCAAACTTTGGATTGAGCACTTGAGCCGTTTCCATATATTTACTTTCGGAAGTTGGGAATCTGATGTTCAGATTCTGAACACGGGCTTTGCATGTGTGTCCTTGTTTTGTCTCTCTGAAAGCTAAATGAACATTTGTTTGTTTTACTTTGGAGAAACATTACTTTTCGCTTGCCAGCAACAACCACTCAACTGAGCTGACTTTCAACTTCCACATGCTGAAAAAACTTTCTCATTCTGATGCAAATCCAAAAAGATCTCAAATTCAAAATATTTTTCCAGAGTTAATGTAAAATAAACGAGGAGAATACTATTCTATTTTACATTCACTTTTCATTTTTGACAGAAAATGGGATGTAGTTGTAAACCACGTTATGCTTATAATGATTTATGTTCTACCAGGTGCCCCGTACGCTGGCCACGAAGCGGATGACGTGCAGATCATTTCGGGTGACCTGGGCCATAATTTGACAATACCTTGTGGAAGCGTCTCCCCCGAGGAGCGAAAGTCTGTGATATGGATTCATGAGGGAAGACGACCTCTTACAAATCATGTCCTAAAAAATGGTAGCATATTTTTCCACCAACTCCAGTTGTCAGACTCGGGAATCTACTCATGCCTTGTGGAAGAGGACAGCAAATCCGATGAAGACAGCAGTGGAAACTCATGGCCCTCGCCTGAAGCTCGGTTTCATATCCGCGTTAGAAGTAAGTAATGTACTATATAATTATTATAATCACAGTTGTGGAAATTTATCGGGAAATCTGCGACCAATTAATGCCAAATCCCATTTTGACTCGTTGCCTTTTGCATCCTGTGTGCTCTCTGTCCATATAGCTAATATGTAGCGCGTGAAAGCGTGAAATTTGATCAGTGCGCAGAAAATCATGCATCACGCTTTCGATCACTTTTCTCCTCTTGTTTCGGCAATTTGCCAGAAAAATAAAGTAACTCTCACGCAAGTTGGGATGAGTGATGTGGGCTTGTTATCAGAATAAATGAAACGTCCTTATGTCATCACGCGCTTTACTAAATTCCCCATTCTTTCCAATAAATACAGAGAGAAAGTCTTACAAAATTCCCTTCACAAAACTTTTTTTTGTGATTCTGATTGACAGGAAAAAAAAGTATAATAATATAACCACGGGATATTTTTCTTCTCTCTTTTCTCTCTTCCGTTATCTATTTCAAATAACTTTTTTTTCTTTGATCACTTTCGTTCCAATACCACAGAATCCCACATATTTATGCATGTATGCGTTTCTCTGTCATGTACACAGAACATACACACACACACGCTTTCGCTGAAACAACCACCAAAAGTGATTCACGAAAAAAAAGTTTGGGTTTTTTTACGCGCAAACGTTTGCTACTAACTTGGGTGTGGTTCCCTAGCCTATCTTTCCTCACTATCAATAATATTCACAATGAAGGAGAAAACGCCGCAAAACAATCGGTCATAGCACACGGGGCTACTAGGAAAATCGGAAACTTTTTCACAGTATCTAGATTCTAAATCAAATCAATGTGCTTATTAAGCGCATCTCGTTTTGTCTTGTAAAGAAAGAAAACGCCTAGAAATAAGAACGTACATTTGATTGGCCACAATAAGTTTATTTATTATTTGTCCTAGTTCCTCATCCACACACTCTCTCAAAAAAGTACTCATATTATTATTGAATTTTCTCTATTTTCACACAGCCCCACCTCAGCTTTTGAAGAACGTAACAGTGACGCCTTTTACCATCCTAGCCTTGGTGATGTGGGAGGTGGATGAAAAGCACGGGAGTGGGGGCTATCCGATACAAAACTTCCAAATCTCCTATAAGCTGAAGAATGTCACCGACGAGGAGCGTGACTCGCAGTCCTGCCCTTTAATACACATAAATCCTGATCTTGTACGTAAAAAAAGTGATATATATTTTTAGCGCTTTCGCCCTGTTCATCATAATTGTCGTTATAACTGCCCTTTGAAATATTCTTTTCAGAGACAATATCAAATTTACAATTTACATCCTAATTCTACGTATTTGATTCAAGTCTGGGCTACCAACAAACTTGGAAGGGGTCCAAGTACCACTGTAGAGTGCTCAACACACAATAATCCTCAGGAAATCGGTAAGCGCCACACTTCTTCCTTAAGCATTAGTGTTCATATGCTCGGGAAATATGATGTAGTTAACTCTAAAAAAAGAGTTGTGTTCTGCCACCACATCTCTCTTATGATCATGCTCTAGTAGCAACAACACTGCTTTCCCCGCATGATAATTCAATTCCCTTACAAGTAGAGAGAATGTGGGAGAGAAAGTCTTTGGGCACAAAAGCAACATTTCTTGTCGTAAACCGTAATCGTGGCCTGTCCAAAATGATTGAAAGTCATTTTGCAAAGCAGCCTTTTTCGTTTTTCTTCTGACTCCCACTTCTATATATTTTCCCCTCACAAACAGGGTCTCCAATTTACAGAAAGTAAATCCGCGTTTCAACAGCAGCGTGTAGAAATTCCATTAACGCTAGAGCATTGTGTTACCCGAGGACGATTCTTCTTTTCATAAAAAAACTGTTTTTTCATATACATTCACAAATCCATGAATGCTGAATGAAAGTCAAAAGAAAAACTAGAAAGTTGTGTACTTCCTTCTCATTTTTTTTACTATTTATTTATTTTCAAAAAATTCCATTTATTTATTGTTATGTGTCATGTCATAAACATTTTGCTTGGGATGGCTACACTTTACTTAACCTCATTACCTACATGTTTCCTCCTTTCTCTTCTTCATGATCGGCAGAAAAAAAACTTGACTACTGGACTTTGTGACCAGAATGCAAAGAAACATTTTACCCCCACACACCGAATTGGTGCAGGTGAATAATGTAGAGCGTTTTTAGCAACACGCGTAGTCCCTCACTCAGCAATTTGGAATCAAAGGACCTGACTTGGCCTAGATTTCCGTGTGCTGCTGGCCTCTCCTGAATCACACACCACTTTGTTCCGACTATCTGTCTTTTTCCCCACTTTCATTTCTTTTAACAGAGCAAAAGGAGAGAAAGGCTACAGAGAACTCTCATCGTTCTCAGTATGCCCATACCCAATCCTCCTTGTTAATATTCTTGACACATTGGTTAGGCCAGCAGCAGCAGTGGCACTGGCAGCAGTTGCGAAAGTCATGCAAGCCCAAGGATTCTTCATGCAAGCCCAAAAGGAAGGATTCTTCATCCCTATCTCCTGATCTCTCTTTCCTCTCTGCTACTCCTGTCTCTTTTCCCATAAAATACATCTGCTAAGCATTATACACACCCAATTCAAGTCTCTCGATGGAAAAAATCAATTCATTACATTATCTCTTAAATTTATATATGCTAATTTGCTGATCTCTCTGTTCTCCAAACTCTTAAGGATATTTTTTTTCCTAGAGAGCTTCCAGAAAAGTGAGAGATCTTACTTTTAAATTTTTTGCCCATTAGTAGGGATCAAGCATAAATGCTCTTTTTTGCATTCTGCACAGAGAGCAAGAGCACTTTTTTATCTCGTTTATCCAATTTTCTCTCAAATTTTTTCTATTTTTTTAATTGACAGAATTAGGAAAGCATTTCCTTGACGGAGTTGACACGTTCGACGTACGGATATGGATTATAGCCGTTGCCATTGTGATTTCCACGCTGTGCATCCTTGGAGTGGCGACGTGCTGCCTGTTCTACAAGGAGTACGTTGTGAACCTAGCCAACCAGGCCAGGGATATTGACGGCGAGCACATAGAACTGATGCCCAACATTATTCTCAACCCGGGCTATGACTTCCACCCGATGGATCTCCAGGAACCTGACGAAAATTCCAATGACACGACGCCCCAACGGCTTAACAATAACTCGGTCATTTATCCAGCGCGGGTTTGACACTTACTCCTACCCCCAGCCACCTATCGCAGTTTAACCAGAATATTTATCGTGAGACGATGTGGCCAGACAGGTAGATCTCGACTGGCCACACATGCCGCGTCTATGGAGTTCACCACTCATATCTGAGAGCACAGAAAGGTTGTGATTACCTACTAAAACCCTAACCATTTGCATTTTGACTAATAATTCATATAAAAAAATGCAATAAGATTGCAAGAAAAAGAGCCTAGACACTAGACACAGTGTGTCATCATGTGAGTAAATTGAGTATTGGTAACATAGTTTGTAAAAATCCTTTTAATCAACAATGTCACTAATCATATAATCTACTATGAGCATGCACGAACACAAGACTATCCAAAGTCTGATATCATATTCTTCATGATAAATGATAGTATTGGTAACTGAAACGAAACATTTAAACACAAATGAAATTTGAAAACTACCCCACAGGTGTACATTTTTGCAAAATTGACAAACTTATTAACCTAAAACCTACAAAAAATATTTACTCTTTAAATATGCTCGACCTTTTTTCTAGGAAAAGTGTTTGGTGGTGGTGATTTGGTGATTGGGGGAGGGATTTGGGGAATCGGGGATTCGTTGATTCGATTCGTTCGACTATCGCTTGTTGTTGGTTGTTGAAGGAACAGAGAGTTGATCGGTTTCATTTGTTGTCATTTGAGCCGTCAACTACGACACAGTCAATTAAACAATTATATTTACACAAAGCGTACATTTTTACGTAGCGCAATAATAATGTATAATAGTTTTTTGCTCTCTGGTCAAAATATAATTATATAATAGTTATTTTTTTATTTGATGAACAAAATATTGTAGATTAACTAATTATGGTAATGAGTTTTTAAAAGACTAGAGATATTATATATCCAGTACTAAAGCTGCTGCCGTGTAGTGGGGCACTCTGCATCATAATAATATGAATTCCTATATTGAAACAGTAACTGTATTCACACAGGCCATACTAGAAGAGGTAGTCAGAGACAGAAAGGAATGAAAAGAGATAATAATGTTTTTATTTTTATAGAAACGTATTTTTAGAAATACACAAGTTCTGTAACATGATATTAAACAATATTGTAGTCACATTTTTATACGTACTTTTTAGAGATATTATTAGTCTGTACAATTTATAGCGTGTGTGCATTGTTGTTCTTGTTCTGGGCAAAAAAACCCTCTTTCCAGTTTGCAACTTTTAGACACTTTTAGAGCTTTTTGCGCTTGACATTTTACAAGGAACTTGTATTGAAATTGATCAGCAGAAGAAGCATATTTAGATTTATCATTTTAATGTGAAATTAGACTCATTGCAAAAACAGCAGCTTATCGCAGTGTATATCAGGAACAGCAAGAGCTTGACACAATTGTTTCTGAAATAAAACCATTCATATTTAAACACACAAAAAATGCATTTTTCAATCAATCGTCACATAAATTACAAATTAACAAAAAAAGAATTAGTTAACGCTGCTATTAAATACTTAAAACCTATGCTACACCAACAGAGTACATAAATGGCTTAAAAAATTAGTTCAAAAGTACATCCATTTTATAAATAGCAAGAAAGCAAGAGAGAGAGAATAAAAAAATGGTTTCTGACAATGCACATTTTTAATCATGATGACCAGACTTAAAAAATAAAGCTTTAAAAAAATTACTTCTCTATCAGGGTTAAAATGGGATCGGATTAACAAAAATTATATGCACTGCTGCATTACATTCTTATATTGGCTTGTGTCTCTGCTAAAACCAAATATCCGTTTTTGTCTTTTGTCCTTTTGCTCGTATATATTCAAATTCATCATTGGAATATTATAAAGCTGTATATCTATTCAAAATTGTACTACTAGTTGTGAATTGTAACAATAATAACAACCATTTAAATAGTCAAGTGGAATAAAACAATGTTCAAACCTAATTCATATGAACCCGTATTTGGCATTTATTACGCATTATCATTTCGTCATTCAAAAAACCTTGATGCGTACCTTGTATCTTGTATCATACGCACTTTCTAAATTCCACACGTATCATCAAAAGAACATCATCGTCATTATCATCTCAGCTCTCTAGACTTCGGACTTTTGGACGACCTAAAGAAACCCCAACTTTTCATAGTGGGCCGCTATTCCCAGTGCTGTTTTCGTCCCTCCAGCATGATAAAAACGATTTATAGCAAAATTTCATAACTTTTTGATTGACAAAAACGGGGTTCCTTCCTAAAAGGTCGTTTAAGAATTACAGGTAAGCAATATATTAATTATAGTAAGTTTTTATGACCCAAATTTCCATGCTGGAGGGTTTGGACACTTAAAGCGTACTAAAGGGAGTGACCAAAATCCTGCGGATAAGTTCCGTGCATCTCCGCACGTTCACGTTTCAATGTTTCAAAGGAGATCAGCAGCAGCGACTAAAGTCTGAAGAACAGCAGTTTCTCTTTCCTTTTGGCTCATCCTGCTGTGCAGGATAACAAGCCGACGACTTCACCTCTGCTCAATCTGAACTAATGAGCACGGACAGAGTTGTCTTGTCCTGTTAAGCAGAGCACACACAACCAGCCTGTTATTGTTTAGAAGCGAGAGAAAAAGTTCTTAATTCCATCTTATCTGCTGCTCTAAAAGTGTTCGCCATGAAGCTTGCATAATTGACGTACAACAACACAACAAAGCTGTGCACATTTGTCAGAAGGGAAGTTCTTTCTCCTGTGCAGTTAATCTAATTATGTTGAAAAGTGCACAATAATCATCTTAACCAATTGCCTTAAAAACTGTCTTCGATTTTTATACAGCTGATCTCCTTCTGTGTGTAAAAGGTAAGAGGTTTGGGGTGCAAAGTGCAGGAAATTTAGATTTTGGATTGGAAATTGATTGGATTTTTTTGGTATTTTAGCAATAATGGCGCCTTGCACTTCGTTAATTGGGCCAAGGGCCTTAGTCAGTACACTGGGAAGGGCTGCTATGGCCACCAGCAACGGTGTTCAGTTTACTGCGCTGACCTTTGATTTGGGGTATGCGCGGAATAGGAGCCAAAGGGGACAGGTGTTTAATAGAAATAGTGTGCGTCACTATTCCAATGTGAGGTGGGTAACACTGGAAGGAACTTTAGTTAATAGCTTTGAGATCTGGTTCCTGATGATAATTTGTGTTTTATTGTAGATTGGCGGAAGTGGGAAAACTAGAATCTCCAAGGTTGGATGCAAACTATTCCGTAGGACAAATCTTTCTTCATCGGGTGTTTGGCTATCGAGGGGTGATCTTGTTTCCTTGGCTGGCTAAGGTTTACGATAGAGATTTGGCAGCTAACAAGGCAAAAGAAAAGTAAATTAGAAGAAAATCAAGTTTTGTTTGATCATAAAACAACAGATGTTATAAATGATCATTATATTTTTGTAAGGACGGATCAGGATCATGAACCAACAGCGTTTAGTCACATTGGTCGCGAGGTAAAATCCAAAACTCATCATTATTACCAAGTGCTCATTGACTCCAGGGATTGTCCTTACATCCGGGCTCAAACTGAAGCTGTTACGTTTCTGGGAAATCAGGAAAACAGCAGAAGTAAGACCAATCCTATAAGATTCGTGAAACCTCAGTACTTTTTTTGCGCGATTTTAAATGCCTTGCCTTTTGTTTATAGGCCTTTATGCTATTCCGGGGTTGGACTACGTTGCTCATGAGGATATTATTCCGTACTCATCCACGGAAAAGAATCCCCTTCACCATGAGTTGTTTGATAAGTTTCTACAGTATGCACCTGATAGTGATCCACCGTTTATTGCTAGAGATACACTAAAGGCGTGGCAAGACAAGAATCATCCATGGCTTGAATTATCTGACGTTCACAAGGAAACGACGGAGAATATACGCGTTACTGTAATTCCATTCTACATGGGATGCCGGGAGTCTCATAACAACAATGTTTACTGGGTAGATCATTAAATCTAACACAATAGACTATAAAAATGCTTAGAAAAGTGGATGCTAAAATGATTCTATTCTTTGTTCAATAGTGGCGCTATTGTATTCGTATTGAGAATGTTGGTGATCTGAATACGCAGCTAAGGGAACGTCATTGGCGAATATTTAGCCTTTCTGGAACTCTGGAGACTGTGCGGGGAAGAGGCGTCGTTGGCCAGGAGCCTGTGTTAACAAAGCTAAGTCCTGCGTTTCAGTATTCGTCTCACGTGTCCTTACAAGCGCCTTCTGGTCACATGTGGTAAGCAAGCAGTTTGTCTAAAATGCTAAATTTCTTTTTCAAGATTTTGAACTTTGTTTGAACCAATTTCTATATTTAAAGGGGCACGTTTCGGATGGAAAGGGAAGACGGATGTACCTTTGATTGTCGGATACCTCCATTTTCATTAGAATCAAAACACGAAGAGTCCAAAGACTAGGAAATTAATCGCGTTTAATATTTTATTAGATGAGCTCGTTGATTGCAGAACAATCTTAAAATCTTAAATCAAAATTATTGTGTGGCGGTTACATATTATTATGTGACAGAGTAAAAAACAATTGAAAAATACAACTTTGGTAAAACTGTAAAAAGCGATGTAATTTAATGATCCACATCATCAAAGCTGGCGAACGTGTCCATTGCGGCTTGAGGCTGTGCCTAAAAATTTTAGAAGAGAAAGCATATTATAACATTTAGACAATCTACCAAAACATTATCATTTTTATCATATTGTTCACTGCTTACGAAAAAATCCCCAAAAGTTGACATCATATCCCGGTAGACCATGTTCATGTTCAGTACATCTCCTTGAAGCATTCGCAAAATCACCTTGTCAGCAGCATGAACTTGTTTGAAACAGTAACGCAGAACACTGAATTTGTAAGTGGCTTGCTGAGGCTCCCTCACATTGCAGAATCTTTCAATTCCAGTGCAGTTCTTTGGAATACTTATCTGTGAAGGAAAAAGCACAATAAAATATCTACTACGTACATTATCTAGTCAACATCAAAATCATCTTCACTTTCTTCGCTTACCTTTAAGTTACCAGATTCTCCATTTGTTCTAAACTCGACGCAAGTGTTGGGAACCACTTTAATGCTCACGTACTCTGGACCATACCCATCCAAATCGGCAAAGAACTCCTGGAGCAGCTTTGCATCCATCACAATCTCCCACTCCGTATCCTGACTGTCATAGTCCACAAACTCATCTGGCTCTTCAGTCTTTAGCTCAATTTCCGTAAACATTCCCGTTTCATCCAGCCTATTATAAATTCAAAATTCCTATTTAAACCTCCCATAATAAGATTTTTCACTTAACTGTACATTTAAACTCACGCCAAGCATAACGGCATTCCATGACCGTTATAAGTCATCAGCAAGGACCGATTAGATGCTGCAGCAGCGCTGATACCACCCATCGTTCCATCCGCAGAATCACTAACCTTGGCATCCGCACCAAGGATCTTCATACAGTCCAGCAGCTCCTTAAAAGGAATCTTAAATCCCTTATCCTCTTGCACCCGGAATGTCTAAAGTCAAATAAAATATTATTCAAGTAAACCATGACAAATGTCCCAAACGCTTCATAATAATTCTAGTCACCTTAAATAGATCCTTCTTCATGTACAACACCGCCTGGACATACTTCCCCTCCTCAACCAAAAATTTAACGGTCTCCTTTGTAATGAAAATATTCACCTTCTGTAACAACAATTACAACACAAGTTAACTTCCAATTTCCATCCACCTCCAAAAAACCATCATCGTCATACCTCGCAAAAATTGATTGTCTTCAGTAGTGACGTGAGTATCGCCACCCCTTGATTATCCGCTTTGATCAGAATCTGAGGCTCCTCTTCCTCCATGTCGTTACCCAGGACCGCAGGCATCTTCAAAACTTGAACAGGTCACCAAGAACCAAAGTCACCTTTTTAGGCGTCCACCGTTGGATATCAACTTTGTTGTGTTTTGTGGCAATGTTTATCTTTCTGGTGCGGCAGTTGCCACCCTTTCCCACTTTGCCCCTCTTAAGATTCAATGGCTTACGCAGAATTCATCGTCAACGCGTCTTATTTCCATGGTCCATGAATGCTAAATGCTCTGCAATTTCCATGCCAAAAATAAATTTGTCCAATTTCCTTAACTGTTCATCACGTACATCACACGCTTTTATTAAATAATCAATAGTTATAATAATAATCAATTAAATATTATCGCAGTGAAATATATAGAGCCTGTATATATATTAAGTCTAGGTTATAATTTATCATGTTTTGTATATAAGGTACGATGTCATTCTCCTTACAAATTAACAACTTTTTACAACAATAATTTAATCAGAAGTTTCTCTATAGAGCTTAATAAGAGTTTGAATAAGAGCAACTAGACCAACATTTCCTTGTTCTCTCAAAAAGTACGTATATAATTTATTTATTAAGACATGCAAAAGTAGTCTAGATATTTTATATATAGCATATAATAATTAGGCGTTTTTTTTGATAAAAATCAACACATCATATTATTTAGTATGTACAGCTAAAAAAGTAGTTTAAAATAAGTTAAAATGTGGAAAATAATTACTATCACAAAAAATTAAACTACACACACATAAAAAAGATGTTAAAACGAAAGTTCTACTTTTTTATGAAGCCAAAAAACTAATAACTTGTGTGTGTGTACGTTCATTTTCCCTTAATTATGATGCGCTTTTTTGTTTAAAATGTGTGGTTTGTTGTTCATCAGTTTTGTATATGATCATGTACAAATTTAAAAAGCCACAACGATGACGCATTTTTATACGGAGTAAAATATTTTGGTAAATAGTATGATTGATTATATTTCACGATCATAATTTTCATAGTGAATATGTCGTAATTAATAATAATAACAATTTATTAATAATAATTTTTAGGTGTATAATATATGTTTATAGCAATTTTTTAAGGTAGTAGCTATGTACAATAATGTTTTATCATAGTTATCATCATCGTTATCATAATATATTGGATAATAATTTTTTTTACCTTTAACTGTACAATAATATGTTGTTGGGTATATAGCAGCATATATAGCTTATCTCTAAATTATATAATCCTTTGAAAAAAAAATTATCGTATAATATTATATATCGTCGTGTAGTAGTCATCATCATCATTATCATCACCACCTTTTCCCCTCGGCATGATTAGAGTTTGATTCAGTATTTATGTGTAAAGTGGGAAAAACCATTTTTGCAGTTTGCATGGTTTTTTAATTATTGGTACTTGATGAGTTTTTATAATCATTATTAAAAAGTTATATATTAACAACGCAGCGTAGAGTATAAAGCAAATGCTTTTTTTATGCTCTCTAGATAAAGTCCCTAATTAATTAATTAGATAAACGTTTTTTGTTGTGTTTTAAGAATCGTTACGTCTGTTGCTTGTTGTGGAGTCGTGTTTGGGCTGCTGCGTTATAATATTTTTATATATAGCCTCCGCATAGTATGCAGCAGCATTGTTTCATATTTTTTTTGTTAAAAAGTTTCCAAAGGAGTACCTTAGTAATACTAGGAATTTTTTATTGGTTAATTAATATTATTTAGATATAATTACGCTTGACTATGCTTATTTAGAAACTACACGAGACTTAGGTTCTAATTTTTATGCTATACAATAATGTACACAGGTTGACGATTCACGAGCGTGATATTTAAATAAAATCATAGCAGCACTAAACTCATTTGCTTTTTAGTGCTTTTTTTGCGTATTATGCCTTGCAAAAAAATCACGAAATTTTTAAGACAATCTGGCTGTGTGTGGTTTAAAGGTTAAAAGATGCAAAAAGTTTGCAAATTGCGTGTACGTATAATAGTTTGACGCGTAGTTTGAACTTTAGACAAGTTAACCAAATGATTTGTCTACTTGCAGAATATCTAACTGTGTTTAGTTTGCTACGCGTCTATCAGAAAAAAAACAACGTGTGGGGGTTTTAGTTTTGAGCCTCTCTCTTTTTATCAATTTTCTTCGTCCGTCAAGGGTTCATAGTTTGGCTGGGAGGTGACTGTGGATGAGGACTCGTTCTGCGGGTGAGGTTTGCCCATACCCTCTTTCACGTCAGCACCCTCGTCAATCACCATGGAGGCTGGACTGTCGGAATCTCCTCCCTTGGAGCCAGCATCATCCATTTTTTCCATCTAAATCACAGAAATGAGTTCCGTTAGTGATTGCCCACCAAAATGAATGTCCACCACAGGGCAATACTTTTCATCTACCTGTGAGTCTCCTGCCCGGTGATCCGAATGTGGTGGTCCATCCCTGTTTTGCTGGGCAGCGGCTGCAGCAACGGCCGCAATGCGACTCGCCAGCCCACCATAATTACCAGGATGACCATGCACCACACTCGGCACCTGATTGTGTTGTTGGGAGTGGGAAGCACTTCCTCCGGGCAGGTTCATGTTGGGAACGGAGATGGGCGGTCCCGAGGACGCGGGCTCATGTTTACCACCGTGGTGACCATCTTCGGTCTTGATCTCATCATTGTTCTCATTCCTCATTTTTTCCATGATTAAATTGTTAAAGTACTCAATGCCGATCCCTTCTCTTCTGGCGGGAAAGGAAGGGGCACCCCCTGGACCACTACCGGGACCTGGCTTCATGGGCGCTGGTGGTTCGACTCGCTCCACTCTACTGTATTATCATCACAAATTTTATTAGGGTTTTCAATCAAATTTTTCTGAGAACAATCGTCATTGTGTGCGGTAGTAGTAGTAGTAGTAGTCGTAGCTATAGTTGTGCTCAAACACTCACGATGGGAAATGAGATTCCGGGCTCATTCTGCTCGGCATTGAGGGCGGTCTGCTGGAGACCTGCATGCCAGGCTCCTCGCTGTGAACCCGGATGATCCTCCGTTCATCAGGATGCTGCTGCTGCTGTTGCTGTTGATGCTGCTGATGCTGTTGTTGCTGCTGGTGTTGCTGCTGCATATGCATTGCTTGCTGTTGTTCCTTTTGCTGCTCCACCTCAAGTGCCTTCCGCAGCTTCCAGTTCTTATAATGAATCGCCTCTTCTTGCATGGCGTTTGCATTCCCCTTCTTTACCGACGACGAGTGAGAGTTTTGGACAGAGATTTGATGCGGGGACGAGGTGGGAGGGTGGCCATGCCCATGATGGTGGGAGGGTGGACCACCACCTCCGCCCACTATGGGTCCCCCACCACTCAATCCTCCACTGACGCAGGGATTCACACCACCTTTTCCAGAATTATAGTCGTTGGATATTATCAAGTCTATTCGTTCACCCCAAGTTGTCCCACCACCACCTACACGCATTTTTAGTTTTTACAAGGAAAGCATAAAAAGAAAAGCATAACTATAATACCACAACGCCCAACAAGCACCAGAGATAGTAATTCCGGAATATACAACAAGGTACTAGAAAAACTAGAGATTTCAGACTATTAAAAAGAGACTTTAGGCTTTGTACGGATTTGATTTACACTGCGTCATATAATATAATAGAGAGAGAACTCTAGATGTTTTTTTACATAATTTTGTTTTTATATACAAACTAGTAGTAGTAGTGGTGGCGTCCGTTCCACATACCTTGTGGCAGTTTGTGGTTCATTCCCCGACTGTCATTCATCATCACCTTGTCCTCATGCTGCTGCGAGGGAGGACCATGACCATGATGATGCTGATTAGGCATGCTTAAATTGTGTGGACTTTGTTGCTGTTGTTGTTGCTGCTGCTGCTGCTGTTGTTGCTGTTGCTGTTGATTGCCACCCTGACCCATTCCCCCAGCCGGGGATCGTTGAAAGGAGGCAAACAATCGGTCACTCTGACGATTACTGTGCGCAGGCGACTCACGATCATTAGGAGACGGTTGATTTATCTGATGAGTTATTATTGCGTCAATTAAGGAGGCTGCAGTCAGTGTGGAATCTTGCGAGTCTCTACCATACACCTCAGGCTTGCCACGAACCCTGCACAGAGCAAACAATTGAAAAACAGAGAAAAAACCAAACATTTTAGTAAAACAAAATTGCTCAATTCTTTTAAATTTTTGTTCTGGAAACCAAAAACATGGGTTATAAAAAAATGGAGATTGGTATTTTATATCAAAAATTTGTTTTTTTACATACACAAAAAAATCGTGAGTACACTAACGTGTGATTATTATATATTCATTTAAAATGTTATGTTCATGCATAAATTTTGGACATGCAGTTTTCACAATTAAAAATATACATATTAATAAGTAACAAACATAAAATAACAGGGTATTATTATTAAAAAACTAAGGCTATTATTGATCACAAGTATAAGGCGTGCTGAGCTGCTGCTGCTAAGTACACTTGGTAGTTAACCCCTGCTAAAAAATCTGCCATATTTTACAGTACACTTGTTGTGTTTGATGAATGCTGCCCTGGCTAATTAATTTTGGTTTAATGCGTATAAAAAATGCAATGCACAGTCGACCAAGGATAGAGAGCGATTTTTTGTCGCATCATTTATAAGTTTGGAAGGACGCACAACGAAAAGCTATTAAACACACACACGATACAAAATACAACAACAAAAACTAAAACTGGCAACTAGAGAACAAATATAAAAAAATTATTGGTTTTTTTATAAAAATTTATTTTTTAAAAAGTGCAGGGATATTCACTTTCTACACAGCACACATTATTAAAACACACAGAGAATTAATAACAATTTGAAAAAAGGAAAAATTATTTTTAAAAAAATGAGTGAAAGAGAGAGAAAAAGAGATAAAAAAGATTGGAAAGGTTTTTTTATACAACCCGAAAGAGGAGTAGTATTTTAACATGATATTATTGACAAAAAAAGTTACTGCAAAAAATATTTATGAACAATTAAATCATGGACAATTAATATATAAATACACATGACAAAACAATTTAAAAAACTGTATGCTTTTTGAGTGCTTTTTGTTTTGAGTTTTTGAGTTGTTCTTTTTTTGTGGAGGAGAACACAATGACAAATTGTGTTTTGAATTTGTTACCTTGATTATCAACGAAAACGGCTTCTCAGACAGACACTGACAGAGTGTCAGTGCTAATTTTCTCTGTAATTTTCCTGTCTTTTCTTCTTTTTAAGAGGTGCTCAGATGGATTAACGGTTAGGATACACACACACACGGTTGGATTGTCAAGTTGGGAGTAGTAGTTGTGAAGTAGATCGCGCAGGAGGAGTAGTAGTGTAGTAGCGGTAGTAGTAGAAGTACAGTTGAAGTCAACGCAATTTACTATAAATACGCGCTTGTGTCTCTGTGGCTGTTAAAAACTGGCGTCATGCTCAGTAGCAGTAGAAGTAGTAGTATTGGTAGTGTGCATTACTTGAATAAAAAACTTGTCAAAAAAATAAATATATAACTAAAGGCCTTACAAAAACATAACATGTTACATTTAAAAATCAATACACAGCAAACTGAAAAACGGACAGTTTTAGAGAGAAATTAGGTTCTTTTAAAAAAGATAAAAAAATAAATCAAACTAAAAACTTATTGATCTGGTCAATAATGGTAATACATTATATTTTTTTGGTCGACTGTGTATACTGCAGTTCAACGCTTTCTAAGCCACTAGCTAAACCAGTAGTAGTGGAAATGGTACAATTATTAATTTTTTTTCTAAAAACATTTTTCTTCACACCTTACATCATGTCTGATACTATCATGTCTAATATCACTAATGATAACAACAACAAAACGTTTAGGAGTTTTTTTGTGATTTTTTTCAACGGCTCAAACCATTGTTATAATAATTCATGAGAGTAAGTTTCGGGGGATGTTTTCCAGGAGGAGTAGTAGAAGTAAGAGAATTATCGTACCTAATCTGTTCACCAGAAGGTTGATTTGTTGGCACTCCACCAGGCCGATGATACATGTGGGGCGCTGGTTGATGCTGCTGTTGTTGTTGCATGTGTGAGGAAGCGTTCTGCTGGTTCATGGGTGGTGGTCGATTTCTCTCCATGTCCACAATACTTTTGCCCAGACCTTCCCCCCGCACCATTTCAACTGAAAGAAAGTTAACAAAATTAATATTATTTATATGAATTGGTTGATTGGAAATTTAGAACAGTTATTTGAATTATAAGCTTAATTCACCTCTGGGCAGACAAACTCGGCGATTTTCCTCTTTGGGAACAGGTAAACTGGGCGCACTGGATGCGACGTCGACTAGCGAGCTGAAAGCATCATGAGCCGAGTATCTGCCACTGTGCTCCTCCTTAACAACCGTACCTGCAGGAACCAAGTAGTGAGGTTGAGGTTGATGATGATTGATTGAGTAACTAGATTGAGTACTGCTGTTGTAAAAATCGTCAGACTTACGATTGGTGTTGGCGCGTTGAATCACACCTTGACGGTGTTGTTGAGTGGGAGGAGGTATTGAGCTGGGCGGTGGCAACTGTCTGTACGGAATCTCTTGGCGTGGTGGAAGCATGTACATTGGTCCAGGACCCATTCCCCCGGGCTGGTTTACATTTCTCTTTTGTGGAGCCTGCTCTACATTTCTCTGCTGACCCAGTGGTGAGGGTGCTGACTGTGGGGGATGTTGTGAAGGAGGGGGCTGTTGCATTTGCTGGGATGTGTAGTAATCGTTGATGATAATTTGCCTAGAGCTGTTGTGCTGGTCTGCACTAAAGGGACTTGTTTGTGGTGGAGGGTGTACGGGAGGACTTCGTTGTCCTCCTCCTCCCTGTGCACCTCCTGCTGAGGGTGGTCTTTGACCCGCAAAGTATGTGGGAGACGCGTGATATGCATATGGCGATCCCGCTGGAGACATGCGCTTAAAGTAGTCCGAGGATGGACGTTCGTACATGACGTAGGGTCCCTTGGGAGTACCCTGTGTGATGGAGCCCTCTTTGCTGGGTGGTCGAACCAGGCCAGACTCATACTTGGCTTGCATTTGCTGCTGAGGATTTCCGTGCAAGTGGATGGGCGTGCCGTGCGTGATGGAGCCATCCTTCATTGGCGACAGGCTGGGTGGTTTTGTAATCAGTGCTGGTGGCGGTGGCACCTTTACCTGCTTGGGTGGTGGTGGATTGAGTGACATGTTCCTGGAGCCCACCGGTGGAGGAGGTGGTTGCACTTGTGGATGCCTCTGTGCTCCGGGAAACTTTTGCGAGTAGTCGTACATGTTGCTCTGAGGGGGTCCTCGAGCATAGTCTAGCGGGCCACTGTGTGCTGGGGGTGGACCATTTGATGGTGGTCTTCCACCTCCGTGTGGCATGCTGGGTGGTGAGGCTGACCGTTTCTTCATGCTCAAATCCAGTGTACCACAGTCGTCCCTGGGAGGTAATTGGACCACAGACACTTCCCGGGATACCATATGATGAGGCATTTGCGACATTCTGGATACGTCAACCTTTGGTCCTCCGCCGTAGCTCATGTGATGAGAAGGAAAGTGTGGGGATGAGCTAGGGGCTTGTGCTGTCATATGACTTGAGCCTGGTGGACCAGATGGCGGTCTAGAGGGTCCTTGTTGGGACTGCGGGCCTCCCTGTTGCGAGAGGTTGGAAGGTGGACCAGAGGACATGTTCTGGCCATGAGAACCCGGCTGTGGAATCTGTGACATCATGTGATGTGGAGCTGGAGGTGGCTGGCTCTTCAAAATAGACTGCAGCGTTGGAGACACACTCGGACCAGGATGCATTTGTCCGCCAGCGTTCATAGAGCCCGCTACCGGATTGCGTCTCAGGTGACGTTCGATTGTTGCTGACATAAGATCGTCCACTCGAACGGAAATGGGTGGTTCTTGACCATCAGGGCCCTCAGGGCTGGGATAGCGAACGCCCCTATGACTCAGCCCTTGATGATGTGGGCTTGATAGCGGATGATGTGATGGAGATAGCCCAGGCATCCCTTGATGCCCCTGACTCTGCTGACCAGGATGATGATTATGCTGGGAGGATCCATGGGAAATTACTGGGGTGGAATGGAACGCATGAGATTGTTGTTGCTGTTGCTGTTGTTGCTGCTGCTGTTGCTGTGACACGACTACTTGATGAATGGACATTGTGCTGGGTGATGAGCGCTGTCCCAAAGTCAGTTGCCCTCCTGGACCGGAGGCATGAAGTGTATGAGTTGGTGGAGCATGATGTCCCTGATGCTGTGAAGGATGTGATTGCTGGGGTGGTGGACCACCCATTTGATGGTGATGCGTGGCTACAAGTGATATCGCTCCTTGCCCACCATTCTCTTGACAAGCGTGATGAGGACCAGGTTGAAATTTGGGCGAACAGGAGACTGGAGGTGGAGGTTGCTGATGAGGATGCCCTCCAGGCTGGCAATTTGCACGCACCGTAAGAGACAAGGGACTTCCGGGAGGGTTTTGCCGCAGCTCACCTTGCCCTTGTCGCATTTCCCCTTGCCTGAGCTCCTGTACTGAGGTGGGTTTCTCAGGCAAGTCACTGGCTCCACCCTCCTCAGCAGACACGGTGGCAGAGGAGTCGTAATCATCTCCACCGGCACCAACTCCACCGCCACTCCCACTCCCAACCACCTTGTTCTTGTTTGCTACTCCACCAATGTGGTGACGTGGCGATTGGTCATGTTGAGTGTGAGCCACGGTTTCATCACAGCTTGAGGTAGTGGATCCCGACTCCTCCTCGTCCGTAAGCGTAGGCGGCCCGTCGCCCCCTCCTTTGCTCTTCTTGAACTCCTGCACCAGTCCATCTAGCCCATACTTTTTGCGAAAATTGAAATAAAAGTTCCTACACTGCAGATCGGATTTCGTATTAATCCTCTCCGAGAGTTTTCTCCAGTCAGTGCCATGTTCGGCAAGAGCCTTCTTCATCGTCTCAATTTCCTCGTCCGTCCAGCGGGTTGTATCCGAGCCGGGATCATCCGGCGTGTCCAAGCTCGCATTGGGTGACAAGCGTCGATTGATTCGGTTAAAGCATGCAGTACAGCACTTGGTGGCCGTTGGGGGAATCTGATACTTGGCCATGATGGCCTCCCTCCGCTCCTCGCTCAAGTCTTTCCAAATTGCGGGGAAAGGGCGGAGTCGTTTCACTCGAGCCTTCTTCGCAGGACACGTTGGAATTGGACATTGCTTGCTAGGCTTATAGCGATGACGCACAGACTTACAACGACATGTGTTGCACACTCGGTCGCCAGGCTGAACGTCTGACTCACTCAAGCCGTACTGAGCCACCTGGCTCCGGAGCAGCACCCGAGAGTGCATAAAATTCTCCACGGGACTTTTGCACACCACGCAAGTATGAGGTACTCCCTTCTCACCTGCGGAAAAAAACAATCGTAAAACATTAAAAATGAATCAAAAACAGAAATTGTCCTTCAAACGACAGCATATGAAAATCTCATAAATTTGCAAAATTGGTTCTTTGAAGCTGACGCAATACCCAATTGTAGCTCTAAAAACGCCCCAAAAATATGCCAAAACTCCCTTGGGATCATTCATGCTATCACTTAAGATGATGGAGTGACATGTCATATGCTTCCTTAAATCACCTTCAATTATTTTCACTTTAAAGCTTAAATCATTCAAACATGTACTTTCTTCTTCTCTCTGAATTTCCCTTTCCCTGGCCTCCCAAAAAAATCCTTTTAAGCAGAAAATATTATTTTCAGAGAGAGTTTGAACTTGAAGCAATATAATTATAATCTCATCCTCATCTCATTAATTAGTGACTACCAGAGAGTCGCATACCTAATCAGATTTGAGTGCTTTGCCTTCACGTTACATTTCACCCACACACATACAATTTTTTAATGGGAGTCTGAAATACTGAAATATAAAATCGCCAACTTACCACACAGTGCAGTGCAGTAGTAGTATACTTTAAGCATACGTGTACATACATTTATCGCATATACCCAGTAAACTACTACCTAACTACACTACCCCGTCTCTCGTCTCTCGTTCTACACACTTCTTTTTTTAAACAAGAAAACCAGCATCAAGAACGTGCAGCGTAAATGGACGTGACGTGGCATGACACAGATAATATAACTAATAATATTATTTTCTTTTCCCATTTTCCAACTTTTCCTTGGAAAGTCTGTCTATGTTGCCATTACTGAAGCTACTACAAATAGTAATTTCATTTGATGTTGATGTTATTAAATATTAACTTATGATTCCCTTGATTTTCCTAAAAGCCCAGAGAAACAGACACACACACACAATTTTGTTAGTGTGTGTGTACATTTTATAGTATATAACCAAAAGAGAAAATATTCCTAAACGATATAAAATTGTGTTTTCCTCCTGTCAATATTGACTTTGGAACTCTCTGCTGCTGCAACGGCGGCTGAGGCTGAACCGAGCAAGACAGTTATCATCATCAAAGTGAGATTCTAAGTGGAATATGATGCTGGAGAATGTGCCAGAGTGAAAGCGGAGAGAAACGACTAGCAAAATTGTATGATTTGACAAGCTTGTTCTGTCTGTCTGTCCGATTTGATAATCAAAAGAGAAATGTTTTAAAATATAGATTTTTAAAGAAAAACGGTATATCTTTTGTACTACCTTGTTGTTCTTCCTCCTCGCAATCACTACTACTATTCATTGTCAAAATAGAGAAAGGACACTTTTGCTAATTACTCCAACAACTCGACACACGAGTAGAAGATGATGAGAATAACAGCAATTCAGCAATTTCTCTTTTTCTCAACAAGCTATACACACACTGTTTTTTCTTGTTAGATGCCACTTCAAAAAGTTGTTTGATGATCAAGCATAATAGTCTTGATAGTACACATACCACATTCCCACAATGGCTTTTTTGATTTAATGGTTGTAGACGAGACGAGACAAATTATTAAGGTAATTTATTAACAATAGTCAATATCTTTTTTTTTATGCTTTTTGAGAGGATTTGGCACATTTTTATTGCCTTTCTGAGAATTGTGCTAGATTGTGACTCACAAATTGTGAGCCTCTCGTCTTATGATGACTAATTTTATATCATAAAACCGTCTTTGTCATAAAAAAATGCTTTGAATGGGCATTAAAAAAAGATATTGCTCAAGCTGCTGTCGAGACTGGATGCTAATTTGCGAAGCTTGATGAAAATTAGCATGTGCTAAAAAAGAGATGAAACGAAATGATAAAAATACTCAAAAAATTTTTCTATGCATCATGAATCATAACCGTAAATATCACAGGATGGAATCCCACTGTTTACTGCTGTGGTAAAACAGATATTTTTGGGTTTCTCCTTGAAATCAGATAAACTTGACAATTTTACCAGAACAACGTGATCAGAGATTTCATGTTCTCAATTTTCATTCCAGACTGATTAGTTATTAGTTTAGCATCTCCAGGCCATTATACACACAAAACCTTGATCGCCTCCTTAATGCAAAATTAATTACCTAGTCACATACTATGATGGCTTGTTATACAGTTATATGTTTTATGGCTTTTTTTGAAGTATTTTTGGCATTTTAAATAAATAGAGAGCCATTTACTTGATGATAAATACTTGTTCACCAACAGCACACAGATTTTTTTTTTATCCTTTTACTATTATTAGTATTTTATGTACCTACTTTACACACAGATTTTTTTTCTCCAAGTGCAAACAATATTTCCACACACACAAAAAGAAATCTGCAGCAATAACCGCTAATAGCCTTACAACAAGTACAAACAGAGAGGCAACAGCAGCAGCCCCTTGAAAAAAAATCCCAGAGGATCACTGACTATATGGTTATGAAACGGGAGAAGGGGGTTGATGATATGAAACATCAGAGCTCTCATTTCTCATATTATTAGGCGTAGTAAGTAGGAGTATCATCATGAATCATGATCATCATCATAAGTACAATACCAGGCCAATATACATAATAAAAAAGAGAGACCGCCACCGCTGCTGCTTTAAAGTCTAAAGTGACTTGTACCAGCAGCACACATAGCGCACAAGATAATAACCGTAATGGGAATCTGATGATGAAAGTAGTGGCAGTAGTGGTGAAAGCAAGTCAACCATCACATCGTCAGCAAATAATAAATGTTGGATCACATGCTACTTTGTGTTTAACTAAGCTTTCTCCTTGTATGTTGTAGCGTATTTCGGCAGTGGCCAAAATTTAAAACGAAAAAAGAAAGCGGTTATATAATGGAATATGATATGGAAGTATATATCTAGAGGCAGGAACAGTAAACATGCCGTTTAATGATGATGAAAAAGAAAGAGGGAACGAGAGAGTCTCTGTCTGTTTGAAATGAATTCCATATTTATTTCAATTTCATAAAATGCTTTATGTTTCTTCTTTTTCGGTTCTCTTTCTCTAGCCCTTCTTCGTTAGAGACATAGTCAAACAGTCAAACCACGTTATCATGTACAGGCTTGTGTCATCATCATGATCATCATCATCATCAGTCCCGTTGAGGTTTTTATTTCACTCAATCAAACATAAATTGAGAACGTCCATTGAGCACTCCTGTCAGTCATCTTTAATCACCAGCCCTGCTAACAACCCTGACATGACATGTTTCAAAAGAGTGAGGACACACGGAAGTTGTTTATACCAAAAGTACTACTCATTGTTTAATTGAAATGAGTTACTCATTGTTCATCTTACTAACAAGCCGGGACGAAAGCAGACAGTTTTTAAGCAGCATTTAATTTCCATTTTTTCTGGAATAATTTATTTACGCCAAACTGTCAGTGGCACTGTGTGACGTGACCACGAGGACAACGTTTGTCAGTGAATTGGCAGACAGGTGTGCATGCATTTGGCACATGATTAGGGAGAGGGGAAGGGAAAGTTTTCCTGTGTAGATTATTAATTGAATTGCGTGCATGTGTTTATGGCGGGGGAGAAACTACAGAGTAACAGACTACAGAGTTTGGGCTGACATTTTCAAGTTTCAATCAAAGATTAGCCACAGAATAAAACTAGTTTCCAGTATGCTTTTGCTCTAAGCATGATCAACACGGATCGGGTTTTTTTGCAATAATCTGTTTTAAACGGAATGGAATCTGCGATAGATTTGTCCCTGAGAAATTCCGCCAGTAGCGTAATCATGTCAGCATCCTCATCACCGTCAAAGTTGTCAGTGGCAGGAGGAGTGAGTGGTTCTAGTGATGGTGGAGTTCCAATTGTAAGACCCATTCCAAGACCACCCTGGTCCATCCTCTGGTATCAAAACCTTTGGTCAATGTCATCATCAGCACATGACCAATCAAGAAGTACACGTGAGCCAAACTGTGGGGATGATGAAACTGGGAAAACGCTTCTTCTTCGCTCCACCGAGAGAAGCGAGCGCTCCTCTTTTACCGTGTTAAACAGTTTGAGCACGAATAATAACAGTTTCTGTTATAGCTCACCAGTGCACTACGCTGAGCCAGTGCTACCCTTTTCCACATCCCATGAGCTTCACCAGCAGCAAAATTTTGAGGACAAAGGAGACGAATATGATGACGACTCGGATAACTCTGAAAACATTGTTGTTACTAGTTCGAAACGGGATTCCATAATAAAGTAAGCCCTAAGATGTACTAATGATATAACAAAAAGCAATAATATGATAGAAATGATACAAATAACTCCTTTTTCTCTAGATCAACATGCTCCTCTCCGACACAATCGGACACAACGGAAAATCTATTTCATCACCATCATAACCGAACTAACCAGACCACTACGGTCATCCTAGACATTGCCTGCTGTGATGGACCAGTGCAGTTTAAAAGAATCTCAAATCCAAACTTTGCTCTGACCGTGGAGCACAGCGACGAGGTGTGCCCACCGCCGCCATCATTTCCTCTTCCCACCAGAAAAAAGTCAGAAGAAGAATTCCAACAAAAGCAGACTCATCATCAAACTGCATATGAAGACCCACCAAATGAACGCTGTTCCGATGGAGGAAAGCGTTATCATGTTCCCCATCATCATCAATACAGAGAAGAAGATGAGGAGGCCAACAACAGCAATGCCACCAGCAGTAGCAGCACTCCAGCCCCCACCACCGTTACAACTCACAAGAGCTATCTGTGCATCTACTGTAATCAAAGTTTCAAAAGTCTGTTCTGCTACCAGAAGCACAAGAAGCGCCATCTGAACCCCGTGTCCGTGGATATAACCACTACCACGGCCAACTCAACAAGTTATCGCGGCGGCGGACTGGGTACAAGCAGTAGGCGGAGTACTGCTCCTGGTGGAGGGTCTAATTCTGGTGGTGGCTGTGCCAGTGGGGGTGGAGGTAGCGGAGGAAGAGGCTTTATTGGAATCATTCCAGAAAATGCAAAGGCCAAAACGAAAGATCTCAACGTTCAGTTCTTTCCGTGCAAAAAGTGCGGCTCCAAATTTCCCAGCTACTACTTTGTACACAAGCACAGAAAAATTTGTCATTGAACTAGACAGAGATAATAATATGATACTAGGATATCTCTCCACTAATTGATACGATTCCCTCTAATTAATTGTACACTTTCATAGCTGTGTAGTAAGAAAAAGGGTGAACAACCGTGCTTCATTATTATTATTATGGAGTAGTAGTAGTGGTAATAAATAATTGCAATTGGAAATAAACGTTGTAGTTGTAAAAGTTTGCAAGTTATGCAAGTCAACTAGATGCACCAAGCATCGTCATGCAACCATGCAATGCACCATGCTCCGCGTTATGGGGCAACCTGATATTTCTCAAACTGCAGCAGCGTATCAAGCCACTTTGCCACTATACCTCACGCCTTGCAGTACAGCTAGAGCTAGAGTATATTCCCTAAATGGCCGATTTTTCGGCACAACTTCTTACACAATACCATATGCGCACACTATTTTCCATGGGGCAATGACACATAAACGATTCAGAATGCTAAATTGACTAATTTGTCAATATGGGTCAAAGAAATTCAAAGTAATCAAGTGCTCTATGATTATTTGTTGGAATGCCAATGACCGATTTGAAGATAGTAAAATTTTTAATGAAAAGATAGTAAAATGAGTAATGGTACAGTACCTGTGTAGGGTTCATTCTCGTCGTCCGTGCTCATATCCATCATTTCATTGTGCATCGCATCCTTGCTATCATCCTTTCGATTTTTACCCTTGGACTTCACAATGAAATCACTGAAAAAAAATGTCAATAAATAAATTAGAGACTCTAGTTGCTATACTAGGAATTTTACAGAGAGTTGGAGATACGCGTTCATGTATGAGTGCATCATGATCATTATGGATGGATAGAGAGAAACGATATTCTTTACTCATGCAAATTAGGGTAATGGGGTTCAACTTGGAATTTACACGATAACGTACATTTTCCTTTTTTACGCTGCGACCTTTCATTGTCGATGTTTCTATTTGTTACTACTAGTAATACTACGTTATCGTCAATTCCAAATTATCAACTTGAGCAGAGATAACCACACTAGCTTTACTATCGACTTTTCTACGACGCACTTTGTTTAGCTCACTTTAGAAAGCAATAACCTCTTGCTAGGCAATTTCTACGTACTTTTTCAACACTCAATTCTCGCTCTCTCTGTGACTCTACTGCAATATGGTTATTCTAATGGAATGCGGATTTGGAAATATCTTTTTTGCTTACCTTGCTGAACCAGAGTTGGGAATGGGATGGGCAGAATTTTCCGCAGCTGTTGGAGCACTGGGCACTGCACCACCACTGTTAGCACTGTTATTAAGCTGATTGTTTCCAGCCAGGTTATTCTGGCCACCACCACTATTTCCATTATTATTACTAGTACTATTTCCAGCATTTGCACCACTGGTTCCACTGGGAGCGGCTGACGCCGCCACGGACGTAACGCTACTACTTTCAACACTTGCGTTGCTGTTGGAACCACTATGATTAACATTAGCATTAGCAACACTAGTACTATTACTTCCACTATTCGTTGTCATTGTTGGAGCACTGGTTGATGAAGTGGCAGTTGTGGTGGCAGGGGTTGACGAGGAAGAGGACGAAGCGGTCGTCACTGTTGAGGACGTTGTCGTTGTTGTGGACGAGGATGAGTTGATCACTCCCGAGGAAGAGGCTATAGACGTGGATGCTGTTGGGGTGGTTGTGGCTGCCGCGGCGGCTGCTGATTGTTGCTGTTCATTCTTCACCTGCTCCTTTTGACCTCGAGTGGTCACCCCGTTGGTTTCCGACTTGATTGTGGGCATACCACCAACTCCTACTGAGCCTGCACTTGCACTGTTGTTGGTCGCATTGTTTTGATTTCTGGTGGATCTTGTCCGGGCACGGTTTTTCCTCAAAAGTTGGCGATAATTTTGAGCTTTTTTACTTAAATAGTAGTACTGCACACAATCAGCAACACTTTTGCGCTCCAGGTAAGATTTTATCATGTTGAAATTTTTCGGATGCTGAAGGTACTTTTCCTGGAAATGACAAAAAATAACACAAAACCATTAAGCTTTTTTCACTTACCTCCTTCCTTCCAACTCCCCAAAAATTGCACCAGCCTACCTTGAAAATTTCTTTCTCCTGCTCTGTCCACAAGTTGAGAAGTTGCCTATCCT
Organism: Entomobrya proxima; assembly: GCA_029691765.1. Classification (NCBI taxonomy): domain Eukaryota; kingdom Metazoa; phylum Arthropoda; class Collembola; order Entomobryomorpha; family Entomobryidae; genus Entomobrya; species Entomobrya proxima. The sequence goes on from CM056173.1 coordinate 39,218,898, forward strand.
TGTACTCCTGCATTGGATCTTCAATCAAACCATTACGGTTATTGAAGCGTCGTTTCCTAGTCTTCTCATCCAGCAGAATTGGTGGAATCACTGCATAACTTCTCATCTTCTTATCCTCAAGCTCTTGCTCATGCAACCCGTCCATGATCTCCTCCAAATCCGCGTCTGACTTGATTCTCGAGCCCACCCTGGAAAAGCGTTCCTTATCCTCCCGCTGCTTTCTCAGCTCGGGAAACACCTTTTCGAAAATTTCCCTAGTCTTGGCATCTTTCGCTTTCTTTTTGGCGTTATTCTCGATTTTATCTAGTCTCCGCGTCCAGTCAGCACTAAGTTTTGCGTAAGTCGTTGTTAAATAGTTCTCCCGCTTTTCCTTCTCTCTCATCTTGTTTTTGAAATATTCATGAAGCTTCGCTTTGAAAGTGGCATACTTCACTTTGTTATCATGATAAACGTTCGTGTCAGAAGGTTGATTGTACAGAGGCAGGTCCACTTTGGGTCCCAACTTGCTCAGGATTTGATGGGCCTCCTGAGCTTTCTTTCTATTCTCCGCGTAGATAATGTGCGGGAGGGAGCGGTTCATTGACTCGGGTGCTGCTACAGGGTCCTCTAGGTCCCGTTCGGGTTGCGTGGCCGCCTCCTCCAGCTCCACTTTTTTCTTTTTCAACTTGGCAATTTGACTTTCCGTTTTTGCAATTTCCCGGTCAAGCCGAGCTAATTGTTGCATCAAGTCCTCCTTCGTTGACCTAAGCGGAGACTCATCGCGTAAGGGTTCGGACGGCAGCGTTGGACTAATAGCTTCTACTTGTGGATTATACGCAGGGCCCTGCAAACACCCCAGCAAAGAAAAACACATCTCCATATACATATTTTTTCATCACACCTTTTAACCTACTTTATTGCATCATTCAACATCATTTCACGGGTCACTTTGGGAAAAGCAGAAAAAGAAAGTTCTTTTGGGCGCTTACACTTCTCGCTCGGTCAGTATCAATTCTAAGTGGCATGTGTACATCAGGCTTCGAGTCACCTAGTCTGAGCTTTTTACAGGGTGGACTTTCACTCATATTAGGCGGCACTATCTTCCCCATCCTGCTATTTTCACCCCTGAACACACAGAAACACAGAAAATTTTCACCGTTAGCAAAACATGGTCACAAATTAACTTTGGTCCAAAAAGTGGACCAGAGGCACTAGAAACGAATGCACTCAAAACACCACACTCTAGAAGGAGAGCAAGAGCTTCTCTCTCGGACGCTCGGAAAAAGACGCTTTCTTGCGCTTTTTTGATAAACTTACCAATATGGTGGTCCCTGTGGCGATGGACGGTCAGGTCGGGGGGTCATGGGAGCGGATGCAGGTGGAATGTTATATTCTGCAGGTGGCGGTTGCGGAGGATGTAAAAGGGACATTCTGTGAGGTCGCGGACATCCCCTGTCCTCAGCGGTAGCACTGTGGAACGCTGACATGGCTGACGAAGGTGGCGATAATGATGATGTGCACTTATGTACTTAGAGATAATACAGACGTAAGTAAAGTATTTACGTTACGTCCTACTGCAAAATGTAGAAAACAAGCCCAAGTGAAGTTAAAGTTACATGATCCAAAATGGGATATAAACTAATAAATAAAAAACCAGAAAGAAAGAAACAGTTTCTTCCTCTCTCACTCTCTAGCCTCTATGTATTATCATCATCCTCACATCACGGTCGCTCTTGGTTTGGTTTCGCCGTCCAAAAAATGCTCAGCCTGAGTCAGAGTCAGTGCTATAAACTAGCAGTATTTTTATAGAGAACTAGTCCAGCACCCGTGGTGAGCTCGCAGAGGGAGAATACACTAAACCTGAACATGCACAGTGCACTGAAGTTGAACACTAAAAGCAGTCAGTAGTTCAGCACGCACAAATTACTTAGCACAAAAGTAGCAGACCATGCACCACGAGGGCACCCTAATCAATGCACAGGTCCTGCAGCAGGTCCATTGTTCATTTCTTTTTATGACAATACCACAGTTTCAGAAGGTCATACTCACAAGGTCAGAATGTGTATGTGGTCATGATAACTAGGAAACGTATCGCATTACCCCATTCACAGGGTACCCCGAGACAATCACTAATAATATAAGTAGTTTCAATGTCATTTTCAACTTCAATCAACTATCAACCAAAGTTTAATTTAGAATTTAATTTATATTAAAAACCATCAAAATCATTCATTGTTGGATACTTCCCCAATCCCCCTAACTTATAGTAAACTTTTAATCCGTTTAATCCGTCCCCTGGGATTTCCGCAATTTTCCCTACTGTGCGTGCGTTATATTGGCTAATTGGTTCGCGTTATATTTAGGCGAGACCTGTCTGCGAGCAACTTTGTTGCTGCGATATGCAAAGAGTATTATTATGTATGTTGTATAATCTAATGTTGTAGATAGTGTCGGTAGACTCTTGGTGGACGGGGCTCATGTCTCAGAGAAGAAAGGGATGGAAGGTAGGTTTGGCTTCATGGTACAAGTACAAAGAGGAAGGTACCACCTCGAGGGAAGACCCACCATCATCATCATCATCCTCGGCATCGTGATCCACGACTAACGAACAGCAAAACCAAACCACCACCACCACCATACCATCATCATCATCACCAACATGATATCGCCATAGAGCCAACAACGTCCACCGTCGTTGTTGTAATATTATAATGTGTCGAGTCAGAGGGAAGAAAGAAGAGAAGCTCAGCAAAAAAAAGAAGAATGATGATACATAACCAGCAACACTAGTACTCTGTTCTGCTGCTGCTGCAGAGTATTTAGACGCGAGGACGAACGGCGGATCATGTTGATGATGATGATGTTGCTGCTGGTGATGATCATCATCATGATGATCGACGACGAAAAAAGAGAAGAAGCAAAAAGGGCTTTGAAAAAGGAGAAGAAGGTTCGCAGAGAGCGAGAAAGGAAGCGTACAATAATAACGTAACGTACTCACAACCAAGTTGAGTAATAATAAGAATAACAATAATAACAATATTAATATTAGGAATAATAATAATGATAATAATAGTAATAATGTATGTGCACCATATTAATAATGTCGCTTCCTATACATTTTTTCTCTCTCTTAAAAAGAGTCTTCTTTCAAACAACATAAAAAAATGCAACAACATTATAAAGAAATATATAAGTTGAGTTTGCTTTGTCGTGTCACACACACACAACAAAACCTTATAGTCAGTCTGGCTTCTGCTGCTGCTGCTTTTAAACAAGCGCATACACAAGTTTTTTATTATTAGAAGTTTGTTGTGCCTGTTGTTATTCAAAAACTTATATCTATATCAGCAGCAAAGCAAAAGTAACAGAGTTGGATTTTGGTTTGTTGGAGTAGTAATAGTAGTAGTGGAGGTGGTGGTGCTATTTCACGTATGGGCAATGAATGTAGCACTCACTCTCAAAGCTCTCTGTATATTATGTTACCTCGGGCATTGTCAAGGTAACCATTTTCTGTGAGTGTGTGCTTTTTGCTAAAAAAAAGTGTGGCATAATATTATAAGTAGAGTGTCACGCCAGTTACAACTAGAGACTGGGAGGAGGAGGACAAATGTGTGATGATGATGGGAAGGATGTTGAATGTTGATTATGATGAGAAATTGGGAAATGATGATGCATATGATAATGATATTTTTACATTTGATGATAGATATAATATTAAATATTAGTATTTTTCACCATTAGAGCATTCCTCTGTTACTTGAGTTTTTTTCTGCTTTCATTTCATCAAGACTATCTACACATCTAGATTCTACACATTTTCTCGTGCCTTTATTCCACTTTTCTTTGGATCTTCATCATCTTCGTCACCATCATATTTTTCCCTGTTTCTCTATCAACTTGACTGACTTGAGTTGGAAAAATGGTATGTATGTTTTTAGTTAGTTGTTAGAGTGCTAGCACAGGGAAAGTGATGTTTTTTTCCAAGAATCTAGCAATTTTGCTGCTGGATGTGAGAATGCCATGTCGCTGCTATGATACGCGAAAAATATACTTTTGTGAAAATTGTGTGTACTTCCTTCTTTCTCTTTCTTACTGTTTTTCTCTCTCACTCACTCCCTGCATGTCTGTCTTGCTCGCTTTTTCCACACAGGATGTAACTCCAGACTTGATTCTTTCTCCATGTTTTGCCACACACGGGGGTTTTTTCTTGTAGGGGAAAGGTGTATTGGAATCACAGGGAAAAAAATGTATATGAAGGGAAGCCTTTTTTGGTTTCGTTTTGGGAGGAAAAGCCGTTCTCTCTGGAAGGGATTATGAGAGAATACATTTTTTTGTCAAATGAATGAGTATTATCCTTTCTTTGTGCCCAGAGCAAAGTAAAATATATAGATAGAACTGGGGGTGGTGTGTAGTAATCATCAGAGAACAGGTTGCTGGGTTTCATACATTATTATTATTTCTTTCAAGAAGAAAAAGAGCAAAAATGATGAAAAATGGAGCGGATGAACAAAAACAGCATCAGGGTAGTAGTGGAAGCAGAGCACAGTAATATTTAACATAATCATAAGTGCTCTCGAAAAAAGTACTAAACCCTTTTGAGAAAAAACTTATGAAAACTAGGAAAAACGAGAGCTGTACTGCAGCAGCACTTGCTAGGTTTAAGCTTTTTGTATTGTGTACTATGTCTACATGGCTGTGTGTTTAAAAAAAGATGATGAAATGAGCTTACGTTTTTCTCGGTAAAGCTGTATAAAGCTGAGAAAGTAGTATTTTATATTATTGTTGTGATTTTGCAGAGGCTCTCTAATCAGAGGAGGAAGTATAGTTTTGTGTCTTATTATTTCGTCGTCGTCGTGGGTGCTATGATGATAAAGTCTAGAGATGAGACGGAATGATGATGGAATTATGCGAAAAACGGAGTACAGTATTCCATTTCCTTCCCCTACCTACTGCTAATGAATAGTAATGAACTGGCTTTCTGTTCTATTTTGTCATCCTTTTTTGCTCGCCATATACATAAAATCAAGCCTTCTGACTATTATGCTGCTGCGTTACACAGAGCAAGGAAACAATTATTCGCTACCCACCTCCACACGGGTAAAAGGTTTCTCGAGAAATTATGTTTGTTGGATTTGTGTTGTTATTTCCCGTACAAATTTGCTACCTCCAAACAGGAAATGGTATTGGTGTACTGATATATCGATTAGTTTCTAATTACCTATCATCATCATCGTAACCCTTTTGCGTTTAACATGGCATCAAATACAGGAAGAAAACTAATAGTCAGTAGTAGTAAACTTCATTGTCGCTCCAACAACCTATTTTATGTAGCCAAACTTTTTTTCAATTTCGGATGGACAAAACCGAGCAAAGCCGCAGGAGTTTTAGTAGCAGCAATAGCAGCAAGCGAGCAAAAACTCAAAAAAAAGTGTGATACTTTTTTAACTTTGCTCATTGCTTTATTATATGTGTTCGTCGTTGGCTCGTTCTCTAGAGAGTCTTTTGCAAAAGGTTCAATGCTACGTTGCATGTTTGTTTTTGGCTTTTATTCGCGAAAGCGTATTATAGTTTTTTTTACTAGTTCATTATATTATAGAGCAGCAGGAGCGGTGAGAGATAGAGGGAAAAACCACTATTTTCAGCATCCTCACAAGTCTCTGTTATTTGTCCACACTTTTCCGATTTCCTTGTAGTCCTACACAAAGTTTGGATGTTAATATTGAGCCATTATGTACATAAAAGTCTGTAGCAATGAGACAATTTGCAAAACAAATAGTGCTGAGTCAGCGAAAAAGCTTATAGGAGAACCGTCAACTCCCTCCCGGAACATTTTTTTTTGCAACAGAGGCTGATTACTACTACGGAATTTACTCCCGCTGAAACAATGTTTTACTCCATTTGGATTTATTTCCTCTTTTGTGCCCTGCAATCGACCCGTTCATGATGTTATTTTCCATTTTAAACTTACTACAAACAGCAGAGCTTTGTTTGTCATTGGTAGGTTGTGTGTGTGCAGTGGACTAGCTATATCAATTTATCGACTATTGACAACTTTTCCTGTTTCGGGGTTTTGCTATAGTACTTCTCTACAATGTATGCCAAGAATCAATTAGAGCCTGTAGGCTAAGGAATATTTACGACTAAATAATACAAAGTACTTTCATACGTGACCATCTCTCTTGTACCAAGTGGTAATAATGAAATGAAACGCCATTCATCCCTCATCCATCCGTCCATCTTCATAAATTGTACACATTTTTGGCACAATCTGTCTCGGCATCAGATTTTTTCAACACCACCAAGGTTTTTTTCATTAGTCATTCTCATTATTGCAGTTTTCTGTACCTGGCAATTGCCAACTCCATTTGTCATATAATCTCGTAAAATATTATGTCGTCCTCTGAATACTGCCCATCACCATCATCACCAGATTCGCCATCATCTCTTAGTCAGGGCTTCAACTTCAAGCTTCAGCCACCTTCATTTCATTATTACCATGTTTAGTTATTTCATCGACAATTACTACACACAACGGTTCATTTTTCTCTGTGTGTTAAAAGGTTCAAAATTGCAGCCAGAAGGATGAATGATTAAAAAGCTGTGCTGCTGCTAGAAAGTGGAGTATCATCTTAAATGCTTAATGTTTTGGCCATCTTCTTCATTCTTGGCCATGACTCCGCGGGTTTTCGCCTTATAAGCTTAACCAGCTTTAAATATATTGTACAAAGTAATACTACTGCTGCAGCAATAATACAATGTATTCTTTAATTTGAAAATTCTTGCAGAAAAAAAAACTGCCCAGAAAGAGCAAGCCCTGTTTGTTCTGCTGTTGCTGCATTGTGTTGTTAAACAAGCAGATTGCTTGAAGCCACATAATGTTATGCATGCTGTTATTACACTTTTTCACCAGAACAAGTTCCTTTTCTGAAAGCATTCTCATCCAAATCACTATCCCTATGCAATGTGAATGCTTGACTCCCATGATTATACGCATCATCATCACACGATCCAAAAAAGCCAAAAGCCAACAAAAAGCTAAAAGAGAGCTCTGAAACTCTGTTTAGTGCAGTCTCTCTTCTCCCACCACCATGCATACAAAGCAACTATACCTATCTAGTATATACATGCTCCCATATTTATAATGGCTCACGTAGTACTAGTCCCAACTTTTCCGCTGAGTGATATAATAATATGAGAATCCAATGCAGTTCTCCTCACAGAGAAATGGCTTTTCAAAATGCAACCATATAAATATATATACTGTACAAAACCTATTATATATTATGCATGTATATATATTTTGGTCGAGAGGGAATGTGCCTAGTCAGCAGCAAAATGTGTGTAGAAGTAGAATTGATATATATGGTAGTAATAACACAGTAAGCAGTGAACCAGTCTGCGTTGGACGTTTTTGATAAAAGTTTGATAATGCGCTTTTGCAACTATATAATATAGAAAAATACGTTAATAGTACTAACACAACCTTACATATTTTTTATAACAGCCAGAGAGACATGCGAAACAAGAAGTAGTCGTTATTTAACAAGAGTAATTCGATTTATACTGTTTTATAAACTCTTTTTTCCTTTTTGCAAAAAAAGAAATCTTGAAAAGAGGACACGTTACTTAAAAGTCATCTAGCAGTTAGTAGCATGATGAAATGAATAAAGGTAAAAAGTTAAGCGTGTTTCTTTGGTGAATGGAAGGCAAGGCAAAAAGGACTCATGATGAGATGAAGGATGAACAAAAAGGAAAAGAAACGGAATAATTGGAAAATGTGCTGAAAAGAGCTTCTTTTACTTCTTCTTTAGTAGCAATAACTATGTAAGCATATTTTCTCAGACTCTGAAAAGTTAGTAAGTTAGCAGTAGTTTTTAGGTTTCTTTTTAAAAAATGCACATATAATAAAGCAAATAGCAACACCACTAGCTACTGCTTCTATACTTGCGTCTATTACTCTGCTCCTACCCGCTCTACTACCGCTTTTGTCTATTATTAGTTCGTTTTATACTAAACTTTTCAAAGTACACGTAACTTTTTAACTAAAAATCTATACGTCACGTCAGCATACATTATAGAAAGGCTCAAAAAACGAAAATAGAAAAAGAAACAAAAAACAGTACAAGTTTTTAACTCTCAGAGGATGAGTTGTGTATACATGCCGAATGAAAGAGGAGAAGGTGGGTGAGAAGAGACACAAGGCATAAGAAAAAGCTATAGGGAAAAAATGGAAGAATCCATCTTCCTTGAATTGAATTCTCTTTGCAAAGTATATATGTATATACACGTTTTTTTCTTTTGGCTATATACCATTCAATTTATATACCTCTCAGTAGTCTAATATGCTGCTATCTGCTCTTTGCTATATGCTGGTGGTGTTTGTGACTATATGACTGTATAATATGCTGTTTGTCCCTCCCTGGCTTTACACTGATGATGTGATTTTTTTTCCTGTATGCATTCAGCAGCACTGTGCACCGGGCAAATAATATACAACAAAAAAAGTAGCAGACAACGTGATGATGATGATCATCATCAAGAACTGAGTGCAGTTCAAGGCAAAACGATAAAATGGAATATAGATTTATGAAAAAAATGATCATGATCATCATCATAACGTAATATATTTCATGCATATCATGACCACTTCCATTATGACGAAAAGAGTTATATTGTTATCTTAATAATAATTTAGTTGCGTATTATCTGTTAGATCATCCATTCCTTCTTGCTGCAGAAAAAATGTTTTACTTTTCATCATTTGATCATTTTGCTCCGTCCAGAGAGCAGGAGGAGTAGTATTTTTGTAGTTTTTGAATTTGGCTTAGTCAGAGAGGTAGGATCATTTCTCTATCTTTTGATGATGAGGATGATAATATTGTTGAAAACAAAAAGGAAGAAAAAAACGAATGAGAACGTCACGTCACGAGGAGTACGCGAAGATGATGATTATATGAGAAGGAGTATAAGAGTATATAGAGTGCTGGTACACAAAAGGGGAATAAAGATATGGTTTTGCAAGAGAACATCACACTGGCAAGAAAAGGAACGCGAACTTAGTTTCTTGGTGTGTGTACCAAATACCTTGGGTTTTTTTCAGAGAGAGAGAGTCAGCAGAGTACATCTTTGCAATAATGTTGGCTCTGCCAAAAAGGCTTGTGTAGAGAGGAGTTGGTTGTTTCTTGTCTGCACAGAAAAAGATCACAAAGAGAGAAAGGCATTTTCCGTTTATAAGAGCTTGTGTTGTTGGAAGGCTTCAGGAACAGCAAAGTAGTAAAAGTACAAAAGTATTTTGGTTGATTCCCTTTGAATGAACTTTCAAAAAGTTTTTGGTTCACGTTTTTTCCAAGTATGCATGACGACAGTATTTAAAGGGAAAAAATACAGAGGAATAAATATGGATGCATCTGTTTTGCAATTTTTTCTCTATTTTTCTCTGGATTGCTATGGCTTTTTTTTCTGTAGCGGAGAGGATAAGTGACATACGGAGAGAAAATATGATACTTGGATACACAAGCTCATGATGATGTTGAAATAGCTTGCTCCATTTCCATTCGGATATTGTGAATCTCTCGTTTCTATACTCTCTAGAGTACAAAAACATCAGAGCTTATTTGCTTGTGGCAATATGATGATGATGTTGTTGGCCGACATAAGCTTAGCTTTCTTGGAAATCAAGGCTAATATGAATAGCATCAGCATGTTTATCGTCATTACCATCATCGGCACCCGTCATCAGAACAGAATGTAGAGATAGTTTTTTAAAGGCACATAAAAATGATATCCGTAACCGCGTCGCACATAAATATTGGCAGTTAAAAAGCATCTCTTTAAAGGATGTGCGGCTTGTGCACGTGCATTTGCCACACTCTTTTCTTCGTGGGGCAATAATAATTGTTTAAAAATAAAGTTATTGCGAGAGTGAGTGAGAGCCACCAGGTACTACAATAACAACCAAGTGACAGCATTGCAATTTTAATGACTCTTTTGGCTTTTCCTGAATCCGTTTCGTCACCTTTATATTTTTATGCAGTTTGTAAAATATTTCGCATTTCATGTTCCACAAATTGCCTTGAAATCCGCTGACAATGCAATAATATGCTTGTCCTCGGACTCAAAAATGTGAGTCGTCATGCATCCATTTTCTCTCTGATGGCACTCAAGATTGGAAATTATTGGAACTGTCAAAAGTGTACATCAACATTTCAGGAAGTTATTTTGGACGGCCAAATATTTCTAGGTCTCAACATATCAAATATTTTTCTCATGTTTTCAAGTTTCATGTCTAATTTAGAATTATGAGCAGAATTATTGATGGCATACATAAATTGGAATTTGGAAATGGGAAAGCTGTACAAACACACAATCCACCAATCCAGTGTAGCAGTACTTTGAAACTCAAGGCAAACTGACCATAGCTCTCTAGACCGATGGACAAAATGTTTATGAAATTCCTTCGGCTTTCTGTTGAAAGCCGAGAACGGAACAAGGCAAATATTATTATTACTATTATGACCGCAGCTCAGAATAGTAAATACATTTGCAACTCGCTTCCTATGCTAAAACACACACGCTTTGCATTATTTTACTACTACTCCACAAATGACCTTAAGCAGCTAATACATAATAATTTAAATAGCTTTAAACTAACATTCTCTCGGGTATTCCTGGTAAAACAAATCAATTTTTATACACGCATATTTTTAGAATCCTCTCTCTCTTAAAAGAAGAAAGAAAACAACAAAATAATTTCATCATAATCATCATCATCCGTTGTGTGTGTGTATGTTATCATCATCAATTCATTTTCAAAGTCTACACACCTTCAAGCGCTGCTTGGCTCGACTGACTAGAGCAAACAATACCGAGAAAAGATGGACTACTTTGTGCTAGCACTACATACTTGTGTAATTTGTTGTCTCACACCAAACTCAAATGTCCTCTGTCAGTGCTCCTGAATTTTTTGGCGAGCCTTACTCCCCTTCAGACAACGGCCAAAGTGGGCTCGTCCCAATGGATAGTCTTCTTTCTCGCTCAATGAAAATCATCAAAAAGCTAAACGATTACACAGAGCTGTGTTCCCTGTGAGTATATGCTCTGCCGCCGTCGTCGCTCTATTTACATGCAATCATGTATATATAAAATCCTCTCTCCTGTACTATTTATTGCAATGTTTTTTGCGGACACGAATATTACAGAAAAAAAAGACAAGTCTACTTGATGATGAAGGTGGTGTGTGGTGGTAAGTAATTTTTGCCTACATTTTGTCTGGGAAGAAGAAGAGGAACAGGGATTTTAAATTATTACAGGGTGAAAGAAATGGGTGAAGAGAGATGCTTTTTTTCCTGTGTAGTGGAAAAGGGAGGAGGAAAGGAAGGAGTATGCTTTTTAAAAAATGTATGAAATTCCGGGTGTAAGGCGCAAGCCTAAAAATGTATATAATCCCTTGCTAGTTTGTTGATAAGTGCTGGGCTTATGTGTGTTCCGCTACTACCAACAACAACCAACTTTGCACAATGGAGGAATGCGAACAATGCTAGCGTAATTTGAAATGGAAAATGGTGAAAACAATGGGCTGCGAAATTGGGAAAATGCTGTTGGAAAGTCAGTGGGGTGATCAGAGATGAAAGAGTTATTTCAAAGAAAGGAAAATGATAATGTTGCTCTATATTATCTCTCTTGAATGTTGAATCAACATTGTTGATCTTCTTGGTATATCTATGAAATTAGCGTTTAGCTCTCGGTACACTTTCAATGATATAATGATAATGTGTGTAGTAGTTATGAAAAGATGTGTTTTGAAGAATAAAACTCAAAAGTTGCAAACTGAGAGAGACAGACGAGGTCATTTGACAGAGGAGAATAAAAAGTCACACACAAACGACGATATGAGGCTCAATTAGTTAATTGTACATTCTACGTCGTAAAAAGAGCAGAAAGTTGGAGAAGTAATGTCATCCCATGAGGATGAATATAGTACACGGGTTGTAGCTCAACAGGACATGGATCACAGATCACAGTACAGAGATGGCCATTTTCTCCGTTTTATTTTGAAACTTTATCCTGTTTGATTCTTTAGCCTTTTGTGGTTGTAATTTAAGCATACCTCTATATACTCGTTATTATCAACCCAGTATTATTATCATGTTTGGTGGTTCTTCTTTGCCAATTTTTCTAAACAAAGCTGCTCATTACTGGCTTCCAGTGAAGTCATTTTTTTTCTCTACCCAGCAAGGAGCGGAGGTGAGCTGTGTGCTTTCATGGAGACATCCGAAAGATATCAACTCTCTACCCATGGAACATTTTTTTATGCCCACACACACTCTCACACAGAGGGAGAGAGTCTTTGAAGATATTTTTCACAGCAGTTTGGTTACGTTTGGTTCCATGAGCTTAGAAACTGTGAAAATGGCAAATTTTCAGAGTCAGAGATGCATAAAATAAATGGGAAATTGCATGGCTGATTTACTGTGTATGTCAAATAAGGGCTGTGTGAAATGTGTCTGTTGGTGGAATGGAATTAGTAGCACTAAAATTCATCTCTGCTGAGGTGAAATATAGCACTAGCACCACCATTCCAACATACTACCCACCACCACCAGGGCAAACTCGATTCCATGATGATTACCGGATATTGCCACACATTTTGATCATTGGAACTATTATTGGAGACCCACTAGACCCCGGGCTCACGTGTTGTGACTAATGTACTGATATTAGAAACCAATGTGCGGATCCTAATAAAAGGTCATGAAATATTTTGGTCGTAGTTTCTTCCAAAAATTTACATTATCAAGTACAAAAGTACAAAACATTTGCGATAAACATCTCCATACATCTCCATCTCCGAGCACGTTGCACTATTTGTAATACTTTGATTTTCATCATCCATGAATCTGAATATCTGAATTCCGATGAATACATTAGTACATTTTTGGGGTGCTCAACCAACATTGCTTCTACAGTGCAGTGTACCCCAGTTTTCCTACTATCGGTATTCTCATTTGATATTTTCTTTATATTCTATTGAGTTGTAGCAGCACATGCCTCTTTGCCTCTGCAAGGCAAAAAAAAACATTTCGGAATCCCAAAAACACTTTTTCCATTCCATCATCAGCACAACTACTTCATTGCGGTTCGCATTTGTTTGGTGGTGGATCTTGGAGTATTGTTAGGTTTTGGATCGCTTTTTTGGTAGTAGTGACGCTGATGGTTTGGGTATATAAATGCTAATGCCAATGTACACAATAGTCCATCAAAAAACCAGCCACGATCATCATCGTCACATTGATAGTTGAATTTTATTTGGAAGATGCATTATGGATTCATCTCTTCAATTTCAACAGTCAGCTCGCATCATCATCATCATGAACATCATCATCGCAGCAGCCAAGAGCCAAGTCAGCAGCAGCAGAAGTCCGGTTGAAAGAGAAAACCTAAAAACGCCAGCCAACAAAGCTTACAAATACCAAGTCTGTTGTATATGAGATGTAAGAACAGCAGCGCAGAGAATGCAAGCCACCTCACCAAAAAACCTTCCCCTCGCTCTCTTCCTGAGACTGAGAGCTCTGGCTTTCACGTTTTGTTCCTATTTTCCAAGTTGTAATGTTATTGCTCTATCCATCCATACATACATTCCTAGCATGAATTTCCTAACTGCTTATAAATATATATGCTCTATTCCTCTATTCTCTATGCTTTTTTTAGCCAGAAAAAGTAAGTAGTACCCACGCCACTACTCCAACTACTATACTCACACTTGAGTCAACTCCCTAAAGCGAAAATTGTGAAATTGAGATATACATAATACGCATATTTTTTTGTTTGTACAATCAACTGCCAACTTACTACTTTGGCTTTTATGGAACTCTCTGTGATGCTATTTGAAATACTAGCCAGCAAAACTCTCTCTCTGGCCAAAAACTTACTACTGCAAGCCAGTAAAGCAAAATATCTATAAAATAGCGGCTTTTTTACTAGCAGACGAAAAACTGGGAGTTGACTTGGTTGACTGTTTTTCTTATGGTTACATAATAAAAATGCCTTTACATTGTACAACGACCGTTACTATGGCAAACGGCATGAAGAACCAGAGCATGTTGCGATAATAATTTTTCAACAAACCTGAAAACGACGAAAAAGACCAAGAAAAAACAAGGAAGGAAACTTGGTGAAGGTTGCACTTTTTTGCAGAGAGAGTGGTGGAGTGTGAGGGAGAGAACAAGTGTACTAGAAGAGGAAGAAGGAAGGAGATGGACTGTTCCAAATGCCAAAATTCTTTCCCTCTCTACTCGGTTTTCTTCTGCTGAGCTTTTTGTGTGTCTCCCTAATACAAAGTCTCAGTGTTGGAAGAAGAAAAAGACGCAAGAAAGAAACAGCCGTGGTGATGTAAAGCAATGAGAGAAGAAGAAGAAAGAGGAAGTGGATGGAGATAGGATGGGGGAAACTCAAACAATTCTCTAGGGCTGAACAGACGATGAAACGGAGGATGATGATGATGCCAATAAAATAATAGTATGTTATAGAGATCTAATGACTTGCTGCTATATAATAATAAGCGTTCTTGTTACTTCCACTCAGACTACTATTTTTTGTTGTTATCGAGAAACGGAATCGCGGAAGGCTGTTTTAGAGAGAAACATTGCTTTTTTTAGAGAAAATGTATTCATAGAACTGGGATTCCTCTAATGTGTGTTACGCAACTGGAAATCAAAAATAGTTTATATGGTACGCTGACTCAATAATGTGTGGATAAAGATGATGATGATTTACTTGAAATGATCCCATTTTTGCGTGTCTCGTTGTTGTGCTCAACTTTGTTACAGTCCATTGTGCACATTGGCACACGTAATGAAAAAAATTGCTTTCCTTCTTTTTTTCACATTGACTACCCATTTCTCCGATTAATGACTCATGTTCGTGTTTTAAAAGAGTGTGTTTGCAATTTTTTTTAAACGTGCGTGAGTGTATATGGCGTTATTACTTTGTAACCAAATGAAATTCAAATACAGTAATCACTTTGCGGTAACAGAAAACAGCATGAAATTCATCTATAAACTAATTGAAGGCAGTAATGCATAAACCCGAGTAGTGATGATAAAAGTGGCAGACTGAATATGATGAACAATTAAAGCTTGTTATTGTTGTTGTTATGCTTTTTCGCTTTTCATGTTAGCTAAAACAGTCTAGATTCCCCAACCAAGCTGCAACTTCTTTCTTCAAAACAGATAAAAAATGTTTAAAAGTCAGCATTCATCATCATCATCATTCCAAAACACTTTACTCTGCTGGCTGAGTGAAATAGAATCCAACATGAAACATTATTATTGCAGTACCATTTCCTTGCGCTTTTCGCTTACTTTTTTTTTGTAATTTCACACGGAAACTGTACTTAAAAGTATGAGGGTGGTGTGGTAGTGATGAAGAGATAAAAAAGTATCGTGTATCTCTATGCAAATACCATCAGCCGTAATAATCCTGAAAAACAAAAGCAACAAAGTATCGCCAAGACTGATGAAATGGAAGAAACATGTTCAATGCTTGAACTTGAAGCGTACATTGGAAATGCCAGACGCAGAAGTTTGCGGGGCAACCCTTTACAAAGAATTTTGCAAATTGGAATTGGATATCAAAGTCAAACTATGTGACTGTCGTGTTTTTGTAAGCTGTGGACTGACAACCAAACCTTTATTTTTAAAATAGAATGTTGCTTTCGCTTTATGATAAAACGACGTAATAGTATGTAACGCGTAAAAAGCAATAATAATATTATGAGCAAAAATAAATGCATGACGGTGATAATGATGAGAGCATGCCTTGGCCTTTGTACAATCAAACTACTTGTTCTCTTCGCCTTCTTTCTGGTCTGCTGTCTCTGTCTGCACATCCCTCTACATTAAAGTTGCACACACAAAGTTGTTATAAAATGTTGTATAACAACATAGAAAAAACATTGCATTTTATTGTATGGCATGATTCCTCTGAAGCTCACATATTTGATAAAGAGAATAAGAGTATTATAAAGAGAGATGAAGATTGTTATTGTAGTTTGTGTGCACACGGCCGTGTGCGCTTCGTGCATAGTTCATACTACGTTCACGTACTTTTAATATCTAGAGAAATCACTGAGGGAGCAAGTAGCACAAAAGTCAGGTCTAGTTTAAACCAGTCCTGTCGTCTTTCTGGTTTTGTTGTACAGGATGCATCTTTTTCTCTAAAACAAAACACTGAAAATCACTAGAGCCATCCCTAGGCCCTCCGCTCCTCCGCCGCCGCATAAAAAACTATGATCATCAAGCTACCAGAGTAGTAGTACCAGTACCAGTGTACTCCCTACTAGCATTCTAGAAGACGAAAAAAACGCGTAGTATTGAAAATAAGTTGGCTAATGCTATCAAATGAAAAAACGCAACAAACCAAAAAAAGTGATAAAGTAGCTCTTCTCTAGCCACCTTTACAAAGAATGGGAGTACAAAGCGTGTACTTTTTCAAAGCATGATGTTGTGCCGTTTGTCGGTTTCCACACATGGTAGTAATGATGATACTTTGTAAGTCAGTTGGGTTACGCTATTTGGTTACTTCACTTCATATTAGAGAGAATTTTACTAAATATCCTATTTTGCTACATAAAATATGCACACACGCAATATGCATAATATGAGAAAAATCCTACTTGATATTTTTATTAACTTGAATCAGCACACTAGTTTTTGTTTTCAAAGAAAGCAAGCACGGTGACAGCAAGCCGCGGCTAGAAAGGGATAATAATCATGCTCAGTGAAGGGAAAAAGAAGATGTTGTATAACTGTTTATTATTTCGCTGTTGCTGCTCCCTTCTCTGCCGTGATTTATTTAATGCTTCAAGATTCTTCATCTTCTTATCTGTTGAAAAAGCACACTTGGCCATTCTCTTCTGCTCAATGCGCAATCAAGCATTATGATATTTTGCTAAAAAAAACTTTACCAGCCCGTGTAACAGCGCGCCAAAAGCGCTAAAAATTTGCATGTTTTCAGATTACAGTCCCACAGTCGTCACTCCTCCATTATTCTTGGTTTCCATTTGTTTTTCTATCTGGGTACCTGCATGTCTCTGCATTCTAAAAAGATGATTACCATTATTTAAGCATGCATATGTGTTTTGCTAAAAGCCCTTAAGAAACTGGTGGTGGTGCGGTTTCTCAATCATTTGTGACGCATATGCAAAAAAAACTGATGTCAAATAACATGTCCTTCAACTTGGTTTCCTTCTCATTTCATTAACAGGCCTAAGTAGTAAAATAATTATTCATAGCTTTTTCCTTGAAACCATTTATGGTGCAAAGGCACGTAAACATAAAAAGAAAACCTGTGAAAAAGAAGAAGGGAATTAGATTTTTTTAAACGGGTTAATTCATCCTATCAGTATCAGGATTCAGAATCAACAGAATAAAGAGATTGAATAGCGAATCATTGCGAAATCGACCATGAGCGAAAAAGAATAATAGGGATGTAATGTAAGTGGCACATTGTATATCTAGGGAAGAAAACAAACGCTTTTTCGACAAACTTTATTCATTCGCAATAAATACACGTTGCCTTGGTCGAGTCAACGACGACGACTCTCTGAGAGTGTTTACTCGTCCATTGTGCTATTGTGGTTTGTGTGAATGTTCACATAAAAAAGCTCTTCTCTGTTCTGCTTCCTACATAACATATTTACTGGTTTCTCCACACACTCTCTGCCATATAATATCCTTTTCACAAATGCAATAATAACTCAATATCGTTTTACAAGAACAACGTCACACACGTAAAAGCTTAAGCGCAGAAAAACTTTTCTGTCTGCTGCTGAATTGTCGACGAGGACGAGGATGTTGCTCTATACTAACTAACTTACTATATGCTCTGGTGAAAATAGTTTCAAGCGACAAATGTACCATGAGATGATGGTGATAATGATGACGAGGATGACGATATGGCAAACAACATGCATATGCACAGATCGTGTTAAATGTGCAAAGTTAAAGAGCAGGAAAGGGAAAGAATGCAAAAATGAAAGAAGAAAGACAACTGCACACACCACCACGGATGGTCGAATAAAAAAAGATAATTTTTTTTCCGTAGGTTAAGTAACTTGACTACAATTTTTTGGGTTGCAATTGCAGCACAACGTCGCATTAAAGAAAGCGAGTTATGTTGCTGTGTGTGTTTGTGTGCTGATGAAAAAACAATAAAATGTAACGGATGGACAGAAAACGGATGCTGGTGGTGATACGCAACCTGAATGCAAGCATGAAAGGATGAAATTCACCACTACCAACACACGTTACGTTTTTTCTGCGTTAATGATTAAATAGACTTTTAATGATAACTGCCTTAAAAACCCAAACATTACCACAGAGCAGACAAACAGCACAAGGAAAAAAGCTGTTCCCTGTTGGATTAAAAATGATTTCACCAGAATTCTCAATAAAATCTTATGCCCACACAGACACGCTTTTCTGCTGGCTAAATTGCTAATTACCTGGCTATACCGCTGAAGGGTACAGATTGCTTTTCCAAAATGAACCTCATTCTTTTCATCACCCAATATTCTGCTGGTATTATAGGCTCAGCAGTTGTGCAATTTGACCATTCCCAGTAGTTGCCATAAGAGTCGTTGGTCTTGTTATCATGTTTTCGGATTATTAACTATTCAGTGAATTCCAGCAAACAACATGAACAGTCTTGTTAAACCTCTTTTGTATCAAAAGTCCATTATTTGCATTTCATTTCAAACTGATGTCAGCAACGTCGAATATTTCAACTCTAATCATTTCTTCATGTGAAGCTTGTTAATGACCAAAAACCCAAACAGAGAGTTCTCTGATTTCCCATTTATTCACGCTATCATTAATTACACATGCACACACACATACATAAAATCAATTGGCAGGCCATTTCCAACAGTTCCATCGTGTGGGAAATGAAATAATATTACAAAACCCAGGAATATGAGAGGAGGACACGGACATAACGAAGAAAAATAGAAGCTCTGTTCCAGAGCTCTAGCTTTCCGGTATCAAGCCGCCCCAGAAACGCTTCTTCTACTCATTTCCCACACATTCCCATAGTCAACCAACCACACAACCTTTAAAGGCCAAAGGTTATAAAATAGACTGGCTCAACATTATCATCAAGCAAGGTGAAAGGTAATTGATTGCTTCTTTTGTCATGTTAATCGCTGTTACGCGAACAATATCCAAAAAACCGAAACAAACTTGGAGATATGATCATTTTGAACGTGAGTGAACATTGCAAAGTAAAATGCATTGAGAGTCCGTCCGTCACCCATGAAAAAAACAAGCGTCTTCTTCGGCCCCACAAAAAAAATTGCAAGCCAAAGCATTACACCACACACGCTCGCTCGTCTACAGTTCGTCGACTCTTGTTCCATGGCTGGATCAATCATCCACGGTTTTTTACTCGAATGTCTACAGCCTCCATCTAGTGCCTGCGCACCCGGGTAGTCGGATGAGTAATGAGGTCAGCTGACTAGCCTGGCAGCAGCACGATGCTCCCACATTTTACGATACTACGCAGAATGGCCATTTAATTATGTGACGCTTTCCTCCATCTACTGACAACAAAGTGGATTGACTATGACGGAGTTGCTGGAAGAGAATCTGCGGATTTTGCTGTCTTTGTTCTCTTCATATTATAACGGTACAGTAATCTACTAAAACCATGTTCTCGGTTGCAGTCGTTTGAAAATTGGAATGTATGAAAATAGTTATGCAATGAATGATGACGGATGCCAGGTTAAAAAATAAATTTGCAACACGCTTTTTATTTAAAAAGCTTTTGTGTTTTTATTATTAACTGCAAGTTATGTTCGTTTTTAATCAATTCGTTAATTATTATCATCACCATTATTAATTTTATTTAGTGGGTTATTTATTAACATATTTAACAACAAGTAAAATTACGAAGATGTACAGGGAAACTTGTTTTCCCTTCACAGAGTTATATAACTAATTATTTATGGGAAAATCTTATTGCTATCCTAAGAAAAAGAAGTTGTCTCCCCGAAATACTTATTTAGCGGACATTCGGGGATTTTGTTGTCCGCTAACTCAGCAAGCAAACTTAGCGGAGTTTTTGACTACCTTAGCGGACAAAAACTTAGAATTTTTTTCAAGGTTAGCTCTATGCAATAATACAATTCAAAAAGAACATAGACAAAATTACTGATCATTGATTCCGCGTAAATCTCATAGGCTTTAAAATGTTTGAACACCAAAATATGCTTCAAGTAGCCTTCTAATAAATGCAGACAATCCAAGTTTGTATAAAGTGTCATTATACTGCATTATAATTATGCATGTTAAATACTAGCACATTTATTTTTTGCAACAATTGGTTGGACTCAAGGTGTCACTTGAATCCACTTAACAATTTTAGGCATAACAAACAGCAAACATTAACAAAAAATGTCAAGAGTAAAAAAAGGCAACTTGGGAACATGCATAAAACCGTAGCTCAGAACAAATCGAGTTAAGTAAAAATGTTTGAGAATCAAACATAGTTCATGACCCACAAATTATTTTGCACAAAGTTGTTTTACATGTAGTGTCGTAGTACACTAAGTTAAAGTGAACAGATTTAAGGATGGCACAAACATTGCTTACAGTAATATTTGTGCCTAAATGGAAGTTTAGAATGGTTAAAACGTGGTGAGACTACTGAACGTGTGGAGATTTCAAAGTGATGGGAATTTCAGTTCCCAAAAATACGAACTTTAAATTGCTGGAATTGATTGGTATTCATAAATGAGATCCTTTGAAGCTCATGAAGAAACGATGAAACAAGTGCTTATTATTATCCCACAGAAAGTTTTCTATTTTCTATTCAATTGTATTCATGCACAGATCAAACGTTGAATTTTAAAAAAGCTTTTGTCCGCTGAGGCAGTCAAAAACTCAGCTATATAAGTTGGCTTGCTGAGTTAGCGGACAACAAAACCCACCAATGTCCGCTAAAAAAGTCATTGGGAGACACAACTTATTTATTTTCGGATAGCAATAAGTACATGCCATTATTTATCATTTATTACATAGTTCTGATAGAGAACTTTTCTGTAGAGTAGTTCTTCGCTGCTCGGCATAGAAGAGGTGTACGTTTAGTACGCTACCCTAATTTGTGTCCGGAATGAGAGAGACAAGAGTAGTGGATGCGACGACGACGGGGAAGAGAGAATTAGAAGAAGTGTCAATTTAATAATATGTTTACGTACGCTTAATGTAGAAGGTTTTTCGGTAAAGTTTTCGAAGGAATGTTTGATGGGGATATTTTATAGTTGACAGTTTTAGATAACCGGAGTTTCGTCATGATGTAAATGGCCGCAGGAAGTGAAGTAGCTCCCCGCGCTTTTGAAAAATGAGAAACTTCGGCAGCCACTGTCATCGATGGCACTAACAGCAGGAAGGAATTCCCGGATAAAGACAAATAGACCCAGAATCATGAGCATTACAGAAAAACCCTGTTTGAGTCCCTTGATGGTTTCTTCAAGGTTGTATGGCCAGAACAGCTCTCGTCGCAAAATCTCATAGCTGTCAGACAAGCACCTGTGTGGAAATTTACCCATTTTTAAAATGAGTCTTTATTTGGTTATTAATGCGTGCAAAAATGATACTTACCTAATGGCGAGGTTATCATTTAATCTCTTCTCGGGGACAAAGGGTCGGTCCGTTTTGCTTAGGAGACCAGCACTGGACTTTTTGGGACCCAGGAGATGTTGCAAAATTTTGGGCTCTGCTTCCCCGTCTTCATATCTTCAAATGAAAAAATGCAAACCATTTATAAAGGCACACTTTTATTACTGCGTTTGATTTGATTTTGTAAATACTCACCGATCACTAATTTCAAGCTCTTCTTCGTCGAACAGGCGTTGCTACAGAAACATTGAAAAGTAAATTAAAGGTTTTGTTCATGGCAAGAAGAAAGCATTCCACAACAATCCTGCCACAGATTTTACTTACTCTCTCTTAAATGGGAGTTCTCATAACTCCTATTTTCACCAGTGGCGTATCCAGAGACGTAGTTTGGTAGGTGCACAGCAAATTTTTGCCGCGCAAACCCGCGTTTTTGCGATCTTTTCCTAAATTTCCTTTAGAATTTATAACATTTTAGATGTACTCAATAGTGTAACTGAGTGTAGTTAGACTCAAATTACCGTGTTTGTTGCTTTAATTACCACAAATATTGAACTTTTTGTTTTAAAAAGTGGGTTTTTTTGCCAAAATATGCAATATTTTTCTTAATTCCCGAATTTTGGTAGGTGCAATTGCACCTGGTGCACACCCCTGGATACGCCCTTGATTTTCACCACACATTACATAGCAGCATGAATAAGATAAAAGTTGAGTAAACACGACTAATATCACATGGACTGATTTGGTTTACGCAATTCATAATTATAAATTAAGGTCAATTCAAAACCGTTACCTTTTCGTCGTTGTTATTATTATTCTGTAGGGTTCCAGACGCTGAGGTTGAGGTAAACGGTATTTCATTTTCACTTAGCAGTTTTCTGTTGATTTAGTGAAATGGCATTTTAGAAAACGTGTTTTGTTCCAGAGAATATCATACCTATGCCAATTGCTAATACTGCGTAAAGAACTTACTTTGCGTGTTCAAAATCTGTCTGCACACTACTATAATTTGTCTTGAGATTCTGAAGATTATCGCATTCAGTGCGAAGTATGTGGACGTAAAGAACCATAACGTCAATCATTTTGTGGAGTCGACTGTGCACATCCATCATTCCCAGTCTCTGCAAATTAGATAAAGACTCATGTAATATTGGTATAAAACATTAACGAATATTATCGTTATTTTTATTTATTTATTATTACTCTGGCACTCCGACTCAAACCAGTAGCGTAAATCTCAAACTCATCAGATGTGTTAGCAAGCAATCTCATTACGTCCAACAAACTATCATTTGACAGTTCTGCTGAAATGTTCTTTAGTGAGGATAGGGAAGACTTGAGTGACTTTGAGATTTCCTTTAAATTGGCCTCGGATTCCCGGAACTCCTTGGTGAGTCCACAGATTCGCTGATCGAGATTAATGTGCTCGGTTTGAAACACTTCCGCCATATGGTTGAATTTTCTATCCAAATCCTCCCGATCCAGTGGCGTAGTGCCATCATCTCCAGATCTCTTTTTCTTCCGAATAACGTCCAGCGCTTCAAAGAGTTTCGTAGCGAGATCCGGTATGGTTTCCAGGTACTGTTCAGCTTCTTCGTCGGCAGCAAAGGCGTACGTGGGTACGCCACGTGCGCTAGTGCCACCACCAGCGCCTTCATCATCATTACCTTCCTCCAGAGCTTGAGCGAAAGTCTTTCTATACGTCTCCTTGTCATTGCGGTCTGTGTCTTGGCGAAGTTGACGCCATTCACCGTTATCAAGAAAGCTAGCCTCAGGATTAGTGTTGCGATTGACAGGGCAATGGGCCATTCTCAACATGTCTTGCATTTTGTTGTCGGGGATCATTCCCCGGTTTCTCTTCAAACTCGAAGGTTCTGACTGGGAAGGGGAACCCATTAAGGAGAAACGTTGGTAGGGAGTGAGTGGAGAACAATTTTCACTAGTCAGGATAAACTGCTCGTGCTCATTCACGGGCGTCCTCTCACCATCCAAGGGGGTTATCGTTTCCTGAAACCAATTTATTCAAGAACATTAATATTAATAGAAAATCTGTTCTTCCGACAACACTCTTACAAACACAACTACAGCAAAGGATATTAATATAATAATGTAAAATATAAATTGGCGCAACTCAAATGTTTGTAGCGGGGATTAGGCAAAAACTTTAAAAACCATAAAAATACAGCCTTTAACTTTTATCCTGTTACACGATAAAGCAATGAACCTGTGAGGAAGACCCTTGAGAGGGTGTCCAGTAAGGGGATGATGGTGAGCTAAGAGGTGAGCCAAAAGTTGTGTTGCCCTCACTGACCAAAGACGCCGTGTCACAGTCCCCAGGACTGACAAGTCCTTGAGCACTGGCTCCCCTTCCACTTCGAATGGAACTGGCGCATGACCTATAATTGCTGGAGGCCCTATCCCCTTCCCCTCTCCCACTTCCACTCGTACTACTACCTAACGTCACTTTGAGTGGCCTTTCAAGACTCAGGTAAACACTTTCCGCTTGGGAGCTAGTCGCACTTACGTAGTCGTTGTCTGAGGTGACCATCAGAGGATCGTCCAGCACTCCAAGATGGTTATTCTTATCACTTCCACTGCTGCTGTTGGCTCCTCCCTTACTGCTACTGCTTCCGTTTCGCTGATGATTGTTATGGCTATTGTGGTGATTGGGATGACCCTCTTCGTCTTCCAGCGCGTTTGCCATCCGCTTAAGTTTTGGCCGGTTGATGCCTCCCTTATCAAAACTCATGGTTCGTCGCGTTGCTCCTGGGCTAGCGTCGTTCTCCTGTTCAGATACTTCCAGCACCATCGACAAGTCATCTCTTACGCGAACACTGGAAGTAACAATTCATTTCTTCTATTAGTGCCCACTCAAAATATAGCAACGCAAGATTTTAAATTATTCCTCAAAATTCCAGGTGAAAAAAAATGAATGAGAATGAGCCATGCAAAATAAAATTTGATGTTTTCTGAATAATTTCATAAGATTCTCGACAAATGCTCTTGGTAATTTCCTTGAAATACCTACTTCAAGTGCTAAACTAGATGGCTAGATGCGCATTGTATTATGTGTAGGTATTCAGTAACTTTGGGAATGAGGAAATTGAGAGGAGCATTTTTAGGCAAGATGAGCATTGTAAGAAGAGATGGGGCAATGTGAGATTACTGAGTTTACAACTTTACCTGCCATCGTCACTGAGCT
Source organism: Entomobrya proxima (assembly GCA_029691765.1). Taxonomy (NCBI): domain Eukaryota; kingdom Metazoa; phylum Arthropoda; class Collembola; order Entomobryomorpha; family Entomobryidae; genus Entomobrya; species Entomobrya proxima. The sequence continues at coordinate 39,243,750 of CM056173.1, forward strand.
TGTCAAAACTGGCATTGTCGATGGATTCCCCAGGGCTGGAGAGAAAATGATGCTGAGCAATTTCATGGTGATGGAGAAGGGAATGCTGTCCAAGGGGTGAGGAGGAGGAAGAAACAAGGCAAAGTTTTTGAGCGAGCACTGGTGTTTCTATCACAGGTGAATCCGTCTGCGTTCCACAGGACACGGCCTTGCTATTGCTGCCGTTTATGCTAGTGTTATTTATAAAGTACAGTTTGTTATTGCTATCGTTATTAGGGTCGACGAGGGCCAACCCGGGACATGATTTTGTCAGGGAGATGCTCTGCGACGAGTTGAAGCGCTGCAATAAATACACTCATTATGATAACTATACTGTGAATAATGCACTACAAGACACATTGGTTTTATTAATGAACTTACAAGAACAGTGAACAGTTCCTGACTTTTCTTGAGCTGTTCCCGAAATTCGGCGAGTTCTTCGTTGATTTGTCTTACAACTTCTGTGGCATTGCTTTCCGACAAAATTAGTTCCCCTCCACCTGAATTATTGCTATTTTGTTGACCATCGCCACCCTTCTTATTCCTATGTCGTCTTTTCGAATCTGAGCCGTTTCGTAGACTATCTTCTTTCTTTCCATCAATGCACACCTCTTCCCCGTCCGGAGTTCCATCAAGTGAAGAGCTGCACAGAAAATATATCGAAAAATGTGTTTTATTTTTATTGCTAGCAGTAATAGTAGTAATTTTATGGATGAACCACACATCTATCCGCAATCCACACAGCATCATCGCAGCAACGAGAGCAGATCGACAAGAGAAAATAAACCCATAACCCATGCCCATTGTGTCATCATCAATGTGATTTATGACGCATGAAATCTCGGCCAAAATAAACAGGCAGATCATTTCTTTTCAATGCGCATTTAATTCCACCAAGTCCGCTAGCTAATCTGTAGCTGCACATTGTCATTCAGAAACAGTGAGTGTATGAGCTTCTTTCATAAAAAATCCCAAACAATGCATATACCCGTCGTAAGCAATAGAAAAAAGCACCGTTTGAGCCGTAAAAAATATTGTCAGTCCTTAACTCCAAAGTGGCACGACATCGGTATATATTACCTATTGCAATTTATTGCAGCATACCAGAAACATACCTACCTACCCGCCTACACTTTTTCAACAGGGAAAAAACATGGAACCAGATGGAGGACCGGAGAGCCGGTACCTATAACCGAGGAGAGATATAAAGCCTAGTATTCATTACAGAAGCAATAAAGTGATTTTATGCTCTCTTCCAATTAGTGACGAAAAGTAGACAATTAGCAGATCCCCTTCTCAAAAAACCAATAAAAGGAAGAAGCACTCGAACCTTCTCTATACCCACGTGCGTAGGTTCATTCCTTCAAAGACGTCATACATTACTCTTTAAAGAAAGAGCCTCTTTATTTCACGCAGTACTAGAAAAGTTTACTTTAAACGGAACAAGACGAATGAACTATTTTATTTAGATTATTGCTAGAAATTTACACAAAGGCAAGACAGATATCTTTTTTCTGGCTGCCTGTGACTTGTCATTTCAAATATAATCTATCTATCACTCATAAGCTACTTCGGTAGTAGCAAGATTAAGAAGAAGCCTGAGAGAGAAGAGAATAAGTTCGGGAGAATCCCTCGCTCTCCTTCCTTCCCTTTCTGTCCATTTATCATTCACTCATTCATTTTCTTGTAATTTCAAGCCATTTTACTGTTACGCCACTACACACACCACATGGACATTCTTTTACTCTCCGCACCGTTTCCATCTCACTTGACTACAACCAACATTTTTCTCTTCCTCTGCCACCTCCTCTTTCCACCTCTTCACAACAAAACCATTGAAAAACAAACAACGGACCGAAGAAAGGGAAGAGAAAAGATGCGGGGAAATATATGTTGGGGGAAATGAGCATGCATTACTCCTACACTTATTCTACGATGCTCTTTAAGTTCCCCTTTCATGAAGAAACACTAACACTACATGACTTTTATTGCCGGTATTTTCCCCCGATAATGAATGGAGTTTACATGATTTTACTGCTGTTTTATTTTGCTGCTCTTTTTCGTTACGTCACTGTCTGTTGACTTTTTAGTAAACATTTTTTGATGACCTCTTATGGAATACGGTGATGTTTAAAAAGCATGCGTGCGGTCACTCATCAAGTCATCAACTTTCTGACTTTATGTCTACGTTGCCCACGCTCGTAAACGTATTTCTGTTTTTCCGCCTTAACAAGCAACGCCATAATACTATGGAGTCCATATGCCATGTAAACCTTCTCTGATAAAGTGGCAAGAAAAGGCCAAGAAAGGGTTATTTTTAAAGTAAGGAAAATATTCTCCTGTCGAAGAGAGATGGACAAGGTTTTTGTATCTCTAAATCCTCAAAATTTGAAGACGTCAAATTCAAATAAGATTTTTTAACTCTTAAACATTTGGCAGAAGTAAGTAGATATGTAAACCTACGAGGATGAAACCTGTCAATAAGCTATTAGCTTTTTGACGATATGCTCAAATTGCCAAAGAACCGGGTCTGAGTGACAATCGACAACAGATACGTAGGTATCTAAAGAAAATGTCGCACCCAAAACCAGATCTCATTTGATACTTTAATACGCAAAATTTGTCAGTGTCAATTTCATAGGATCTCAAATATCGCTGAAATGACACTTGACACTATTTTAGACTTTCCTTAATTGCTACTTGGATATGAAATATGAATTAATATTTGGCTTACCCTTCTGACTTGAGACAATTGCCCATTGTGATCAGCTAGTATCTTTCTACGAAAAGTGGTATACTAGTAGCGTTCACTCCACTTTCGTTTAAATGCACTTTTTAAAATCACAAAAGATTTTATTCATTTATTATCACTGGAATCTAAATATCATTCCAGTACAATAAAATACAGTTCTTCTGTCTGCACTGTACACCTCATACGGTGGCAATATTTTGTACTATTTGCGAATCCGGACAGGATTGAGGAGAAAAGCTCAGAACAACTAGAGCCAGCACTCCTCTTCATGTCAATAAATGGATGTGTCTCCACTTCAGCAGACCGCAGTGGTTATCAAAAATAAATGGAATTCTGGAGAAAAGAATGGCGCAGTTGAATAAAGTATTACTCTCGACTGCTGATGAGAGGCAGAACAAACCACTTAATTCCTAATTACCATTCCCCGACAACCACTGCTAATACAACTGTAATGGCATACCACCTTCCACCGTCATCACACGACTTGATGATGGTCCAGACGAGAAACACGGACTGTGTGCATTTCAGAGCGTTAAGACGGAGTAAAAGAGAAAGGAACGAAAGAGAGAGAGAGAGAGAAACAGAGAGACACAAAAAAGGAGAGAAATGAAAAGGAAGGCTTGACAGGGAGAAAATACATGATGATGCCGGACGGATACCCATGAGGAACGTAATAACGGAGGAAAATAACATATACAAAATGGGAGGCAAACATCATCGTTACATTGCCGTTATATAGCCGTTGCCGTTATAAAAATATATTCCAAAAGAAAAAGCAGCAGCAGCAGGGTTGTAGTAGCGGCAGCAATACTGTTAATGTGGCTGCTCGGATGATCGGCGGATGCTGCTTCTCTCTTGCCTTTGCTTACTATGAGCACTACCCGGCAGTAAAAACGAGAGACGACAAGTTTCGTTCCAGCATCCGACCAGCGAGTCAGAGACGCAGGTCTCCTTCTCCCTCCCTCTTCCCTCGTCGACGTAACAACAGCAGCCGTGTACACGTTTGCATTGCATGAGAAGTGGAATATATCAAAATGCTAGGCTGCCGTTATAATATGCCTTTGTGATAATAATGCTAGCTAGAGAGATGCATTTTTAGCAAGCCTTATTGTTACTTATGCACACACAAGTCCCACATTAGCACGTAGACAACTATCACCGGCATCATGGAATGATGGGATGGAGGAATCCCTCTTGCCCTCCACCTCCAACAACATCAATTTATTACTTGGGTTACATGCATGTACTCGATAAGTGTGCAGAAATGCACACACACAAGAAATGTATTCACTTTCTTTCTTTTTGACAGACAGACAGATAGGTAAGATAATATAGAAGAAGAAGGGAGAGAGAGAGTTAGAATGAGATGGAGATAGTGCAAAGCAATTCCAAGGAATCTCATTCAGACCTCTTTCAGAAAAAAAGTTGTTTCCTTTTCTTTCCGACCTCATCCCAACTCATTCACTTCAATGAAGTTTACTTAGAGCGTTGTGTTCACCATCAAGACACTCTAATAGCATCACCACAACAGAAACACGCATAAAAAGGCCAAATGGTGCCGTGCTGCTGGTAACGCTCCAGGAGGAAAATGATAAATGTGAGGATGAAGAAGAACAGCAAAAAGAAAATCTACTGAGACTTTGGGGGAAAATAAAAGAATGAAGAAAATGCACGCTATCTCGGTTTGCTCTCTCACTATCACCAGCAAGTGCTTCTCTGGAGAAACTGTGAAACTCATTTTTGGTCGCTATCTGCATCTCACTCCTTGTTTCCTCTGCTTTTCTACTTTCCTTCAGCTCAGTGCAATGATGCAGATAAACGATATGAGCTTGCCTTTCAACGGCTGGTTGGTTTTTAAGGTTTTTTTGAAATATGTAAGCCGTTACATAATTTACAACGCTTACCTGGCAGAAGATGATAATGTTCCCTTAGTCAATTGGCTGGTGTAGGTCTCAAGTATTTCACTAATTTCCAGAGTGAGAGCAGAGAGTTGGTCGAGGAGCTCTTGTTGAACCTCTTGTTCATCGTCACATTGGGTAGCAACGTCAAATCGTTCAGTGAGTGAAAGACACTCGAAATCGTCAGTTTTGTAGCTTGCCTACAAAATTGTTGAAATAAATGTTCAAAATGACAGAAACACAAGGTTTTAAATGATTTTCATATTGGTAAGTAATATCTTACTTGAGCGGCAACCTGATACGCAACCTGAATGCAAGCATGAAAGGATGAAATTCTCCACCAACACACACAAGTTACGTTTTTTCGCGTTAATGATTAAATAGACTTTTAATGAAAACTGCCTTAAAAACCCAAACATCACCGCAGAGCAGACAGTAGTGCAAACGGCACAAGGAAAAATGCTGTTCCCTGTTGGATTAAAAATGATTTCATCAGAATTCTCAATAAAATCTTATGCCCACACAGACACGCCTCTCTGCTGGCTAAATTGCTAATTACCTGGCTACACCGCTGAAGGGTACAGATTGCTTTTCCAAAATGAACCTCATTCTTTTCATCACCAAATATTCTGCTGGTATTATAGGAACAGCAAATAAATTTGCAAGACGCTTTTTATTTAGAAAGTTTTTTGTTTTTATTATTCATTGCAAGTTTAAAATCAATTTCGTTAATTATTATCATCACCATTAGTAATTTCATTTATTGGGTTATTTATTAACATATTATTTAACAACAAGTAAATTACGAAGTTGCACAGGGAAACGTGTTTCCCTATACAGAGTTATATAACTAGTTATTTATCATTTATTACATAGTTCTGTTCGAGAACTTTTCTGTAGAGTAGTTCTTCGCTGCTCGGCATAGAAGAGGTATACGCTACCCTAATTTGTGTCCGGAATGAGAGAGACAAGAGTAGTGGATGTGACGACGACGGGGAAGAGAGAATTAGAAAAAGTAGCATCAGTTTATTTATATTTTTACGTACACTTAATGTAGAAGGTTTTTCGGTAAAGTGTTCGAAGGAATGGTTGATGTGGATATTTTATAGTTGACAGTTTTAGATAACTGGAGTTTCGTCATGATATAAATGGCCGCAGGAGGTGAAGTAGCTCCCCGCGCTTTTGAAAAATGAAAAACTTCTGCAGCCACTGTCATCGATGGCACTAACAGCAGGAAGGAATTCCCGGATAAAGACAAATAGACCCAGAATCATGAGCATTACGGAAAAACCCTGTTTGAGTCCCTTGATGGTTTCTTCAAGGTTATATGGCCAGAACAGTTCTCTTCGCAAAATATTATAGCCTTCAGACAAGTACCTGTGTGAAAACATTTTTATAATGAGTTTTCTTCAAAGATTTGTACATTAATAATGCAAAAGTTATTCAGGGTTACAGAAATGATACTATACTTACCCAATGGCGAGGTTATCATTTATTCTCTTCTCCTGGACAACGGATCGGTCCGTTTTGCTTAGGAGACCAACACTGGACTTTTTGGGACCCAGGAGGTGTTGCAAAATGAAAATCTTTTCGGGCTCCGATTCCCTGTCTTCATACCTATAAATGAAAATATTACAAACTATTTATAAATGAGCACTTTTAATATTGCATTTGATTTGATTTTGTGAATACTCACCGATCACTAATTTCAAGCTCTTCTTCGTCAAACAGGCGTTGCTAAACAAACAACAAAAAGTAAATTAAAGTTTTGTTCAAGGCAACAAGAAACAATCAGCTTTTTATCACACAATCCTGCCACAGATTTTACATTTTACTTACTCTCTCTTATATGAGTTCTCATAATCCCTACTTTCACCCCAAATTACATAGCAGCATGGACAAGAATATAATTTGAATAAGCATGGATATAACATGAACTGATTTGGATAAAACTCCATCGTAATTCATAAATACAAACTAAGGTCAAAATTGGTTACCTTTTCTTCGTTATTATTCTGAAGGGTTCTGAACAATTGAGGTTGAGAGTAGGTTGAGGTAAACGGTATTTCATTTTCACTTAGCAGTTTTCTGTTGATTTAGTGAAATGACATTTTTGAAAATAAACCGTGTTCCAAAGAATTATATACATATGCCTGAATAATGAGTAAAATGTTTACTTTGCGAGTTCAAAGTCTGTCTGCAGACTTGTATAATTTGACTTGAGATTCTGGAGGTTATCGCATTCAGTGCGAAGTATGTGGACGTAAAGAACCATAACGTCGATCATTTTGTGGAGGCGATTTTGCACATCCATCATTCCCAGTCTCTGCAGATTAGATAAAGGCTCATGCATTATATAAAAATATTAACATAAAAATATTATTATTGATATTTTTATTTATTATTACTCTGGCACTGCGACTCAAACCAGTAGCGTAAATCTCAAACTCATCAGATGTGTTAGCAAGCAATCTCATTACGTCCAACAAACTATCATTTGACAGTTCTGCTGAAATGTTCTTTAGTGACGATAGGGAAGACTTGAGTGACTTTGAGATTTCCTTTAAATTGGCCTCGGATTCCCGGAACTCTTTGGTGAGTCCACAGATTCGGTGATCGAGATTAATGTGTTCGGTTTGAAACACTTCCGCCATATGGTTAAACTTTCTATCCAGATCTTCCCGATCCTGCTGCGTAGGCGCATCATCTCCAGATCTCTTTTTCTTCCGGATAACGTCCAGCGCTTCAAAGAGTTTCGTAGCGAGATCCGGAATGGTTTCCAGGTACTGTTCGGCTTCTTCGTCGGCAGCAAAGGCGTACGTGGATTGGCCACAGGCGCCACCTCCACCAGCGCCTTCATCCTCATTACCTTCCTCTTGAGCTTGAGCGAAAGTCTTTCTATACGTCTCCTTGTCATTGCGGTCTGTGTCTTGGCGAAGTTGACGCCATTCACCGTTATCAAGAAAGCTAGCCTCAGGATTAGTGTTGCGATTGACAGGGCAATGGGCCATTCTCAACATGTCTTGCATTTTGTTGTCAGGGATCATCCCCCGGTTCCCTTTCAAACTCGACGGTTCTGACTGGGAAGGGGAACCCATTAAGGAGAATCGTTGGTAGGGAGTTTGTGGGGAACAGTTTTCACTAGTCAGGATAAACTGCTCGTGCTCATTCACGGGCGTCCTCTCACCATCCATGGGTAAGAAGGACACAGGCGTTTCTAATTCATGTGAATCCGTCTGCGTTCCACAGGAAATGGCCTTGCTGTTGATTTCGTTATTATAGTCGATTAGGGCTAACCCGGGAGTGATGCTCTGCAACGCGTTAAAGCGCTGTAATAAATATAAATTGATTCATTATATTAACTGTTGTGGATAACGCACAACAAGACACATTGGGTTTGTTAACAAACTTACAAGAACATTGAACAGCTCCTGACTTTTCTTGAGCTGTTCCCGAAATTCGACGAGCTCTTCGTTGATTTGCTTTACAACTTCTGTGGCATTGCTTTCCAACAGAATGAGTTCCCCTCCCCCTGTATTATTGCTATTTTGTAAACCATCGCAACTCATCTTATTCCTATGTTGTCTTTTCGAATCTGAGCCGTTTCGTAGATTCGCTTCCTTCCTTCTTTCTTCCTCCTCGGGGATTCCATCAGGTGAAGGGCTATATAAAAATGTATAGAAAAATGTGTTTTATTTTATTACTAGCAGTAGAAGTACTTTTGCGGATGAACCATACATTTATCCGCAATCCACACAGCATCATTATGATAAGCAACAAGAGCTGATCTACAAGAGAAAGTCCATGACCTATGCCCATTGCCTCATCATCAATGTGATTTATGACGCATGAAATCTCGGCCAAAATAAACAGACAGATAATATCTTTTTTCTTTACAATTATTTGTTAACTCAACCTCGTCCGCTAGCTAATCTCTAGCTGCATATTTTCATTCAGAAACAGTACAAAGACTGTATTACTGTACATGTGTCGTGTCTATCCGAGAGCCTCTCTTCTCGACGCAAAGCAATTTGCCTATACCCGTTGTAAGCACACTTTTTAAGCTAAAAAAAATTAATTCATCATTCATTACTCATTAAGTGTGCAGATCTTGCCAGAAATGCATAGGAATGCATTCACTTTCTTTTTTGACAGACAGACAGATATAGAAGAAGGGAGTGAGATGGAGTGTGCAAAGAAATTCCAAGGAATCGGTAAGCTTTCTCACTATGACCAGCAAATTGCTACTCTGGAGAAATTGTGAAAGTCATATTAATCGCTATCTACATCTTGTCTTTTTTTCTCGCTTGTTTACTGTTTTTTCTTTCCAGCAGTTCAGATAAACACTATGAGCTTGCATTTCAACGGCTGGTCGGTTTTCAAGCTTTCTGAAATATGTAAGCGATTACGGAATTTACCTTGAAGATAATGTTCCCTTAGTCAATTGGCTGGTGTAGGTCTCAAGTATTTCACTAATTTCCAGAGTGAGAGTAGAGAGCTGGTCGAGGAGCTCTTGTTGAACCTCTTGTTCCTCATCACATTGGGTAGCAACGTCAAATCGTTCAGTGAGTGAAAGACACTCGAAATCGTCAGTTTTGTAGCTTGCCTACAAAATTGTTGAAATAAATGTTCAAAATGACAGAAACACAAGGTTTTAAATGATTTTCATATTGGTAAGTAATATCTTACTTGAGCGGCCAACATTTCGGTGTGTATGTCATCCGATGAGATGTCAAAGCTGTGCTGATGACTTGAGGCAAACATCACAACCCCACCTTGCAGAGAGAGTCTACGATGACTAGGATCCAGTCCACTTGTTCTCTCCCCTTCCGACGTCAGCAACAAATTCATCTTGGTTTCCAATTCCGACCTTTCCAGTTCCAATGCTTCCAGCTTTTGTGACATTTCATCCACTGTGTTGACCAAACGCTCGTTTTGTTCGTTTAACCATTTTTCTTTGTCTTGCCATTCCTTTTCCTGAACCGCTTGCCCCATCTTTAGTCTCTGCACAAGATCATCTCTAACTGTTACTATTCGTTGAGTCTTTTTCACTTCTAGCTTCAATTCCTCGGTTTCAGTGACCAGAGCTTTACGCTCCTTTTGGTAGTTGGAGCACTCGTTTTCCAGTCTTGTATTTCGATTCTGCAATACTGTCACCCTGTCTTCTAAACTGGAGATGGTCGATTCCTTGTCTCCCAACTCTCTTTCCAGTCTTTTCATTCTCTCGTTCAGGGTCTTCAGCTCTCCTTCCTTCCTATCAAGTTCCTCCATCTGGCTTTGGAGCAAATGGAAATTCTCATCTTGCGCCACATTAACTCTGGATTTTAGGTCACCATTTACTTCCGTCAACTTTTGCACTTGCAGCTGCAAATCTGAAATTTCCGCACGGTAGTCTGGCTCACTAAAATCATGAATCCCAATAAGTTAAAAAATGTTTTTTGTAAAAGTAATTTTTATATATTATTCATATTTCTGCCCACCTTATATTATCTAGCAACATGCTAGAGTCATTCCCCCCGGGAGCCTCCCACGAAAAGTCAATTAACCAATTCGCTGACGACGAATGAGATAGATCCATCATGCTCAACGACTGTCTCAAGTTGCTCCGGGTCAACCGTTTAGGCATCGGCGAGTGTATCGGCGACATAGGAGGACTGACACGAATAGTTGCCGCAGCGTTATAGTTACTTTGGGACGACTTGCTCCGTCTGGGAGTGGAAATGCTTCCTACCGAATGTTCTGAGGATCCACAGGTTTCATAGATTAACTCTGCGTTACTATTGTAGGCCGAGCTAATCAGCAATTCAGGAGTGGATGACTTGGTGGCAGCGTACTCCCCCTCCTCCTCCTCGGCATAGTTGCCACCGTGCTCTCCCCATCCACCTCCATCTCCCAAGTTATTAGTAACCCCATTTTTACTGCATGTTATTGGACGCATACTATGCATATTATGTTATGCACAGAGTTCACTATTGATCAAACAGTTTTGGCACAAATCCTACAATAGGAATATAAATAAATTTTAATTAGTGATAAAAAATAACGGAGCTTCACAATTTTCTACATGTTCCCTTTCCTTCACAAACAACAACAACAATTATATACCTTTTTCATCTTCATCTCAAATACCTATTCCCATCTCTTCAATAAGAACTACCAGCTCACTGCTCACCCGGCATAATTTACATTTTTTCCTCTCGCTATATGACTCCAACTATATGACTCCGCATTGTTGAGCCATAACTTCTCTTTCCAACATGTAAAGATAATTTTTAATAAATGGGCTATTACAATGATGAGGAATTGAGTTTCTCTCCTACTGAGCTTGCTTGCTATATATGTTTGTTATTTGTAAGATGATGACAGTGTGCAGTGAGGATATCTATTGAGTTTATGGAAAGGTACAAATGGCTCTTTCAACTTTAAAGCGAATTTCATATGCTCACCATTCGACGTACAATAAAAAATGCAAAATACATCACTTATTAACTTGCAACCTTGAAGCATTAAGTTATTAGTTTTGTCTGCCTGTCCGTCAGTAGATGCTCTAGAAGCCGCATTTTTCAACTTTTTTTAAAATTTGTTTTTGCATATTGTTCAGAGACACATTCTTTCTTGGATGAGTTCGAAAAGGTCAACTTTAGGGTAAAACAGTCACGGGGATTTCAAAATTTTCACAAGTGACCTATAGCATAATATGGCAAATGATTATATATCAGTTTTTGACCAAATTAATGAATCCGATGCTCATTTTTCAAATTCGAAATCGTATAGCCGTTTTAGCAGTTTTTATATTTCAAACTTTGAAATTCAAAGGCTCCAGAAGCAGCATTCTTCAAGATTTAAAAAAATCATTTTGCAAACACTTTGCAAGACCATTATTATTCAAACTTTTCTGAAGATTTGACCCAAGTGCTCAGCTCTAGTTCAAAGGTCATGACAGCAGACTTTCAGCATTGTTATTCTGGCTACATATTTCGATCTGAATGGTCGCAAGTTTCTTATACCCTGTTTGCCAGGTTTATTATTTTACAAGGTGTTTAAAGCATCGCGGTTTTGATCTAACACTTTAATTGATTTTTGCACAAGAGCATTTGCACAAAGCTTGTGCACTGACTATAAATCTGCTTTAAAGTTATATACTTACCTGAAAGCCTGCTTCCACAAGATGCATGGATTGGATGAATACTAATCAATGAGCACGTCCATCCGTGTGCTTTGGGAAAATTAATTAGCAACAAAAATTATAACCACTTGAATACTCCCGTGTTGTATTTGCATTCGTAAAATGAAACAGTAAACATGCTTTTCTAGCAAGCAAGAGACAACACACACAGCGGCATATATCCCAGGGATAGGTTGTTCCACCCTTACCATGATATTGGTTAAGGTGGTTAAGGTTTAGTTGGTTGGTTAAGGCTTGACAAAAATGAAACAAGTACAGTTCGATAGAAGACATTTTGGTCTATTAATTTCTGAAAATCGCATGTTGAAACCCATCCCCGGTCACTAGGTCCAAAATAGGGAGGAATATTTTTAATAAATCATGCGATACTTTTTTCAAAGTATAATAATTTGAATTGAATAGAAAAATATAAATGTAAAATCAAATAACTTCCAACTTGGTAAATTGTGCTTACTTTTGTCAAATTAGCAGATGGTGTTTCAAAAATTTGCTAATAAAGCATTCAAGTGAATAAGTGGTTTACAATGACATTTTTGAGAAATGAATAAAAAATAATAATAAAACTCAGCACATTACACAAACATCTCTCCCACCTCGTTTACAATTAGTAAAAGACCACTGTTCATTTGGAAGAACATGGGAAACCATGAAATTCAATGAAAAAGCAATCAATCAAAACTGACATTGCATATGACAGTAACAATCATAAAACAAGTTTAAAGCTCTTTGAACAATGTGACAAGACAAAAAATCAGATACGCTTTGCAGAGTGTAATCGGGTATTCTGAACTCCTGACTGACCTGTTACTTGCTTATTCACTCTTAGATCCCCGGTATTATGCATTAAAGTTGTCATGCGCTTGGCGTATTATGGATTATTTTCAGCTTCAGAAACGGTGTGATATGATAAGCGGTGAGCTCAGTGGTCGCAACGAATAATCGGTTGGATCCCCCTATAGGTGCACTACGATTGCTATGACACTGGCACTGCAGGTGTTAATATAGCTCAAAGCAGGAAAATATTTTTACAGCTTTATTTTAAGCAATTATACAGTTTTATTTATTTTACCTTGCTCAGCAAGATACTCAAGGTTGAGTTGACAGAAAGCGAATGACGTTCCCTTTCGCTTCGCCAATATTCGCCATCAATATCTCTGCGCAACTACATCTCTGTGTTTTACCACAACCTTCTGTGGTATATCACAGACATGTGTATGGAGTAACCGAATCCCCTATCAACCTACTTTCTCACCTTCGCTGCTGTGGTTCGCCGAACCATCATTCATAACTACAATAATAAACTAACAAAGACTCACGCACCAAACTATTTCTACGCATTACTAATCTCCAGTTTTGCTATCTCCAAAACATGTTCCCTGTACGCCTTACAACTTACAGTAATATAATTTTGCACGTAGGCGTCGTCAATTAATATCGGTCTTTGACAAGGGGGCTCGCCAAAAACAAATAGAAAACATGTAACATTATTTTAGCAATTAGTAACACGATAAGGTAGATGAATCAGATCGATTGATGCCTGTATATGAATTATTGCAAGGGTAATGATTTGTTACTTTTGTGTGTATACGACAATAATTAAAATCCCGCAGAATTAATTACATCGTGATAATGAGATCTATAGTTTCCCTGCGGTTAACCCTATATTTCCTCGTTGTAACTTCTTTCTCGGCTTTTTAATAGTTGTGGTGGTGGGCGATAAAGAGTCAGACTCAGACTTAAGATAATGTTATAGTCTTTAAGGATTGTGGACGTCGTCCCTTGGAATCATTTCGGAATCGGAATAACGTCCTGGAAGTACATAACCAAATGAATGACTAAAGATGCGTGACCGTGACCGGAAATGAAAACGAAGACTGGAAACAAAGAATGCGAGCCCGTAAGTACGGGGCAGGAAACTAAGATTCCGGAACAAGATGTTCCGTATGTTTTTAAATATCAAGGAGCTTTATGATTGCAGATTGTTGCAAGGGATTATCAATTTGCCGATCTGGGACTGTCATTTCCATAAGTCGCACATTTTGGATCAGATGCAGGCTAAGAAAGTAAAAGATGCTGGAGCAGCCACACCATCAAAACCCAGAAAGAGGACAAAGAAAAAGAAATTGCCACCGCCGGCCGTGAATGAATTTGTTCTACCTCGTGAAATTATTTCCCCAAGTACACCCAAAGTCTATATAATCAGGTAATCATCCATTCATTCAGCTATATTTAAATGCTTAAAGTGTTAATCTTAATTTGAGGCTTTCAAACTTTTTCAGGAAAGGTGCAACTGTCAACTGCAAGCATACTATGCAAACCATGTTCCGTTGTTCCTTGACTCGAGACCGAAAATCCTGCAGAATACTACAGTCAACGTGAACAAAATAAGTCAAGGATCTGGAGGAAACCCGACGATCCTTTATCGCCATATTTGCTAATCATAAGTTTACCGTTTCGTCTTCCTGCAAGACACTTACCGATAAGGATCTTATCCCTGAAGCGCTGCAAGTCATAATTGCACATTATTATTGCTTGCTGGCCATACTAAAGAGCTGTGCATCGCCTAAATCCACATTTCTCAATAAAAATCCTTCCCGTTCGTACAAGGACAAGGTTACCGTGCCATCTATCATTCTAAGAAAATCCCGTATTCATTCTCAATGTAGCCTCTGTGGTATGTATATTATGCGTAGCGCTTTTTAATTTTCGGTGGACTCACACATTCTCACATTCAAAAACACTCTTTGAGAGCACTTCCAGCCAAAGCCAATGATTGTACACGGACTGACGAGCTTAGTACAGATCCGTGACCATTTTTTATTCCGCTTTTCCCAAGCTCACTTTACTACGCGGTAGGAAGATGCCAACTCTTTGTGTGTGGCAATGGTAATAATATCCGATATATAGGTAATGGCCTCGTCTTTTATAGTATTTTATTAGCCGGAGCAAAATTTTACTTGGACCAACTTTTGTCCGTCCGTCTAATCATCTTTGATACTACTTTCTCCAACATTTTACATGAGACATTACCAATCCTTTATAAAAGCCCAACTTTCCCTAGTAACTCTATCAAGAAAGTTATTACGCAATCTTTCTTTAAATTGTGCAAATTTTACCCGAATGTGCTACTTTTCTACGTAGTTTGTAGTATCATCTGCCATGAAGTAGTACCGTTTCTTTTGCTGTATGCTGCTTTTGCCTGTGGGATTAATTGTTCTCAAGCTTAGTGCAGAACACACGGCAAAGGTAAATTAGTCTACCTGATAATGATACTGTAAGGAGCTGTGCTTCTTTCAATTTAGAAAGGAATTAATAAAAAGGAGGAACCCTGTCGGAAATGATGAGGACATTAAGTTGGCAGAGTAATTAACGCGTGGCCTTTCATTTTGACTATATAGCTGTATGACTAATGAAATGTTATAAGTTGTTGGCCAAGCAAGTTGGGACAGGATAAGAGTTGGATCAGCTGGCAGGACAGGGATCATCATGATAAGATAGTTTGGAAGTGACCAAGAAGTGTTGGGGCAAGAGGAATACTTTACTAAGTTGAGTGACTCGGTGTCAGTTCGATCATGCATAATTTTGTTTGCTGGAGGACGGTTAAACTAAAGAACTTGGTTGTTGGACAGTTTGGGATGCGGATTGCTCAGCATAGAAACTTTACTTTAAAAACTTTGTCCTTGTGATCCGGTGAAAGTTGGGATTTTATTTGTAAAGAAGACTCTCTGTACGGCGGAACAGTCATTGGAAATTGGGTGAACAGCTCTGATTGCCATGAGACTTTTGAAGCCTTCATGGTTGCATCATGATGGGAACCCGATATTTTCCATTGATATTCATCCTGATGACACACGAGTGGTCACAGGAGGCCAAGGTGGTTGTAAATTCCTTGAAGAGGCCTCCTCTGAAAGGAATTGTTTGATGTGAAACGATTAGTGGTTGACATTGTCTGACCTGTCCTTTGTTTTATTAATGTGCACAGGAAATGACTCCGTGGGACGGGTTGTCATTTGGAACATGCAACCGATTTTGGCCAAGGAAGAGGATCTCTCTGTTCCAAAGCTTCTTTGCCAATTGGATCATCACAATGGTAATATATTACTCATTAATTGTATTATTACTAACTTTACAAAGTATTTTAATGACTCTGTAAACCATTTCAGCCTGTGTGAACTGCGTTCGATGGAGCAACTCGGGAAAGTTTTTGTGTTCGGGTGGCGACGATCGCGTAATTATTATTTGGAAACTGGTCTCAAGATACTCAGGTAATGTAAGCAATTCCTCTTCTGCATTTCAAAACAGCGCGTTTGGTAAGACAAATTTGGAGCAGTGGAAGACCTCGTCAATGCTCAGAAGCCACACTGGGGATGTGTTGGACCTAGCCTGGTCACCGGGGGACAGATATCTAGCCTCTGCGTCCGTTGACAACACCGTGATTATTTGGGATGCGCAAAACTTTCCTCAACTTATTACCACCATCCGAGGCCACAACAGCTTGGTAAAAGGTGTGACCTGGGATCCTGTTGGAAAGTATTTGGCAACGCAGTCGGATGACAGAACGCTGAAAATATGGAGAGTTTCTGACTGGGAAATGGAACATAGTCTTCAAGATCCCTTTGTCGAGGTAATAAACATTCATTCAGTTCTGAATTTAAAAGGAGCGACAGAGTTTTATGAAGGAATGTGTAATAATTAATTTTAGTGTGGGGCAACAACTCATGTGCTAAGATTAGACTGGTCCCCGGATGGTTCGTACCTTGTTTCTGCTCATGCTATGAATGGGGGTGGTCCTACCGCTCAAATTATTGAACGAAACTTGTGGAGTACAGATAAGGATTTTGTAGGTCATCGAAAAGCGGTAGTATGCGTGGTAAGTATTTAATAAATTATGTGCTTTGTGACTGTTTTTATTTGGTCGAGCTAACAAACTTTTTTCTGAATTGCGTAGAAATTCAACGGCAACATTTTACAGAATGAAAATAACCATCGACAGAGGCACTGCTGTGTTGCTCTAGGCTCTCGTGATAGGTCCGTCTCCATTTGGTCGACGGCACTGAAAAGACCTTTGGTTGTGATTAAAGACCTATTTACCAATTCCGTTATGGATTTGTCGTGGTCAACATGTGGCACGGTGATGTTGGCATGCTCATGGGATGGCTCCGTGGCTGTTGCTCAGTTCTCTTGGAAGGAAATTGGAAAGCCTCTAAGCCTCGAAGAAAAGGCATGTATTTTAAATAATTGCTCATTTTTGCAAAGTTAATAGAATATGTAAACATGTTCATCATTTGTTATTTTGCAGGGAAATTACTTTCATAAGCATTACGGGAAAAGCGTAGCGACCACCGAGAGTTGTGATATAATTCAAAACCTAGAAGTGTTCTTAGCAAAGAGTAATGCCGTGGGGGCTCAGGCGTCGAAAAATGCAGATAATTTAATAGAAAATCAACCCAGCAAGCCTGCTCCACCCGTAATCAAGGGCCCAACAGATAAGCAGATAGAAACCAGAACGGCGGATGGAAGACGTCGCATCACTCCCAAGTTTTTACTCCCCCCCACGGATGGAGAGCAGGCCAGTCCTCCCAAAAGGTGAATTTCAGTTCAATTTGCAATGCATTGCATTACTGTGCTTTACTATTTCATACTATTTCATTATGCTGCGCGGGTGCAAAAAACTCACGTAAAATCACACCAACTCTCAGAGGCTTTTTACTTTTACCTAAAGCTGCTCTACACACTGCATGTTATCTCTATCTCAATCCAGTTTTAAGCTCCGCCTTTGGTGCAGCATCTCTGACTTCATGGCAAGTATACCATAATAGCTTTAGCAGGATAGCCTTTTACACAGAGTGCATTGCGCTGGTCTCATCTTGGCGGTTTGCTCCCTACACTTGAGATCTGGTTCCTGTTGTTGCTACCGCTATTTCATTTGTCAATGAGTAGTTGCTAGTTGTGAGCACTTTGCATTTTATTTTTGTCAACAGTTTTAGTTGCTTTCTTCCTTTTTAAAACGTTTTTAACAATTCTGTGTTCTTTTAATTATGAATATTTTAACAATAATTTCTGTCATGGCTAATAGAATAACATAGTGCAGACATGGCTCGTGCGCTGGAGTTTAAACAGTTAGTTTTAAATAATGTAACAAATAAGCTGCCCGATATATTGATTATCGGAGAAGTTGCAAATAGTAACTCGAGTAGTAAGAGTAGTAAAAATGGCAGTTCAAAAAGGAAGAATGGGTGGGTAGAGAAAGGCTTTTACGCTTTAATTTTCCAGACTATTATATGCACATTCTAATGTAACTTAAATTATTGATCTTTTGCAGCGAGCAAGCCATTTTTATGCAAGTAAAGTGTAAGGAGGATGTAGTGTCAGGCAGTCAAGCAACGGCTCAGGATTGGCGCAAGAGCATGGTCAGCAGTATTGAAAATGTCAAGGGCTTTACGGAAGCAGGACCAAGCAGTAATAGCAAAGGTGACAGTGAAACTAGTAGCAAGCCACAACAAGAGGTTACCAGCAATGGGAACGCGGTGACCAGTGAAAACAGCAACGGCACTCAAGGAAGAAATGGCGCATCATCAGCAGAACCAGCTGAACCTATGGATATTATTGTTGTGGATTCCGTAACAGAAAATGAGTCTAACAAAACCAAAGTGTCTTCCGTTGTAAATGTAAATGGGGTAGCGCACGTGGGACCTGCCGCCGACTGTGGAGATGATAGCAAGACAAAGACTGATGAAAGTGCCGTGAGTGGATCAAAAGATGGACTGGTGAATGGAAGTGTAAGCAGTGGAAAGGAGGATAAAGTGGAGATGGAGAACAAAAGTGAACCAGCAAAACGTGACACGGTTGTTGTGAACGGTGAGTCGGGGGGAAATGATAATAATAAAGCAAGCAATAACGACATAACAGCTCAAGTCGCAGTACAAAACGAGACTGATGAGAACAATGGAACTGCATCGGTTGTTCATGTTCCACCACCTCCTCCAGTCACCGTGTCGACATCTAAAAAGGATGCTCCTAGTGCTACAAGTACACCCACCGTAACGACAAACAGTAGTGGTCAACCTGCCACTTTGATTGCCGTTCGGAAGAAGAATAAAACCGCTCCTGAAGAGATTTCTAAAGGAGCCAAGAAGGTCAAATTGATTACCCCAAATGCACCTTCAACATCTGCAGAAACGGATATACCCAAAATCTCGCATCTGCAAGGACCTGCGTCTTCCTCCATGGTGTCTGGCAATACCATGGTACTCCATCCACCTCAGCGAAGCGGGATTTCTGGAACCTCTCCCTCAAAATCCGAATCTTCCAAAGCTCATCGTCTTCCCCCAATGAAAGCAGATCCTGTGTTGCACTTACAAGTCAACCTGAGATTAGACTGTAGCTACTCATTACAAGTAACCAATCATAATAATCGTCCTGATGGACTTTGTCATCAAGTGGTTTGTTGTCATGGAAGTGAGTCCCTTCACGGTTTGGAGTGGACAGTGTGCACAGACGCTCCGGTGTGCGGTCTTGTGGGGGATCAGCATCGAATCGTGATTGTGTGCGAAAATGCTACAGCGCATGTGTTGGATATCAAAGGGCGCTATGCCTTTCCCCCAATTGTATTATCCGGTCACCCAAGCAAGGCCGTGCTAAATGGAGCCTTTCTTGTTGTTGTCACTTCAAAAGCGGTTATTCATGTTTGGAACATTCATGCAAAAACCGTTGTACTCAAGTCAGAGTCGCTATTACCCCTTCTAGCACAAGCTGAAGTGGACAAGGGTGAGTTTTATTGCTCAACAAGTGTCGGAAGGTTCCTTGTATCCTTCTTAATTATTTGTGTATTTCTTTTGTGATAAGATCGCCCACTGGATATTTCACGGATTCAAGTGGCCGCAGGCGGCCTCCCAATGATAGTACTTAACACGGGAAAAACCTTCCTGTACAGTGCTCAACTCAGTGCTTGGTACGTTCATAACATGACATGAATTGCAAATCTTTTTAGTTAACTAAAGTCAACTTTTTAAACTTTTTTAATTTAAAAACAGGCTTCTCCTTGCTGATCCACGTGGACTTGTATCTTCACCTCTGACATCTAGTTCGTCTGAGCAACCTCTTTCTACTCGAATGATGCTCTTTACTGCGGATGGGAGGCTAAGAAGCAAACCGGAACCTTCGATAATTACACATATCAAATTGAAATTAGCTACTTACAGGGAACTAGAGAAACCTGAAGATTATAAACAGTGGTTGATAGCATTGGCCAAGCAGCTCGCTACTCACGGATTAGAAAAAGAGCTACATCAGCTATGCGAAGATCTCTTAGGGCCCACTCATTCTGCTGCCAGGTTCTCGTCAAAATGGGATCCAAAAATTCTCGTAAGTGCAAATTCATTCTTGTCAGAAAATTCATTTTCAATAAATTCAAATTCTAAAAGTAAGCATGCGTATAATTTCTTTTTTGCAGGGTATTATTGATAAGCGAAAGGTTCTGAGACAGATATTAGAGCTACTTTTAGAGGATTTAACCTACCAAAACTTGTATAGTGAATTTAATGAGATGCTGTTGGAGCTTGAAGAACACAATGAAATGGAAATGGATTGTAGTTCGGGTCCTGCGCCAAATAAACCAACTAGTACCTAGGAACCTATTTTAATTTATTATAAAATACTTCTCCAAATTGGAGGAAGCCTTCAGGTTGTGATATTAATATTAGTGGGCTAGCTCAGAGTTGTAATTTAGGTTTACAGAAAATAGGTTTTACTATTATAATTTATGTATCAATGTATCAGTTTTAAAGAACAACTACAATTAATTACAGATTGTTCGCGTCTCAATTGTTCTATGGTTTCATTAAAATGAAAGTACAATTATCTCACACCACAATACAGAGATCGTTCACAGCGGAAAAAAAACTAGTATCTCAGTTATCTCACACGTCAGGAAATTTGTATTACTAGGAACCAATAAATTTTCACACAACAGATAGCAATACTTCAGGTATAATGATTTAGATGAGTTATAGGAATTATAATATGCAACAGTAACTAAAATATAGAGCGGGACAGAATGCACGTGCCCGGAATTCCTAATATATGCAAATGAAACCGTTTTAACTAGCATGATTTATAAAAATGTCCCTATAAAATCTTGTACCAAATAATATTTATTACTCAAGATGATGTGTCAATAGAACACATTTTCAACCGTTAATTCGCATTAAATAAATTTCGTGCATGGAACAAACGCTCAGTATGACACTTTGACACAATGCGTTCTTTATTTCTATATGCTCATTAAGAAATTTCATCCTCTTCATCATAAAGTAGCGAATTTATTTTTATTCAATAATAATAATATTCAATCACATCAAGATGATCATATAATAATGGTAAAACGACAAAAATTATTTTTTTTTACATTTTCTGTACACTCTTTTTGAAATATACACAATATATTCATCGTAGTCGAATTACTTTATACAATAAATATATATGTTTAATTTTATAGTATCTACATTCCACGGGAAAATGTTTCCATCTGCGCACTACACTCAAATCCATCTCCATTCCCCATTATCCCCCACCCAGAAAAAAAGTGCCTAAACTAACCATCTTCTTACCATTTTGTATATCCGTATGTATAACAATAATCATAATTAGAATAGACACACGTTATAATATTTGTCATCTGGTAAACATTCTTTTTCATAACATGATAGCTACACATTTAAAAACAACTTTGACTCCATAATTATTATACAATATTGATTATCGTTATCGATTAAAGACTCGTCATCATTGTCCAATATTCTTTTTTCCTGTTCAAGAAAAACACGATAGTACAACCAAATGGATCGTCGTTGTTTTAATGAAAATTGTTCATAAAACTTGTCAAAAGTTCTAGAATTTCCTATAAATTACAAAGTAGCACATATAACAACTAAAAACCTTGCTTATGTGACAATTAAAATTACATGCACAAACCCATTCACTTTTATTTTTCTGACTAGAGCTAACTTTAAATCATTAAATGTTGTGCTACTAAGAAAGTTCCTTAATGTTAACAATTAACTAGTACACTAAATATTTAGTTTATTCTCTTTGCAATATATTTAGTTAATGTATAAAACACTTAAAGGGACATAATTTGGGAAATGCATGTTTTAACAGATAAGTAGCTCTTCATTGCAGTTGGAGACACTGGTAAAATAGGGCTCTGCATTCCACCCACTCACACCAAAAAACCTACAGCTTCAAAATTGACAGTTTATAATATTCACACATTCATAACTTTGTCGTGCCAGCTTCTAGTAACATTTTTTAGATCCTAATATCGTCATAATTTATAATCATAGTCATGGTACACGCCTTGTCAAAAGTTGAAAGAAAGCCCAGCTTCATTGATTATTATTCTCATTGTAATAAATGTGTTCATTTTATCCTATTCATTCACAAAAGAAATGATTGTTGGGTAAAAATGAGAAGGAGTAGTATTCTGGAACTAGGCTAAAGCTCATTCACAAAAATACGCTATTACGTTTATACACGCATATTCTACTTGTTGTTGTACAGCTATCAATAATATTTTTTGCTTCTCTGATTTGGCCACAAGATGCTCTGAACTTTTTAATTAAATTCTAGCCTACAAAATTTGTGTTCAAAAGAACTCGGCTTTTTCAAGATTTTCTTTTTACAATTTTCCAATTCCACCAAGTTCACATAAAACTGTCTTTTTGGTACGGATTGGTTTCAAGTTTGAAATTAACAGTTTCCACAGAGAGATAGATAGAGTATGTAATTTTTTGAAAATTTGGTTTTTTCATTGACAAGACGTCATTTTTGAGAGGGAGAGGCATGGAACAAATTGCAAAAACACAAGCTATGTGATACCCTAAAATGTTTCCTTTAAAATCCTAAATTATTTTAGCTTTATATCAGCTTTAGTGTACAAAGGTATTATTTAGTATTAACTTTTTCATACATCATACAAACAGCATCATCATTCTTAATCTTAGAAATTGTACTTGTTACACAAAGAAAGTTTTTATGCAAAAGTCAAGTACAATAAATACACATCCTTCACATCCTTCATTTACACTTTTCTTCGTACAGGTAAATATTTTATTTTATTTTCCATCCTTTCCTTGCCTACAGTATTCTCCAGAGAGTAGTACTTTTAGTCATTTTTTCATTAAACAACAACAACAATAAAAATACTTGTACATGGTAAAAGGTTTAGAAAGGATAATATTAGGGCCATTTTGATCATAAGCAAGCTTGTCCGCTTAGAAAAAATGCAATCACGGTAATTGGAATGATACATAACTACTTTACAAAAAAAGCCCAATTTTAGTATAGGCATTCATCACAATTTACAACATAGAAAATCCTACCTAGAGTCATAAATATGTACATATTTTTTTCAAGATAGTCACCCTCGAGAATATTTTTGCACGATTTTTCGTACCCTTTTTTACTAATTACCTGTTGTAAACAATTCAATCCTGACTAGCATAAATAGTACAATATACTTATTATGTGGCTTGGCATTCTTTGTTCATTCCCATTCAACAGTTCTATAGCTACATGATTAAGATATAAATTCTGTACGTCAAAAATTTCTGGTCAGCATTATGTATCAAGTTACCACAATCGATGACACCATAATAGGAGAAATATTATGACAGTACAAATTACTGTCGGTAGTAATTCAGGGAAAAGATCAAGAAGCATATTATTATAACTAGAGTCTCATTCTACAAACGTGCTAAACTGCAAATACCTTATGCAGTGTACAACCAGAAAACAAGCCTACAAAGCTGCCTTTGAAAAGTTGAAACTTAAAAATGCACGTTATAAATATCCAGTATGAAGTTTGTTTGCATGGGAAAAATTTGGAAATATTTTCTCTCTATACAATAGTAATTCTGTTTTCATCGGTGATTTTTGAATAATAGGTTTAAAAAGTGGTATTACAAATGTAGCGCCAAGCCTGACAGTCCTGCGGATGATGATGACCTCCGGAATAGATTGTTGAGTCGGGTGGGGTACAGAAGAAGGAGGGGGAGTGTGAGTGGGAGTGCAGAAGTGATTGACGTGGCTGGTGCTGCTAACCTAGCTGCAGATGACGACGGACCAAATACTGTTTGGATGCAACGCTCAAAGTCTAGGTAGTCTACGTTGGTAATGACGCAAAAGTGGGTGCGACGACAGAGATCCTTACAGTTGCGAGGATCCTCGAAACCCACAGAATTGGCATGGTAATACCTAGAGAAAGTAGATGGGTATTTTGGATTAGGCTTAAGAAAAGCAATAAGAGTGAAAGCTCACAGGTTTTTTTCTGCTGTCTTACTTGAAAAACATGTCGGTGCCACTCTCTTTTAAAAATGTAAAAGCGAGATCGCTGAGGGACTCGGCAGACACGTTGTTAAGATTGTAGTAGTTGGTAAGGTTGTAGAGGATCTTCCACTCAGCCCTGTCCTTCGTGTTAGCTTCGGTCAGATTGAGATAATACTGGGAGTAGTCGTAAATCTGTCCGGAGGTTGTGTTGAACTGGTACAGCCTTAGGCCGGGATTGTTTGGGCCGATTTCATCAGCAAACATGGACTTGCGGGGGGACACCGCTGGCGCAATGAACAGGTACGATACTGGATCTCTCTCCAGAAATTTCCCTTTGGTCTTATCTATTGGATGATGGGCAGGATAGAAGACTCGTTTTAATATTAAAACAACGTTTGACAAAACTTACGCATCAAAAACACGGTATAGCACTCACCTTTCTTTTCATAAAATATTCTAAATGAATCAGAATGGAAGTGACCGAAAAATTGTCCTGCAATCACTTCGTGATAATCTCGAACCAGTTGCAAGTACCTAAATATCAACAAGACAATAGTTCAGCAAGAGACTTCTAATTGAAAGCAATCTCACTTGACCCCAAAAATACACTCTAATTGTCTCCTTTGGAAAGTCGTTGTTAAGCTCACCTTTTGTTGAACTGGTCAGCATAGGCATGGTAGCCAAACCGACTACTCATGTACCGCTCCATTTTCCCCGGTGGAATGTGCCCAATGATGAAAACCGTCTCACCCATTTGCCTAGCCTTTTCCAGCATGTTGTTTAGCCATTCAAACTGGCCAGCAGGATCATTTTCGTCCACTCCCGTGATCCAGAATTTTTTCGTGTACAGACTCGTGTTGAGAATTAATAGGCGCAGTTTCCGATTCTTTTGTTCAATCGCATAATACCCACCTGGCAAGAAATAAGGAGAAAGTTAACAAAAAACCCCATAATATGTGTGCTGCAATTTCACCAAAAAAAAACTAATATCCCTCACCAGTAGGATACTCATTTCATCAACACTGACATTGATTACTCCTATTAATTACGTTACCTTGTGCAAACGTGTCCAATGACTCGGGAGGAACCCATTTCTCCCACAGACGACCATACTGTTCCAACCGCCTCTTAAATTCGCCCATGCCCACCTGCGTGGACAATTTATTCTTTGGATACCAATCCATGTTGCCCAGCACCGGGTAGATGTTGGAAAAGGGGAACTGGGTTCTCAGCAGGGACGTAATATTATGAAGAATGGCTAACACCGTGTCATCCTTTAGACTCTCGTCGTGATGAATGGCATGGGAAATGGAGTCCCTGCAAATTTACCATCATTGTTTTTTAGAACAAGAAAAATGCTCAGGCCTAATTTATGAGAGAAAGTGAAACAAAGAAATTAATTAGCTGCGTGAAAAAGCCAGAGAGAAAAAAGAAAAAAATTCAATCAAAACGGATAGCAACATGACAGTTGGAAGAAGCTTGTTAAGTGCAGAGAAAAATCATAAGCGCTTCAAAAAGAATATGCACATGTGTGGCTACAAAATATAGAAACTTTTACTGCTGGCCTTATGCCGAAAAAGAGCAGCAGCAGCGACAAAATGAGTTGAAAAAATCCCTCTTTGTCACTTTGTTTAGCTGATTACGATTATTATCATTATTAATATTACGGCTGCTACACAACTTGACTAGCTATATGCACGCGCTTATTATGCCTCTACTTTCCACTGATAGATAGATTGGGTTTATTGTCAACAAGTATCCTCGAAAGGTACATTACACCTGAGTGACATAAATTAGTTACATCTTTTTAAATTGCAAAGTAAGATATATTATAATATATTTTTGTTACAAATTAATAAGGAAACTTATGATTATCGATTAATGACTAATTCAAAAATGTTTGGTAAATCACATAATACTTCATCATTAAAATCGCTTAAAATTTGTTCGCTTTGCATTGAAAGTATATAAGACATCAGTGATTTTCTAAAAACATTGACAGAATTGACTGATTTAGTTACTGCATCGGGTAGTTGTAGCCATTTTTCAATTGCCGTGTATTTGAAAGATTTTCTCCCCCAAATTCCATTGCATTTAATAGCTGGTGCGTTGTATTGCTGATTGCGTGTATTTATGGTTTGGATGGAGGAGAAGTCAAGGTAACCATTTATAAAGTTATTTGGGTTTAAAAAGGTCATTTTGTAAGCAGTAAATATAGAGTCAAACCATACCTTATATTTTAGGAAGAACCATTCAAGCTCATTACATATAAGTTCGCTACATGAATCAAACTTTTTAAGGTCAAGAACATACTTAGCAGCAAATTTAATAACCTTGTCCATTTCTTTAGTAATCCCCTTTTCCAAATTATTACCCCAAATTACACTAGAGTATGTAAGAACACTAAATACAAACGCATTAACAAGAATGACTTTTTTACCAGGTTCAAGTACTTTTTTAAGCGGATACAACATAAATAAGTTTTTATAGCACTTCTTAATTACATTATTACAATGTTCTTTGAAATTTAGGCATTCATCTAGAACTAGTCCTAGTACCTTTATTGATTCAACCTTTTTAACAGGAGTGCTATTTATTGTTAAGCTAAAGTTGACGCATTTATTTAAGATGGATCTCTTACTTATAAGCATATATTGGGTTTTATCAATATTAAGCTTTACCTTGTTTTCAATAAGCCATTTATGAATATTCGCTAAATCCTTCTCCAGGTTTTCTTTCAAGCATTTAGTATTTTCTACCTTTTCAGATGCACATACCGTACTATCGTCCGCAAACAAAGTCAGATTAGAGTTTTTAATACAAAGAGGAAGGTCATTTATGTAAATGCAGAACCACAAACTGCTTGACCCTGCTCCTTGCTGAATACCACGCGTTGTTTTCTTAATATCTGATTTTTTCTTGTTGATTTCTACGTATTGTGCACGACCAGTAAGAAGAGAGTTAATTACATTACATTTAATTCCATACCATTCTAATTTTTTTATTAATATATCTCTGTCAATGCTATCATAAGCTTTTTGGAGGTCAAGTGCTACTAAGGCACATATCTTATCCTCATCAATTTCTTTATAAAGATAATCTGTAATTTTCATTAACGCATGAGTAGTTGACATTTTCTTTCTAAAGCCAAATTGATTGTCATTGAAAAGTTTGTTTTTCTCAAAGTAATCTAAAACTTGTATAAATATGCATTTATCCAAAAGCTTCATGAAAATAGGCTGTATTGAAATTGGACGCGTTTCGTTAGGTAGCTTTGTGTTTTGTACTTTAGGGATAGGTACAATACGAGTTATCTTTAAGATATCTGGAATATTACCATCAGCACAAAATGAGTTAAAAAGTTTGGTGATATGATAAACAAACTGTGTGGATTGCATTGCATATTTAACGCTTTTATTATTGATACCTAGCGGATCAAGAGAAAGATTATTTTGATTTTTCATTTTTTTCCATGCATTCAACACATCCTCAGTTGTTATTGGTTTTAATGTAAATTTTGCATTATTGTTCGTAAATAGGTTGGTCGGCTTTTCGGGCAAAGGCTCATTATCATGAATTTTGGTCGAGATATTTACGTAGTAATCATTTATAATGTTTGGTTCAATGTCTAGCGTGTTGGATTTTGATTGTTTGAATCCTAGGGTTTTATCAAGACCTTTCCAAAGCGATTTCTTAGAAATTGATTCATTAATATTTTCTTTGATATCCCTTTTGATTAGGTTTTTAACCTGCATGTTTAATGTTTTTAATGTGCTTGCTGAGCCCAAACTTGGTTTACGCTTGTTTAAACGGTAAGCCCTTTTAGCTTCCCTAATTTTTAATTTAGTAAGCTTAGATAATGGAAATTTACACGATTTATCTGTAACTGTTTTAGTATATGATGGAATGCATTTGTCTAAGGCTGACTTAAATGAGTTAATGAAGACTTCTATATTATTCGATCTGATTGTATTTTCCGCATTAAGTGTTTTAATGAATCTAGTAGTATTCGCTGGGTTGAATCTACGTGCTTGTATTTTTACAACTGATTTGGTTGGTTGCATATAATTATATGTGCATTCGGTCAAGAAATGATCGGCGATAAAGGCGTTAAATACATTAGTAGTTAATACTTTTGAGGCATGTTTTACAAATATAAGATCCAGTATGTTGCTTTTTCTAGTCGGCACGTCTATCAATTGTGATATTTCTAATGCATTACAAAAACTAATTAACGGTTTTACTGTGCCACCCTTTAGATTGAAGTCACCTAGGATGATAAATTCATTATCTGTTTCCATTAAATTGCTTATAGTATTTTTTATGCATAATATGTCATTACTTAATATTGCTTTTTTGTAATTTGGGTGTCTGTAAAAACAGGCTATTGAGATACTTTTAAAGTGCTTGTATTGAATTTTAATTAATGCTACCTCGGTATTTTCAGCGGTGACATGACTATTTATTTCCCAGAATTTAAATTTGTCAGCAATGAAAATAATTATACCCCTATCACCCGGCTTACTTATGTCAGATCTATATACATTAAAACCTGGAATTGAGGGTAAATTATGATCTGGTTTCATAAAAGACTCTGTTATACAGAGTACGTCATACTTATGTACAGAAATTAGATTAGTTATGAGTAAAAACTTATTTTTGATTGATTGAACATTGATATGACCAATTTTAATACTATTTTGTTGATTAGTTTTAAGAATGCTTTTCCTTATCTTCTCTGTCCTCCTCCTCTTGTCGATCCTCTTCGGTTCCCACGCTGAGTTGTCGCTCCTCCTCCCCTTGTTACTCCCCCTCTTGTTACTCCCCCCCTTGTTCCTCCTCCCCTTGTTCCTCCTCCCCTTGTTTCCCCTATGCGTGCTCCGTTGGATTGACTTCGAAGAATTCGAGGTTCTAAAAAATTAGTGTTGCCTTCATTTCGTCCTCTTTTTGTGGGTGGTTCTCGAATATTTTCAGGTTCATCCTTTTCACTGTCATCAGAAGATTCAGACTCGTATGTGTCAGGTTCGGGTGCGAGGACTTCCCCTCGCTTAATCACAAATTCCGTTCCATCGTCAGTCGTAATCGTCTTATTTCTCCAGTCAACGGTGTGATTGATTTCATCTTCGAATAGCTCACTTCGCTTTTCACGAATTGCTTTGTTGTCCATACGTTGTCTAAATGGGATGTCTTCATTCAAAAAGTGATTTTTAGGAAGTTTGTCACGGGCTTCGAATGCACGTTTTCGGTCACTGAAACTGTTAAAACGTATTCTGACAGGTCTGTTCCCTCCAAAACGTGATAGGTTGCCACAGCGGTATACCACATCAAGACTCAGTTGGCATTTGGTTATTCGATTGAGGAGATTTGAAACTAGACTTTTTAATTGTTTCTCGTTTTCGTTAGTTTTCTCTGGTAGTCCAATTAAAATGAGATTTTGAAAATTGACGGATTTGTAAAGTTTGTCATTCTCTTCTTCAAGGGCTTCAATCGTTTTTTCTTGCTCAGAGAGTTTTGTTTTTAGCAGATCAATAGCTTCGTTGTTGGCGTTTACATTTTCCTTGATTTCTGAATTAATCTCTATTTGTTTTGATGAGAGTGCGTCAAGCTTCCCGTGTGCTAGTCTGTTGTCGGTTTTGATGTCTGATATTTCCGAAAGTAGTTTCTTAAGAAGCTCATTAGTACTAGCTTCAGCAGGTATGGTTACTACCTCAGGTTTATTTTGAGCGAATTGAGATACGTAGTCGGCTGCCACTGTTCCACTAGGTGGATAACCATTAAAACTGTTTTGGGAACTTTGGGTTGCGTTTCCAGGTTGTGACATTGTAGTAGATTGAATCTCACTATGACTATCTTGGAATTCCATATCAATCTCAGTAAGACTCATATTACCAATACTACTATCTGTATGTTGACTTTATGCACCGTAAAGTTTGTGTTCAGGAGAGCAAGTCAAAGCATGACCGTCAAGTTGAAAGCCTCAAGAAGGAAAAGGACTACGTGTACTGGTGTACTTACACAACTTGAAAGGGAAAGCAAAAAAAGTTGAAAATGACTTTGGCTGGCGAAAAAGGGAGAAAAAAGTTTTGCCATTTTCAGAGTAAAAGCATAGAGATAGAGACAAGAGAAGAAAAAGCTGTGTGTGTGTAGTGTTGCGTTGAAGTACTTTACTGATAATAATCTTTTACGGTTATGTACAATTATGTGCTGTCCCATAACTCCAGTAATTTAAGTGGTCTTGCTTCCCTCTTATTTTAAGGAGGAGAAAATGCTTATAAAAATGGCGAAACAAAAAGTGGCCATTTTACACACATACACGCAACAAAACGCATAGAATATTATTGCACACAGCTTCTATTAGTGAGCCTTTGGGGATCTAGAAAGAAAGGAAATTAAGGACACACTGTTTATCTTCAAATGTCCTGCAATGCAAAGGTCAGTGTGTAAGAAAACATGCGCTACTTGTATACTTTGCTTTGTGGATGATTTACAAGGAGAATGAAGACTTGATGACATGGATTTAGCATGAGGCAATAAATGAGAAAAACACAGAAAAAAGTCAAAAGGGATTGGGAACAAAGCGAGAATACTCTTGACTGCCACACACACTTTACTTGCTGCTACTTCACTTGTCAGAGGATTTTTTTAGAATGGAGAGTAAAGTGTGTGTGTATATTGTTTTATGCAAAAAAATTGTAAAAGTACGGTTAGTTGAAAGGAAAACTAGTATATTGATGACAAGGGAGGATTAAGCATGTAAAAAAGAACCATTATGCGCTTTCTCCAAGCATAAAACAGTCATTTGAAAGGGAAAAAGGAAAAACCGCAGTAATTATGAGGATAACAGAGGGAAACAATAGAGCATGGCAATTGTCGTTTTAAAAGAGTGCATTCGGCATTTATCTTTCAACACAAGCACATGAAAAACTGTGAGTTGTATATTTGCTTCGGCAAAAAGAGAAAATTTCTTCACTTTAAAAAGCAAAGGGGTTGCAACATGCCGAGATAGAGAGAAAGAGCGGCGTAGTAGCATAATTTATGTTGAATGTGCTTTAGTGCTTTTTAAAAGAACATTGAGCCCACGTGTATTATACACTCAAGTGCAGGCACAGACATAGAAATGCAAGAGACGGGAAAAGTGGTTGGGCAATAAATAGCTAATTGCAACAAGCTAGTCTGGAAAATGTTGCGTAATGTTGTGAATATTATTATGCTTTCTCCGGGAGAAAGTTGAAGCGTGAAGATTTATGCCCATACGTACGTATCATTGATTAGTACAAAGTCATTGAAATCACACAGCATGAAAACTGAATAAAGTATAATTTAATGCCAAAATAACTACTTTTACAATTTTTCTTTGGGAATTAGAAGGGCTCTCTGAAACGGAAGGGAAAGGAAATTGCACTTTTTAAAGCAAAATGGAAAGACAAAGAATAATAGAATAATTTGAACATGGAAGGAAATCCGTTTTTAGAATTGTGGGCTTGATCTTTTACAAAAGAATACATTTTTCTAGCATGACGCAAATGCACACATGTGGCTAAAACTTGCCGCAGGTATTTTTCGCTCATTTTGCGTTTTGAATTAAATTCATATCCTTATTGCATCAAACAGCAATACAAATCTGGCCAATCCGTTTACACCGCATTAGAAGCAAGACGCAAAGGTAAGAGCAGTTTGCCTTGCAAGCTCTATTTTTAGCAGTTCTACATCAAAAGCGGATAAATAGCACAAAATTATTTCGCTTGAGGTTAAATCTCTTCTCGAAAATTGTCCTGGGCTACCACTCCAAAAATTCCAGCTCATCAAAGCAAAGCATGTTAATATTGTAAAAACAATGTATATATACACGTGCATTCTTCCACATTTCCACTTTATCCGATTATTCTCTTTTTTCATTTTTCCTATGCTACTGTTATGCTGTTCCCTTGTGTTTCAGAAAATTCTTTTGGAATGAAATCCCTGCCAAGCGTACACGTAATAATCACGTCACAACTACTGCATGCATGCGCCAAAACTGTGCACATCATCTCTTCGTCTCACTAAACACGTTTCCTCATCCAATTTCCTCTCTCTGAGATGCTAGCGAACAGATTGTTATGCTTACGATTATTGTTACATACTCGCACAAGTTGACATAAAAAGCAAAGCAAAGTATTGTTGTAACGTGATATACACTCCTTTTCACCACTCTTTTTTTCCGTTTCACAATGCGACAGTTCAAAAAGCAATGCATTTTAAGACAAGGATGGCCAAAAATTCAAACGATTTTCTCCGTTTCTTCTGACTTTCTCATCATAATCTTAGCCCATAACATTATATTATGTTGTAACACATCATCCTCTCATCTTCCCCTTATACATGCGTATTACCATAATCATCATGATCATCTCATCTTCTCCTCCCTTGCTCGCCCCCAGAAACTCTACGCTCTCTACCGTAAATTCAAGTGCATGATGCTAGTACAAGTTGTACTGACGTTACTATCAGCGTAACACGATGATGTTATTATTATCATGGGTGCATGCATGCATGTCATTCTTGTCATCATTGTCGTCATAACAGAGAAATCGCTTTGCACACAGAAAGACAAAAGCACATAGATAGAGAGAGATAGAAAAACGCCTTCTTTGTTCATTTTGACAATGATGCTAACAATGATGGACAATTTTTTTCTCTACATTTTTGTTTTGTACACTAAGAAAGCTTACATTATAGAAAAGGGCAATATGTACAAGGAAAAAAAGCAACATGAACCAAAATATAAGCTTTTTTCTGTAGTGCAGTTTATATAAGAATTTTTTATTCCTTTGAAGTTTTTTTTTCTTGGTCTATACATTTTCTGGCATAAATACTTACCCTGTCCAAAGTATGAATTCGATATCATTCCCTCGAATGTCTTTCATCGCTTTTATAGCAGACTCGACGAGAATGAATGGGGAGTCACAGCCATAGCCCCCGTAACGACCCTCGGAAGAGCGGTACAAAGGCCCGTTTTGACGCCAACACACTATACCAATTCAAGAGAGAAAGAAAATAATGCTTTTTATTTAGCTTTTTCTGAGAGAAAGATTCCAGCTTATTCAATCGTATTTTCCCATGTAGAGTATGGATGAATAGAAACATGAAATCTTGCTAGGCGCAGTTCACAGTCTTCTCACATAAAAGGCTAAAGTATCAATAATATCGTTGTGCATAAAAATATGATGTGCGCTGCGTTGATAAAATTCAAAGAACTTGTAAGGCTACGTAACATGCTCACACACACACACTCGGGCTGAGTTTTAAAATGGAGAACTTGCTTTTGAATTGTGTGTGGGCAGGATGAAAATAGGGGAGAACATTTTTATGGGAATTCAAAGTAATATTCATTTAATAAAAAAGCTGAGGATTTGTTCGTTCTCCGAAAAATATGTAATGATTTATATACAGCAGCCATATACATGTAGGGCCTTTCTTTCTGCTATTTTCTACTAGAGACGTCATTGAACTTGTGAAAAATTGTAAAAACACAGGCTCGTTCATTGCACTTTAGAAAAGGTGAAAGTATAGGGTTGTCAGAATAGACTGTTTTTTTTCATTGAGTCAAAATGAAAATGTAAAATTTTTGTAATCCAATAACAGGTTTTTGTGCGGTTTCAAATAGGTTTCTGTTTATTATTCCCATGGACGTGCCAAAAATACGACTTTTTATAAAATATGTCCGTCGACAAAATGACATGTAGTTTTTCCCATTTCCGGTTTTAAGCATAAATTTAATGTACTTACTCTTGTCTCGGCTTCCAGTGGCGCTGTAGTTGAGTTCCAAGTGGAGATCCGTGATTTGCCAGAAGTAACCTGAAAATACAAACATAAATGAATAAGATTTTTTGTACTAGTAAAATTGAGCATTTCACATTTCCATTTTACAACTCTTTCATTCACTGGCCCTCTCTTTCAATTAATAGCTTTGTGTAATTGATACCCTTTGTTTGCCAACGAAACAATTAGCTGAAAAGCGGATCACAGAGAACATAATAGAAGGCTTCAAAGAATACAAACGACATGTCAAACCATTTTACTCACTTCATTCCATTATTATTAGCCTGCTCCTTTTAATCTAATAAATGGCCATGAAATAACAATAGCAACAACAACCCTCACAAACTCACAACAATTAATATATCATGTTCAGTTGTTGGAGCACACAAAAATCAGTACTTTTCACAAAAGTAAAAAAATCACCGAGAATTTTCCGTTTTTGACGCTATCAAAGAGATTATCACGCATTTCCACTTACGGAAATGATAGTTTGTACAAATGTGTGTGTGCTGCGTTGAATTTTCCTTTTACAATCATACATTTATCCAGTATAGTAATTAATGACTACCTGTCTCTTTTCATTGCTCAAAAAAAATTAGCAGGCTCTTTGGCCAGCGTGTCCGCCAACATTTCTACGAAAATTTCCGTGTCTGAGGCTAACACAAGGACAAGTGAAAAAGAGGAAGCCATAAAATATCATAATATTCCCCGTGACTACCATTTACAAAAAGATTTAATTTATTATGTGACGCATTCGTTCATTTCCCTGTGTCTCGTTCTTCATTTTTCTTCATTTTGTCTCTTGTAATTTCCCTGCAGTACTGGCGCTCCAATTTCCATTTAATTCTAAACTCTAGTCATTCGCCGCGATTAGAGAGACGGCTTCAAGGTGTGCTGGGAATCTTTGCCTCTTTCATTTTTGCCATGAATAATTGGAATCCTTTCTACGAAATGAAAACCCTATAATTTTCTTTAAAAATACGACTAGACTGTATACTCTTTTTGATGACATGTTCACATGCTGGACGACGACAAGTTTATCGAAAATTGGTGCAAATGAGAACTTGGCCTGCTCTCAATTCCTCCACTTTTTGCATTGGTAATAATTATGTTGTATGCTTTCTCCCTTGCAATTACTCTTCATTTTGTAGGTTTTTCCTCTAATTGACTAGCAGGGACAATAACCATGACGAAATAATATTTTATGTAGTAGTTTTGGCTCTTTTCTCTTTAACTTAATTTTCATTACAAGCATCATGGTCTCGTTTTTCATAGCCAGCGGAGTTTAGTCTATACTGGCACGTATGTCGTTGCATGGTAATGAAGTAATGAAGAAACGCGAGAGGATGAAACATGACTGCAAGGAAGAAAATGATGGTAATGACAATGTGCTTTCCAGAGAGAGAGAGAGTTGTGCTCATTGCCACAAGCTACTTTTTTACGTTCCAAGAGAGAAAGAAAACCACTAAAAAGTATATTGTTGTATGCAAAATAGTATGGGCGACAAGATAGTGGATGATAATGAAGTCAAAATAACTAACTAAACTGTATAGTCAAGCAACACACAACAGCCAGTTGAAGCGTGTCCACATACTTTTACTACTCACTGGTTTGACTCTTCTCCAAAAGCCAAGTTGAAAGTGGTCAAAGTCCTACAAGACAGGAACATGAAGAGTTTTAAGAAACATATGGACACATCATCCTCGTGTCTATTCAATTCCAAAAGTTGATCCCTTTCATCAACGCCGTCTTTTAGAGTAGCGTGATGATGAAGGAAGGATGACATACGGTTTTCCCTGTCTATAGCCATCTCTCTCTGAAGTTTTACTAATACAGCAGAAGTGGAAGTCAAGATATTTTCGGTGTGCATGAATGCTGAGAGAAATGGAGAAAAGTGGTTGTGAGTAGTACTAGTTTAAAAGTGGCAGCAGCAGCATGATAGCGAAAGGAAGCATAAACTTTTTAACGAAGATTTGCACGGGGGAAACTTAAGGGTGGATAAAACGAGAGAGAGAGAAGCTAGTAGGAAGAGAGAGAGAGTTGAAAACTTTATTGTTACGAATGTCCTCGTATAATTATTTCGGGCATGAAGAAGAATAAGAGCTTAGCGAGAGGAAAACATGCTGTATCCTATTACAGGGAAGACCACCTTTCCTAGAAATGGAGAGAGAGAGCTTCACTTCCTTTATTCCTTTTTTCCGGTTGAAAGGTGAAATTGAGATGAGATGATGAAGATAATGGAAGCCACATGTAAAAGTAATAAAGTTTTCAAAACTGGGAAAGTGACTGAGAGCAAGAGAGAGATCCGGCGGAGAATGATTTTGAGTGCGGGGGAAACATGTCCATTTTGTGCATCTCTGGAAAATGCCAACTATAAAGTTACTCATTTTTCATTAGCAGTTGACAATTTGATCAATGCTGGAGCATGAGAAGCTTGTCATGGAAAACTAATGTAATTCTAGTGTAAGTCCATTTTAACAGGCTTTGTGCCAGAGAGAGAAATTCTCTTCAAGGAATGTTTAGCAGTCAGCATGTGATCATCATAGCTCTCTGCTCGTTTTCCCCGCTAATGGTTGCCAGTTGAACGTGAGAGAAAGAGGTTGTGCACAGCGGTCACACTTTTCTACCGTTACTGCCCACTTTATTTATTTACTCTGCTATTATGCAAACCGGTTACAGTTATTCCTACTTTAAAATGAAATTAGCATGCAAGTCAACCATTGGTGGTTGTCTCCAGCTCTAGCTGGCTTTTTTGTTGGACTGATGAAGAGGTATAGCGGGCTTAATTTTTGCTCATGATGGTTCACAAAACTACTGCTACAACTACAACTACTTTTCAAACAAGCACAAGCATCTGTCCGCAGCAAAAAGTAGCACAAATACATTCGTAAAAAAGAGGACAGGGCGAGGAGCATTACAATTTTAGTTTTTTTGCAATCTTTTTCTGCTTCTTCCATTCCATCGTCGTCGGTGTCGACTGGATTTCACAGAAAATTGGGGATTTTCTCAGGGTTACTACTCAGGGAAAATGGAAAGTAGGTGGAATACAAACGGACTTGCTGCTGCTGCATTTTCATCATCTACATTATATCATCATCATTATCACAAGCTCAAGTAAAGAATCGTGTATACGTGTCTGTGCAGGTATAAATATATACATATTTTTATAGGTTGGCAAGTAATAGAGATAACATGATGGTGCTGAATACTATTATCGCGCTGACTTGACTACCCTCCTGCCTCACTACTTCATGCACTTTTTTCAAAAGCCCATGTTGTACTGGTTCTTCTCTCATCATCATCCTCTTGTTCGTCATAGTCATTCATGATCCGCCCTTGTTCCCTCTCGGCTTTTGTACAAGCCGTATAATATATACATGCACTCCATTACCACAACACACATACACACAAGTGTATATATAGTTGTGTGAGCGCGTGTAAGCCGACCGTAATATTTAATGTCATGTGGCGTGTATTTTATGACCACTATCTGGCTAAAAGAGAGAGAGAGAAAGCATTTTCCTCCAGACAAGGTAGAAAAAAGGGGAAAGCCGGAGAAGAAAAGGAAAGACATGGAGAAAGCACAAAGGCATTACTGCTATTATTATTATTATAACATCACAAACTGACGACGACGATCCTACTACTGACTGAGGACGATGATGATGAGGAGGAGGAGATGGAGGAGGACGATGAGGATGCAAAGTACACAAAATGCATGCATGCATTGCATGGTTATACGCACTTTAACTTTCCACCACAGAGTCAGCTCACGGACACATTAGCCGAGAGAGAGAGGCTAGTAATATACACAGAGTTCAAATGAACGACCATGAAAGTAGTGGCCAAAGCCACCATCATCATGATCATCATCAGCACCACCACCACCACTATAATAATATTATTATTATGACTGCCGTCCAAAAAGATCATTGTGCCACTATACTACTTTCGCTTAAAAGCCTGCAAGAACACATGGATGATGGCGTGTATGCATGCATACATTATTTTTATGAAGACAAACCCGTTCAGAGAAAAATGCGGTATTTATGCCGCTTCTAACTGCATGTTAAATAGGAGGAAAAGGGGTATCAACAGAATGGGCATTTAAAAACACTGACTGGAAAAAATAAACTTTTTTAAAAGCTCTAGCACTACCACCACCAGCCACAAGGCTTGTGCAAAAAGGTAGATAGTGACTGACGACTGAAGCACTATGTACACTGTATATGTAATACAGGCTTTTTTGAGTTGGATATGCTTTCACTGTACGCAGAGAATCTTTTAAAAAGTGCCTCACTGTCTGTTGTATGTGGTGCATAATATTATTATTATTATGGGCAATGAAAAAAGCAAACCACAAAAGAGCTCAGCAACCACTTCCTTTTTTAGCGTTTTTATTTTCTTTTCGTTTTTTTTTCATGCTACAACAATCATATTATCCATTCCTAGTGCTAGTTGCTACTATATACACATGCAGCTATCTGGATTTGCCATAATATTCCGGCTTTTTTAAATGGCTTGCCAACCAGCAATAAGCAGAGAGGTTAAAAGTGCAAAACATGTATGACATGACCATTGCTGCGGAATGCAGGATATTATGATATAGTGGCCCGTGTCCCCTCCCTTGTCGTTTTCTCAGAAGAGAGATGTAGTCCAAGGTAGGTACATACAACTCCCATAATACTCAACATAACTTACTGATGATGCACACAGATAGGTAGGTGGTGTTGTCGAAAAATAATAAAAATGTGTGCTTGGCAGAGTTGATGGCATTAAAGGGAGTTGTGGAAGTACTACGTAGTAGATAGCAATAGCAGCAAAGATTTTTTTGCTTTCCCTTGACCTTTTTTTTTCTTGGGTGACTTTTGAGGGAAGAAATAAAGTGGAGATGAGACGAGGACAAGAGAAGATGAAATTGTGATCGTAAAAAAGAGAAAGAAAATTGTTTGCTCTTGCATGCAAGCAGGGAAGGAGTATTCATGCATGTTGTACTAAAAATGAATGGTAAAATGCACGGAACATTAACGAATTATTTGAAAAAGGAAAAGCTCTACGGAGAAAAATGTAATACCAGAGGGATCATCAGACAGAGGAACTATGTATGTGAGCGTGTATGCAGCGTGCACAGCTTTGTATACTGACTGACCACACAGGACTAAAAAGAGAGAAAGAACGAAATAAAAAGGAAAGTGAAACAATTTATTTTCTTTTTTTGAAAAAAGCTGACATAATGTGTATTTATCTAGTGATGCCAGCAGAGAGACAGAGACAATTTTTTATAAGCGTCACCGTCGCGCTGCTGCTGCTGTTGGACTTTTCCTTTTTTCCTGTGTAATGGCTGTATGTAGTGCAGCAAAAGGAAAATATTGAAGAAAAGGAAGGAAAATGGAGAGGTTATGAAAGAGGACAAGTCATTTTGTTCCCTGACTGAACATTAGGAGAAAGCGTACACACGCATTCACACAAATGGACCAAAAAGGAACAAAATGTCCCGGTTAATGGATGCATGAGCCATGACGTTTCTTTTATTTATCATTGGCTATTTTCATTACTCCCAATTCATTACGCTTGTTTCTCTGCGCTGCTCTGCTCCCTGCATTATCAGTACATGTTGTCATGTTGTTTGCAAAGAAAAAGTTTGTAAAAAATGTTGTCGTCTGAACTCCTAAAGTAATCATGTAAAAATCTCCTAGTGACCCGAACGAAAAAAAACTTGGTACTTGAATAAATTTTTAGGCGAAACAGGAAAATGAAAAGAGAAACAGGCAAAGGCAAACTCAATAATAAGTAACAACAGAAAAACGTCAATTCCCATAAGCACTCAGAGAGTATATAGACGGGGAACAGGTTGCAAAAAGGAACATTTCTTCCGGATGAAGGGACATTATTGTGTAGGTCGCATTATTGAGTGTGTCGTTGGTACAGCAGGGTTTCGGCAGTAAAAAGTAAATAGAAAATCCCAGGTACGACGTGTTAGGTATGTTTAAATAAATGATTGACTTGAGATGGCAAACTCATATACTCTGCAAAGAGGGGAGTTTAGCAAAAACGTGGGCATAAAAAATCTCTCGGCTACTAACTACAGATTCATTCCTATTATCCGTGTAATGGTCCCATAAAGGATGGAAAGGAGGAGCTGTGCTGGTTTCATGAAAAATGCCACATGTATTTCATGGTGTCATCACTCATCATCAATGGCAAAGCATTTAACTTTGGCCCCGGCTAATGTAGCTACCATCATAGAATCTAAAGTGTTGCTGCTATTGCATCGCCGAATGAGATCATCATCATTTCCTTTTATTATACGACCACTTGATCATCCCGGCATCAAAAAGGTGTACTTAAAATACACAGCATCACTATCATCAACAAAAGCGCGTGGAATGATGATGATTTTCCCCGTGATCATACACACCAGTAGCAGGGCAACAGAGAGACAG
Source organism: Entomobrya proxima (assembly GCA_029691765.1). Taxonomy (NCBI): domain Eukaryota; kingdom Metazoa; phylum Arthropoda; class Collembola; order Entomobryomorpha; family Entomobryidae; genus Entomobrya; species Entomobrya proxima. The sequence continues at coordinate 39,284,172 of CM056173.1, forward strand.
ACAGTGAACAACGATAATTTTTATTTGTCGTTAAAAAATTCTTTACGACTTTTCTCTATCTTTTACTGCCGTTATTATTGCGTTTTCCCACTTTTCTCCCGGGTTTTACTTTATCCAAACAGATAGTGAGAGAGAAAAGGCGCATAAACTAAAATGCCAGGTGACATTCTGTCAGAGTGACAGTTAAAAGAGCATCAAGAGTACAGTAAAAAGCATCGGAAAGAAGGTAGGAAATAACTTGTAATGAATTCGCACATTAAAAAACGGGCAGCCTATCACCCGCGTTTTGTGTAAGCGAATATGGCGTGCTCTTTGAAGCGGCAATATGCACAAGTTCAATGTGTTTTATGTCAAAGAAAAAAAACTAAAAACTTAGAACAGCCTATTATTATTCTTGTTCTTGAACTGCATACATCCCTCATATTTTCCCCTGTTTAAATTATATTTTTATGAGCATGACAATAGAGAAAACGTCCGACTGTCTGACATATGACTCGAGAAAGGATCGCTTTTTGCCACTTTTCATCTTGCTCCGAGAGAAATACTCATCATCATGTTATCGTCATAAATATTATGATGACGATACCAACTGCACATCATAAAAGGGCGTAAAAAATTAACTGTTTTGAGTTTCACATATTTCTCCACACACACAACCCTCTTCATATTACACATTTCCTCCTTTTTTCTCCACTTCTCATAATATCAAACTTGCCGTCGTCATCATCATCTTTCTCTTTCAACTTTGTTCAGCCTGAATGAAATACAGAGGGAGCAGACACAAAAAAATGATCTATTTATCAAAAGGAGAAAGAATCATCAATCAAACTTCTCGCTCCGTTTTTAAACCCTCTGCTAGTCGGCTTATATCTATATCCAACCGAAAACTAAGTTATCTTCTTTCCACACTTTTTCCTTCTATAACTAATTACATGGCGGTTGAGGCCTTACACGGAGTCTTAGTTTTTTTGAATGTAAAAAATATTATCATTAATCCTGCCCTTACAATTGCCGCGATAATCTTGCTCAAAAATATTACACCGCCTCTTAAACGCCACCACCAAACCATCATCCTATCTCTAGTAATCTCATCCCAAACTAATTTTCAGCTTCTCTCTTTCTCGCACCGCCTTTCTTTCACTGTTTAATGAACCGATACGACGGAGAATGAAGAATGTATGTGCTATTACCGTATTTCCGCTAATAGAAGCCCCCGGCTTGTAGCCAAATTTGCCTATCTCAGACCCCGGCTACTAATGGAGGCCGGCTTTTATTAGAGGCCCGGCTTCTATTCAAAATGAGGAAAAAAAATTCCTCGGGAATATCATATACGGAATTTTTTGAACTAAATTAGATTCGTTCAAGCAAATAACCAATAATAGTGCATTTATTAACGAAAAATCATCACCTCGTTGTACTAATTTTCGTTGTCATGCACTTATATCATAGATAACGTTAATGAAAACTATACAAACTTTACTAATTCTACTTCTCCCCCTGTTAAACTTTGTCCAGTGTAAGCTTCTGACTTGCTTACAGCAGTCATACTGCTACTTCAAGCTATACGTTTGATACAAAATGTATTTTCAATAAGATAAGCACCAAAACCGATAAATATTTCCAAAAATACAATAGTCAATAGCGCGTTATGTTTATTTCACCAGGCAGCATCATGCTAGGTTAAAAATATACCCGGCTACTATTAGAGGCCCGGCTTATACTGAAATAGCTCAGCTGTAGACCCGGCTACTAATAGAGGCCGGCTTCTATTGGGGGCCCGGCTACTATTAGCGGAAATACGGTACTTCACTTTTAAAAATGAATTTATCTTTGGATCAAAACCAAGTATATCAGGTTCGATAGTGCAGTTAACTCTTTTATAATGCAGCCATCATTATGAGTCACGGACTCATGGAATGGCGCGTAGTATATACCTTTCTATATGCCTGCATAACCTATAATATTATATGCATGCTTGTTAAATAACAAGAAATCATAGAGTTCTGCATCTGCACAACACGGGAAATCCACCGATTTATGGTGATGTATAGAGAATAGGAAAAATAGGGTAGTTAGTTTAGCTGCGATTTCCATGCTGTTGAATGAATGGAAAACTCTTTTTTTTCTCTTTTTTTATGCTTAACTGCCTGCCACTATGACTACTAAAGCGGTATATAACCAATTAATGTGATGTGATAGTTTCGCTCACTCTCTCTCTCTATCTCCATCTCTCTCTATGGTTGGTTGGCTGGGTTTTGGCTTTTACTACTTACCTCACACTTGACTGAACTTGGTTGGTTGCCTTTAAAGCCCCGAAATTTTTTCGGATATCTGCTGCGCTACATTTTATATTATACTCCCCTTTTTCTCATTTTCAAGTAACTTTCACTCTTTTCGCAACTAGGTGCAACTTGAACTGTGAGTGAATTTATATGTATGTAGGATCATGTGTATATGTGTGTGCAACTGACTTGAGTGAGTGAATGGGTTCAAGTTGAGGCGTGTGTGTGTGCGGCTAGTTGGTGATGGTGGTGGCTGTGAGTGAAGGAGAAAACGCGAGTTAATTGCAATCATTTTTATGTGTCTGCCGAGAGTCATTTCCTAATATGAAGCTGTCTGATTCTTCCTTCCTCTTATTTTACACACCATTTTCTTCAAAAACTCTGAGCGCTTCATGGGCTCCTCTTTCACTCTGACATTGTCTTTTTTCGGGATACACATATAGATAACCAAACACACAAAAGAAAAAGCCAAGGAGCGAGAAGACGAAAAAAATCATCATTTTCTCTCTTTTTTCATTTCTGATATAACAACTGATGATCATCATCAGACTGGTGGTGGCCGCGTAAAAAAGTAGTGTGTGTGTGCTCCTTTTCCATCTTCCTTCATCTCCACCTCCAACATCCTCCTCCTTCTCCTGTTTCTTGGTCCTCTCATCATATCTCTCGACCTTTTTTAGAAAAAGTAAAACACTTTTTTACTTTTTCTGGTCCTCCCTGCTGCCTCAACCACTATCATCAACCATTTCACAAAGTCTTTTTTATGCATGTTTCCTCATTCAGGCTAGAGTCTCTGCTTTCACAAGGAAAAAAACTGAGAGCGATCTGATATTACACGCCTGATAATGAAGGTAAAATGGCTCGTTGCCTTTGCTACCCTGAACTATACTAGACTGCTTTTTTCTGGTACTCCTTCATCTACAGATGAACAAGAAGAGAGAAATTCTGCAAAAGTGAAGTTGAAAGGAAAGACAGAGAAGTGAAAGTGAGCAAAATGATGCAGCTTGAAATTCGATATACGAGCTATATACAAGTATTACCTTTATGTGCATTGTATATATATACTTTTTTATGCATTTTTTCTCTTCCTTGGAAAAAAAACTAAGTCAGTCAGTTGAGGAAGATCTATTACATCACATCTCTCGTTTCCCTTCCTGGTGGCATAACATTATTTTCAAAAAATAAAGAAATTCCGTCATACATACATAGCCGTTATTGTGCTGGTGGAGAAATTGGGTAGATAAAATAACGAGAGAGAGCGGTAAAAATGGAACAGTTTTCTTTAGAGAAAAAAATAGGAGAAGAAACAGGGTTTGATGGAAAGTAGTAGCCTTTGTGGCATTGAGCGAAAATAAGAGAAGCGAAGATGTGCACTTATTTTTTCCTTCCTTGCTATCAAGTTGGACTATGAAAAAAATATGAATTACCAAAAAATACATCTATAAGCAAAAAAAATGTCTTAGTGAGAGAGGCAGGCTATAATGGAATGGTGTTGTAGTAGATAGGGAAAAAACTTGAGTATTTTTTCTCTCTCTTCTCCCGCTCATTCTGATTTCCTCCCATCACACACCAATGAACCATGTATCATTTTCAGAGATATGAAAAGCGAAAAGAGAGGAAGGAGAGTGAAGAGTTGGAAAAAAATTGCAGTTAGATGAAACGTAAATGTATGTGGAGGAAAGAGAGAGGGAAATCAAAAGAAGTGGAATATTATTCCTCTTCAGGGCATCTTTTTTTCGCTAGTTTCCTTCCTTTCCTATTTTTTACTTGACTGAATGAGATAATTTTTTTCCTTGAAAAAAGTAGAGAAAAAATTATATAGATATGTTTTATGGGAATGTATATGACAAGCGTGTACATTTTTATATATTATCCTAGCTTTTTTCTATATACTTTTGAACTTGTTGGCAAATAATAAATTGCATGGTTTCAGCATCTTTCTTTTTGAGAAATGTGTATTATAACAGCAGATTGCTTAAGCGGGCTTAATATTTGCATAAAATGAGCAGCATGGAAAAACCTTTGCTCAGTTTTCTTACACAACTACTTGTTTGTTTAACGTTTGTGCAAGTTTACCTTGTGTAGAGGGGAAAAGCAGAGACCCAAATCGATTTCTATACTGCATCCCACTTCCGAGTATGAAATATTAATCCTTTTTCTGGAGAAAGGCAAATACTTTAATGGATGCCGAGAGATTTTTTCCCTAGTAGTATTAGGGGGACTACACTCGCTAGTCATTAAGACTGACTTGGTTCTTTTGAAGCGTGTATAGACTCTGAAGGTAAAATATGGAGGAAAAATTGGGATCAAGAGGTTTTCATTTCCTTGACCATGCACATGTATAAGGTATATGCATGTTTGAAGCAGGATGACGGTGCAGTAGGGCATGACTGAAAAGCAGATTTTTTTGGGTTAGTAAGGAGAAAAACAAATTACGTAAAGATATTGAGTCCCCCACTGGTTGCAGTGGTGGTATATCACACAGGCTGGAAAAAAATCCACTTGAGTCTGCCACTCTTACTTAGATTTAGTCATGTCGCAGGAGTAATTTTTTGTACTTTGCAAAAGACCTACCTAAAAACAACCACAAACCATATCTCTCGCTCTAGATTTATCGGTTGGGGTGAAATGAAAGGGAGATGATGAGATGGATGTTGAAGCATGCACTTGTGTGTTGCTATTGACTTGTCAGCTTAATTTGCACGGACTTGAGCATACCACGAAAGCCACCCAACCAGCAGATTTTGATCCGCTCTCTGTGTGTAAGCTGGTTTGAATAAAAAGGTAAACAGTTTCTGAAGTGGAGGCTAATTCCTTTGCAAAAAGCCTCTGAAAACTGGTCAAGCGGACTTTTGTGATTAATACCTGAGATCACAAGATCCAAAGTTTACTTTTGGGATTTGTAATAATCGAAATTTATCATTTTGTTTTTTGCATACTTTCTCTATGGAATATTATAGAATATTATCAAGCTTTATTCATCCCTTTTAAATTAAATGTTTGTCAAGCTTGCTAAAAAGCCTGGCAGGCAGGACAAGGTCCTTTAAGAGGATTTTCTATGGCTGGTGTACTTTGATGTGTTCCTGGAGCTAAATTTTGCTCCAGGTTTCCGGATTATAAATTCTTTGAACTGGATTATTTGCTTTATTCCGTTCAAATTGTACTTCTGTTGCTGCTACTGCTGGAGGAAGAGATCATTTATCAAAACGGCGTAATCCGCTTAATCAACGGATCACATTGTTTTTTGTCCATCTCATGGAAAAGCTGATGATGAATTTTGCTGTTCCAACTAGTCTTTGATGATTGTGTGTGTGTACAGGGGCAAATCCGACTAGTACTACAACTAATCATAATAATGAAGTAGCAAATCGTGTTGTTTTTATCAAACAATGAGCCATGTTTAAAAAATCCTACAAGCTCTTTTCCTGCACAAAAGCAGTTCTGTGTGAATATTGCGCAAGCAGGAAAAAATTGCCCATATGCCTTGTAACAACAAAGAAGGCAATATGCCTCAAACTAAACCACTGAATCAAATTGAACATTGCTGGATTCCTGGAAAGTGAAAAGAAAATCAAACCAACTAGCATACCACATCATCATCACTACCAGCCACTACCACATACGCTTACATAATAAAAGAAGCACATCATGATCCAAGCACCAAAAACCTGCGAGACTCAATCCTAATCATCATCATTAAACAAAAAAGTAACCTGCTAGTAGCACACAGAGATAGACTTGGAGAGAGAGTGAATCAACAAAAGAAAGGTAATCGTGCTTTTCCTCCTTGATCATTGCTTCATTTCCCGCGTGTGTGTATATCTGCGACTCTCTCTCTCTTGCTTTCCCCTTTTCCATCTCTGAATAAATACATGATAATATTCTAATGCTGACTCATGACTTGCAGTCATCATACACAGCCGCCATGAAATTAGAATTGGGAAATCAAACAGCATCCACAGTGCATGACTTTTACTGCTGGCTGAGAGAGTTTAACTGGTTTCTTCAACCAATTTATTGCGCCATGCCAGAGAAAGCGGAAGGAAACCAAACAGGTATACTACTCCACACAAGAAGAGGTAAAACCCAGTTATTGTTCCATAGCATGGATCTTTCTCTAGTCTTTCTCTGATGATGATTACTACATACCAGCACAATGCTTTGTGTGAAAGTCTAGGGTTTAACAACACCGTTTTTCTGAGAATAGATCAATACCATAAAATTATACAGTGAAATATTGCAAGTGTATTTAAAAAATAATAGTGCGGCTAGAAAGCAACAGAGCCGTAATCAATCGTTTCACTTTGCAACAACTAAATCAAAACGCCCTTGTACCAAAAAAACGCAACAAGAGAGAAGAGTGAAGCCGAAGAAAATATTCAGAGGAATGTGCACACATGCAATACATGCTTTTATCAACCAAAGGAAAAGGTATATTTCACCGGAACAAGCAACCAAAATCATCACCGTCAATTCTCTGATTGTGGGCAAACTGTTTCAACACACAACTATCTGGCTGCCAGAGAGAAAGGAAAGGGGAGAAAAACGTGAGGGAATAACGAGCATGAATGATCAAGTTATTCAATACATTTTTGATGAGAGGCTATATATAATGTGCTGTGTATATATAACAATTGGCGAGATTGTTTGCACAACATTTCCTCCCTTTCTCTCTCTCTGGCTTTGCTTTTTGCAGATCATTTATGTGCTACACGTCAGAGGAGAGAGAAGCACCAGGGCTCTGCCACCGCCGCCACCGACGTCGTCATAACAAACACAAAACACACAGCAGGATACCTAGTCTCATGTATGTGTTTGCTTCAATCACATAATGCACAGGAGGAGGAGAGAGGAATCAAACCGGAAACTTGGCGTAATCATCATCATTATTATGATGATGGTGATGATGATGACGATGATCAACATCATCAGGATCATTTTCTGGCCAGTCAGCAACAAAAGCACTAAGAGTGGCACCTCTCTCTGCCATTATTGGCGTTTACAAAATTGGCGTAATGGTGTTGGTCGCGTACAAAAGCAAATTCATTGGAAAGGGAGCATACAACAAAAGTTAAGTACACACACAAAACATAATATTAATGGTAGAGACAGAGAGCATAATAGCTTTTTGCGCGTACCCGAATAATTCAATGGGGTACTTAACCATTACCATTGTCACTATCGCGCTCACTCATCAGCACCACATTCATTCGAGTTTTAGTGTGATGCACACACGCACGCATTCACTAACAAGAGTTCATATACAAGTTAATTTGGCCATGGCGCATTGAGCGCATGCAGAAAAAAATATGAATTGTACTATTGACTGTTATACTAAAAACTCTAAAATCGTGTACACTGCATTGTATTTGATTGTTTCATTGGTCTTTCTGCATTTTGCATTATTTCACTCAACTCCAAAACCGAGAACACTAATTTAGAGGAAGGATCACCCACAACACACGGTAGACATGGAAGCAAACAACAGAACCGTTAGTAAATACTGGTAGAATTTCCCTGTCTCTGAATTAGGTACAATGACGACAGAAAGAGAGAAATGATTGTACACTTCAAGTAACAATCATTGGGCGGAATAAATGGAAAGGGAAATAATTAATTACACTAGTGCACCTCTACTACCACCACCATTCTCATTCTCTCCAGCAGTGCACACAGTACAACGGAGTGGTAGTAATACTGGAATTTTGTAGAATGTGCAAAATGCTGGCATCCTTCGGAACATAATTTTTGGGTACAAGTTGTTCCGTACAACTCTCATACAGTCTGTTTGTTTGAAAACCTAAAAGATTACTTTACTGTCAATAAGGGCAGGGTAGAATTGGGTCTCTAATACTGGGATTTTTTTTTTGCAAGAGCTTAATTATTTGGATTGGGAAAAATGAGCTGAATGTGGAACATATTGTGTTCCAGCTTGTTTTTCTTTATTGTCTTGGAGGCCAGCTCAGAACCATGTAGAGCCTAATATGACATATTGATGTTGGGAAAGTGTTAATTGAGTGAAGCCAAGGGGAACATAAAAGTGTGTGTAGAAGCCCATGGAACATTATTATTACATGCTGACGCACATAACAGTATACCAACATTATTTTGTCTTCGCTCTGGATAATCAATGCATACATATCCATGACACATAAATAATAGGTGGTTGGTAAAACGCGAGAATAAATAATAAGCTGGTTAACGGTTCATTGGCCCATATCCAGGCATCAACTATTATCAAAATTAGATTTGCCAGAAAGTGGACGTTTGGGTGACCTGCTTATAATACCCGGTTTTTGTTTTCATTCCCATTTTCATTATTTATTTCAGGTCTTTGCGATGATGGTGACAGTGACAGTGATTACACGGTCGTGCCGCTTTGAGCGATTTCTCGCTAACTTGCTAGTACTACTTTCCTGTTGACCAAGAAAAAAATGGCGACTTTTCGTGTGATCCTGTTGACATGTCATGTTGTCAGTAATAATGACGTTTAACATGGCTTACTTTATTATCAATGCCAGATTAAAAGGTAAAACTGAGAAAAAAAAGTTGGAAGCCCCAAATTTTTTTTCTCCAAAACTTATTTCCCACCAATATCGATCATCATTTTTTTGCTGCATATATATGAACTATGAGTAGGGAGGGATGATAATTCTGGGCAGGAAAAGAAAGTTAGCTCAATTTCTAAATTATTGTCATAAGAAAATCATGATCCTGTTTCGTGTGTCATGCTGCTGGCTATGAATACTCCTGCTGCGTTCCATGCCAATAATGGTTATGAAAATATTGACGATTATTATGATACCACAAGCAGTCACAAATATCTTTGGGAAATTGTTCAACACGGAAAATTGCAAGTGTGTTTTTCTCAAAACTCTTTTCCTTCATTTTTGGTTTCTCCCACGCTCCGTATATACTATTTTTCTCTTCCTGCATTATTATTACCAATAATATTGCCAAATGAGTATAAAATTGGTGCAAAAAACTGCCAAATTGATCAACTGCCAAAAAAGCAAGACAGAAAACAGGGGGACATAACGTGATCACACACACAAACTCACACACAAAAAAGTGTATCCATTAGGCATAAAATATTCTCTGTAGTTTGCACAACCCAACACACACTCATCCCACAGAGGGAAAGTAGACACATGGTGTGCCTTTATGCGCTTTCTCAAATTATGTTATTTTACTTTTTCCTCTGCCAAGCCAACAACTAACAGACATACTTACATACACCCACATAACAGCAGAGTAAAAGAGAAAGACACGGAGGCAGAGAGAGAATGGGACATTATTTGTGGTCGCACTTTGTTTACACTACTCCTACGACTAGTACCAAGGATTTATGCACTGCACACTGGTGGTGGTGCTGGTAGAAGAAGAAGTAGAACCACCATCACCACAGATTCTCTATAAGGCTGCCAAACTATCGTGTGGTAATAGCAAGATTAGGTATATTCTTAGCATACCTTTCTCTTTAGCCATTATTATCAGGTATGAAGATAGCGGGCCCATATAATAATATTCCAATCTTTTTTTTTGCGTAGATATAGCAACAACCAGAAGCGTTTTGGCATGCAAACAATATTTTTCATGGAGATATGCAGCACCATATATGCATTCATCCATATCCAATTTTCCATAATAAAAAAAACACCACCATCACCACAACCAAAACTTGTAGTGGGAGCAGCACCAGCAGCATCCATTTTTTTATCATTATTATTATGTGGCACTGCCGTCACAGAAAATAAAGCCAAAAAATGCACTGGTTTGAGATATTCCCAAGCTTGCATTTTGTTCCCCGACATATTTTCCCTTTATCCCTTTTTGACTACCTTTTTGTCTGACCAGGAAAGTTTGGTTTTGCTGCGCAAATCATAAGTGTATGCAGCGCTACGCTAATATGCCAAAAAAGCAAACTCCCTTATTGCTTTTTAGCTGTTGTCGCCTAGTATATAGTAGTAGCAGTACAGAGAGAAATAGGCAGAAAGGATGTAGTGGCGGTAATGTAAAATAATGTAATAGTAATCGCAGTAGTGGGAGGAAGTAAAAGTCTGTTTGTTCACTATGCACCACTAAAAGAAAGAAAGGAAAAAGAGAGAAAAAAAGAGTCATAAAATTTAATGCTCTCCGTCATTGCCTTTTCCCCTGCTTTTATTCCAACTGCTCTGTCTCTATTTCCTTACTAGTTATGTGTGCTTTCAGTAGGCGCCCGTGCCCATACCATTTCAGATTGTGTCGCGCTGTCTCTGCTTTTCAGATTTACTTTATATTTTATACAAAGCACAAGTACAAGACTATTTGACAACACGAGAAAAGAAAATATGTAAAGATTTAGGAAAATGTCTAAGCAAAAAAGTATCTCTGGGTGTGTGTGAATGAAATGCTGATGCTGCTGTTCAACTTCAATTTCCCCGTATCTTTTAGTCCCTCTATTTACATTAGAAGTAGCCCACACTAGAACAACTTTTCCTTTTTTTCTCTCTCGCCCAACTAGCCAGAGCTTTCCATTTTACTAGCTTGTCATTATCCTGCTGCATTGCACACAAGCTAAAGAGGCAAAGGTAAAAAATACACAAAAGTAACATTAAGTTGGAAGAGGAGTACAGAAAGGAAAGAAAGTATGGTAGCACCATGTGGATAAAGATGTAGAATGCACTGTTGTCATCATCAGTGCTTTTGCTTTCCTCACACCTTCAACCACTCAGCGGATTCCCATTTTCCACCTTTTTTACGGTTTTCGAAAAAATTGTATCATTTCCTTGATTCCCCTATCCAGATAACAATTTTTGGAGAAGCAAACACACACCGTGTGTGTGTGTGCTTTTATATCTATATATATGGCTATTATTACAAGTTGAATCAAGCACGACGTTAGTTGTTGCAGCTGTTTGGACTACTTTTTTACTAGCTTTTTTTTTCTCCCTTGATCCACACTCACACGGACGTGGAGAGTGATGGAGATGTGGGTCCTAGTGTGTGGCGTACTGTGTAAATCTCCTCTGCTGCTTACGCTTACCAATTCTGCTTGGAACGCTGCCAATATACTTTCGTCTGCTTTGTGCTCACTTTTCCCGTTTGAAAGTCTACGCCAAGCAGTTACCGGGATTCTGTGATGAGCACAGAAAAAGTGGGAGAGAGAAAGCAGGAAAAAGAAATTAGAAAGCAATATGAACTATTTATACGCACAAATACGCACACGTTTTATTATTACTGTTTGTCTTGCTTACGTTGTTGCTCTTTTTATGTCACAAATCTGTCAACAAATCATGGAAAACTAGAACGCGAGTATAAATACCAGAAATCCCTTGTGGTTTAAACTCTAGTTATCAAACATATAATCATACATACTCGGTGTTGTCATTGCCGTCGACGTGGGTAAAAAGCTCCCCAGGTATCAAATAAACTGGTGGTGACGCAATCAACATCTCAACGAGTCTATTATTGGCTCTTTGGAAAAACTGTTACACGTTTTTTTCCCTTTCCTCTCATGATCCTGATTTAAAGAAACATGATATTTATAGGGGCATTGGTGGCAATAGGAAAGAAAAAGGATCAATTATATGTCGGTTGGTAGCCATCATCATCATATTACGGTCATTCTCCTGGCCATTGTTGAAGGATAACATCAGCAGCACACACAGGGCCACAAAAGAGAATGCAATTGTGAATAAACTGGTGCGTGTAGTAAAGTGTCCATTTGTAGGTAAGAAGGCTACTATGTATTTGCCTTTTTTCCCTACTACTGTTTTATGGGGACCACTTACTCTTGTACTACTACCATACTTGTCGTTTTCGAACGCATAATAAAACTGAAATTTTCTCCTTCTTTCTCTCGTCCCTTCATACGCTATACACTCTTTCATCAGTTTGCTTAGAATGAATTTTGTGGATTGTGTGTGTGCGAACAATATAAAATTTAGCGGTTATTTTTGAGAAAGGGATTTTCGCGTCTTTTTTCTAACATTCCACCTATTCTCCATTTTCCGCTTTGCCTTTAGTTATTTTTATACACAATACATTCTTGGTCCTTTCAACAAGCAATAAAGTAGAAAGAGTAAGTGCTACCTTTTCAAACATTTCCTCTCTTTTCTCTGTTTCACCACCACCACATCTCTTAACTCTCTTTGTGAATGGGTGAGGAATCAGTGGATTATTTTATTGAAATCACGACAACGACTCTCTGAAGCAACTACCATACTTGAACAAGGACACAACTGTCGTTGTAATGGTGGTAGCCAGCTTTTACATACATTTTAGCACCACATGCACACTACACACTCTCCAGAAATATAATGGACTATGAGGAGAAACGAGAGAAGAAAAAAGGTTGGGTGAGCAAAAAGGAAAACGCGACAATATTGTTGTTCCTTTTTTATTGTTAGTTAAAGGCTATTATTATAGCTTGGTTGGGTTGCTGGGCCTACAAATACATTTTATAGTGGTTTGCTAGCACTTCTAAGATGCTTGGCCCTCTGTAGACATTTTTTTGGGTGGCTGGTTGCTTAGAAAAGTGGACAAAATGGTTGTGTCATTTTCCCTGGATTTCTTTTTTTATTCTCCGTCTTATATATTCCTGTCTGCTGACGTGACTTAGTTTCTACAAGGCTATTACTTGCGTACCCCCTGCCACGTTGTACAACCTCTTTACAGAGTAGTTACCATACCATTGAATAAAAACAATGACTTTTTGCGTCGCCCTTTTCCTCCTTCTTCTACACCTCCTCCGCCTCCTCCTCTGCGTCCTCTTTTCCCTTTCTTGGCTTTCTTTTTATTCCCATTTACAATTCACCCAGAGCCTTTTGTTTTATAAGCTTTAGACTCTGTTTCTTAAGTGCTATTAAATAAACTGCTCTAGTAATAGTGGCATCTTTTTTGTGCGTTCCCTTTACGCGGTCATTTACTTTGGTTCATCAAAAAGAAGAAGCTGTTCTGGAGGTTATCTACGACAACAATACGACCTGCTTTTAAAAAGACTTCAAACCAAACAGATGTGCAGCCGAGATTTCTCTTTTATTTTAGGAATGTGGACAAATAAATAGTCATAGTCGCATTCCCATTTTATTGGCGACAACAACGTATTCGGCGGATGCATTTTCTTGGAGCGCGACACAAACATACTAATGTAAATTATATACTTGTGTGTATTTCAACAAAGGATTGAAAGTTCGATCCAAAGCGCAACACAATATTTAAGAGGAAACAGAGTAGTAACAGTAGCTTATATAATGATCCTCTTGTAGCATCCCCATCATCATAGCCTCAAAGGGTTAACAGATTTGGCAAGGAAAAGGAGAAACTTTTTCTTTTTCTGTGTATAGCTATTTTTTCCCAAAGCAAACGAGACGTGGTCCTTTGCGCCATAATACGTTTTTTTGTGTGTGGAGAAAGGAACAACGGTCAAACGATTATAAAATATCCTTTTTTATTCTTGTCGTCGCGTCACACTTGGTAGCGCAAGGAGGGCATGTGCTCTCTCTTGCAATGATTGTCAAGCTGAAAAAGAATGTAGCGAAAAACCCCAAAAAAATCCCTGTGAAAGGAAAAAAATGGGTGTAATAGGAAAAGGGATACATTGTGTGGCGGAAGGAAGTGAAAAGTATATAGTAGTATCGGATAGACAGGATAAGAAACTGTCACCACATCGGAATCATTCATTGTTATTATTATTAATATATTAGGCCGACCAGTGGTATTAGTGCTGTGTCAGTTTGGCTGAAAAAAATTGCTACAACCTTCATTGGCTTATTGTTTTGTGGTGATGGCCATGTAATAATAATATTTTATGAGGCAATGTAGTGTGTAGTGCAAGTACCGGTTGTGTAACGTCATGTTACTACTATCCATAGTCCAGTGAACGGAGTAGTCATTCAGGGACTGGTAGTGATCAGGATGATGATAGAGGATACGTGTTGCAGGGATAGAGGGAAATAAGAGCATGCTACCATGACAAGATAATATTGGCATGTATAAAACGGTGGAATATTCCGCAAGAGATAGAAAGAGAAAAAGAATGGAATTTTGTTCTAGTGGCAACAGCAGCTGCTCCAAACTTTGAGAGGCATGATCCATAAATTATGGGATTGAAATATTGATGATGATAAAACAAGTGGTGACGGCGCGGCAGTGCTGGTGTGGTAGCGATGATGGTAAAAGTATTACGAAATTTTCTATTTTTTTTTCTTTCCACAAAACTTATAAGTAAAGCTGATGAGTGAAAGGGTAACAGAGAGAAAGCAGCAGTGCTAGTACAACCATAACTTTTAATGTTCATCTTGTCGTAGTGGCAGCGTCGGCGGCGGCGGTTGTTGTGGTAGTTGTTGTTGTTGGCGGTGGTGGTGGGTCTCCTTATTGCTATTTATTTACTTTTTTACGAGGGAAAAAATGTCAAAGGTTTTCAGCACTGGAAAAAAGTTACACGCGTTTTATTACTGTTTGTGTACTTGTAAAAGTTTACCAATTTTTTTATGAATGTGGCAGGGGGCATGACTGCTGCTGTGTGCTCAATGAGCCGAATCTCATCTGGCAGCAGCGGAAAAAAAGTATTGGACTCTGAATATTGATAATAATTCCTGGTGAATAATAAATAAAGAACAAGAGTGGGCTTTTTACTTTATTACGACACAAGCAACTATAGCCGAGCAAGTCCACTTGTTGGCGTATCTGGCCTGGTGCACAAACTTGATAAACAAGACTCGTTGTCCGAGTACACACACACACACGCCACATTTTAGGGAAAAGGCAGAGAAAAAGAGTGGCGGAACAAACTGACAAACAAGCGATTTTGTCTTGTTGATGTTCCCCTTGTCGTACGAATCTGCTTTCTTTTCTCCTTATTCTTCGGCGACAAGCCAGGATGGGCAGGGGGAAAAGCAAGAGAGAGAAGGAAAAGTTGGCTTTGTTGACGCTCCTGCTTCCTCAAGATAACTCACACAAGTATCAAACAAGCACAGAGAGAAATAACCATTACTTTAATACTTGTTGTTAAAAAGCAACTTTTTTTCTCTGTGTGTTATTATTCGACTTATTGGACAAGTTGAAGAAAAGAACCAGCATCTTGTTTGCTTTGATGGTGGTCCACTTGATATTAGTCAACGGCAAATATTCACTCCTACTCTTGCTGCTTCACTGCTCACATAGAGAATGACCCATGAAAATATATTGAAATAGCTGTAACGTATTCGGCAACCAAAGGAAATAGTGTGTATAACAAGCCTGTAGCAAAAAACTTTTTCTTTGAGATTATTATAAAAAATTGCTTATAATTTTTGTAAGCAAGAAAAGTTTTTTTTATGATAGAATCTAATGCAAGTTTCGCAACATGAACACCAAGAAACTTACATGTGGAGGCTGACAACAAGATTAGGATCCTGTAAGAAACTGCTGCTGGGAAAAATTGCTTTCAATTTAACTTATTGTAATTGCAAAAAGAAACCGCGCCGAGTTTTTTTTTGTTGAAACTTTCTTCTGATCTATTTGTCATGTGTATTTAATTTGCTCATTTTTAATATAAGATGGTTTTGTACCCAATAACGTACAATTGTGCATTGACCGAAAATTATATAACTTGTTAAACTTGGGTGGGTGGCAGTGGAACTGGTAGTGATGGAGAGGTAGTTATAAACGCCAGGAAATGGAAATGATTTTCTGATATGCGTAAAGTTTCATGCAGAGAGAAAGGCGGTGAGAAAGCAAGCAGAAAAATGGCAATCATATTCTAACCGTTCCCCCAACCATTTTTTCTTGCTCTTTGCTTTTTTTGTTTGAATTCATGCACCAGACTCCAACAAACTGAGTGAATTACACGAATTATTTTCCCAATAACCATCAAAAAGCAAATAAAAATGAGTCTTCCTGATGATCACAAAGAAAAGGGGATAGAAGAAGAGGAAAAGTACGACGAGTTGCTTGTTGTTGTCGCCGTCGTTGTCGTCATCATCAACAGCAGCGTCCCAGCTACTACTACACTGCGCCATGTTGTCGTCAACAACAAGTTTACTCTTTCGGAACTAAAAGGGAATCAATTTTTTCCCTTCATTTTTTCTGCTGATTTATGCAGTTACTGTGTACATTGGCAGTAAAAATTTCGTCTGGACTATCTCCACTGTTTATTTACTGCCTTCATTATTCATAACGTTAGTTTTCTCCTTGAAGAAAATGAAAATCAAAATAAATGTGACAAGCCACTCGTGAAAAATGAGCAAAAGCCAAGCGGGGCGCTTGTTCTTGCAACCCAAACAAGGGAAATCTTGCACAGTAATCGGAAAATAAATCTGCAAATCTAGTTAACTTGAGAAACTGACTGCAAGCCAAATAAAATATCCAGGATTCTCTTTTGCCCTGATCCTAATTACGATAAAATTGTAATTACGGTTTAGCAAGAGCCTCCTTCAACTTTATATTCTCTCCATTGTCATTATTATCAGAGTTTTTCGATTGGTTGCATTTTTTAATTTTCTTGCTACCCTCCTCCACTTCTCATATGATATATTATATACACAACCCTTTTTTTCTGCGTGGAAAAGCCCGATATCAGGACAGGCACATTCATCATATAATCCGTTCCAGGCAATGTAAGATTGAGTGGCTTCGCTTCACTTGCTTTCACTTATCATGAGCCACTTCTGTGGTGCAGACGACGACGACGACAATGATGACAAGGAGCAATCTCCCGTTTCCATACACATACAACCACACTGTCATCACACATTTATATTGACAGTGAGTACAGCAGCAACAACACCAGCTAGTATGTTGCCATCAATTTCCATCATCATAATAAGTTAGCACACACGTACAATCCCAATATAAGCAATATCAGGCTATTTATATTTTTTATGTACTCTCTTTCTCTCAGAGAAATGGCAGCAACTACACTGACAAACAACACAAGTCAGTAAGCCAACTCAAAAGATTACATTTTTCACTGAAAATCTCAAATATACTTTTTTTTACTGGAGTCGGGAAAAAATCTCCAGCAAATAACTCCCTACAATATATATCCCCAGCAGAGGCTGCCGACTTTAGTGCCGGTGGCAGTGCTAGTATTAGTAGTGGCGCGTAATAGAAGTAATAATTTTGGGTGCTCCTTTTTGAGCTTATCCTTCTATCAGTTGGTTTTCTTTTGAAGTCTTGTTAGTAGCAAGGCAGGCGATTTTTTATGAACACACTGATGCATGTATTTGTACACACAGTGTGTGCGTATTTGTGCTCTCCTGATTTTTTAACCCTTTCCTTTTTCCACTCTTGATCTGTTTTGAGCATAAAAAATGTCGAAAAATTGGTTTGTCGTGTGCGTGTTGCTACGCTTAAAGCAATTGAAAAAAATCATTTCATCAGAAGAGCAAAAAAATGTATATCCTGTTCACAATTCTTTTTTGGTAGTAATCCATATCAACAAAAAATAATACAAAAAATGGGCTTATTTCAAGTGAAAGTAACAAGCATCCTGTTGTATCGACCCCGTTTCACATCACTTTCATCAGTCTATTCATACATTTTTTCCATTAGTCAAATTTTTCCCCTTCTCTTTCACTCTCTCACTGCCTGTTTCTCTACAAAAGTGATGATAGCACAGTCATATAGTCAGAAATCATGAATATTTTACTTGATATCATTATCGTCGTCGCTATCATCATCATCACCATTTCATTCTGCCAGAAACTAGCACAACTCATCCTTTTCAACAGCATCAACAGCAACAACAAGTGTTCCCGATGAAAAATATATAGCCTGGGTTTTACCTCTAGATAACAACTCGTTTTGAGCAAAGCAGCTTGATGCTCCTGATGATGGCTTGGCACTTCTAAGGAATAGCAGAGTGGAGAATTGAAGGTGCTTGTGTTTGAGTGAGTGAAGTAAAGTATCATAGTCGAGTTGTTGTTCGAGATTTGTTGAGTGGATGAATGAATGTATATCTATCGGTCTTAGGGTGGGTAGGGAAAACGGAGGTATGCAACATACTAGGTAGGCAACGTACTTTATGGCAAATGATGAAAATGGCAACAGCTTTTTTGGGCAAATGTACGTGGTAGGCAAAAATTAAAATTGTTGCATTTTGGTTGGTATTTTATGTCCATGTTCAAACGAAATCAATCTTCCTCGCGCATTTGCACTACTTTCATCATAGTTTGGCTGGAGTATTTAAGTACCACGTACATTTTATTTTGCCATTTAAATTGTTGCCTATATGTCTTTTGCCTACCAAGTCGTTTGCCATAAATTTTTTGTCTACCCCCCCCGGACACCATATCTATCAAGTTTAAATGTGATCACTTGGAGTACTACATTTTTTTGTGGAAGGATGCGAAGAATGGGAAATGTTTTTCTGTCAGTCAGTTGTCAGTTTTTGTTGTTGATGTTGTTGTCGCAATGTAGATGCTTGCCAGCTCTCATTCTTCACGTGATTGGATGTACAATAAATGTGGATTATGAGAACGAAGAGAGATAGCGATGTTGACTATAAGAATCAATTTCACCAAATTTCGTTTTTCCCATTTTGTAAAAAGCTTTAGCGAGCTAGCTGGCAAATTAGATTATTGCGAGAAAAAGTTGCAAATAAATGTCTAGTGATTGATAATACAATGATACAAATACTCAGGATGATGAAACTACGTAACAGCAAAAAATGAAGGAAATAAAAACGGGAAAAATTGCAAAATATTTTATGCTCTTGGTAAACCATTTGAAGACAAATGGAAATTAATTTGTAATGTTTACATTGAGAAGCGCTTGCATAACGCTGCTGCGTCTAGTGCCATTGCACTGCACTTGCTAAAATATTTACAAGAGCTTGTCTTCTTTCTTGTTGGCATTCCATTTTTTCCGGCTGCTGGAAGGGAATTTCATAAAATATTCATAATTTTTGCGGTGAGCATCTGTCTAACTGCTAACCCCGCACATAAACTGGAAGACAAGATGAAGCACACACAAAAGACAAGAAAGAATCCTCCGCAGAAGAGTTGAAGTGGATACATGATTATTATGTAGTATGAGTAAATAGCCGGAAGGAGTTGAAATAAACGGGGAAAAGTGTAACTTGCTAATGTGTTCTCTCTTTTGAAATATTTTATGTGTTTAGCAAAATACCTTGTCGTAATAATATTTTTAATCTTTGCGCAGAGAAAAAGCACGGAAGTTTGTTTCTTGTCTAGTGCTTCCTTTCTCTCTCTCTGTGTGTTTGCGTGGGTAGAAAAAAGTGATACAGGCTTTTAATCTTTTTCCGTTTATTTATTATTAAGAAGTGTTAGCTCTGCGGTGGTAAAGGAAATAAAAAGTTGTTCAAACAAATACAAGTAGCGCGACGGTCCTTGTTATGCTGTATGCGGAAGAATAGAAGAAAACACAAAAACCAAAAAGAAAATGATCATGGCCTTGAAAATTAGTTTTCATTTGGATTCGGTGCTCCTCAGTAATGAGAACGAGTCAACAAGAGAAGGAGAAAAAAGAAACAAAGTTAATTGCTCAAGGGGACCCACTCTTACTTTTGCCTTTCCTTACACAAAACCAACATTTTTTACTCCTTGTTGGAAACTTGTTGTGTGCGTAAAAAATACAAACTTGGCTCTAAAGACTATAATGAAACTCGTTTAGGGTTTTTACCATGCAACAAAGTCGCGACAAAACTCTTGAGAAACTCTTGTTTCGACTTAGTTATGCCGATTTTTAACAATGCGTACAAAATGGATACGTGGGAGGGAGTGGGAGAGAAAAAAACATAAAGAAAAAAACAATCGCTTGAAATATTATAGACTCATTTAAGCACACAATTTTTTGCACCAGTTTAAAAAATATACTTCTCTCCTGCTGCTTTAAGTACAAGGTAAGTTGTTCGCAGCGAACCAGAAAAAAATCTGCAACTTTTTTGTTCGTCGAGACGGTAAAAAACCAAAGGAAAGTTTATTTCCACTTTTTTATGCTGCTTTCTCTCGTTGTCTTGTTCCTCGTGCTACTAATGTTGGTGCGGTAGCTAAAGGATTATAAAGTAATGAAACTGTCGGTTTTTTTACAGTTTCTATATGCACCACTAACTAGGCATATAATATTCTACGCTTTCTCTTTCTTTTCTGTAGCAGCAGCAGAGTAAATTGTAAGTTTTGGCCAGTCAGAGTTACTTTTTTAAACTTTGTGTATGTGTCTGCGGACCTGGTGGCCTGGCCTAGCCCAGTGGGTTGGTTTCCTTGCAGGGAGCCAAACTAATAAATCTCTCCTTTTTCTTCTTCTTCTTTGCCTCTCATGCATCTTCACCTGAGGGGGTTGTCCATATAACATGACCTCTTCTTTGTAGCAGCGCAGTAGCTGTTTCAATGCAGGGAGAAGTTTTTTTGTGAAGCTGCATTCCATATTTACTCCAACTGGCATGCGTCTGGGTATGGGTCTATAGAGTTCATTTTATGTTGCTCGCCAAATTCTACAAATTACTGCTTCTATTGTTTTGCTACAATATGCAAGTTACAAAAGCCAAGGGTGAACCACACACGTACACTAACACACTCCATATTAATTTACCTTTTTTATGCATTATTTTTTCCCTGTGCGGCAGAACCGGTTTCGTGGTGTGTTTGTGGGTGTGGAAACGCTGGCTAAAGATCTTGTACTGTTTTCCTTGCGGTTTATCAAAAAGGATCTTATGATGACGTTGATGGAGTAAATTTAAACACATTGCATAACAAATTGGTGGACACAAAGTAGAAAGCCGCCGCCACCAGTCTATAAACTGCACCCAGAGAGATATTTCACCTTGTCAGTAAATATTTCACTTTCAGCATGAGCGCATTTCTGTGCGGATTTCAGAAATAATGATTTCCTTTTCAAAAAAAAGTTGAGCAGCAGGAGCCACCCACGCAAAAGTAGGTACTGTATAGACCGTTGTAATAATTAGGCCCAATAACAATTGTTATTATTTTCTAAATGAATAGCATCCTGATTAGCAGCCTTCTGGAAAAATCTTTCAATTACCAATAAGGCTGAGCACAAGTTGTTACGTTCTCTTGCTAATGGTTATTATCATTGTTTCCTGTTCCACTCATACTCTGATTAACTAACGAATTTCCTTTTCCTGCTCCTAATACGCTGTTTGAAAGCATTAGAGCGTCTTATTAACCCCATTTAGTGCAAAGGATATAGTGACGCAACACCGCCATTTTGCAATTTGGTTCAAGGAGAGCATACACTGCCACGAGTTGTTAGTTAGACGGCTTGTTAAGTCAGCTTTTATCTTGCTCAACTCACAAAGCAACCGAAAAAAGAAAGGAAACTGGAGTCAAGCGGAAAGGACGTGGGCGTTTTTGAATCCTTTTTTCTTAAAGCAGCACAAACAGAATTTCCTCCAAGAGTTTGTTAAGACAGAGAAAGACTTCTAATGGGAAGAATGTAAATCTGATTTTTAAATGGAACAAAGCATCTCAATTCTTGAATACATAATCAGTACTCTCATTATTTCTCAAAGAAACATCAACAAGAAAATGATAACAGCGCGCGCGGCAGTTGTTGGCAGAAATAAGTAAAGGATGTAAACAAGCAAGGTAGTTTTACTTTTTTAGCAGCAACGCAACAACAGTTGGCTGGTGAATATGTATATAATATTTTTGTCTCATGGAGAAAGTCAGAGTTTTCATAATGAAGACATGGTAATAGCTGATAAGTGAACAGTTTTGCGTAAGCATCAGTGGAATTTGCATTTCACATTCTCACAATATTCATCTTTTTGCTGGAGTGCTCAGGCTTAAAGAAATGCAGCGGCAGCTGTTTCTGATTCCTTTCTCAAGTGACAATGATGATGGTGATAATCTTGACGATGATATAACTTGACCTTTTTCCCTGAATGAAAAGCAAGACAAAAAAGCCGGAGAAAGAAAGAGAGAAAATGAAAAGGAAAACTTTTTTCTACACACAAGGCAAAGTGAGAGTTTCATTATAAAAGGTGTTCAAGCCATCATCATTCAGCAGCAGCAGCCGGAGAGAAGGAGGAGAAAAGGAAGGACGTATTAATTTGAATAATAATCATTTCCAGGCACACAATACTCTAGTCAATGTCATGTAATATTCCATTTGCGTGAAGGAAGCACCACAACTAAGCCATACCATGGCGAAGGAAACCACCACCAGCGCTGTCATCATCCTCTCACCATCCACTGTCGTCACCACAGCTTTGTGAAATGACTACATCCTTCTCCGTCAGAGAGAAAAAACGATATGTGTGTGTGCATGTAGGTTGCAGATGCGACAAAAAGTAGACACAAAGGATTTTTGCCACCTTTCTGTCAGCTAGAAGAACGAGGTCGTTGTACTGCTAACAAGAAGTCGACTTTTCACATCTCCTCTTTCACTTCTTCCATTTCATTCTAAGAAAGAGATGGTACGGTTTGCCGCTTTTTTGGTAGTGGCGGAGCCTGAGGTATTTTGGCATTTTTTTTTCTAGTCAAATCTCTCTCAAGTCATATTTACTTTCTTTATTGCTCACACACGCCATAATACTCTCGCTCCATAATCATCCACTAAATATGTGCTACTCTAAAGGAAAGGCAACCAAATTGCAAAAAAATATAAAAGTAGAGAAACAAATTGTACTAGATTTTCAGAGAGGAGGGAGAAGGCAATTTTGCGTGTACAACAGGAATGAAAATAGCATCATGCTCATGTTGTTTGGAGTGAAAGTAGTAGCATTAGAAAGAGGAAGAAACACGAGTTTTAGTTTTGGGTTCTTGTGCCAAGTTTTTGTCTCCTTGGGTGCCCCTTGTGTGTCACCCCGTGTGTGTGTGCCCAACAGCTGCTTCTTCTTCGAACAACAATCTTACAGGGAAAATAAACATTTGGGTCAGTATACTAATATTCTCCAGTGATGGGCTTGCTGGTGATCATGATGATGGAAATAACATATTATTACACATAAAGCCGTAGTACACACAAGCGACAACCAGACATCCGACAGTCCATGCTCCGCTGCCCTTCTTTTTCTTGTCTTCCTCTCTAGTAGCGAGCAGGAAAAAAAGTATAACTTTTTCTTGAGCTAACAACACGGTTGTTTTTGTCAGTCTTTATAACTTGTAATGAAAATGTAGCCATTAATTCCTCCCGTTTTTTGTGTTTGACCTGCCCTGCCTTAAAACATAATGGAGTTACCTCTCTGTTTATATTAATTTTTTCCTTTCTCTGCCTAATAACCCAACAACTCTAATAACATTATTAGCAATTGTGTTATTTTGTCGGGTTACACATGTACACACTGATTAAAAGGGATTCCCTACAACTACAACAGCCTTTCTTGTTCTTCTCAAATCCCATCTTATTACTCCTTTTCTTTTTTCACGCGCTTGCTAATTTCATATCTTCAAGTTTGCTCACTTGTGCGTCGTCAAGGAATAAAAAAGTCAGTTCCTATTTCGTCACACAAGACAAACGCACATTTTCCTACTAAAACTAAAACCAAAACGAATAAAAAATTTCTCTCTCCGTGTGTGGATACATGTTCTGCCTATTAACAAACTTGCCTTGCTACACTTTCTTCTAGCTGATGCCTTACTTTTTTCTTTTCTCGCCGAGAAAATTACACTTGATATTTCAGTGTGTGCAAGTAGTAACAGTATGTATTTCATAGTCAAACTAATTCCTTCCGTCTTTTTTTTCGCCTGTCGTCTTTTCTCCTTCTGGTTTCCTTTTTTGCTGCATTGCTGCTCCTCTCTGCTCCTTTCACTTTCGCTCGCTTTCTCCTTTTTTCTCTTCACTTTAATTCTCATCTTCAACTTTGCACTCGCTGAGTGTATGTGTGTGGGCTCCTTGCTTTTTTATCTTTTTACAATAAACGCACACTTCCTTTCTTCCACTCCTGTTCGCTTCTATATCGCTGCTGCATACTGCTATCTTTCTCTGTGTGTAAAACTACTGCCCTTATTAGTTTTTCCTTACTCTGTTTTTTTGGGGGACTTTATTCTCGTTTTGCGTACAGGAAAAAAACGACCGCGTGATGATGACGATGATGATAATACAAAAAAGAGGAAGGAAGACGCGAAAAAAATATACGAGTTGGTTTAAAAGAGTTAGAGAAACTGGTCTCAGTAGTTAGAGGAGTAAAGTAGCATTTAATTGCCTATTTATCATGTTTATGGAGGAGTGTGTTTGTGTTTGCGCGTCTATCTTTTTTCTCCTCTCTTTCTTCTCAACTTCTTTTTCTTATAATATCCAGAGCATTTTTTCTCTCTCTCTCTCGCGTTTCCCGTCGCTTTTCATGCTTTATCCGTTGAGTAAGCATGCAGTCACATCAATAATGGACTTATTATTCCTTATATGTTTTATGTATCTGCATTCATCATCAATAATAATATGGATGGGAAGCACACACATAAGTTATAAGGACCACTCACTCTCTATCCCTCTCTTTTTAAAGCTGTGTGTACTACCAAACCAAAGTAGTACTGCACACACAACCAAAAAAAAACGCACAAAGGAGTGCTACACATTAATAAAAAGGGTTTTAATGGAAGAGAAAAGGTTCACTTGTTCCGCCAGAGTACAAACTACTTTTATGCAAGTAGTAAGTAGTATATTATCTAGTTTGCATCGTGATCATCATCATCATCGCCAGTTAAATACTTCTACATTTCTTTCTTAACTAGTTTCTCCCGGCGGAGGAGTGAGAGAGAAAAGAGGGGGAAATAAAGCAAAGTTGGTAATCATTCTTCTTCTTCTGTTCTCTTTGCTCCTCCAATTCTTTGAACTTTTTTTGTTCGCCATCTCTAAATACACTGTATATACAGTGTTTGGAAGGGAGAAGAAATTGATGCGCAAAGAAGGGTGAATATTATATAGCTTTGTGTGTGTGGGTAATGAGATGACTCGATATGGCATCCTCCCATTTTCTCTAACTTTGCTTTGTCATAAAAAGCAAGGTAATATTTAATACATGATAATGCACAACATATTTAAGGCTGTCCAAATGGAAAAACGTGATTTGTCAGACTTGCCTGTTTGTGAGCTTTCAAGATTTACAGGAGAGGGCCCCCAAAAGAGCAGCAAAGGGGCCGCAGAAAATAAAAATCTGGCTCTCCAAAGACTAGAAACTTTTTAGTGTGGTAGACACCCAAGGAATGTAAACCTAATGCTTCTTTCAGAACAAGTGGAGAAAGTCAGTAGCAGAAGCCTCAACAAGAAAAAACTTTCATGTTGACATCAAAAGGGCGCTAATGACATGCATAGAGTCCTTAAGCTGGAGAGAGGGAAAGAAGATGAAGTATTGAAAAAGAGCCGAAGTCTTAGAGTTAGTTAGGCAGGCAGAGAGGAACGTACTTTCATAAAAAATGTATAAAAACTTTTGTACAAAAAATATGTGCCGCGCTCTTTATTTCCACTTCACCACGCCAAAGAAAATCTAATTCCACTTTAGAGCATTGCATTGTCACCATTTACCTATCTGTCATTGCAGAACACACATACACACAGAGGATGAATTTATGTAGTGTGTTATTTTCTCTGTGTGGAAAACTGAATATGGACACCTCGGATTTTTTTTGTACTTTTTAAATAGGTACTTGTTTGAAGAGCAAAAGGAAAACTTTAATGATGATGATCATGATCCTGACGCCAAACGATGCCACTTTCTCCTGCTATTTCTCTCTATTCTGCTCCCTGTGGTAGTGGTGGTAGTGATTCATGGACTCTAGAAAAAATAGCTCGCTTTATATATTTTCTCTCTCGTTCTTCTCGCGGAGAGCATAAAGCATCTTTTATTTTCTTTGGTAATATATTTCAACTTGAAGTGGCCTCTTTTTCCTCTGAAATGTAAGACTAAAGACCAAAAGCTCGGCGTATATTACACACACACCGTGTAGCATCGGACAGAAAGTCGTACTCCATATGTGAAACTAGAGCCCATTTCTAAAATTTTTTGGGAGAGAAACTTTGTTTAAAAATCGGCTTGTATTGCAAGTCGTTCCAATTTCGTTTTCACATTATCGTCGACTTTTTTTTACAATTTTTCTATAATATTCCGCATAATATCCGTCCTGTTTTTTTCTACTAATGGGCTGTAAGTTGTAATACAGAAGACCGATATAAAATAAAAGAAAATTACATAAAGCTTGCATACATTTTTTTCTGCAAGCAGAACAAATCTGTGGTGGTTCTTCTTTTGTAACAAATTTCTTCGTCCAGAGAGAACCACACAAAAAAGAAATAGTTTAGCAAGTTCTCCAAGAAAGGCAGAGGTCATCACGAGCAATCTTACAAGAGGACACACAATGAAACCACTTAAAAATTTTCAACGTTAAACGAAGCAGAACGGAAAAAAGAAAAGGCATCTCTGCATCTTGATGGCTGTAGAGAGAGAGGTTACATAAATCGGCGTATTTACAATGAAAGTCCAAAAGAAAGTTGGCATGTAATTTCTCTGCCGGATAGAATCTTCGGTTTCCCGGAAATTCTAGGCATACTCTCCAAAAAGTCAAAAATTAATCATCACTCTGCAGAAAAATGATTTTTTCCGGGAAATGTATTATTTTTGTCATACTTTTTAAAATTTAACAGTCATTATAGCATATTAAATATTAGATGCAAAGTTTTGTGGTGCAAAGAAACGTCAGTTTCTGACTGTATGTCAGAACTAGCACAAGTAAGATGGGTAATACCGATTCCGATTTAGGTTTTGAGCTTGTAGAGTTCATTGCAAAACGATTAAAATGGAAAGAAGATTTCTGTGGAAGATTCTGATTATTAATTTCTGTGGAAGATATTTCATTCCATTGGAGAAAAAAGGACATACTTCCAAAACTTGTGAAATGATTGATTACTAATGCACAAATAGCAGCAGTTGCAGTGCTAAACTTCAAAAAGTGATTTTGTAGATAGGGAGTTTCATGTACATCGTATTTCATTGGAAAAATATATATCTTTTCGAGTTCGGTTGTACTACTTCTGGTTTTGGAGTCTTATTTTCTCATGTAGGTTGTCACTCTCTCTGTTATACAAAACAAAATCGAGATGACATCTGAGACGATGACAGGGGGATTAGGTACTAAAAGTGGACCAGGTCGTCCCAAGAAGTGTAGTAGTAGTAGTGCATTGAAGAAAGACTAATAAACACATTGGTTGTATTGTAAATAGAATCTTAATTTTGAATAAAATGACAAAAATAATACATTTCCCGGAAAAAATCATTTTTCTGCAGAGTGATGATTAATTTTTGACTTTTCGGAGAGTATTTGATATATGCCTAGAATTTCCGGGAAACCAACGATTTTATCCTGACCAATAAAATATTGCCAAGAAAGTTTCAAGTAGTGCAAGCAATAGAACAGTACAATACTCACTAGTTTGCAGTTTGTAGTCCATTTATTTTTTGCTGGCTCAATATAAATTTGCTTTTATGTTTATCGCAAAAAATTTAGTCAGAGTACAATCTAATATAATTTTTTGGACGAGATTGAGAGAAAACGAAAGAGAAAGGCCGTGTGTGTGTCTACTATTTGCCTAGTTGCTACTTTTTTTGCGTTGCGCAACGCTAAAAACTCTTAAAGTGACAGATTCAATGTTTTAGATGTTGTTTGTTTCTCTCTCTCATGCTGCTACCCTACTATTTCTCCATTTTAACGAAAAAAGCAACAAACAAAAAGTATATAGCTTTGTTTTTTTTCGCTGTAACAGCAGCTTTTGTTCCATTTTCAGCCTTGTTTTTCTTTTCCCACTTTTAGTGAATCGCTGTAATAATGCACTTGGACAGAAGTGGAACACGAGCAACCCAGAGAACCCAGAGAATGAGAAATAGAAAGTAAAAAGGGCTGAAAGGGTTTCTGCTGCTCAGACGTTTCTTTTTTTTCAAGAATAAGAAAAAAAGTATTGTATATT
Source organism: Entomobrya proxima (assembly GCA_029691765.1). Classification (NCBI taxonomy): domain Eukaryota; kingdom Metazoa; phylum Arthropoda; class Collembola; order Entomobryomorpha; family Entomobryidae; genus Entomobrya; species Entomobrya proxima. The sequence goes on from CM056173.1 coordinate 39,312,290, forward strand.
GCCACACATATTGTTGTTGTTGCTATTGTTATTTCATTTTACTCGCTTATTACATAAAAATAAATAAATTGTCGGATGGAGAGAGAGAGAGAGAGCTCGATTTTTCCCCGGGATAATTCTACATCAAATAGTGGGATGAAGTATATAGAACAGTTTGTGTAGTAACCAGTTTGGCTACTCTTTTTTGTTTCCAGTGCTATTATGTGCTTTTCAACTATATTGTTTCCTTTTGTCTTGGGCCACAAGAGTTGCTTATGGTTTGAATGAAAACTGCTCAAGTTTTTGGTCTACTTACCCAAACTGGCTTCCACGGAGACATTCCAGAAGAGGGTGAAGAGGATGATGAAAAAGCCTTGGGAAATCTTGCTCCGACGATCATCCATCATCATCGTTGTTCTCCTAGAGGATGAGCCGATACTGTTGTGGCTACTGCTGCTGGTCGAGGTACCTCTTGTTCTCAAATACATGTTCATGTTGCTACACTCAGTTGTAATAGTTTTGAAAAATTGAAGTTGGCTCAAATGTACGAACACCTTAAACACACAGAGAAAAACAAGAAAACGCACTTCAATTAAGAAATATAGGTAGAACAATGTATAAAGGCACAGGTTTCAAAGAAAGTAAAGAGGTAGTAGCAAGCAAAACCATGGAATTTTTCTTTGTTCAAAAACCATGTGCAAGGTATTGAATTTGGCTATATGGCTTTCGGTATGATTAAAAGGGAATAAAAGGCGGAGACATATCATCTCGTGGTTCAATGCTCATTCAATCAGACAACCTCTTCTTGCACTCACTATTCACTATACTTCCAATCCCATTCCAGATCTGACATTTTTCCACCACTCAATCGCTCATTTGCTTCAAAGCCAAAATGTGCAAAAGCGAAGAAAGTCAAAAGAGGAAAAAACGGACAGACCGGAAAGAAATCCAAAGAAGATAGATTATGTTTTCGGAGAAATGATAAGGAAATGAATAAGTGTTTGTGAATTTGTGATGCAGTTTCTTGCTTCGAAGAGCAGAAATGAAAGATGATGCTTCACATTTTCTTCTATATCATTATTATGGTAAACGTGCTGCTCCAACCTTGCTCATCAATACGCAGACATCTCGCCATTTATCTAGAAGCAGATTTTTTACGGAAAAGTTATTGCAATCTACAATCACGCGTTCCATTCATGGTTTTCACACTGGAACATGATTATTATGATATTGAATAGAACTCTGGGAAGCTGAGAAATGCACTTCCTGAACTGTGAAACCTTATTAACGCCTACGGTTCTGTAATTCAAATTGGAAGTTGCACAAGATGTGAAATGATGTGGTTGTCAAGACCAAAAAGCAGGAAATTTAGAACTGCATTCCATAATAAATTTAGTGTAGTATTTTTTATTCAAAGGTGCTCATTTTCAGAATAATAATATGACAACTGGCAGCCGTCAGAAAACCAAAGCCCGTCTTTTAACACCGTGTGTGCCGCAGCTTATTCATTCTCCGCATCATCATCCTCACAACTTTATTATTATTACCAGCAGTTCTTTCACTAAACGAATTCAGATGCAAGTAATGCCATAAAAATTGCATCCAATTGCTTCATCCTTTCCCCACACGCCGCCTCAGAAGCGGGATCGATATACTACTATGGAACAACGCACTCTACTATCATCGCGATCATCCTCAAAGCAATTTCCTTCTCTTTAAATTTTCAACCTAAATGTATTCCGTGTAAAATGCACATCCAATAAGCAAATAAAAGTCAGCTGACAATTTTTTCCTACTCCCTTGCCCTCCCCACACCAAACTTGCTTTCTCTCCGGATTTTTTTCTCTCCTTCATCCTTACCGGCTGTATCTCTCCTACCATTTCATTCCGCTCTAAAGCTGTGCAATAAAATAGAAGAACTCTTGAGAAGATTGCCTAATAATTTAGAATCATCATCGACATGACCGTCATCATCACCACCAGCATCCCCATTCCATTTCCCATTCCAGACGGTGACATCATTGCCACCCCTTCACCACCACACACGCATCCAAAGCAGTTCTCCATTTTGTCTCTCTTGCCATTACAACCAGCACTGATGCAGTTTTTTCCTCTGCATGCTAGTTGGGGCTATCTAGTATCCATTGACAGCTTATATTATAGCTTATCTCTTATAGTTTTGTAATCATTTACAAGTAAGTGGGTTCAATAATACGACCACGAAAACTGCTTCTTCGCCTATCACATCACTATCATCACACCATTCCCTACAAAACTGGCTAGAGTGAGAAAGTAAACTGACTCAACTCCAGAAAAAAAAAACTTGCCTCCGTTTTTTTTCCATTTCCCCAAAACGACCATCACTGGAAAACGGGGAAAGTAAAAGAACGGAAGAAACATTTTGTTCTAATCCCTGATCTGCTGATCCAAAAGTAGGAGGAGGAAGGATAATAATAATATATTAATACACACATATACACACGACTATATACTGCTGCTGCAATGCACAAGCAAGAGAATCTATGTCACTCCTTTTTTTCTCTGGTTCGACACAGGAAAAGGGTATATTGAAGAAGGAGTGTGTTATTGCACGGCTTGCAATAATAATCACGGTTATACCAGTAACGGATTGAGTGAAGAAGAAAAAAGGAACAAGGGGAATTTCGTAATACTCTTTGTATTCATTCTTATTTCACAACATTTTTTCTCTCTTTCTATTCGACACTGTTGTTTGAGAGGAAAAAACTGTAGTGATAGTCGTGTAAAGAGAGAGCTGCATTGGAATTTGGAATGTCCAGAGTTTTCCCAGTAGAGAGAGAGACACACACAGAGAGAAACGGAATGTTGGAAGAAACGTGGAGGAGCAAGTAAGTGGCTTCTAAGCATGCAATCACATTTCTTCCCTCGGCAGCTTTAGCGCAAGCCAGTCCCAAAAGAAAAAAAAATATCGGACTCTTTTGTTCACTCCAAACAGCAGCGCTACCTCCACCACCACTTGAGTTTTCACTTTGGAGAAATAGAAAGAAATCAATGCAGTCGGCAACAATTGCAGTAAGGCCAGACGAAAGAAAAAAAGGTCCTTGCCAAAGAAACAAAAAAAAATCTTTTTTTTTTTGCTAAAAAAGCCTCAGATGATGAGAATGATAATCGTACTATGATGACATATCATGTCATGTCATACTGGTGGTCACGCTGCTGCCGGTGATCATGATGTTTATCTTGGAGGATTTTTTTTGTGGGCAGCAAAAGATTGGCTTTGACGAGGATAAAAAAGGAAGAAAAAAAGCAGGGGGGAAAGTTTAGCGTGTATCAAAAAGTAAGTCTGGTTCCGCTTGAGTAATATGTACGATCATAGAAAAGTCACAAGAGCTTTATAATACGCTATTACATTAGCAATTTTTAACGGTTACTACTTTCCGGATTTGATTCCTTTTACTGCTGCTACTACATACAACTGTGTAGTAGCAGACTGTACAAGTAGCAGCAGAACTGAGTGAGGGTTCTCCGGCTGCCTTCATAAATCTTGCCATTAAAAAGAGTGGTAAAGAGAAAGTGGGAGAGTGCTTAGCTGGCTTTCCTCGCAGGGATTTTTCCCATTTTTGGTCGTCGTATTTTTTAAAGAAAGACTTTTTTCTGCTTCACAAGTGTCTGCTATATGTCCGTATAATATGTCTATTAGAGAAATGGCCCAATGTAAGGATGATGACGATGATAATGATAATAACGTAAAACACAAGATTTCTTTTTTCTAAAAGAATATGTAGTGGCTAGCCAATGTCCCTTTCCGTTACTCTGTACTACATGTAATCTTTTTTGTCTAGTAAAAAAGGTGATGAGACGGGGGATTTAAGTAAAAGGGGAAAAGTGATCAAGGTAAAAAATGTGATGGTGGGTGGTTTGCTGTGGTATTAATGCCAGTGCTGGGGATAATGATGATCATGGTATTTAATCTAAAGCAAGGAAAGTGGAAAACAGCTGATGTGTCATCTTTTCCGGAGATTCTTGCCCTTTTTCCATATAGTAATGCGGGATAAGCATCTGTGATCCTTTTGCATGGAAAAAGAGGAGTGAGGTGACGTAGAAAAACCCATTTGCCACATGGTTATTTTTACACATTGCATATGTCAGAGTGCAGAAATAAATATTTTACGAGTATGGCCAGAGGCGCTTTCAAATGACGTCTTGCTGCAGCTAAGCCTAGAAGATCTCGGCAAAAGCCGGGACTTGGAGTATCATGAACATATTTTTCTTTTAATGCTCTATGGTGCATTATCACTAATGAACATGACCGGTAGGTACTCTAGTCTCGTGTAAGATGTGGGTGTGAGTGACCTATTATTTTGTTTAAACCTTAGCCGGATTTAAAATTAAGTACCACTACTGCTTTGGAGACTACTGAAGTATTTATAATTTTTTTCTGGAAAAGTTTATCCCCCGACAGGTACAATGTTCTGCTGTACACACGCGTCACTATAATTTACTGTGCAGAGAGCTGGCTAACAACGGCAGTGGAACCTGCTCCACTTATTTGCCTCCATCCACATGCTCCATTTTCTTTCATTTTACTCATGCCTGCTCCTCCTGCCTCTACTACTACTGCACAACAAGGAAAAAGAAGTTTGTTTGCTTTGGGAGTTTGTGGAAAGAATAAAAGACAAAGAAGAAGAAAGTATTAAAAAGTTTCTTTTTTTCCTCTGTAGTCGTCCACATCCGCAATACCTTGTTCCATTTCCTGTACCCGCACCCTGCACACTCACCAAAAACTTTGTACAAAGCTATATGTGTTTTTTTGCACTAATCCAACCATTTTGTTGTACGCAAACACAGGGAAAGTAATCCATATTATTATTATACAATATATTATGCATGTAGCATACGTGTATTTGCAAAAGAATGAGCGAAAAAGACTGTGTGTGTGGGACAAAGACGGGAAAAAAATCCGGTGTACTGGTAAAAAGTTTACACAGCACTTAAGTAGGTGGTTGCTTCAAGTAGTATACTTTTTTTCCACTCATTCATTCATTCTTTCATTCACTCTATCGCTCAACTATTTATTGGCCTCTTCACAATGCTGGGCTTTAATACAACTTGTTTCTCCCGTATTTTAGCTTTTACCTAGACCCAGTTAATGTGCGCTTATAGTTTTTTTTACGAGAAAGAGGACTGGGGAAAGGGTTAACAAAAAAAAGTTGAGCGAGAGACAAAGTAGTGCAAGTAGCAAAGATGTAGGGGAAGAAGAGGAACTGAAGAGTAGAAATGGTCCTAAAGGGAATTGTCCAACAGCCAGAGAGAGAGTTTCCAATCCAATATCATGGAATGACAATCACACCATCGAACACCATCAGTAGAAAAGAACGGGGAAGGAAGAGGAGGATGAAAAAACGAAGATTTTTTTCACGTCAGTAATACTTATTCAATATCAATATACCAAATAATACCGCTGTGTGCACTCTTCAACAGTCACACCACCACAAACTCCACTCTCTGCAGAGAGAAAACACAAACTCTGGCTTATTCTGTAGGACGAAAAAGTAGAGAAAAAAACTTTGAGAAAAAGTTGTATACTACACTGCAGAAGAAGGAGGCATTGGAGAAATCGACAAAAGTAAAAAGTGCAAAATAAGGCACACACAGCTTGTGTAAAACACGCGCTGCTGTTTTTCCGCTGTCTTTGAAATTTTGATGATCCGTAAAAAATACATTTATGGCAAATACAACAAAAACATGCAAAGCAGCTTACACAAGTAAACTAAAAGTTGCAGTTTGAAAAATTTAAAAGCTATTTGGAACGAGAGAACAAGCAGGTAGTACAAAGTAGAAACAAACATACAAACATACCAGCATTTATTTTTTTGTTCTGGAATACTTAATACTCAACTAAATATGCTTTAAGCTTTCTCTGCCTACATATTATTACATGTTTTTTTTTCTTCTTTTCTTTTTCCACCCAAGATTTTGTTCTTTTTGTAATTTACTCTTATTCCCTTCCTGTTCCACTTTTTCCCGTTTTAGTTAGAGTTGGTGTCTACCAAAGGATATTTTTTGTTGGACTTGGGACGTGCCACACAAAATGAATGCTGGTTTTGATGATGGTAGTGGTGGTGGATGGTGCTCAGCTGTACAACCCAACTAACTAAAAGTCCAGCTCAAGACAGAGAGAGTTGAAGATAGATGAATAAGATAGAAAAGATGGAAGTCTTGGGTTTTTTCCTGTGTGTGTGTGTGGCTCCATCGCCAAGAAGGAAAAAATATATATACTAAAAGCAAAGATACTATCATTCTTGTTCCCTTTTCCTTGTTCTGCACACTGCATTGCAAAGAATACTTTTACCATGCAGCTACGCAGCAACAGAGAAATGGCAACTTTAGTGGTGATTTTTTTTGCTTTTAGTAGTCCTCTTAAATTAGCTTGATATAGAAATGTTTCCTTCTTCAAAAGTGAAAAAAGAATGGTAAGAAGGAGAGAAGACGAAGAGGAGAAGAAAAAAGAACAATGGAGTTTGGAAAGAGGAAAAATAAGAGTCCGCATCCGTCCGTACTTGTTCTAGTTGATACACAAATGCTGTTGGCCTACTAGTGCTACTTCCCCAGCCTACTAACTACCGCTGGCATGATATGCATGAAAGTATGTATTATTACAAAGTTTTCATCTTGTGTCTGCTGCTTTCTTTCTTTTCTCAAGGCAGCCTTCTTTTTATGTTTTCTTCCTATTCTTCTTGTTCTTTTTTCTCTTCCAGAGATCGAGAAGCTTTTAGAATACTAATAATAATGTTTTCCTGGTCCGGGTTTTTCTTTCTGTTACGTAAAACGTAAAAAAAGTATTATGCATGCACTACTATATAGTGTTAGCGTTAGTGTTGCTACCAAAGAGAAAAAACCAAGAGTTTCCTCCGGAATCGATGTGTGCGCCTTTTTGCTAGGTTTATTCTTTTTAAAGAAAATGAGCCTGAGAAGTATTTGGTCCAGTTTTTTTCTACTTAGGGACAAAAAATATAAGAAACGCGGATGTAAAAGACAAAGTTTTGTGTGTGCAGTTTGCCGGGAATCAGAAAATATTGGAGAAAGATAGGAAGCAGTCAAGTGCTGGGATGATGATGATGATGAGAATGATGCTCTAGTGGTGTGTGGCAGTGGTAGTGGTCGTGGTGGTACGTGTAATTGCCTCACTGAAAAAAAACTGACAAAGTACTTTTATATTGAAAACGGGAAGAAGAGAGAGAGAGAGAGAAAGTCTATACATATCGCTGGGATTTTTTTTCTGCTGGCAAAGCTAAAACCCGTTTTTCTTAGAAAGAAGCTTTTGAGAGTCTATTTTCTCGGCTCTCCTGACGAGCTTAATCAGAACCGAGTTTATTGCTTGAATAGAAAAAAAGTTTGCCGCTGCTGTGCATGCTGATGATGAGCGTGTGGTGGCGGTGATCACCCTTTTTTCTACCTTCTTGATTTCCATTATTTGTTCGAGATTATTATTTTCAGAAGATGGGAGCGAAAAGGAGAGAAAAATCTTTGGCATTTTTGTGCAAGATAATAGGGAACATGATGATGTGCAGTTGGATAGTTGAGTAAAGTGCTTAGAAAATAGGCAGCATTTTTTGGGGAGTTTTCTCTCTCCTTGTTTAGTTGGGATAAATGACAAGCAAGTTGGCAACTGTACTAATCAAATGAAATTTTTTACACTCTGAAATAATAAATAAAAAGTGAAACATTTTTCTCTGAACCCTCAGCTAATTTGGTTTAATTGAATTTGTTCCTTTGAAGAAGAAAAAATCCGAGATTTTTCTCGCTTTTTCACAATTCAATGGAATTCCGAGCGCTTTTTTGCTCTCTCTACAGAGAAAATTGCATAGATCATTACTTTTCATTATAATTGGCTTTGTGTGGCAAACTACCCTTTTCAATGATACTTTTTCCCTTTTTCTCCCGTATTTTTTCATAAAAAATAGATACTTGTCCTAAAGAGGAAAACCATTTTTCACTGTTTTTCCTTTCTATCTCTCTCTCACGGCTGCTGTTTGAACAGATACAGAAAGGCATCAGTGTTGGTCTATTGGTTTAAGAATTGGAATTGGATTTGGATAGCATCTTCAACAGATGTCTACCGGTTTGAAATGGATTGACAGCAAGAGTACCAGTCACACCATCACCGACACTACTCTCAGACTTTTTTTCACTGTGGCATTGCAGTGGCGGTGGTGATCTTTGGTTTTTTTTATTTGAGAAAAACAGCTCAAACAACAAGCCAGGCTTGCTCGTCTTGACTTTCTTTTTTTAACTAACGGGATTCCTTTTTTCTTCGTTTTTTTTCTTTTTTCTCTCGATCACGTCACGTCGGCCGACCTTATCTTTCACATTTGGTGTGATGGTGGTAGTTGGTGTGCCATAAAAGTGTGCTAATATACTATTTTGGAACTTTTTCTCTCGCCGGCTTTCATCATTTTGTTTGGTGGTACGCGCAGTTACAATGGTGATAGTGGTGGTGGATCGAGGATGTAAGATTTGTTCAAGTTATTTGATATGGTGTTAGTTGTTGGTGGTGGTGTTCAGAAAATTGTTTGTTTGGTCTTCCTCCTCTATCCATCTCTTTGGAATGGAATGTGTGAAGAAAGTCAGATAGAGAGAGAAAAAATAGAAAACGTTCGTTTTCTTTATTTTCGTCTTCTTTTTCTCCTTTTTTTGGTGGATTTGGATGGATACACTAGACAAGACTAGTGCAACCATCCGCCACCTCACGATCTTGACTTTTGAACTAGAAGCTGTTCAAGTCAATGGAATATAGCGTGTCGGTGGATAGAAATCAGAAGGAAAAACGGTGTTTCATCGTGATTGGCAGATGGAAAGAGAGAGAGAAAGGAGTGGGTAAAAAATGTACTGCTTTGACCTAAACTTTCGTTTTGTTATTTATTTTTGCACACCTCCTCACTTTCTCTCTGTCTTGGAGCCCAGTGAAAGGAACGGGTGCGTGTTCCAGGAAGTGCCTACGATACAAATGTGTGTATTTTTTAAAACTTGGGTGCACAAAAGGCCCATAGCACTACTGGGAAGTAGAGCTTTTGCCTTTTAAAACGACCTGTGGAATTTTCCGGGGAAAGGAAAACAAATAAAATATTTAGATAGGATAAAGTGTTTGCGGCGGTGGCTCTGTTGGTTCTAGCCCAACAAAAGAAAGCTAGTTCTGGAGAAAACTAGGGCCAAACTACATTATTGTTATTTCACTCTGCCCTTTTCCCTCCGTTTGCAAAATTTCCACTCAATATTGCAAAATCCAGCAGAGTTCTTTTGAAAAAAATCCTATTCGAGTATGAGAGTCGTACGTGTTAAAAGCGAGACTCTGACTGCCGCTTTTCTTATCGTTACACACTGCCTCTAGGCGAGCTTTGTTGACAATTGGATAGCCTCCATTTCAATCGGCGTAGGTGGTGACGCATTATATAATATAGACCTATCAGTAAAACACATTGCTTTTCTGCCCACGGATGTTAGTGTTAGAAATTGGGTGCGTATGTGGCCATTGCTACTATCTCTATTTCCCTCATGTCATGATGAAATCGACCATTATTAAATGCTGATTTTTTCCATCAATCTTAATAAAATGGTGGAGTCGTCCTGTGACCACACACACAGATATATACGTTGCAAAGAAAGGTATAAAGCCGTTTTTGTCCTTTTCTACCTGCTCCTTTTTCTAATGCCGCTTCCGAAGGGAGCGCACGTAGAAAAAAGTCCTTCTTCGACTTTCACTTTGGGTTTGTGTTCTGTCAGGTAGTAAATAAAAGGTGAATATGTGAGTAGGGTTTTGTCTTTTTCCTTTTCTGAATTACAACAACCCACAAGCACCCACATAGCTGTTTTCAGTCGCCTTTTCTCCTTGTTCCAAGTGCGAATGTGATCTCATTCATTTAAATAAATAAATATGACTTGACATGTTCTTCGTCGTGATCATTGGACTATAGTATAGTCACTATACTGATGCTTTCTCTCCTTAGGGCATGTAAATTGCCATTTATTTACAAAAAAGACAGAAAATAGTAAAAGCCTGCGTTGATGATAATATTTCACTCCAGCATCATGATCATTACCATCAAAATATTGTGTCTCAGTCACACTCAGACGCAACCAAACTTTACCTTCTTCACACCGACAATCCAAGAGTCGTGTATAAAGCGTCTTTGTTCGTGCCCATCTTCTTCAAACAAATATTTTTTCTCTCCCCCCATTTCTTTGCCCATTTAGAGGCCACCATTCTCATCATCATCCAATATATTTCACTTTTTTCCATCTCTCTTGGTATTCAGATCAAGGAGAGAGAGTCTGAGTGGGGCGCACCACAATCAAAAGAGGAAAAATATTACCACACAGCTTTTCTTCTCCACACTCTCCATTCGCAGTCCATATTCCCCTTGTTCCATCTTCCATCTCATCTCATCACCATCTTTATCATCATCACTGTTGACACTTTTGTGCGCTTTTATTTGCCATCAGGTCTCGCAATAATAAAATAATAATAATAATGGTAATGCTGATCACAACGAGAAGCACAACGACAAGACTGGCGACACTTTTACTCTGTGAAAAGCACACACTTTCTCTCCCTCACTTTTACATTTTCTTCTTGTGTTTCCCACGTTCTCCAAAATTATTACAAATGACAGTATGGCAATGAACCATTCAAAACGCACACACACATACACTCTCTCTATCCATCTATTTAAACATGGTCATAAACCATAGGCTCTCTAAGAACTGTATACACAACAAATTGCGGTATTTTACATTTTCTCTTTCGCTTGTTGTTGCTCACAATTTTTACGACAACATACACACACAATATCAAGCCATAAAACATCTTAAATGCTTTTCCAAAAATATATACCAGTGAGAAGCACGGCCTCCATCACCACAACCACCAGAGCCACCAACCACGATGCTGCTGAAAAGTAATGTTGTTATGATGTGGTGGTTTTTTCCTCTTCTGTGGCAACTTCCCGGCTACTAATAACACTACGTTTATTACCATTATGATGATGAGAATTGACCGCTACCGTCACCACACCACACCATTGCATTACTATTTTACTATCATTTTTTTCATTTTCCCTTTTATTTATCTCAAGTTTTCATCTAACTCCTCACCGGTTTTGGTTTTTTATTTATTTCTTGGCAGCATAGCAGAGTGCTGGCGGTATTAAGGAAGAGGGAAAATATGTAGCGTTCCGTTGCCCGCCTTATAGTTGTTCTACTACAGAACGGACACAATGTAACATAATCCCTCCATTCATCGTAAAATGTTTTTCCTATTTTTATTATTATGTACGTTTCCCTGAATAATCGTGTGTGTGCACATACATGGTAGTTCCTGAGTAGTACATTAATTATGGTCATTTGTCACGGCATGCATGTCTTGTTGAGAGTGTGCACGCCGTGTGACACGCTGCTCTGTTATGCAAGCTTTTTTATACGCTGCTGCTGCTGCTGTTTCCTTTCCTCCAGAAAAGAAAGCGTGTGTGTGTGGGATTCTCTCAGAGAAAGGTACTACAGGGGAAATGTTACTTTCCAAAGCTTGTATTTCCTGGCCTCAAGGCAAATTTTAGACTGTGGGATTAAATTACTAAATATACATGGAGGATATTACCAAGACCATTTCAGCCACTTTTTAAGGCTATAATGTCAGGGAAAAAACGGGAATTAAAAGTGGTTTGTAATTCCATGCAATTACTTTGATCATAAGTATATGGAAAGTGCAAGCCTGTGTAATTTACTTTAATTATTGTCAATCAAATTGTTGCAGTATATTTCAAACTTGGAGATAAATTAAGGCTAATGCAATGAAAATTAGCTTCTGACTAGTACAACTTTTTAGTGTGTGTGTGTCATTTAATTAGGCTTTATTGGTTTAACACAAGTATCAATACGTTTTTTCTCATTTTTTGTTATTATTGTTAAGCAACCAACATTGTCATTTTGTTCAATAAATACACTAGCACCACTACTGGGAATAGCTTTTTGGCTTGTTCTTGATCAATTAAACACGCATTTCGTGCCTGTGTGATCGGGAACAAGAGAATGGAGAAGGAGGGGGAAAGTGAGTGAGTAAATAAATAAGTGAACTTGATCACATTAATTAGCTTAATGGATGCTGATGTTGTTCCCGGTTTTGTTACAGTTTCAGTATGCTTTATCTGCTGGAGATTTTCTCTTTTCTCTTTTTTTCTGTTGCTGCTAAACTGAATAAACGCTAAGTGAAAGAATGCACACACATAAATACATACTTTCACGCAGCAGCCAATGTACATTTTTTGAGATGATGACAACTGTGTTCTATCAAAGGGGGAACGTAAGACCCTATTTTTTTGTAAAAATAAGCAAATGTTCTTGTTGCCACGTCATGTTATCATGCCGTGCAATACAGAGTTTCATTGAGGCTATACCAGTTCAATTTAATACACATTGTGCATTCCACTGCGTGTCTCTCTGTACGCCGGACAACTAGAGTAACTGTGAGGAGCACGACACCACCGCCACCACGATAAGAAAATAATGAAGCTCATTTCCTAAATCATAATAACATGAATTGATCCGATTAAATAAAGTAGTGCCACTACCAGCGTCATGTACTATTGTTGAACAGCATTTGGTAAATCATTTTTGTGCTGCTGCTACAGTGTGTAGTCACAGCGTTAGCATTGTTATTATTAGTGTGGCATGTCTGCAATTTCCTTGTCCATCCATAATAATGGTCTTACCACCGCCACTACCACCACCAACCACATCACCACGACATTACATTAGTATTTTGTTACTCACGGGATAAAAAATACATGTATGTGCGCTGTACAATATAAAAGTATGCACATACTTATTATTTGTCACACAACCAGCCATTTCTCTCTGCTGATGTGCATGTGAAATGGTGAAGTGAGTGAAGAAAGAGACGAAACAGACAGGCATGTCGACGGGATACCATTTCCGGAGTAATAAGCCGTTAGTAATCACTAAGCACTCTGCTCAGCTGCATATTGGTAAAGTTCATGTGGTATGATGCTGGCATATATTAGTATATGCCGTGGCGTGTCTACACCAACCCAACTTGTACCACCACTGGGTTATCGGTAATTTACTTTTTTTGCTATTGTAATACAGCTCGGTTTTACTTTCACCAAAAAAATACATAGAAAAACTCTTCTATTGAATGACACAAAAAAGTATAGAAAACGGAAAAAAGATTTTATTGAAAGTATGTAGTAGTGCTAGAATAGATTTTGCAAAGTTACAAAATCATGTAAAAGCCAGTCATGCATAATATTTTTGACGAACACTAAAAACCGTTGGGACAGTCGCTGGAGGACAAAAAATTCAAGCAGCTTATTCCTTAAAAAGGTGCGTTAGCTTAGTCTTAATGGAATGAGTATGAGCAGATAGTTTTTTTTTTGCGGTTTGAAGTGACACGCACTGGTATAAACTGAATGCCTCTGAATTTTCACATTAACACTTTTCTAGCCTAAAATCAGAACTTATCAATTTTATTTAAAAATATTGACACCTCTATCCAAAGCCTATGTTTTGATTCCCCTTAAAGCCCAAAACCCAAAAATGCTGCATTAGCCAGTACCACTGTCTGCATCTATTTCCCCGCCCGCAAAATTGCATTTTGAAAATGACTCCATTTTCATTAGCTCAACCATTGTTCATTATTATTATTATTGCAATGCATAATATTAGGTGTGTGGTAAAATTTAGGCACATTAGCCAGACGCTCCCTCTTTGTCCACATAATTACAACGAGGATAATGATTATAATGATGATGGCCACTGGCTACATGTTATTACTACTACCATTTTACAAACTATATGGCCATTGCAAGCAAATGGCAAGGCCTGTGGTGATAGCGGTGATGCCATACTGAAAGTTGCTAATGTATTCATTTCGATTCCATTAGCGTGGTCTGGCGTGTGTGTGAGCTACAAGAAGACAAGTAACCACAAAAAAATTGCGTACACACACACAACAGCGTAGTTGTTAGCTACAAGTCCAGCCCTTGTCGTGCCGTTTTTGAGGGGAGTACATTTTGGAGGAAAGTTAATGTGTCATGTGTGTTGTTACAATGATGATCATGATGACGATGATATGGTGGTGCTGTATGTTGATATTATTTAGGTTGTCTAAAATGCTTGTATTATTACGTGCGCTGCACTGTGTTTGACCATCATCATCATCATAGTTATTATTATTATGCTACTGTTTTTCTAAGGGTGGGCCTTTTAGACAAATAGGCACAAGGTAAACGGCAACTTAAATGGAATGTCTCCCACTTTTCTCCACAGACGGGTGCATTTTACAATTATTATTATTATTACGTTGTGTAGTCAACTAAATGGACTACATTGTAGCCCTCTGACTCCACCAACACCGTTCCGTTGTTGTTGAGAGCTCAAGGTTTTTCGCCATTGCCTGTCTTGTTGACCAAAACGCCATTTTGAGCGGTTGTTCTGGTGGTGATCGCAGTAACGCAAACATGCTGCTGTACATAAAGTATTATCCATTGTACATTGTAATTAAATACAATTTTTGTTGTTGCTGCTGCGGCTGTTGTTAAGTCAGGGTGTGTAGTGGAAGTAGGAAACGCAAACACAGAAAATGGCTGTTGGAGGTCGCACGATGAAAAAAAACTAACTGGTTACTTATTACAGTAATATCAAGCATAATATTATTGCAACATTGGTGCTACTAGTACTACCTGCTTGCTTCCGTTTCACTACGCTTTTACAAAGCTAAAATGATGATGATGACGATGGTATAACGATTGGCTTTCATTACAACCCAACCCAAGTAAAACTAATTGGGTTTCGCTCGTGTACACATGAAAAGGCTGAGTTCAAATTGTACACACATTCGCCGCGAAATCTGTGTTTTGTGTGGGTTTTCAATCTTGTTGTGCAATAGACGTAACATGACTTCAGAGCAAACAGAGTTGAATCTAGTATTTCATTTTATCTCAACAACAACAACAAAAACATGTAAATCACAAGAAAAAATCTAGTTAAAAATTGATGAAGAATATCATCATTACATCACGAAGCAAAACCTGATATTCCTTCTTTTTTCCTCTTCCTGATCCTCTCAAGGGATTAATATTGTCAACACAGGGAATGAGTGAGAGAGTTTCATCATCATTGCGTAAATAGTAAATAATCAGCACACATCATCATTCTCTTCTTTTTTTAGAAGGATTTTCTACAGAGAAAAAAAATTATCCTCTTCCTTGTGAAAAAAACCTTTAACCTGTACACTATCTCTGCCTAACTAGTAAAATCCGCTTCTAACTAGCTAACTAATACGTGAAAAGATTATGTCATGACTTTCAAGTAATCAAGTCAACAGAGGAGGAAACAGAATCTGCTCTCCCTTTTTCCCCAGCACACTTTAATATGACCAAATACTCCATTAATTTTCATACGTCAATTTACAAGTTACTATTATTATTCTATTTTTACTCTTGACTTGTCCCTCTGCAACCTGGTCTACTTACCAAAAGCCAGGTACCTATCTACACAATACTGTGCATCTGTACACATTTTAATTAACCAGGGATTTTGTCAAGAGGCAAAGCTGAAAATTCAATTTGCAAACGTTGTCATCATTATCGTTGTCGTCATCATCATCTACAGCAGCAGCAGCACCGCATCACCCCACTTTCTCCACCAACTTTGTTATTTCCTCTTGTTGAAAAAGCATATTTTCTCTGTGCTCAAAAATGGTAATGCTATTAGAAACAGGCGCGTGCTTATGTGTAGGCACATGTATGCATATTATGAATAACATGAATACACGAGAGCAAAGAAGAATAAGAAGGAAAAAAATTCATTCTGGCTTACTCCTCATTTCCTCGTTTCTCCTTGGAAAATTACATCTCTTTTTTCGCAATTCCATCCAAATAATAATGATACCAAAATAATAATAATAATGCCGTGTAATACTTGTTTTCATTTTTTTCTCCTCCATATTGCTTTTCTCCTTCTGCTGCTGTTACACCACACCACCACTCTCCTTCAACAGCTTTCTTATTTTCTTTCACATTCAAGCCAGGATTTTTTTTGCTTAGCTGGTTATTAGAAAAGTCAGTTCCCCATATTTTCAAAATGTGACCCTGTTTCCCTTTTCTTCTCCACTCCTTTCACCAACAACTTTCATCAACAAAGCGCGCACTCTACAATATTAAACATGGCTGGTAAGAGAAAACGAAGAAGGAGCAGGTTGACTGGCGTACTTAAACTAGGCAAAAACTTGTGTTTAAGCAGCAGTTACGCGTAATATGACATTGCTTGTGAAATTTTAGCCAAGAAGAGTGTAAGCATTTTACTTTCTCCGTTGTTACATTCACTTTCTCGCTCTGTTCTAGACTCATGCACAGAGTTTTCTGGAGAAAGGCTCTAATAGTAAACTTGTTCATAATATTTTTGATGTCTCTTGTGGATTATAAATCCCTCTGAATATTAATACTACACGTATGCCTCCTTCTTTTTTCACTTGATATTACACTGCAATGGAACATGTTAGTAAAGCTTTTTAGCTTTTAATACCTTCCTTTTCTTCCGTAAAAATTATTAAGAGCAAGAGAGCAGGGAAATGTGGGGCTATATGAGTGGTCGTGTTTTTGACTAAGCTTCTAGATTTCATGGGAGCGAAAAAACGAGGATGATGGGGACGGGAGGAGAACGATAATATGATGACTGTAGTCAAGTTGCGTGCCTATTTGCACTTTGGACAAGTGCACACAAGGTGGAAGGGACACACACGGGGAAAAAAGGAGACCACCAACTTATGCCGCGACCACCATCAACCAAGAAAACCAACCGCAGCAGCAGCAGCAGACACATAAGCACAAAGGTATATATGTTCATTAGTTAACTAGGTAGGCATAATCTTACTTTCACAACACCCAAATATAAAGCGACATTAAAGTAGTTAAAATGAAGAAAAAATAGTTGCTTGTATAACGCTGAATTTTGAGTAGTTCTCCCATTTTTTGTTGTTCTCAATGGTTATTACATGAATAATCCACAATATTTTTTCGCTACTCTGCTGCTTAATGTGTGTATAAATGTGTAATGTTTTGGAAAAGAAGTGAAAGCGCTACTAAAAGTACCAAGAAGAAAAATTAAAGAAAAAAAGTACTGACACTCTTTTGATTGCACCAAATAATAAGAGTAGGAAAAATGAAGGAGCCGTGAAAGCGTCTAGGGAGAAAGACGTGTTGTGCAACTTTTCGCTAAGCTCCATATTAGATAGGTACTGACCATCATTGTCAGAAAGGGATAGAGAAAAAGGACAAGAGAAACGAGAATGAGATGAATTTATTATTCAAAAGAGAAGCCGTGTGTGTGTGATGCGCTTCTCCGCATGTGGGATGACGATGATGACTGGTAGAGAGAGGGTGCGTGAGTTGGTAAAAGTTAGCGGGAGAGAGAGAGAAAGAGAGCACACACGGGAAAATGTTAAAATGTTTTTGTGACAGCCAGACAATCTAAATTCATGTCAAAGAGAAATAGCAAGCCGGATAATAAGTATGAGTAATAGTAATTATTGCTAATATACGATTCTCGCAACGTGGGGGGTCCTTCCTTAAAAACCCATCAATTTCTTTTTTTATTCAAATGACAGAGTCAACCTGTAAAATTGATGTTAATAGGAGAGGAAAAGCAGAGGGTGATGGGATGACAGGATCCCGTGAAATTGTTTTTCCCTTTCTTTGCCTTGTTTTTTATTTATTGGTTGAGCTCTAATGATGATTATAGTAACGTGTGTACACAGTACAACGCACACACATCTAAAAAGAATTGTAGCAAAAAACGCCATTTTTTTTGAAAATGTTAAATGTGTGGCTTTGGTTGAAGTTTGGTATTGTTTGTGGTAGAGCTTATTGCTTATGTGTAATACGGCAGCTAAGTAGACAAGAGAAAAAAACAGAGAAGAGGCAATAGAGCGAAAATAATTAATAAGAAGGAAAGAAAAAAAGCAATGTATGTGTGTTTCTGTATCTCTCCACATTGCTTTTCTTTTTCTCTTTAATGCGTGCAAGCATATGGCACTAATTCATTTTCACATTTTCACTTTACTAAAGTATTCTTCTTTTTTCTCTCTTTTACTCCCTGTGTGTTTTCAAGAGAGAGCACGCAATTTACCATGAAAAAGGAGAGAGAGTGAGTGGTAGAGAGAAAGAGTGAAAGAAAGAACAGAGAAAAGCGATTTGTAGTAAAAAACAAAAAAAAAGAGTTTTTTTGTTCTCTCATTTTCCACTTTATTGTGGGTTATGTGTTTGTATGTGTGTACATGCTTACAAGTATTGTGTAGCAGAAAAAATGGCAAAATGTCTGTGTGTGCTTATCTACTTAAGATTTTCTTTTTTTCAGAGTAAGTAAAGTGCAAGTGGAACTGGAGGCAAAATCCCAAAAGATGATGATGACTAGTGGAAAAATAGCACGGAGTGTTTGATGCTAACTACCAGTACCACAGAGAGACTACTTTTTTAGTATTGTTGCTACCTATATAGTTTTTATGTATGTATTTTTGCGGATGATCATGATGATAACCAGTAGTGGTGGTAACTTTACTTTTACGATGAAAAAGTAGCAAATAGTTAGAATGGGGAAAAGGGAAGAATAAAAAACAGGATGAGCTGAGGCTCTCTCCCTGTGCTACGCTACTGCTGCTACTTTTCTTGCTGATGATGATGCTCACTTATTTTCTACTTAAACTTGCTACTTGCTCACTTGTGTTACATTTATCCTACGTCTGTGTACTTCTTTTGGCGTGCCTATATACAATGCTTTCTCGTTTTCCTCATCAGATAAATGGAGGACACTGGGGAGAGCCAGCGGAACAGAACGCAACGCGACAACAAGAGAAAACAACAAGCGCAACAACAAAAGATCCCTCTTTGTCTTGTTCTTCGTCGTTTTGCAGCAGCAACAGCAGCCATGTGTGTGTGTGCATGCTTTTGCTCTTGTTGCGAGTTTTGTTAGAGTGTGCCCATGTCTCTAATGAACTTTGTAATAATGTAATGGAACAAAGGTTGATTAGCAGACGGAGAGAGGAGAAGGAGGTCTAGGGAGAGAAGAGGAAGAAGGGAATGAAGAGAAAAAAGCAAGACAAAAGCTAAGCAGAGTACTAAAGGGAGACAATGGAAGTTTGTAAAGGAATAAAATGAAAAAGACAAAGAGAGTGGGCGAGAGAAAGAGAGATTGGAGGTAAGAGCGAAAGGTATAGTCTAGTGGGCTTATACACAGGGAAAATAGCCACGCATAAACACGGATAAGTAGCTGTGCATTTATAGAGAAAGTGAAAAGTTTACTGGGTGGCAAGTAAAAAGCTGGATGATAAGTCTGATGCTGCTGACGATGATGGTAATGGGACAGACTGAATGTGTGTATACATCTCAACAAAACATTAAATATGTATAAAGAGCAGGTACATAACCTGTAGTTATGCTGTTGTGTAGTTTTTGCAACAACGGGCAGTCCTGCAAACAAAGTGGCTAGCAAACAAATAATAGGACCAAAGATCACAGGCCAGTTTAAATGTTGATGAGCGACATTGTGTCCCTTATTGTTTTCCTTACATTCATAACAGCCATTCTATTGTGATCTGCATCGGGATCATCACTATTATCATCAGCAAGTTTACACTCAGTTCCGACTAAATTGCAAAATGCTTTCTCTTTGGTGCTACCAAGAAGAAAATATATATTCTACTAAGAATTCGCTTAGACACAAGGAACAGGGAAAACGTATCGATCTGTCGAAATGGCTTAAGGAGTTACATCAACTACCTAGCTCTGTGTCTACACAAGTTGATGGGTAAATGATGATGATGGGAATGATAAGAGGAAGAAAATTAGCGAGACGCAGGTAGTAAGCGAAAGAGAAAAGTAGACTAGCACAGCCAAATGCACACACATTCAAAGTATATTTATTCTTCTGACCTGAAAATTACTCGTATATTGGGACAGGGCTTCACGCAGCCAAAGTGAAGTTTAGTAGGCGCCCGAAAATGTACACAAATGCACATGATGAGAATCACAGCTTGTGATTTCGCCACACTCACCGACATACGATTCCCAGGCTTGGCTGTCCGATTTTTTTACGTATTTTCTGCGAACTCTCTCTTTCTTTCTACATGCATAGATTTCTAGTGAAAAGGAGAAAATCACACGGGGAGACCAGGAAATTGAGAGAGAGAGACCCACCGCCGGAAAAGAAGACGTACTGACAAGTTGTGGGAAAAGAGCGGTAGTGGTGATGGCATGGTGGGGCTGCTACAACAAGGGAACAACGCTATTCTTTTACTGCTACACCGGAGTACATTTCCCGTTGTCGTTCCCAACATACGCGATTCTGTCTATGTGCCTCCTTTACTAATGCTTTTATACATTCGCACTTTTGTGTCGACCACGGAGATATTATGTGAACGCTTTTGAATTGAAGATAAACTCAAGATATGTACCAGGGTAAAAGGATGACGATGATGATAACGATTTACTTTGCTGACAAACTGACTTCTCAGAAATGCAGTTAGCTGGGAAGTAGTCGTCCTAGTCTGGAGTAACAGCCCAAGTGGCGTCGGCGGTGAGATGAAATAAAAACAGACATTCCAGTTGAGTCATCTCACTCGACGACATATAAATATACATACATTCATTCCCAATCCAGCATCAGTAGAGAGGCCTATTATTGGTGGGTGGATAAAGCACGCGGAGCAAAAGTAGCTAGTCTTGTAGCTTTAATGCTGTTCCCTGGAATAAACATGCATATCATAATATTTGAGTGATCATCCCATAAGCAACAACAGTCCTTCACCTTCGCCATTTCCAGGGAAAATGGAATGGAAACAGGGAAAGTGCTCGGGAAAGTTGCTGATGATGATCAGAGAATGGTATAGTCTTGTACATCTCCGGTTTCCTCTACATTTTTTTTGTTGCGGCAGAAAATTTCAGCAAAAGAAAAGTTGCAAATGTGGATGAGGAGATGATAGAATCGAGAGAGACGAGTAGTGTGTGAGCAAGTGTTGTTTAGTGGCTTGACTTGACTCGCTTGACTCACTCTACTCAACTGGAAATCAGAAAGAAAGGAAGAGCAGATGAGCCTTCTCTCTCTCTAGTTTCCCTTCCAAAAAAATTATTTTCTTCTCTTTCACTCCCGCGATCCTTGTGTTTTGTGTGTCTGTGTGTTTCTACGTATTTTTTTCCTGGTAAAATCCAACCCAGCAGCTTGCCAGCTTTTTTTGTGTAGTAACAATGAATGGTTTTATGTGGCGGCTGCACTGCTGTGAGTTATTTTAGCCTTTCACAAAGAATAGAAGCTTACACGCTATAACCCGACATTAAGTAGACACCGTGAAGGCGGCTGTGTGTGTGTAGTCCCTGACCTGTTTTCTCCTTTTTGTTTCCACCAATAATAGTTGAAGACAGCGGCTTAAAACATTGTAACGGTATGGGGAAATCTGGAGTAGGCTTAGTGTGTCTCGGTTTTGTGCCCGGGTGTTGATACCAAGATAATAATGAACTTTAGATTTTTCGGTCTACTTTCTAAATGAATGAGAAATGATTGGGGAAGAGTATCATGCTGGCTGACAATCTAATCGCGTTCTATAATAGAACTTGGATTGCTTGAGTGCTAATCACAAAGAAAAAACTCAAGCAACCAGTAATAATTCAAATGGTGCAACAAGACTGCTTATTTTGTTGTTCCTTTTTAAGGTGTTGCTTTGTAACGAGTAAAGCAATGGAAAAACTTGCATAACAAGTTTATAAAGCGCTTTCCAAAAGAAATGTGGGCTATTGTTACTTGTCTCTCCTTTTCAATCATCCTGTCCTCAATAATATTCTATTTATTACTAAGCTGACTAGTAGAACAACTGAACAACAACCATTGTTGACGCCACTATATCTAAATTCCCACTAACCTATAAATAGGTATATAAACCATTTTCTGACTATGCAAATATTATATTTTCAGCCATTTATGTGGTAATTGGAACTATCACGCTGATGCTGTTGTTGTGCAAGCAAAAGTGTAAATATGTGTTAGTGTCATCACGGCCGTAAGTGACACTGACAATTGTAAGTACTTTAAATGGTACGTTGCCAATACTTTCTCTACCGTCATTACTGCCATCATCATCAACACTGTCACCATTCTCTTTTACTCCTTTCAATAGTCTAGTGTATTCTCTCTTTTCCTCTCCACACTATCATCATCAGTCACTTGACTTTGGCTGGAAGAATAAGCAGTGCAACGTGAAAAGGAGAGAGAGAGAAGACGGCGAGAGAAAACAATGAGGATGATGATAATGATAAAATTGTGAAAATGACTATGATGACGCTAGTGGATGATATTGCAGAGAGGGAGAGAAAACACTCTCAAAAGAGAGTAGACAAAACAAGTGAAATGCTTGCACAATTTTCTCAAAGTTGATGGTGGAGGCATTTAGAGGCACTTTATACAAAAACTCATTGTCTGGATGTGCTCCTTCTTTTCCAGTTTTCACAGCCATGAGTGTTTGGGGGTAATGGTGTCGATGACAATAATGACGGCGATATAATGATGATGATACTGATGTATGCATGGAACACTTTTGCATATTATTTTATAATTAGGTGTATATTTGCTTATAAAAATACCTGTATGAGCGTGCCTATGTTTATACCCAGAAAAACGTCATTATCATGTGATCCTCATAAGGGAAATGGGAGATGACAACTTATTATTATATGATTATTGATTCACCCTCCTTTCGCACCATTATCATATTACCACCAACTTTGTCGTGCTTCCCTATCATTCCCTTTCTCGTTGTCGTCTTCATGCCAAACTAAGTGTTTATACCTGTTCTGGTACTTTGCACCATCATAAAAAATAGCTAATGTGAAGGAGGGAAGCAGAGAAAGGAAGAGTGCATGAGTGAGAAAGGACGCTCTGTAAATGAAACACAGAAAGAAAGAGAGACAGAGAAGAGATGAGAGTATTTAGCAGAAAGGAAAAGGTAAAAGTTGTCGACAGCGTATAACTATTATTATTACTATAGTTATTTTAAGTTAGCTGCCAGTATTGTAGCAGATAGCGGCTACCACCAGCAGTGGTGCAGCAAAAGTAGTGGTGTTGACAATGAACGAGTAAATTAGGATGACTTTAGTTCAATTCCTAGAGTCAGCTCACAGCAGCAGCTTTTGCTCTTGTTTCCTTGGCTGGCTTTTTAGGTTTCGTTGGGTTAAGAGGAAAAGTGTTGTTTCTTCTTCTTTTGTTTAGCTGCTTGATATCTGTTTTCATAATATGCGAATAGACATACTATTATAGGTTCATATATGTACTTAGGTATCATCATCAACACGGCTTCCTCACTATCACACCATTTAGCACCACTGCCGGCGGTACAGCTTTACTCTGCTCAGATACTATATTATCCAAAAGGAGGCTGCTCTGTTCTAATAGTTTTTCATCTGTTCTCTCTCTCTCTCTCGAAGATGAGGAGAGAAAGCACATGAGAACAGCAAGTGAAAACAAAAAAGCCTCTAGTTTGATGCTGCTACTACTGCCTCTAGTCTTTTTAGTCCCTTTTCTCTTTCTCGTGTGTGTAGGAAACCTTTTTTGGCTCATTATTTTCAGCAGTGGCAGCAGTATCTCCCTGAGAACTAGTGCATTATGCTTTTCGTCTTCAGCAGCAGCAGCAGAAACATTATGGATAAAATGTAAGATTATGCACGTGGTATGTGTCTTTTTCATATATGTGGGTAGACTTTAGATAGCCATATGAAAAACTTGTTTTTGCTATAGGCACTGCAAAGTGCTACTGCAACCCAGTGACTCCTTTTTCTACTTAAGTCTGACTTGTTTCCTGAGAACAGGGCAGGGGAAAATGAAAGGCGACGAGGATATAGCATCGGCTGAAAACAGGGTGGAATTTAATAACGCTAATAGCCCTTGTGTAACAAGCTTAAGTATAGAAAGAGCATATGGGATAGCTGTGTGAACTTGTGCTGCGCTTGTTGATACTAGTCACAACAGGAGAAAGCTTTCTTGGCTCTTTTTTGGCTACTGCTACTACCATATTTCTCTGCTTATAGCTTATTAGAGATATATAGGTTCTATGGGAATTGGGTGTGCAAAAAACAAGCAGAGTGATATTACAAGAGGCATTTTTTCACTCGGAATGGGATTACGGAGTGATGGCTAAAAATAAAATGTTGTCACCTCTTTACCGTCATCATTATCGTTATCCTCACGTATAAACAACCACAGCCAGGAGAAAAAAGTTGAATGCGCATTTTCCCTCAAGTTGTTTTTTTTAAATACACGTTCTGCTAATGAAAAAGAGGTGGACTTGAAGTTGCTCACAATAGAACCAGCATATTCATAAAAAACCTGTGGCTATAGACCTAAACTCAATAACAGCATTAAAAATGAATATTTCTGGGAAATGAAATGACAGCTAATGGCAAATATGAGGATTGGCCTACTATTTTGCTATTATTCTTAGACCGAGTTTTGTAATAACATTGGTTCTGTAATACATTTGCCACAAAGTCAATATTAAGGTCATGTTGTTATGCTTACAACGGGCTTGACCAAGCCGAAAAATAGCCATGTATAAGTAAGGTTACCACCACAAAATTAAATGGCAAATATTTATAAAGTTGATACACAAGTGGGTTCATAGACAAAAACACACATGCCAAGGAGAAAGTGGACAAAGTAAAATGGACGAGCTGGCAAATGTGCACTAATTATCTGTAGATTGATTAAAAGACGAAGCATTCCATTCTCAAAGTATTTTTTTGATTTTGAACCTAAAAGGAGCGCTAATGTGCATCTCACTTAATGGAGCATAAAAAACAGTTTCCCTGACGTTTGATTGGTTAGAGGAAAATTGCAAAATGCAACACACCGGAATTGGGGAAAGTGCTACTACTATCTTGTTGAGATATTTATACTTGTGTTTATTTTACTGCACTCTCTCTCAACCCGCCCCTATACACCGACTACCTAACGATCTCCACCATTTTACTCCACTTTTTACCTCTTACTTCCTTAGTGCTTTTATTATTATTGCAATAGCAGCTCAAATTGAACTCAACTGGAGTAGCAGTATGGTAGTCGCAAAGCAAAGAGAGAACAATGAGTTGCGGCAATAAAAATTAAACTTTCATTGATTCTCTATACAAGGCTTTTATATAAGTACTATTTGTAATACAAACGTTTATATAAGAAATATATATAAATGCGCATATTATTTTTAAGCCATCTATAAAAAGGTGCAGTAGTAGGTAGCATGTGTGGAGTATGTTGTACTTGAGTATAAAAATATATAAGTACCTGGTCAAAAAGTTTATTATGCCATGTTGTTTTGGATGTCAGCCAAAAATACCACAGCTCTGTTTTCCTTCGTCTACCTGAAAACAAATAGAAAAAGGGGATATTTTTAAAACATTACTACATAAGCACATTTTGCTCTTATGTTTCGTCATTTTCTTATTTGTTAAAAATAATATAAAAAGCACCGATATAGTTTCAGGTTTTGAATTTCATTCCATTTGTACGCATTGCATTTGTTATAAAATTAATATATGAAATGTACAATATCGTGTATGTATTCTCTTATAGAAAGGTGGAATACATGGACAAAGAAAAGACAAGTGGTACTTTTTTTCTGGTGATGATGATCCTTGTAGCTCTCTTAGTCTCGCAATTACACAAATAAGTTGCAAGAATAAGAGGCAAGTTGTTGCACAAGCAGAAAACTTGGCGAAAAGTAGATGAATTGTAAAAAGCATGCTGCTGTTGTTGCTATTCTGTCGCTGATGATGATGATAATGTTGGGAAAAGAGAAAATTGTACAGAAAAAAGTAAACCTTTCATTTTCATCGTTACCAGAGTCATCATCATCATCATTACATTCCATTTGGCTGCTCTCATCACTGGCTATACGGCTGCTGGTGGTACTAAAAAGCAAAGATGAAAACCTGCTGCTTTTTGATGGAAGCAGTAGTGGAAAAAAAGCTGGAAATTGAGGTAGGTAGGCTTCCACATACACACAAGCATGTAGGGAAAAAATTTCCATGCGGACGGACAAAAAAGGGCAGAGCACATTCCAACTGTTACGTGATGTTGGGGATGATGGTGCTCATTTTCTGTTTGTTTTTCCTTTGCTACTTGAAAAACATGCTTGATATATTATCATCATCATCATGCTCAGTGCCATCATAAAACATCCATTTCAATACAGTTAACATTGCTCAAAAGCTGGGAGAAAGTATGAAGGTACTGTATGGATGACTACGTGAAGGTTTAATGTTGCTTTGAAGATTCTTCGTTTCTTCTTCAATTGACGAGAGAGATGGAGAAAGGGAGCAAACAAATTTCAACCTGTGAAATGAGGGTGATGAAAAAACCTTTCCAACAAGCACATCAACAATGCCCTTAATCTTCCCATATGTACATAATAGAAATAGATTTTTATCTCTACTAAAAAATGCTCAATGTCCATATTTCACGCTAATAGCAGAACAAAGAGCATACAATGCTATAGTTGTATGGGCGTTTACTAAGGAGAAAAAGTAACTACAGAAATTGGAAAGTGGATAACCGGGAAATGGAAAAAAATTACGAGGTTTTTGTTCCTCCTTCTTTCTTCTTTCATCACTACAATATTCCCATTGTGCAGTTTGTGCAGAGAGAAAAAGGATTAAAGAAAATAAAACAAGTTTTTTTGAGCCGTGCATGAAAGTGCATTTTGTTTAAAAAAGGAACAGAATATAGAGGCAAATCCATGACTCATTTTCTTTGCAACGTGTGCAGGTGTTCTCTCTGTCATCAGTTGAGTAGTAGAACACGCCAATCAACACGCTATACTGACAACGTAAGATGTGCTGCTGACGATCACCAGTCACATATATTCAGTACAATAAACATGAAAGAAATATTTTTAGAGAAGAAAAAACAAGTTTTCCAACTCTTTTTTGCTACTACTTTACTTTTTTTATTTAGTTCGTTTTCTTCTAACAAAAAAGTTTTTGTACATTTCTTCACTCTCGCGTTGTTCGAGTGGAAAAAAGTGGGAACGGAATTGAATAAGTGAAAAGTGCATAAATGAATATATGGACAGGGAAAAAATATTTATATGCTTTTTTTCACTCAATGCTGCATGAGCACACAGGCTAATACTCAGAGCAAAACTTTTACCTTGGCAAAAAAGTGTAAAGCACAAGTTGTGCCAAAGAAAAACAGAACATGCACCGTATTGCACCTTCACGTTCACATTTATTTATTTTCTGGTGTTGGTGACACCACACTGCCGACTCAAAAAGGAAAGTTTATTTTGTGACATTAGCAAGTTTTTTTGGTGTAAGGAAGAAGGAAACAACAACTAAAAACGTGTGTTTCGGGGCTGCCATCATTCTTCTGCCAAAGCTCAAAAATATACATAAATTGACAACAACAACAACTGGTTGAATCCAAGTAGTTTCTCTGTATGTGTGAACAAAAAAATTACAGGATTATGCATGTATATCTGTTGATGATCCTATTCCTTTTCGGTTGGTTGCAGTTTAGAAAGAAGAATGCCTTTGAAGTGAATGTAAATCCCAATAATATATGTAGTTGCAAGTCTGACAACGTCTTTGGATTTTTGTTCAAGTTGTTGTTTTTTGATAAGACGATTGGAACAAAAGGAGACGCTTTTATATTTTTCTCTTACTGTTCAGGTATGTAAAGCAAATTTAATAGAAAAAGAGAAGGGAATAGGATTAGTCGGCTTAATGTTGTTGTTTTTTCTTTTGAATGGAAACAAATATTTTGATGTGACTTTACACATATCCTTCTCTACACAGACAACTGAGTGCTCAGTGTCTTGCAGCAACCAGAGAGCGAGATAGATTTATACATCTCATTTTCTTAATACCATATTCCCTTTTTCCCAACTGGAAAAGTGGTGGTGTACTCTCTGGAGATGTAGAAATGTGTTTGCATTTGCATGCATTCTCCCTTTCCCTTGTGCTGTTTGCTACTGTTATTATTAGAAAGCAATATATTTGCCAGAGAAACCAAACAGCGTATTAGATAGGTCTCAACTTATTTCTCCACGCATTTTTTCTTTGGCTCTACAGATCATCATCTTAGCATTCCCATTTATTCACTCTCGGTAAAGTCATCATTTTGATGATTTTCATCAGCCACGACTTTGGGTGACATTCAGAATGCGTGCATACATATGGGCATTTCCACCAGCGAGAAAGAGATAAGCATGCATTTTCTTTGTCAGGAGAAATCATCTAGAAAGATATAAGCGTGTAGAGAGTTCCTCCGTATCCACCCAAAAAGCCTACATAATATATTTTCGGGATAAATGAAAATAGAAAGGGAGCGACAAGATGTATAAGCACTTTTTTCACAACCAAATCTCAAAACACACCGCCCGTCTCCGGCTTGCTTCCCTTTATCTTCTGCTTTCTCTCAGGGACATTTTTCTTCGTAAAAAGC
Source organism: Entomobrya proxima (assembly GCA_029691765.1). NCBI lineage: Eukaryota > Metazoa > Arthropoda > Collembola > Entomobryomorpha > Entomobryidae > Entomobrya > Entomobrya proxima. The sequence goes on from CM056173.1 coordinate 39,340,793, forward strand.
AACGATGGGAAAAAAAGAAAAAACTGTAAAAAAAAGTATGGATATAATCTTGGCTGAAAAATAGTAAGCATGCTGTTGTTACTCCTTGTAAAAGAACTCTGGTAGTAAAGCACCAAGTGATGAAGGCAGGAAGAAAAAATGGAGAGATGAAACCGTCAAGAGTAAAAAGGACGAGCATATTTACTCACTCAGCGTCACTCACCTAAAGAATAACATGTATCATTGGATATAAAAGACAAGAGAGAAAAAAGAGGATGTGATGAAGATGATGGGAGTAGTAGTACTGGTGGTATTCCACTTTGCTGTTACCATTGCACCACACTGAAAGCGGAAACAGCTCACTCACTCACTTTACTCTGCTCAACTTTCATGAACACTAAGTGAGTAAGGAAGTAAGTAAAGTATAAGGAAAGGGATAAGATGACTCCCAAAAGAAGCTAAAGAAAGAACAAAATTCGTCATGAGAAGAAGAGCACAGAGAGAAAAGAAAAAAGCATCAAGATACGACCACCATATCACCGCATAAAAACACATACACTCAGCTTGATATAAAGATTGGATGGAATTCAGAGGACGAAAAAAGACGGCACACAATATTGTAAATATAACAAAGTAAGACAAGTACAGAAAAAAGACGACCAAGAAGAGCAAGTAGTTAGGTGGGATGAAAAAACACAAGAAAATAGAATAGATGATGGTGATGGGAGCAGTGCGAGTGGAAAAAATGGGGAGAAAGTATAAAGTAGCAAGAGAGAGAGAGAGAAAAGGGATGGATGATGATGGCTCAAGAGAAAGAGGCAAGTAAAGAAATCCATAAGAGAGAGAAGAAGTGAGTGAAGGAGTTTTTTAAAGCTTTGCTGTGTGTATATGCTACCACCACCACCACTTTTCTCTTTCTCCCAGTTTTTATGCAAACTGGAAATCTCATCTGATTTCTGGATGGAACTCCAACAAGAGTGCTACTGAAAAGAGTCAGACATATTATATATATGCTTTGGAGAAAACAGAGAGAGGGAGAGGGAGTCACAAGGGAAATCTTTATTTTTTTCAACGTTTTTTCCCTCTTTCGCTCTTTTACTTTTTTTCTCTCTCTTCCATATACACACACAACAAGTTTCTCATGAGGAGAAGAGGTTGTTGATGATGATGATGATGATGACAGAAGGAAGAGAAAAGGTATTTATAAATAGAATTGTGAATTGTGTAGTGGAGATTGTTTGTATGCGTGTGTGTGTGTTTTCTCTACTTTGTTGTTGAGAGCACACATTTTCCAGTTTGTTTGCTGGTTTTGGTGGTGGATACTAGTAGAAAAGAAGGATGGTGGTGGTGGTGGTATGGGAGAACCCTGGGATTATAGCTTTTCGATCACTCTCTCTATTTCTCTCTCTCTGCTTTTTTCGTCTTATGTCATCTCTCTTTTCTCTCAACCAGAAGAGTAGAAATCCTGCATAAAGTTTTGTTTACCTTTTTTCCCTCTTGTAAATAATCCGGTTGGATGGAGACAGTCAAGCAGCTTTGCAGAAAATACTGCTGGTATGACTACACAGAGACTTTAAAGTGGGGGTTGAGGGGAGGGTACGTATTACGTATATATGCTCGATACAATTGCAAATGGAAAAATAAAAGGGAGCAGTTTTAGAAGAGTGCTTCACTTTACTGGAAAATTTATATGAAAATGCGCGTAATGCAATTAATTATTCTTTCATGGCTAACTGAGTGAGTAAATATGTGGGCGGATGGAATGAAATGTGTATACCACTTCATGTCTCTCTTTTTTTCAGTTGCAAGAGCACCAAGATGATGACAATTAACGTGGTGGTAAAAAGGAGTGAAGCGTAATAATAAGTAATGACAATGATAAGGATAATGATAATGATGGTGATGGCTTGACAATGATAAAAAACAAGGAGAGTTGTTTTAAAACTATGGTCGTTTGCGTAATAATGTGTTGGTGTTGCAGCAGCAGCAGCAGCAGCAGTAGCAAGGACAGAGACAACGCAGTTTTGCATAACGACATGAAACGCGCAGTAAAAAAAGAGAAAAGAGAAAGTGGAGAGGGATTCACTGAAAACATTATGCTTTTCTTTTTCTCAATTACAAAAAGATTTTTAAAAGTGGGATCATTTTCCCTTTTCTCACATTATCCTTCTCGTGTTCTTCTCTATTTTTGGAGAATCTAAAGCATCATCCCCTTTCAACAAATATGTTTTTCTCTTTTATAGCTTAACGACGTGAATCATTGCATTATAATGTCTTATTGTGAGTATAACAGGGCGTGTGTTGGTTGCTTTTCTATACTGCTCGTCTGCATATAGAACCATCTCGATGACTAGACTCATTCCGTGTCAAAGACAGATGACGTCGTGTGTTTTTTGCTGCGTAGCCCTTAAATACTTTCCCGTCTCACTCCTTTGCTCTCTTTATCACAACCAGCAATCATTTTCTTTTGCTTTTGATCTTCTCTATATTCTTGTCTACTGTCTATCCGCAACATTTCAGCATTTTACGCAGTAGAGGTGTTTGCAAGTGGAATACAACACCAGACGCATAGCAAGGGAAAACTTGTGTGTGACGAGTCGACGATCAACATGATAGCACTAGAGGAAAAAGTCAACAGCTTAACAACAACAGCAACTTCCGCTCGTGTTTACCTTATTGTTATTATTATGTATTATGATAATAGTAGGCTCATATTCTGCTTCTGCCAGAGCATTTCGTTTTTTTGTCCTTGTCACTTGTGTTAGTATCCTGGAGTGTATCCGGATAGTTGTTGCTGTTGTTGATGATGATGATGAGACAGTGATAATGATAAGTCTAGCAGACTAATAGTTGTTTTCAGTCTGTATTGTATTGATCGATCGATGATTCCGCTACCAGTACTTAATTGCGCCCTTCCTTGTGACTCTTTGTCCCCGTTTCGCTTTTGATGTCATTATTTGGATCATCGTTACATACCCATTTTTCCCTTTTTTCCCTTTACTGTCATCAATGCAAGTATAGCTTTTTTTCTACCGGACCAACAATCACTCTTGTACCACGTTTCCGAAATATGACCCAGTAAAGTGCTCCTGCCTACGCAAACGTTTTTCAACCGTATATTATCTGGGATGACGACAATAAATAAAGTTGCACAATCAATCTGATATGTACAACATATGCCACGGAAAAGCCACATCAATGGCCCCGTCCAGCACTATCGTCAATGTCAGATTATATCACGCACGCCCAAACCCTGCAAATCTTCAAACAAAACCTTTTTCTAACTTCTAAAAAATAAGTTGAAAAGAAGAGAGGGTGAAGAACTACACGGAAAAAAAGAAGTTTTCTTCTCTCCCACTTTCACTTCAACTCCCACTGAATAGCAAATACTTGACAGTTCAGCAGAATATAAAAAAAAAGTACAAGAGAGTCTTGCGGGTAGAAAAAAATGAAAACAAAGGGATATTGTATCGGAATGGTTTTGTGTGGAACGAGAAAAAAAGCTTAAAATTCAAACTTGCTTTTTTGCAGCGCGCACACACACAGTTACCTCTGTCTTTATAAATATTATTGCTCAGGGAAATGTGTGGATAATATGAAAAAAGAAAGTCGTTTTTGTTCTTTTTTTAGTATTTCTTTGAGTGCAAGTGAAGTTCAGTTACGTGCGTGTGTCTCTATGGCCACAGGGTAACCACACAATGAATACGACATGCTTAAAGGTGTGCTACTACGCTTTCCAAGTAGAAAAGTGAAGACGTGGCTGTAAAATTTTATGCATAATATTCTTCTCTCTCTCTCCTTTTCTATTACACTTGTGGGAAAATATCAGAGATGGCCCGTTTTACTTTGCTTTTTCCCTGTCATTGGGAAAGTTTTTCGCTTTGACTGCTTTACCTGTAAATGTTAAGTTGTTTCACTTTTCACAAGCTCGGTTTGATAGGTGACAGCGGAGACGTTTGGAAAAATCGTCACACCAGCAAAAAAAATCCTACTTTGCATTGACTGCTGAGTTGTTAGCTCTTGTGCATGTGCCCACGTACTGACGTGCACATCCGCCTAGCTGCTAGCTACACTTAATCATTTCTCATTCCCATCATCATTCCTGGGACCAAAAAAATGCTTCAAAAACTTAAGCCAAAAAACCACACTGGCAACTATGCATTTAACTTGGCTTTCAAATGAGATTTAAACGCAAACTGCAAAAATATTCCAATGCAAAACAAACCTGGCAAAGTATCAGAAGTAAATTTTGCGGAATAATGTAAGTGGAACGACTAAACTAAATATAATCCAGCTCATGAATATGAAACAGACAAGCTTGTTTTTGCCAACTTTAAGTCACTTGTAATAAATACAGTGGTAAGTACAAACTAAACGCGGACGGACAGACAAACAGCGCCAATTTCTAAGCTCCAACATTAAAAGTTTCCAAAAATTGAACTATTTACAGAAAAGTATTATGGAAAAATGAAAAACCAGCGGGTGTTTAGCTTTGTTAGCAGGGTTGGATGATTATTTCTACAAGTCCAGCCAGCAAACCGGTCATAACACAGAAAATAAATGTTTCAGTGTTTCCGGTGAGTGTGGTGTTGTGACCAGAGATTACATACAACGCAACTACAACCGGGGAGGGAGGCACGCTAATACAAAAAGCGCGGCGGTATATCGGTTTCATAAAACAAAACACAGTGAGACAGCAGTCGCCCAGGATTTACTTTAATGATTGTTATTATTATTTGTAGCATGCCATTTTTCATCGAAAAAAATAATGCATTATGAAAGATGATTGTAAGTAAAAAGTAAATGTTGGCTTTTTAACCACATATTATTATTATTTTCAAGTTCTTTGAAGCTGGTCATCATTACGCTTTTGTGTACGTCCTTGTCATTGTTGCACAAAGCTACCACCACACAAGCTTGTGTAAACACACTTGTTTCTCGGATTGCTCTTTTGCCCCTCTGCTCATATATTTTATAAGTTTTCCTCTTTATTATTTCCCAGCGAGAAAGAGACGCCAAATCGGAAGTGAACTTTGAGCTTTACTTTTTCCTCCTGTTCCCAAGCCGCTGATGCTGAATGCATAAAAGAGGGCGGAAAATAACACACACACACATGACAGCAGAGGCAGAAAGAGCAGCACAAGTCTGTATAGAATTGGATTCTAGTACGTCCTTTTGTTTTCCATCATTATCATCGCCATGATCGTCCTCGCCAGTCTTTTTCTTTTCCTCCTCTCTCCGTCACTTTAGCTCTCCGAACCGTTTTCCCGTTTGCTCTTTGACTTAACTTTTCGATTCCCATTAATCTCTTTACTATATACTATGTACTCTAGTGCTGTCCACATTATCGTCGTCATCATCATTTTCTTCATTCATTTCACATAATATATTATTGTGTGTTGTTTTGTCTAGGCCTTTGCCATCACTACTGTTGCTGATTCAGAGTTTATAGTTCTAGCAAGCTGCCATTTTTTGGTAAAACGTCGCGTTTCTTCTGTTCCTGTCCTCCTCCTTTTGTTTCCTGATGCCAGACTGGTTTCCAAATTTTGTGCGACTTGTGCCCACCAGAGAAAATGTAGGGCCGTCACTTATAAAGCCAGAAAATACTTTTGTTTTGTGGATTTGTGCACCATTGCTCAGCAGTCCACACTAAACGCCTGTGTTCACAATCCTTTTTTCTTCCTCTCTTACCCATCCGTCCCCATAACTCCTTTACAATTACAAAAGTAATTTCTTTTTTCCCCATTTTCCAATTTTTTATCCATTGGTCAAGCAGACAGAGTGGGGGTTATTGAATGAAAAAACATATCCTTCCTTTTCCAATGCGACACTAAAATTCTTTTAAAAATGTGAAAAAGAAAGCTCTTCTTGTCAAACCAGCAACAGTGCCAAAGTATTTTTTGTTTTCCAAGGTTTTTTCCCTTTCTATTTTATTCGCTTCCTCTTTACTTTCCTCCCTTTCATCAGACCATGGTGCTTGTGCCTGTCCCAAGAAGTGGAATCCGTAGACGGAGCAGAGCAGAGAGAGAAACGAATGAGAGTGGTGTAGTGTAATGAAAAGGGGGAAAGGAAACAGAAGCGGAAGCCCATTCGTCGTGTAACTAAAAATGTTTTTTGTGCAAGATTTAGCCAAGCAAAACTTTTTACACGACTGAGAAGTGTATACACACACCTACAAAGAAAACTGTAACAAAAATACAAAGAAAAAAGCTTTGCCAGGGTGAAAGAGCGAAAGAGTCTGTGTAGATATACTCCACACTCTTTGCCACTACTAGTTCCACTACTGCATTCATTTATACACTGGCACACAGACAGAAGGAAAAATAAATAGAGTCAGTGACGCGTGTCATCATCGTTCTTTCTTTTTTCCTTCTTCTTCTTCAGCTTCTGCCTCTACTTCCTTATCCATCTCCTCTCTCCAATCCAAGGCCTCTGTGTGTGTAGAGGTATTTTCTTTGTGGAAGAGAAAGCAAAAAGTTTACTGGGAAAAGAGTAAACGAATGAGTGGAGAATAAGAAGAAGAAAAGTCTTCCTTTCTTCGAAAAACCCCCGTCCAACTGGCCATCCATCCATCCATCCATCCACGAAAATACATTCATCCGCTTAAGAAATCTTGGGAAATCACAATCAAAACTAAATACTTTACTTCTTCTTTCCTTTGCCCTGCTTTCTCTCTTTTATCCTTTCTGCCCAGTGGAGTCGGTTAAACAGTCAGTTGAGTTGAGCTCCACCAAATAACTCACTTCATTTGTGCTCCGACAGACAGGGAAAGGGAGAGAGAGACATTGATTGAACTGGACTTGGCCTGTTCTTTTTCTGTCAACATTGTATATACAGAGAAATCTGGTGCTGTGTCTGCTGATACATATAAAGAAAATCCGAGTCTCTTCTCATTCCCTTTATTTTGATTTTGTGCAGGGATTTCTCTTTCCAAAGACGATGATGACTGGGATGGAAAGGAGGCGGAAAATCGAATATTCGATTTTCTTCAACAAAACTATGTGAGAGATGCCAATGGCATGATGGACATGCTTTGCATTCTGTATGGCTTTTCATTGGAAAGGTAATTTGCATGCAGGGGGGATTGACAGGAGATTTGAAAACTGTGAAGTGAGCATAGCCAGAGAAATATTTTAAACAAGTTTACACAGAAAAAGGATGGCGGTTTCCCTTTTACGCAATTGTACTCACGGACAAGGGGCTAAATTATGAAAAACAGAGGAAAATGTTTAAATAACTTGTTTACATCATCGGCTTGTTGAATCATCTCATTCATCATGTAAAGGAAAAGGTTGTAGTAAAGCTTAAGCGTGGACTACACTGCAGAAAAGCGTAAAATTATTATTATTTATAATCTGCTTTCCCCTTTCCTTCTCATTGTCAATCCGCTTTGGGAAGCTTTTGCTAGGCTGTTCCACTTGTTCCCTGATCTTGTTTGCTTATAGAATGGACATTGAAAACTAGCACAACAGCTCTAGAATACACACATATATCTAGAACAATATATAGTGCTTTGCATTTTGCACGACTGGTTGGCTTGTCAGTTGTTCTGCTCATCATTTCCTTTCACAGAGAATTATCAACTCGGCTTATTAATATTTTGCAAAAAACACATTTCAGCTCATTATTATTGCGCATTTTAGTGCCGAGCTATATCTTCCTTTCTACTTGCTATCGTTCAGTAAGGATAAAAGGCTGATCGCTTTCAAAGGACATTTCAAATACAGTATTTATTCCCTTTGTCTGTATCAACTGCCATCACTTTACGTGGTGAACAAACAAAAAGTGAAAGCGGAGGAAAGAGATATACACATTTTGATTTGCATAATGAATAGCCTGTGTGCATACATAACGAGAATATATTTCTTGGAAGGAACAAAGCACAAAGAATGGTAAAACAGGCAAATAGGCAGTGATCTACTTATTTTAACTTTGAATTTAGTTTTAATACTCTTTTCCCCATCCCTCTCTTTGATTCCTTCTTTCAAGTTTTTTTTATTCTCCTTCTCCCCGTTACAATTTTTACAAGAAAAAAGTGGAAAAGTCTTTTCACCCGAAGAAAAATGCTACTTTCCAACTCAACTTGCCTCTTTTCTTCCTTTTCTCAGCACTAGAGCTTATTATAAAGCAATGAAACCAATACATTTGATCAGATCGCTTTCCCTCTTTTCTTCAGTTCTTGCCAAAATATACCATATCCTGTGCATTTGTACTATTTTTTTTTGTTAGCAGACAGGATACAGAGATAGGGAGATAGCGCTTCATCCTATCATTACTGGCGCACATGAGCGTGTAGGAAAAAGAAAATTAGGAAAAAATGTGTATAAAGTTATTTTGGTTGCTACTTTCTCTGTTTACTTTTCTTCTTTTCTCTACTTTCTCCCTTGCTTGCTGAGAGCTGATCCTTTTGAAAATTTAGTAATTTAATTTTTTCTCTTCCTCCTTCCACTGTATGTTGGTAGGTAAACTTGTAGCATTTTCCCAGTAACTCCTCCTATTGATTTCCATCTCTCTTTCCTCTCTATTGAAATTCCTTGAAAAAAAAACTTTACTACTTTCTTTCTCTCTGTCGTTTTTGCTTGCTAAGTTTTAAAAAGACAAAATATCCACTGAATAGAATTTAAGGCTTCTCAAAATCGGTTTTACTCTTTTACTCTCATCCCAATCCTTCTCATCATTATCATCATTCCCGTCAAGGCTTGCTCTCTCTCTCTTTCTCTGCTGCCAGTGAAATGAGCCAACAAGCAAAAATTTTACCTTTTCAAAAGAGCAAAACGCATAGAATAAGTTGTCTAATCCCGTTTGAAAATGTTGTTCTAACACAACTGCAGGAAGAAGTGAACAAGCACAGGAACACGTATAAATAGAGAGAAAAAGTCTAAAGACAGCTCAGCCACTCACGCATGCACACACTTTCAAACGAAAAAAGTAAGTGATGACTCCATTAAAAACCGACTACTACTACCACCACCACAACCTACTTGCTTCTTGCCTTGCCAACTAGCAACTTTAATAGTATACTGTTGCTCAAACTAAAATACTTTTATTCAAGTTTCCCTTCCTTTTTGTACAGCCAGTTACTTCCTCATTTCATGTACCTGAGAGTGTGTGTGTGCATCATTTTTTCTTCTCCGGGAATTTCCCTTTGCTCTTTGCCAAACGAAATTAAACGCTTTGATTTAAATACCTGCCACTAAGCACAAAAAAGACTGGCTTTGCTCCTGCTGCTTGCTACACACACACAGCTCGGCTTACTCTCTCTGCAACAAGCTTTTCCAACTCTGTTAGCGTTTTCGTGGAAAAAAGAGAGAAAGACGCTCTTATAACTTTGACTTCCTTTTTTATTCTACACGATCCAACAATCTACCTACTTATTTAAGTGAAAAGACGTGTTTTATTCAGGTGAGTAGACACACACACAGAGGCACAAAGAACAAGGAATGATTAGCTTTTTCCCTCTTCTTTATTTTCTGCTCTGCTTTTTATAAGTCGACCGTGTTCACTTTATTTTTTAATGAAGTCTCTCCACTTTTGGATCTCTTTTCCTTTCTTCTTCTGCTTCTTCTTCCTGTGCTCGCTTTTCATTCTTTCTTTCCCTTTTTTCTGGCTGTTGCATAATAATAATAAAAAATAGCTTGAGCCCTGTAAACCGGCTAATATGCTTTCACTACTACTTCAATTACCACTCTCTTGTGTGAATATTCACATTTTTTTCCTCTTCAATTCAAAATCAGGCTCAAGAGCAGAGCAATCTCTGGAAAGAGGACAACGAGAGAGATGATGATAGGGAAAGAGAGAAATGGTATCAAGAAAACTAATTGCTTTCCACTCTTATTTTGAGCACATTATTCGCTCTCCCACACTAGCAACTCTTGCCATATGGCAGTATTTTTTTCTTTGCAAAAAATATAATTCGTGGTAATATGCTTAAAAGCAGAAAGCATTAGATTTTTTACAAAAAATCTACAAAAATATATGTAGGCGGTTAGATCAAATTTTCAAGGAGAACAGCACACCGCTCTCCATGTTTCTTTAAATCCGGGTTAGAGTAACAAGATAACCATTTTAAGTACTTACCCACTCACATCTAGCTTAAAGTATTATTTGACATAATGTATTTTCTGATAATAAGCATATCCATTTCGCAGGGTGCATGTAGTGATGATGATGTCAATCAGATTTTCTTTTGGCAGCCACAAAAAGGGTTCATTTACGTGGCAAACTGCTCTGCTCCTGCTGCTGGCATGGTTTATTTTCGTCTTTTGATACATTTTAATAAGAGCATGGTTAAAAATTGAACAAAGGTTCAGTTGACACGCAACGTGTAACCCGCCCACATTTCATCGAGAGTGTGGAAAACACTTTCTTACCATTTTTAAGAGAATGGTAATACGCACCTATAATAGGTAGATATGCTTATATACTGTAACTTATATCTTAAGTACTAATTTGTTTGTTCCATGTTTCCGTCTTATCAATAGCAGTGGTAGGATTTTTTTCTCAAGAAAAAGCTTGTTTTCACACACACACGTATCGCATGATGGTGATGAGGATCTACACACAAGGTAGCTTAATTGGTTACCTCCTATACATTTCTGCTTTTCCTTCCTCTCTCTCCTTTCTTTATTTTTCCCCTGTTTTTTCACGTTCTATATGACCTTACAGGCAAATACAAAATGTTGGGGATATGTTTCCGCACACGCGGGAAGAAAAAAATGAAAGAAAAATGTGATGCCTGAGTGGGAGGCGGAAAAACAGAAGAGGAAAATTGAAAAGTGGGGAAAAAGTGGAGAGGGATGAAATAGAAAAAGGCACGAGTTGAGGAAAAAAACTGGAAAGTGAAAAAATAAAGTTTTTTTTTTCTTTTTTTCCTCTTCAGATTACTAGACACGAGAAACTAGTAAAAGAGAAAGGTGGTTTTGAGTGGAGGACAACTGCGGAATGAAAATAAAGTGGCTGTAGGGAGTGTGTGTGTAGAGTGTTGGTGTGTAAGTAAAGTGATTTCTGTAGTTAAACTTATAATGAATATTTAAGGGTAAGGATATGAAGGGAGCGAGAAGGTGGATGCGGAAGATGGAAAAATATGAAATGTCTATAACAAGCCAGTATGTTGTAGAGACAGGCGGAAAAAGAAATCTTGGCCAAGTCTTGAGTATAATATTTAAGTTGTTTTTCTGAAAAGGGGAGAAAAACAATAATAGAATGAACAGGAACTAGACAAAAAGTGTGTGGGAGTGTGGTAGCGCTTTGGTGGTGACGGCTAATCTAGCCATGCAGATTAAATATTATTTACCCAAACACCTGTACAAACTTTTTGAGAAGCGTAAACGTATAAAAAGGGTTAGGATGATACATCAATTTGAGAATGAGACAATTTTAAGAGAAAAGAATGAGCACGTGGGCGTCAAAGAAATAAACTAACCTTGATGCGCATTATGTAACATGCATGGCTCTCTCACAGGACATTTTTCTCGAGTCTATTTGAACCGAGAGCAAATTGAGTAAAAGTATTCTGGGTAAAACGAAGAGGCAAGATAAGATAGCATGTTGCCCTTAAAGCTTTCACCTTTCCCATTTACTCCCTTTCCAAGAAATACTCAGGAATAAAAGAGAATACTGCATCTTGGGTGTATTCCTCTTCCCTTTCTGTCCAATTCACACACGGTGATCCATCCATCTATCCAATTTGCCTTGCGATGAAATCCCTCACTCCGACTCAGACCTCACTTTTTCTCTCAGCAAAAACGCCAAGGAGGAAAGAATGAGTGAAAAATAATAAAAACACGAGTATATATAGAGTTGAAAAGCGACGGGGAGAATATCAGTAGCGTTTTCTCCTTGACGTTCTCACCTCACCTTACACAGCCTGCTCATGTCTTGCTGCAATATTTATGCATATTTATGTAAAACAAGGAAGAAGATCGCTTCAAGGTGGCAGAACAAGCAGAGAGCTGCTTATTATGAAAGCTTGGAGAAATGTAGTGAAAAGTAGTGTAATTCTCATATGAATACACAAAAAAATACAACTAACGGCACCGAGAACACGTCTGCATTCTGCATGCCTTATATTTTTTGGCCATCTCTACAAAAGTCTAGCTATTATAGTCTTTCAAGAGAGAAAGCAGCAGTAATAGAAGAGACAAGAAACAAGAACAAGCATTATCGCTGGCCATTATCACCTTGATGCCTGTCTATTGTTGACGATGAGAACGCGGAAGAAAACGGCAAGCCAAATAAGAGCAGCAGAGAAAGTCTGAGAGAGAGAAATGTTTAGAGAAGGAGGAATAATAACAGGTAACAAACTCTCGTAAAAACTATTCCAGATCCTGTTCATACATTCTCATTCTTCCTTTCTCTCTGTCTCTTTCTGGCTGACGTTGCTACTCCTCTTTGTCGTTTCTTTTGTGTGTCCGTCCGTGCAAAAAAGAAGATACATTTATCCCCTATGCATTATTACTTATGCATGTAGATTTTCCACAAGATACTAGCCAAAACAGATAGAAAGAGACATATATATCCGTTTATGTTCTGTAACAAAGAGCAAACCTCTCAGAGGACGGGGAAGAAGGAAAAGGGACAAAAAAGTGTCTATGTGCATAATATAAGGTGATGTTCAATGTAACAACCACCAGCAAGCAGGAAGTAAAACGGTGGAGGCAGACAAGAGCAGAGGGTTCTTTTTGCCTTGTACTCTTATTCTTTTGATGATGAGAAGGATAATGCTTTTTGCTCAGAGAGAGCTAGGAGGTGAGGGGAATAATATATTAAAATGTTGTGTAGTTGAGCTGGTATGGGGACTTGAGTTGGAATATGAATGTCTCTTCCCATCCATGTTTTGAGGGGGAAAGCAGGGCTAAAGCTAGTTGAGGTGGCAACAAGCAGAGCATGGCTGAAAGGAGAGAAAGGCAACAGAGCAACAAGGGTAAAGAGAGAATTTATGATTCAATTTGCACATGGAGCCTCATATAAATATCTTGGGTTGCCGAGGAGAAGTTTTTTAGGTGGCAATGCATACTGCTGTATATATACTTGGTTGTGTGTGTGTCCTTCTACTTTTCCTGCCTTTTTTATTCCTGGAAACCCAAAAGAGAAAAAAAATGGAGGTGGTGATGACGATGACGCTGAGTAAGTGACTGACTACAAGTTGGTATATACTCAATAGCAAAAAGCTGCTAAAACGACTACTACTAGCACCACTTTCTCGGAGCAGAGGCCTGAGAATGTGTTTGGTTATTCTTAAGAAAAATAGGGAGAATAATAAGAGATAGAGAGAAGGTAGTCTCATCCTCCTCTCGTTTCATCCTTTTCCTTTAGAAGCAGTAGCATTAAGATCCTTCTTTTTTTCTCGTCTTCATCTGCATTGCAAATGGTCTTTCTTTTGTCTCAGGGCAAAAAATGTCTTTTCTCACACCACCACCAGCACTAGCATCACCACTCCAACTTGCTTTCTTTGGATAGTGACTCCCAAATGTGCTCGCTTATAATATAAATATGTATGCTATACACTTTTTGGGGTAATATCCACACAGCCTTTCAACAATGAGTAAACATGCTCATAATATTCTATAACGGTTATGTATGCAATGGAACCGTAGTTGCTAGTGCATTTGGATCCCCCAAAGATTCCTTTTTCTTTTCTCACTTCGTCTCATTAAGGCCATCACCATTCATCACAACATTTTTTCTTCTTCTCTCCTTTTCCTTTCACCACTGAACTAGCTACATATCACATGTCTCACTTTTCCTTTTTTGTATGTTTACTCCACTAGACTGCTGGTGTGTGTTTTGTACTTCCCCTTTTTCTCTATTTGTCTATTTCTTCTTCTTTTTATGTGTGAGTGTGTGGGAGCACACGGTGATGTTTTCTCTTCAAGAAATGTGAAACTGGCTTCACTTATTCATACTCGCACTCTCTCCCTCTGTTTAAGTACAAAGTGGGGGAAATCTGAGCTTCGCTCTGGTAATTTGACTAGACGCACAGAGGGAAAAAACGCATAAATGAAATCAAAGGAAAACAAGTGTGTTACGCAATGTGCTATTATGGTACTAGTACTAGTGTGATGGCGTAAAATCCCAATATGAAACGGAAAAAGAGCTATAGCTCACATACAATTAGCTAACTAGAAAAATATAATAATAATAGGAATGAAAACAAAGAGAATCGATTCTTTTGAAGCTGCTATTCCTGTTGATTGTATTTGTTCCAACAAGTTGTATAATGAACCACAAAAAGGAAAGAAATAATAATAAAACTAGAGACGTTTTGCAATTTACCTAATAATATTCTGTTTTTGGGTGAAGGGGGAGGTGAGTATGATGGATTTATGTTGAAAGCAAGACACCCGCACACACGTACTAAGGAGAAAAGGGATTAGCTTTTGGTGGCTTTTTTGCCTCCGGCATTTTTTCTGTTTTTACGCAGAGAAAAAACACAAAGTCAAAAGGAGAGAGAGAGGAAAGTTAAGATTATACACATAAAGGTAGGTCTGATGAGTAAAAGCCTGTGTGTATGTTGTGGCAGTGTGGAAGTTTGGCAAGGAAACGTGACCTAAACCTGTGATGATGAAAGGCAGGGAAAAGCAAAAGTTGCACAAGTTTGAGTGTAGTGCGTAGTACTCAACGCCAAAAGGGAAAGGTGCTAATGATGACAAGGTGAAAAGCCTGTGCAAACATCAGCCTTTTGATCTGCTTGCGAATATTTATATCCCATGAAAAAAAATCTATTATAATGAATAATGAAGAAATTCAATCTAGAAAGCAGACTGTGAGCTTGCATTTTTTTCTCACATTCCACAAATTTTATTCTACTGAATAGTCCTCAAACAAGAAGGAAAAGATTTTCATTTGTGTTGAGCATTCTCTTTGGCTCTCTCTAGAACAAAATCATATTTTCAGCATAGTTTGCATCCGCTTACGTGACGTGTTTGCAAAAGCACTCCAACAACTTTCTAATTAGTTTGAGTTGATAATAATGTTGTAAACGCAGTTAGCATTCTTAAATTCATTAATTAAAAATCCAGCATCTACTCATCCATCCCCTTTATCAATAGTATTAAAACTTAGTATACTTTCTCCTTTGCTAAAATGTTAGCTTATTGTAATAGCATTGCAGCTTAAATATTCTTTTCCCAAAACACATTGTTTGTGCGTACTACAAAAGAAAAAGTCCAACAATTTTGACAAAGCTTCAAAGTGAAATAAATGGAGACAAAGCCAAAAAAAACCTATACAATATAAAAGCTCACATTGAATGCCTGTACATATTTCCACATGCCACACACTTTTATTCTTTACGACAGGGAAATAAAAGCCAACAAAGCATGCATGATACGTTGTCTGTCTTCTAGTCTAACCACTCACACATAAAAAACTACCACCAGCGCACACAGCACACAATATTAATACACCCATAGCCTATTTCTCAATTTATCTCACCTATTGTGCTTTTTCTTTTCTTTACCACTTTCCAGTAAACCGGTTTTTAGGCTCTTCTGATCTCTTTTCTTGCAAAGTACTTCCAATAATATAATGTGCAGCAAGTTGCTCTCTGCTAAAATACATGCCTGTTTCCCTCCTATTCCGCAAAAGAGGAAAGAAGAGGCTGTAAAAATGGCAGTGTGGTTTCTTCTATTGCGTTTAAAGGCACACACACTTTCACCAAATTTGCTACACTACCTTCACTCCAATTCCACACACAACCACAAGACAATCAAGCAGTAGCCGTTTTACTGTTTTATTTTACTCTTTTTATATTGTCTATGCATTGTTGTACTCGGATAATATATTGTTGTTGCTAGTCGAATATATACTGTGGTGGTTAGTGTAGGGTATTACTAGTCGCGGTTGATCGTGTTGTGGGTTGTGTGTGAGGAGAAAATGAACAAGAAAATGAAGCTCATGAAAAACGCTCCAGTTAAAGTGAACAAGACTGCGCGCCTAATGGAATTTCATGCCCTTTTTCTCTCTTTCCTTGTCTTCTTGTCTATTGTGTGTGCTGTGTACTTTCCTTCCAGTGCCGTGAACTCACTCACTACCACTTACATACGTAAATATAGATGATGATGGTGGTGGTGTCTGACGGGAGTATGAGTGTGGAAATTCAAATATCTTTATAGATCCTTATGCTCACAACAATACATGCATTATGTAATACCAATAATAATAGCAGGCTCACTTACTCATCCCCGCATCGTCACAATACTCAATTTCACTCGACCAAGTGAGCTCGATGAAATTTCTTTATTACTACACACGTTAAAGCAAGCCGACATATTAGCCGTGTCTTCCAGATAATATGATATCTGTGTGAGCGTCAAATTTATATATATGCCCACACATTTCTCGATTATCTCAACTGCCGTCTCCACCTCTCTCTTTTTCCAAAAAAATAATCAACGACATGACTCCAACTTATCATGTCATTGTAAATATTATAATATGTAATAATATAAAACACATATATTTCGTCGAGGAAAGCGTGTGACACAAGCCATAAATATGAAATAGATCTGTAAAATGAGCCTTTGCTGCTTCACTACTTCTACCACCACTGCCATTTTGTCACTTGGCTAAAATTTCATGCATGCATACACGTTATTAGCACCAGCATATATTTATGGGACAAGCAAAGAGAGAGAAATTGTAAAAGGGATATTACATTACTGCACATAATTTTGGCTCGTTGTTTGTAACACAATGCATCTAATTTTCGCTGTTGGACAACCACCAGCGGCAGCAGCGCAGAAATACATTCACACTCTTTTTTTCTCTTGTTCCCTTGTAATGATAGTCTTACTAAGCTAATAGCAATAAATAAAAAAACGACCAACTTTTTCTGTCTTTCTGAATGTTTTTTTCTTCTTTTCCTTTTCGTGTACTAAATAATATGGCCCAGTAATACATAAAAAAGGAACTAAGTGACTGTGTAAGCAAGAAAAAAGGAGAAGGAACGCCGCGACAAACTAAATTTATTTGGCAGTTAGTAGGAAGCAGCAGCCACTACTGCCGTCTTCCGCTTGGTCTTACTTTTATTGTCATGTTACACATTATTATGCATTACTGCTATTATTGTTATGATTATTGCCATTAGGCCATTAATCTGAGAGAAAAGAAACGGAAGAAAAAATGCGTTACAATTTATTTTATATTTTTTTCAGGGGAAAATATGCTTTTATCATTTTTTCCGCATGTTGTCCTAACTCTTAGTTCTGATGGCAAAAAAAGAAGAGAAAAACTGCGCGCTACATCATATTTTTTTGCTATTGTGTTTGTGTGAAATGTTGTAGGTTCTTCTTTCATATTCCCCATTGTCTTTTTTCTTGCTCCTTTCTTTGAATAGGTATACATATATGATACATGGTATTACACGTACGTCTTTTTTTGCGCGTTGCGTCTTCCCTCACATTCTTTTCTTTTTTCACGTTCATTCATGCAAATCCACATATTTTCCCTTCCTGTCTACTTTTTTCTCTCTTGCTTTCTTTGTCCTTTTCCTTTAAAAGAAATTTACATAAAAAGCAAGCCAAGAAACCATATGTTCTCGCGTAAAGGTAATGACAACGAGTAGGATGATGACGGTAGTGGAAATGTGTATAGTCATAGTCCTTTTTTTGGAAAATCCTTTTGTCAGCCATTGTCCGTTTTCTTCTTGGACAAGGAAACCATTTTGCCAGTCTACCATAAAAAGAAGCAACCACACACACCGCTGAAAAAACGGAAGGTTACTACAATAAAGCATTATTTTTCTGTTACAACATGTGGGCTAGTGCTAGTAAAGAGTGAAACAAGCAGAGCCAATCCAATATTCCATGATTTACAGTTCCGCGATACTGAATAAAGACACATCTTCCCCAAACTACTATAGCCACATAATAAGTAAGAATTTAGAATTTGACAGGAAAAGGGGAAGCTTACAAACAAAAACCTGCGACTCTCTCTCTCTGTTTTGATTTTCTCCGTAATATTCACCGAGAGAAATATATATTTTGCGCCCTTGCTGTGAAAACTGCCACACCAGTGCCACCAATCCAAACAAGCTTATTCCCTTTTCTAATGTATTATTTTTTGTTTCGCAAAAAATATTTGAGAACACGTGAAGAAGCAAGTGTGTGTCGTGTTGTATACATAATATATTATTTTTTTACCGCGAGAGTTTTAGAAAGAGGACGAAAATAGTGTTTTCTTTCACCACACACACAAGCTGCACAGGGAGGAAAACGTGCGAGTAACACCCACTCAGCACATTATTGCTTTGGTTTGGTTGGTTGCACTTAAAACTCCCGTTGAAATTCATGTGTCGACACATCACACCATCATCATCATCGTCACCATCCTGCTTACACATTCTCCACAAAATATTGTGTTCATCATCACCATCACCACAAGCAGAAGTACACAGCTTCAATATAACACCTTTCACATTCCATCTTGTGAAAAGCACATATGCCACTTGTACTACATTTACTTTCTGTATTATATTCCCATATGCAGAAATTGTTGGAGCCATGTCGCATGAATGTTTATGTTATTGTGTGCGCCTCTTTTTCTACTTCACAGAGAAAAATGTAGCAGCGACAACACAGATCTTTTGCAGAAGTATATATGACCCGGTGTGCTGAAGACGAAGAAGAGAAAAAAAGTTTCGCAAACAAAAAAGCTGTTGGAGGGAAAAAAGGAAGGAAAATATTTCTTCTTCTTTTTCGCATGAATAACGCAATTCTTCTTGAGAAGATGCACAAGGGAGTGAATATTTTTTTTCTTCTCGGGGTGGTACGTTATGTGTGTGTAGATGTGTTATTGTTATTTCCATAATATTTTTTTCTTGGGTGATGATGCAGTAGTGTGCATACTTACAATATTTCAATTGAAAGTGTGGTGGCGGTACTGTGAAATGCTTTGCAGAAGAGAGAGCGCAAGAGAAATAGGTGACTGTGTATAAAGATTTCTTGTCGATGTCGGCGGTGTGTTGTTGAGGGAAAAGAGGAAAAAAAGGTTCTTCCAGTTCACTGACGGTATTATATAAGGTAAAAAATGTATAAACTGTTTGGAGAATTATGTTGAGCAGAATATAAGAGAGATGGAGAAAGTGGCGAGAAAAAATGTGCTTTCTCTGTCTTCCATGAAAAAACTAAGGTTAGAATATGAACCCTAGGGTTTTTTGCAGCTGTTGGGTGTGAAGCCAGCCTTAGCGCGAGAATGACAGTGCTGACGATGAAAATGTTGATACAGTAAAATATATGAGGATAGCTGGGTGATCATGAAGAGGACAAAGACGATGACGATATGGAACATCAGTTTTTACAAGAATAATAATAATAAAGTGGAGGAAAAGAGAAATATATTTCTGCCTAGAAGTGTGTTTTTTGCTTGGAAGCAATATCCTTTTTCTTTGGAGCATGTTTTTTTGGGCTGCTTGGCATTACACTCTCTGTATGTTTTATGTGCATGAATGTGTGTACGCATTATAATATTTTTTTGGCGGGCGTACACATTCCCATTGCACTGGCATTATCATATTTTCTCACTATTTCTCTATTTTTTCTCTCGCCAACATCAAACATATTGTTTTAAGCAAGAGCCAGGATAAAAATGTAGGACAAAAGGATAGATGTCCATGAAGCAAAAAAAACTGCTGCTGCTTTTAGGTGCTCCCTTTTTATATTATTTACTTTTGCGAGAGAAATGGCGTAATGGGTTTTGGCAAGAAAATCTTATGCAAATATGGCAACGTGAGAAAGGGAGCATAACAGGTTTACACAGCGCATAATGTATGCGTGCAATAATGCGAACAATCTTGTCTTTCACAAGACTACATAATAAACGTATACTTTACGGTAAGCAATTATCCAAACGTTTTCTCCAGCTTTTGTTCAGTCTAAAAGAACATTGTAATATTTCTAAAGTGAATGCAGCAGTGTGTGTTTCGTGTGGCGAGAAATTATTCATGAAAACACCAGTGGCTACGCAAACACACGCACACAAAACACATCATCAGACACACATGCATGTAGCCATAGTCCGTGTGTGTGTACTCAGCTTACATTTTCAACCTGCTAAATAAAGAGTGGAACTAGGAAAATACTTACAATGGATTTTCATTCAAAACTCTCTCTGAATGAATGAGTGAGAAGGACAAAGAGTGAATAGCTGTAGTCATTCAAAAATTCCATAGATATTGCATGGACAATCATTTAGCCGTCAGTTGTGGTTTGACAGAAAAAAAGAGAAAACGCATAAACATGACGTCTGTGTCCCTTCACTCTCATTGGAGAATTGTCGAACAAGTTTGAAATAAAAATAAAATAAAAAAGTGTCCAAAAGCACGTCGACACACAGCTTCTCCTTCCTGTTAACTATTTAGCATTAAAGCATGAGTCATTTTTATGGGAATGATGATGATTATGGTGACGAGCAAAGGAGAATGGTTTTTATTACGGACTTTGCCCATGTTTTTCTGGCAAAGCACACGTACCAACTTTCTAGCGACAACAAAGTTACTACCAATCTCACTTATTATTTAGACGACGCTAATGCGTATGCAGGGATGGATGACGGATGGACGGCCAAAATGGAGGAATCAAACAACTTGTCAGAAAGAGTTGCACAGTGCAAACAAAGGAATAAAATACCGTCTTCCCCTCTCTTTAAACACAATGCTATTTATTTTACATGACAGTTTTTTTAAATTTGCTATTTAGCTCAAAGAACACAGCGGGGGTGCACTCAGTCCTGTTTATTTCCTGATGATGATGACAGAGTGACATGGAAAAGTGGTCAGTAAATGAACCAATATTTTCCTATTCTCAGCAGGAGCTCTATTTTTATTGGGTTTTTGTCCAAATTCAAATCCAACAAAAGGCTCTAGTAATTATCCCTGCTGACTAAGGTGGTATTGGTATATTACCATCAAAAGAAGCTTACAAAAGTTTTGTATTTGCACATTTAAAATGCAATTTGAAGTGTGCGTAAAATCAAAGAACCCCCGCCGAAACAACAAAAGTACTTATATGGCTGTTATCGCTCACGCTTAACCAATCAGCCAAATAAGCCAATGTCCTTCCTTAACATTATCCAATAAAATATCCGTCAAGTTTTTGCTGACTACGCTGCATGCTAATACGTTTACTAGATATTTAGCACGAGTAGTGTGTGTGTGGAGGGAAATGAAAGTATTTAACGAATAATAAATGATACCTCAGCTGAAAAAGGTAAGCATAAAAGCTGACTTTCTCTCGCGTCGGCAAAGCAATAAAAAAAGTGTACATTTAGGTAGCGCTCATCGGCACAATGATAAAAGTCCAAAACACCATGAAGTGAAATAATAATGTGTAATATCATTATAATTCTTTCGGCACTCTTTGTCTCCCTGCTGCTGCCGCTTCTCTGCTGATAGCATAGAAGAAGGATGATGATACCGGTGCGGTACGTTTGTTCTTTCCTTTTTGCCTGTCTAATTAGCAACAGAAGCCATTCGTGGAGGGTTGTTGTAGTTTTATGCATGGGGAATCAGAGAGAAAACAGAATATAAAAGTATATTATAGCCTATGTGTATTCCTACGCATAATCAGGATTTTCCGTTGGTTTGGCTTCTAAACACAAAAGCTGAAATTCCTACCAAATCAGTAGGGTTTTTTAATTCCTTGCCTCACTCTCACAGGCTGCTAAAATGTAATATTTGTTATATTATTTTTATTTACAGCATTTTACTTCTTCTTGTTCTCTGGCTAGTGTTTTTGAATTGGCAGTCTAGAGGGGTATCATGCTGCTGCTGTTTTGCTAGTAGTTATGATACCAAATCCCGAAACAAGCTTTTTGTGGGCGGTTTTTATAACGCCGAGAAATTACAATTTCCCGTTTTCCCAAAGTCTTTGAGTTTGAAACTACATTGTGGTGGCTAGACTGTGTGAGAGACCACACTGCTGCTGCACTGAATAGAGTTTTGTTTTGGGTAGTGCAGTGAGCCATAATATTGTATATGCTACAGAGAGAAGGACAACTCTCTAGTAGGATGACAGAGAGTGAAATGAAAGCAATTCGGGAAAGTGGAGCATAAAAGGTAAAAAGGCGTAGAGAGAGGATGAAAGCGCTGTATAGCTTTTGAATGCAATAACACAAAAATAATTTCGCAAAATGTGTGTAGTTTGTTTATTGTTGTCGCTGGTGCTGTGCATGCATAAATATTGGTGGTCCCTGGTTCCACATACTGCCTGCTGAAAGCACCAGAATAATGGGATAAATGGCAACAAACTTGAAACAAAAGGCCGTTTTTGTTTTTCTTTCAACAACACAAAATTTGAGATTAAATACTCGAGAGTGTCATTTTTGTCGTTGTGATGATGATGATGAGGCGGAGGAGGAGAAGGTAATGGCCATGTTAGTTTGTTGTGACTTTGTTCAATGTTCTTCCTGCTGGTAGCACAGAACAACAGCCAATAGTCAAGCTTTGACATGATGGCACAATGCTTTTGTACAATTTCAAGCTTTCAACCAGTTTTTCTTCTTCACCTTTTTACATTTTAACCATTTGAGTGTTGACGTCACCTTTCCAGAAATAGTCTGTATGAGTGATTGGCTTAATTCTAATAAATAGTACATGATGGCGTCAAAGAGAAATGCTTTTTAAATGTTACATTTACATAAATGATAAAAATAACATAAGCTTGCATAAGTTTCAAGTGACGACAATCGCAACCAAAGATTATACAACGTACCACTTTGTTGGTTTTTCCTTCTTTAGTGCAAATCCCGTTGATGACGGTCGACAGAGAAAAACGAAGAGATTTAATGGCACAGAATAAAGAAAACTGTGCGTAAGCTGGAAAATGATTATTATACCAGTTTTGTTTTCTTCCAGAGTTTTCCTCATTTCCCCCTTTTTTCCAAAAATAAGAGATGCTAAAAGATCATTTACAATTAAGTAGTGGTGGTGGCTGTGATGCAAGAAGAGCGCCTTTTACGCTTAACTTACTTTATTATTATTATTACTATTATTTTCTCTTTGTCTTTCCCTTCTGTCACGTTTACACAGGGCTTACGCAGCAGAGAGCAAAAGGCTGTGCATAAAGCTCTTGTCGTCTTTCCCATTGCTAGGCTTTCCCTTCCATTTTTTGCCACTCTGGCAAGCTTCTTATAAGAAGAGCAAAAGAGGAAAAACTGTGTACCTAATAATATTGTATGGCTGATGATGGTGATGGTGCGAAAAAGAGTTAAATGAAGTGTGCCGATGGCATTTAATGACGGCTGAGGAGAGCTTAAAGCAGAAAAAAATGAAACAAAAAAGGGATGACAGGATGAACAAAAATGCGCACAGTAATTTAGCAGTTTGTTCCCTTCTTTTATTTTTTTCATGACAGTAATCATGATAATGATTATGACAAACTTATTTGTAATTTTTTGTGTAAACATGAATGAAAACAGGTGGCCTTGCTGCAGAGTGCAGACATACAAGTTGAAAATGTAATAGTAGGTTGCAACATTGCGCTAATGGTCACTCTTGTACCAATTGTTTTTGTGGAAATATAGGAGACAAGCATGACAATGATAGACAAATTACAGGTTGGACACTTCAAATTTCAAAAGCTTTCAGTGCATTCCTTGCACCGTAATATTGTGTCATGTTCTGTAGTTTTATTGTGCACTACACCTACTGTATTATTATGAAAAATATGAATTTTGCAGGTTTTCCCTCCTATCGATCCATGGTTTACGCTGGTGCTGCACAACTCTTTGCAGTTTACACTTTTTCCTCTTTTCATTCAGTTTTCAGATTTTCTACTTCCTCATGTATTCAGGAAAAGGGGCGGCAGTCGTTGTCATAGCAAATAGTAATCACGAAAAGCAGGAATTTTTGTGGCTTCACACTGTCACTAATGCGTAGACATGCATAAGGAACACTAATCAGTTTACAAACTGAATACGCTGAATACTGACGTGGCTTGTAAGGACGCGCAGAAAATCTTTGACTTATTATAATTCAGGGCCACGACAGTGCATTGACTTGTCGAGTATCCGCATATAGATTTTTTGTTTGACTACACGCAGATGTGTGCAATTTGGATAAGTCAAGTTGATAACGCATTTTCCACACAGGCAGTGAGAGAGCAGAAATGAAAGCGAAAAAAGTCACGCTAGCTTGTATCCTGTAAAAAAAGGAGCAAAAATATTCTCAGCGAGAGAGATGAGAAATGACGCTCCCCACACGTTTTCTTGGAAACTCGACGCAGTCTAGAGAGTCAATTCGTGAAATATGAATGTGGTCTGTGCAATTTCTTTTTCTTTGCATGCGTAGAGAAAAACGGAGGGGGGAAACAAAATGTAATAATAATGAAGAAGAATGCCTCGCCCTCCTTCCTTTGTCATTATTAACATTATTATTATTATAAATGGATATTAAAAGTATGCGTAGCCAATGGTGTTGTTGTTTATTCAGTGAGTTATGTATAACATGTTGTTGCACTACTGCACTGTTTGCTGTCCAAGTCAAATAATACGAAAGAAACGTACTTACAGGGAAAAAAGTGAAAGAAAATGTCATGCAACACGAGAAGCAGTTATTCCAGCTTTCTGGAGAATGATGCCACCCTCGCGCTTATTATTGCGTTTACGACCACCGTGGTGCCGCAGCACCATCATCATCAAAACGTCTCAAAAGTCTATTTCTTCTGTAATAATGTAGTGTGTGTGTATAAATTATACAAAAGAAAATGACTATTAGCATGATGTTCATGTTTATAATGTCAAAAACCAGGGGATAGACTGTGAACGGAGAGATGATAACATCAAGAGAGACATTGGAAGAGGAAAGGATTGACAATCAACTTTTCTACACAGAAAAATAAAGACGAAAAAACCTCTATTCTCGCGCGCGCTTCCCCTCATCTTTCACATTTTTTTCTACTGCACTAGTCTGTCTCCTCTGCTTTCATAATGATGATGATTTTGGAAAAATGAATGCACGCACACACACACACAATCAGGCTTCAGAAGAGACTTCATTCAAGTCAAATGATGCTAATTGAAATCCCATTCTGAATGGGTGGAGATGATGTTGGTAGAGTGGTGGTGGTGAAACGACTCTGTGTGTGTGAGGAATGAAAGAAAAAAATGGGAGAACATCTTGCATATTTTATAAGACACGACAGGGCACATAATATCCCGATGAGAACAAAAGGGAGAAAACTTGGGAGCCGTGGTAGTAAAAACGGCAGCAAGGCAAAAAAAAGAGCGGGTGAAGAAAAGGGCGAGTATTTAGCTCAAGGACTTTCTCTCTTTTTTGGCTACTGGAAATGATGCAGAGTTGGCAAATGTTCGTCATCCGATTTTTCATGTGCTATCATCACATTACTTTAGAATCGTGTAAATTAAATATAAAATGTTTGGCTTGTCGGTAGTCTTTATATATTGTAGAGTGTGTGCATTACTAATACTAGTAGTTGTACTGGATCTCCCTTTCTCTCTCTCTCCTTCCGTGAATTATTTATTGCGGATATTTGCATATTTACAGGACGCGCTGGTGGCAAGTGACAATGAAATACGACGGGTCGCATGGACCAAGATGCGATTAATTACTTTCGGGAAATGCAAAATCATTTTTTTCCCTTGTGAAACGACTTTCATCCTGATCATCAGTGTGTTTCCCATTCATTCACTAATAATCACCATCATCATCACCATTATCAAGCTCAGAGACACACAAGAGGACACACCACATCGCTACTAGCACAGCAGTATAGCGTGCCAATGCCAAAAAGCCGAAAGGCAGCAGCAGAGCGGTAGTGTGTGGTAATAGAAGCTCATCAGGCAGGAGCAGCACGACGACGAAACGATATCACACACACATTTTATGCTGATGAATTACTTTATGTAAAATGAGCTATGAGCATAAATATTCCGTAAAATGAAAGCAGCAAAAAAGGGTGCACAGGCAGAGATGAACACCGCGTGTGGATGCTGATCAGCAAGCTTTGGTAATAAAATATGTCGCTTTATGACAATCCATATAATGATAGCATGTGATCACACGGCTGCTAACTAATAAACCCTCGGCATGCACACACACTAGTAGAGAGTGATGATGATGATGGCGGCGCTAATTAAATTAATGCCAGTTGCCTTTTCACTCTCATTTCTCGTTTGAAAATGAGTTTTTTTTTCTTCACAGAAAATTTAAATAAATGTGAAAAAATGGTGGTAATCAATGTACATTATGCAAACCACGCGTGTAGTACTACACTCTAGACAAACTACTATGCAAACTAAAAGGGAAACGGAGCAAGGCGGGGAAAGCAATTTAAATGAGAATAATGGCTTTTTGTGCAAAAAAGCAAGAGAGAGTGCTTCGGTAAAGAGAAACAAAGTCGAGATGAATTGTTTCGTCACATAACTACAATTTTCATCACCTTCATCACAACAACGGTGACGGTGTGGTGGGGAGAGAAGGAGGTAAATGTCCCGAGGGACTAAATACATACTTTTCTACCCATTTCCTGACTTGCCGGTAGCAACAACGCGGCGGTATAACGCACAGACACAAAAACATGAGATTATTCAGTGTGTACGTTGAGCAAGGAAGAAGAAAAAATAAGTAGACGTTCTCTTTGGTTGTTATTGTGTAGGACTCTGAGCTTTTATGATGATAAGCCACGCACACGCATATTGCCATCAGCTGTAATACGGAACAATGTTGGGTGAAAGGTGGTGAAAACACTACTGCTGCCGCCACACACATTTCTACATACCCCGAAGCTTTGTCGGTATTTTTTTCGCTGATACGGGTGATAAGAATGGTGCATGGTGATGATTGTGCTCTTTCCATCATATTACATGCTTATAATAGAATAGATAAATATTTACGTTGTTATTATTTATATTCATATATTGAATGTCCTTTCCGTCCGGCCCTTTTCTTTTTTTTGCCCATCTGTCATGATTATTCTCCTGTAGTCATCATGATCTTCATCTTGCCGTGTGTATATCATTTTTGCCATTGTGCACATCAAAGAGAAAAACAGGAGTGGAGAACGGAGTGAGAATATGTTTTTGTGCATGAAAAAACGGAAAGAGCGGGCATGCCATTACGCAAATACATTTTCTTTCTCGTTTTTTCTCCTTTCTCTCTTCTTGAGAAAGAGACAAAGTTTTGCAAGAAATAAAAATAAATAAACGCTTTCACCAACTGTCTCTTTGCATTTAGCTCTTGTTTCTCTTTGTCTGCTGCTGGTGGAACGGGGAAAGTGGAAAATGGGAATATGTCTCGAGCTGGTGTTCTCTCTGCTTGTGATGATGAAAAGAAGGAAAAGCAACTCGGTCTGCATTATGGTTATCAATCATCATCCCATCACATTTCATGTCATCATTTGCCATTTAAAACAGATAGTCACGCAAAAAAAGATGAAGAAGCTAAGAAAACAGTTGGTTTTTCTTTTTCCCTTCACTTCTGCAGACATAGTGATAGAAATACACACAGGAGTTGGCATTGTCGTTAATGTAAATTTGTATTTTTTAAGCACAGGACGATCCATAATAATATGTTTGCTTTTATTTCTACGACGCGTTTTCTAAAAAGTTTTTTCATGTGTATAAAAAATGTCAGAAAGATCTGTTTTTTGACCTGTCATGTGATACTGATGCAAAGTGGAATGCCTTTTTTGCCTTGCCTTTTCATACCATTTCTCTCTTTTGAACTGATCTCTTGGTATTTTAAAAAGAAAATTCGTATTTTGCCTTTCTTTCTTGCTTCCTTCCACTTCAGTAATATTTAATGTGCCTACATACTCGTACTTATGTGATGCTTCGCTATGTGTACCTATCCTCTTAAGATACATATTTTAGTGAAGAAAAAACTTTCAGCTATCTAACAAAAAACTTTTTTTTCTCTTCTTTTATTCCCTCCCATAGAATATCCATAATACAGAGGAAAAAAGGTTGGAAAACCCAAGTGGGAGACGAAGATAGTCAGAGAAAAAAGGACTGTACAAAGAATTAACCTCTTTTCAGAGAGAAAAAAGTAGATAAATAGATAGATAGATATGGTAACTGTCTGTTGCTCTGCACGAATACTTATTTCAAAGGAAAGCCAGGCAAAAAGCAAGTAGCCAAGTTTTTGTGTATTTTTTTAAAAGCCTATTCATTTTTTATGGTGATGAGCATGACGACAAGGAGGATGATCACACACAACACACACAAACCATGTCCTCATTCGAGTGGTGTGTGTGTGTATAGGCACTAGGCACACTGAGGAAAGAAGAAGACGAAGAAGAAGAAGAAAAACAGCACAACTGCTTCTTAGAAACTACTACTGCTGCTACTGCTCTGTTAAAGCAAAAAAAAGAAAGAAGCTGCTTTGTATGCATCATCTTTGACGATCAGTTTACTTTGATAGTATTATTACAAGAGAAAATGGATAAGAGTGACATTATTACCGTGTACGCAAAAAGTGAGGAAGAGAAAGAGTACACATGTAGCTCCAGCGAACCATATCCCACAAAATGCTCATAAAAAATACATGTTCCTCTCTCTGGGAAAAAAGTAAGTTGTCCTTTTGCTGACGTACAGATATTCTTTGCGCTGTTTTTTTACAAATCTCTCTTAGCAATAGTACCACCAGACGACGGAGTGAGTGACTGAGCAGCTCTTTTTTCTTTATATTTATTTCTTGTTCAGAAAGAAAGTGGCGTCATCGGCAGAAAAAAACGAGAGCATAGACTTTAATAGCATTTTTCAGTGATTTTTATCAGTTTGCCCCAGAGTGGAAGAAATGAGAGGGTTGTAAGTACTCCTATTACACTATATATTTATGTGTGTGTACAGATGGATGCTATCATCATTCCTTTTTAAAACATGCTTTACCTCTGTCTCTACGACGAAGGAACATGACTATGACGACGATGACGACAAGGAGAATGAAGAGAAATATATATGACGATGATGCCGACGAGAGGACGACAACGATGACTACGATGATGATGGCTTGAAATGGAATCTAGAATAGAGTATTATGCAAATCCAGATGAAAAAAGGAGAAGTGGAAAAGCAGCATGCATACATACACACACACTCACTTACGCAAAGTTGTGAAAAAAGGGAAGGAAAAAAGCTTTTAAAAAAGGGAAGATGGAAAAAAAACTGGTGACTCTTCTCTCTCCGTCCCTCTCTTTCTTCTGACACACACCGTCTCTCTCTCTCTCTTCCTTTTAGATTGAGTGGGTGAAAGTAGCTGGATCTATATCTCTCTCATCTCTTCTTGTTTTCCTCACTCAAGACATAACGGAGAAAAAAATGTAAGGGAAGAGGACGCGCTCAAGATGATCATGATGATGATGAGCATGTTTATTATGATGATGTATGAATACAAACTATATAGCCAAGACGCGCTCTCCTCCAATCTCTCCATCATCATCAGCATCATCATCATCTTCCTCCTTTTTCCCTACTATTTTATAAATAGGCTGACTATACACATACATAATAAAAAAATCGCTAAAACATGCAAGCATAGCGGGAGATAAGTGTTATGGTTAGTGGTAGAGTGAATCCAGAAGGAGTAGTCAACAAGAATCTCGTGACGGTGGTGATGAGGATGTCGAGACTCAGGCCTGGTTTATTTATTGATGAACTACTTCTCTATATCTACTACTATACACACATTCTCATCATAATACTCGTTTTTTCTTTCATTTTTTAGGGGTCTCTCGCCTTATGGCGACGAGAGGACGACAAACGTCTTCTTTTGCAGTCTTGTTTCATCAGCATCATTTTCGGTCATCCTTTTACTCCAGAAAAAAGACTACCTACACTTTTCATATTATTAAGTGTAGTGTGCGGTCTCCTTGAGTTCATCGCGTTCCTCTTTTTGTGTGTGTGCTTTGCTTTATAAATGCATGCAGGATTGTCTGACAATTCCGCTAGTTCTCTCGCTTGGTAATATTTGGTGCGGATGCCAAATCACAACTCTGTGACATCTATCATTATCGTCATTCTCTATGCTTACACTTGAGTACATGTAAAGTAGGCCCGTGTGCTTGCCACTTTACATTTTCTTCCTTTCCTGTCTTCTGACATTCCGATGGAGAAACAAAGGGCTGCTGATATCTTTCTTTTTTGCTCTTTGAGCTTAACCTCATTATTTTGAGAAACAGAGATTGCACACACACACTTGCTGTACAACTTTTTTAATCGCAGAAGCTTTCTCTTTTCAAAACAAGAATAATGATACCCTTGGCGCATTACTTGTGCCTCCACTCACGTTCACATAGTTAAAATGCTCAAAGGATGTTTTAATGTTAGTTCCATGTAATTTGCATAATGTATGTTATGTAAACATATATTATTATAATGAGGTACATCCTACACACTATACACACATGACATGCTAATGTGATGGATGACGGACAAGGGTTTTTTTCCTTCTGACAACTCGTTTCTTTTTTTCAGTACCCACGCTAGAGCTAAACTGCAGACGGGTATCTTCATGTCTGCTATTTTTTCAGCTCTCATCATTTAGTTTTCCAGTAATGACATTCCAGTTAAGAAAAAGCCCAGTACTTTTTAGGTACTTTCTTGAGAAACAGAGGGTTCATGCGTTTGTGCGCTGTATACTAACCCACAAAAAAAATTGCACGAGGAGATCCTTCTGTGCTCATTCACCAAATTATATTCTTAAATTTCTTAACAAGCAAGCAAAGGGCTCTGTTTATTCTCATATAGTATAATATATAACCATGAAGCAGTCGTTTGCAACGAGTGTCTTAACAACGTAAACAGATACACTCGTCGCATTTCTTACACGTAATCTTTTTTTATTTTCTTGGAAGGTTGCAGCTGAGGTCCAAAGTTGAAACCCAAATGAACAACTTGTTTTTATAGTTGTTTCCTCTCCAATGACGATTTTCAGAGGGCCAGCCCAAGTGGAATAATCACAAGATGGAGGACAACGACAAGAGACTGCTGATCATCATGAACTTGCCTTTTCAGAAATTCATTTCACTTGAGTACTTGGCCACACACAGAAAAACGAGACAACACATAATAAGCAAGTTAGTGTATTATTTTTCCGTGTCTGTCGTGCCTCGTTCTTCCTACTCACTTTATACATGCCTTCTTCCTTTTTATGCTTCCTTTCAGTTTTAAACTGATATGAATGCATGGACAGCAAAACCAGCAACAGCAGCCCGTTTCTATCTTCAAGTATAAATAGTCAGTTATAAAAATATAAACAAGCAGACTCGCATTATATCCTCTGACACTGACTTGAGAGATGAGCCATTCTGAGCGGAGAAAGGAAGAAGAAGAATAAAAAACAGAAGGAAGAAAGGCACAAGCTGCTACTCTGCTGCTGGAGCACAAGAAAGAAATGAAATCATCAGTTTTGTGAATGCGGGGGCAAAAGAGAAAAGAGGCAAATAAATAGTGTGTCTGCTTTGCTATCTCTGTATTATGTATCGTTCTCTTTTGCTGTGTTGCTACTCTAACTCTGCTAATATGTCCTTCTCGGCTCTATTTCTATGGCTGTCGTGGTCGATGCTCGTAGTACTAGCAAACCGACGAGGTGGTGAATGTGCCTGGAATTTTTAAGTAGCTTATTTCCTATGACTTATTGCCAAATTCGTAGAGTTACTTCCTTTGAGTCAAGTTGTGCTTTTTTTCTCTTTTTTATTCCAATGCTTCTCGTTTTACTATGCCTAGTTTTTTAAACGGGTCTGTTGTATGCATATACATAGAACCTACATGATCACCATGACCAAGAGTGGGTTTGTATAGATGTCTTGTGATGTCCATCAAGGGCCATTGCGAAAAAAAACTGCTTACATGTAAGCTATAGATATACGATTCTCAAAACATTCTCCATTTTTTCCAGTTGTCATGGTTGTCGTTATTGCACAGAAAACTACGTTACAAATATGTGTGGAATACACAGGAACTGTCGTTTCACCTCTATCTCTCTCCGGCCAAAATTTTGCACCCATCCAGACAACAAGGCACACAGGAAGAGGAAAAAGTATTTCAAAGACACGGGATCCATGCTGCCTTGGCTATTAATATGGTATCACAGCACACAGTCGTCAGCACGTTATGGTGCATATCCATTTTTTATATAGCGACTAGTAGTAAATATATTTATGTGCCATGTACATTATTGTATCTGAATCAGCAGCAAAACCGAGACCGCCACACATGGCATTTATGCTACTTGCAGTAGTCATGCCATCCAAACAGTATGAGAAAAACGAGTGAGAGAGAAACGATACAGTAAAAAAGAAGTCAGCCGAGGAGGAGAAAGTCATATTTGTATGCATGGTGTGTGCCACATGCTTACTTGTAATAAATGAAGCAAACCTTGTACACATCTAGGGAGATTTCCTCCTTTTTGCATCATCATCATCATCATCATCATGCTCCTCCGCAGCATCACCGACAACTTCCACTAACCACCATTCCAGCAGAGAAGCAGCAATGCGAATGCTACGAATCTTCATAAGCTACATATTATGATGTGTGATGCAAAAGATATCAAGCTTTACAGGCAAACCAAAAAGGAAATTTGCCACCTACAACACTGAGGTTGTGCTGTGTGTGAACTGTAAATGTACATACTCAGAATAACGTATGGTCTATTCAAAAGCACTTGAAAAATTCCCAATTCCCCGCTCTTGTGGTCCAATTCACAAGCCTTAATGTAGCACTTGGCAAAAACTGTATTTTCTCAGCTTACATGACCAATCTTTTGAGATTTATTTAAAATATTGAGTGCAATTTCTGTCGGCTTATGCGTTTTCCCTTTTATATATTACCGGTACAATGGCAGCATTTTCAACCTTGTAAACTCGACACTATTCCTTTTTCATCCACCAACATGGCAATTGTCAAAAGAAAAACAAAACTCTGTACTTTTTTGAGGGAAGGAAAGTTTTTTAACCTGTCACGTTGCACAGTGACCATTTTTATTTCTCGTTTGATTCCAGAAAAGCATTAAGAGAGCACAGCAAAGGTCGTGTGGGCAAACACACCAATTTTTTGTCAGTCGTAAGAAATATTTTTGATGCATGTCCCGTTTCCATTTCTCCGTTAATAATTTCTTACGTGGAGGAGCCCGTTCTCCCTCTCTCATCTGTCTTTTTATTTATGTCTGTCTGTTTAGGCGACGTGTTGCAAGCCAGTTCCGTTATTATTAATATGAGGGGGGAGGAAGGAACTCTACCAAAAAAGGGAACGATCAAGAAGATTGTACTACTACGAGAGTACCTCCAAGGCAGCAAAAAAATGGAACCATCTATACCAAATCGCACGTAGAGCACAAGCTCATGTTTCCATGAGAGAGTGTGTGTGTGAGTAGAAGCTGGAAGCATTTTCATATTGAAATTCGGTGTTGACTCTTTGTATTTATTTTTCTGGGTGCAAGCCGAGAAGTGTACGGAAAAAAGTAATAAGTTGGTCATTTTGACAAGAGCGACAACGGCAACAGAGAGCGCGTGAATATGTGCTTTCCTGCCATGTGTGAATTGAACGGGGGGAAACACATAACAAAGTAGCATAAAAATAATAATAATAAAAATAGGCGACGACGATGACGACCAAGAAGAAAATGGTATAATACAAGCAAACACACACACACACGCAGAGAAAATACCCTTTACACAGAGAGAGACATAGTCAGTCAATCCCAATTTCCAATATTTACTCTGTAGTCTCAAGTCCTGAAGTCGTTTTCTCTGGATTGTCTACTGAGCGCATAGTAGAGAAACTGTAGTAGTGGCAGAGGTAACAGCAGCAGCAGTGCTAAACTGGTTTTCTCTCCTGAAACGTCCAGTTTTGTAGGAACTGGTAACATTTGAACAGGAAAAATACCATTTTCCGTGCTGTTGATACTACCACCACACGCTTCTTCTTCTTCTATGCTTGTTCCAGTTCTACCGTCTTTCTCTGACCGAGAGAGAAGGAGGTCGAGAAATCCATTCAAAGATTTATCAAAGATATGAATATTGTCTAAAGAATCTCAGTGCAAACAATATTGCCATATTGCTTTTGCTAGTGTGCTGGTTGTAATAGTGGTAAAGCTAAACACAAAAACCACTGCATACTTGAAAATCGGAGAGAGAGAGAGGAAAAATAAACAATAAAAATAATACCATCGTCACTACAACACCAACCACTATACCCTAATACCACCACCATCATCATCAAAAGAATCGTGCAAGGGAAAATGCTATCAAGTATATAAAGCTGAATACATAAAATATATGCCAAACAATACACGACAATACATTGTCATATCATATCGAAACAATAAACTTTCACCAGTCGAATGAAAAAAAAAATTGCAGGAAACAGGAGTAGTAGTAGTGGTGGCAGCGGTGGTGGTGGTTGCTTGTTGTAGCACAATCTCAATTGTTATAGCAAAAAATAATAATAATATAGTTGTTCTTCATGCTTCCCTTCATGCTCCACCACCAAACGATACTGGTTTGGTGTTGCGGGCTGTGACATTTTGCAAAAAAAGTGTACACAATACCAGTAAAACGTGTGTAGGTATGCTTACATAAAAATTTTTTTTTTGTGTGTAGACTTTCGCCCATAAAATTAATACGCAGACATTTTTGGTGACGAGTTTTTTTTTGTCGATGGTGAAGATGATGATGCAGAGAGTGCAGAGATATTTGGATGAAAAAGCTAGACTTTTGTATAAAATGAACTTGTCTACATATGCAACCATGTAGCAAGAGCACAATAAGCAATGGCAATTCTCTGGGATTATTATACACAGAGAGCAACGTGTTCAAGCCGAAAAAAAGTGGTGGAAAGCGCGAAAAGAGGAAGCATACAGCATGTATAATGTTATTATAAGGGAGCTATAGAGAGAAATAAAAGTAACAACACTTCATACTCCACTGGTGGACCAGAAATAGAGGAAACACGGGTGAAGAGCATGATGATGATGATGTTCTAGGGGTATTCAAGGTATATCTATCCGTGTGTTCATCATCATCACGTGTTCTGATCCTCCCTTTCCCATTGCTTTCAAGTCTGTTTATTATATATGAAGCACATTTAATATTTAAACGGATTGTGCTCAGCTTCCTCTGCTTTTTATAGGACAATGCAAACAGTGTAACTTTTGCGTGGTGATGCTGCTACTTTTTATTCTCTTTCTCGGGATGAGATGAGACATGGAGAAAGTGGATGCGGTTTCCTGTTTTGTTTACTCAAGTAGTACATCCGCACATTACATAACTTGGAGAGTGGGTGTGCACTAGTGTTGTACTATATAATATACCTAGTGTATTTTTTCTAATCAAAATCAGCCAACATTATACGTTGTCGTGGCAAACAAATGAAATTGTTATTTGCCTTGGAATATTCTCTTTTTGATAACTGCTGTTTTGGAAGCTACAACTTTTGCAATGCAATTGAGAGCAAAATGGATTGAGGGGAAAAAGTAGAGCAGGTTAGCTAAATGTGTGTATTAAATGCAGACTGTGTGTCGCAAAATGAGAAGTAACAGCGGAAGGAAAAACAGTTGCACTGGCTTTGGCATATTAAAAATGGTCATGAAAAGAGTTCATTTTTTGCTACTTTTCTTTCCTCTCTGTACTGACATTATTTATTTAAGCATATGGTTACGTAAGATTATGGTGCTAAATGCAAATGCTATGTTGGTACAGTTGACTATCTGTGTGCCTTATGATTCTTGCTGTTATAAAGTATTAATGTAGCTATGCCTTTGCGAGCCCGGCAAGAGAATGGATTAGCAGAGAGCAACTTTTGCACAAGTTCTATGAATAAATTCTGTGTGTGGAGAAATAAAAGCAGAGGTGTAACAAGATATTATTTCTGTTTGTATCAATACGGTTGCCTGTAAGCCAACAAAAAGTCGCGTACACGTAAGAGAAAATGAATTTTCAGCGTACAATGACGATTATGATTATTTTTATTATTCCTGCATTGAAAGGATGCTTTGAACGAGGAAAATGAAGAAAAATGAGAAAATACTAGGTTGTTACATCATCTCCGACAGACGATAAGAACACAAATGCAAACAAACTGGAGTCATAAACGGATCTAAAATCTACTACAGAGAGCTCAAAGTAAAGAGGAAGAAAGAATACAGCTCTCTTTTTGATTTGTACATTTTTGTTGCTCCTTCTGTCGACGTTGATTATGTGAGAAATTCAATCCGAAATCCTAAAAGTTCAATTTTTGCTCTCTCTCTCTTTTCTATCATGTAGGAAGTGAGTCAGTGTTATTCATGGAAAGAATTGTTCCTCTTTTAGCACTATTATCCTAGCCATATGAATAGAGCTCATAATAATGTACCACCACCACCAACAATGATGATAGTATTACTTGCTTGCGTACTTTCTTTCTCAACACGACTTTTAGATTATTCTAAGCATTTCTCGTGTTTGGTTGTTGTGTTGTGTGCGTATACCAGTGTACGTATGTTGTGTGTTGTTGTTGTTGTTTGCATTTAGCTTGGCTTGGTTCGTTGAAAATTACTTTATCACAATTGAACAGATCCGAGTTTAAATGTGCGGAATAATCTCTTAGATTTGTGGGCTTTGCTCCTTCTTGTTTTGTTGAATTTCTGCTGCTGTTACTCCACTGCTTCTGCTGCTCTGAAAAGGAAAGACCCAGTTCTCTCCCAGCTTGCTTTTCTCGTGCATTCACTCTGCTGATGATGATGGTGGTGTTTTGTTGTTGATGTTCTCTTGTTCCTTGTAAGCCGTTGGATTGGTTTTGCTAAAGGTTTTCCATTTTGAATTGGATTTGGATTCGAGAGAGAGAGAAGGAAACTGGAGAGACGATCAGAGCAGCAGAGAAAGAGAAAAGAGCAGGGAAATGGGAAATCATGAAGCAGAAGACCAAGCAACAACCAAACAAACCCAGTAATATCTTGTCTTTTAGGAAGAAACAAGTGAGGCGCGTACTAGTTTGTGCATTTCCTTTTGAGAATAGAGTGTGCTATCAAAAAGTCAGAGCTGAAGTAAATATGGATTAAATTGTGAATATTTTGTGTGTATCTAGAAAAATATTCCTGTTTGTTTGCTTTTACTATAACTATATATTTCCAGCTTTTTCCTTTCTCAAAAAGACAACCAATCTTTCCTGGTGCCTTTTTTCACTCTGTGTGAATAATTTTTTTTGTCAATGATTTATCTACATTTCCGGCCTTCTTTAATATTTCTCTCTTTTTCGAGTATGATGAATGTATTGCCTGAATGTGATTACTTTCCCGTTTATTACTTTCCCCTTTTACCACTACTTCTCCGAGAGGCCAAACCAGAGTGTGGGTTTAGGCGAGATTGGAAGATTTTTACTACCTCTCATTCCCACACACTAAATGACGAGAAAATCCCATTAACAGGATCGTAATGCCTTTGTAGTATGTTTTTATGCGGAGTGAAAGTTCATACAAATAAAAATGAAAGCTTTTGCAAAAAAGACAGGAATCACCGAAGGAAATGCAATGTAATAAGGATATCATTCGGGATCATGATCGTGATGCGAATTGTGCATAAACACAGAAGCAAGGTGAATACTGCAGTTGAAAAAAATAAAAATTCAAATATTCTCAATATTTTTTCTAAGCTCTTACCTCTTTTGCTTCTGGGAGGCCCCTTTCCCCTCAGTTATTGTTTAATTCAAAAGTTTTTTTCTCTTCTTGCTATGTATGCTCACGTGCTGCTTCTGCTTCTTTAGTCGATCTTTGCTCGATGGTACGGTTGAATGGTTAGATGACGACGTGAGGAAGAACTAAAGCAGCCAGTAGTCTGCTAGTCGGCTAGCACATCAATAGAGAACCAGACTATGAATAGCTTGTTTCTTTTCTCGCCAGAAAAAACGATGAATATCTGTTATATATTCAAACACAAATACGTCAAGGATGTATACATGAAGATAGTGTAAATGCAATGCATTCCATCATCCATTCATTCCTATTTTTTTCTCTGAAAGGCGAAGAAAATGTTAATTTTAGCTTTCTCTCGTAGCTCAGTGTTTTTGTTTTTTCTGGAAAATCCTATGTATTTTGTTATATATATCCGTTTCTGTTCAATAGATTGGGAAATTATCCGGTTCACTAAACAACATGACTTTTTTTCCTCTAAAAATAGACGAATCCAACGCACAAAAAACGTGGAAATGAAAGGAGAAAACAGCTGATAGTGTTTGTTGTGTGAATGATGATGACGATAAGGACAAAGAGTTGTGTGTTTGTGTAGTGTGCTGTTGGCTTTGGGTGTGGGTGGGTCTATACGCTTATGTGCTGCTGCTCTGTCTTATGTCGTGTCACTCACTTGCACGCTTTTTTCATTGATCCTAGGAAGCGGTGAAAGTGCAGTGCAGAGAGGGATACTTGTAATTCTACACTTGTCCCGGCAAGTAGAGAAAAAAGCTGCAACGACTACGCCACACCACCACACGGTCTATTTATACAGCCAAGGATGGATGGACGAGCGTATTAGTCCTCCTCTGATCGTTGTTGTCGATGAGAAGGAATATAATGGAATTATTGACAGAAAGGAAGAGATGGGGAGAGGAGAAAAGAGATTTTTTCGCTTTGTAGTTGGTTTACGTGGTATTATTTTTATTTTTATTATTGTTGGTGTTGACGGTGAAACTAGTCGGTTCTATTATTACACTTTCTATGACTTGTTATTATTGTCTGCCAAAAAAATAACTACAGCAGTCAGTATAGTAATAGTAGCCGCAACTTGCTTTCTTATGCTTTTATTTTAGCTTCCTTTTCTTTTGCAGAGTAAGAAAAAGAGAAAATTGCAATAGCGTGAACAGCTATAAGAACGCCGCGTTCATTACTATTATTATTACGGTTATGGTCACCACCAGTAATGTTGCTCTGCTTTTACTATTACAGCTTGCCCGAAAATGCCAGAGAAACAAAAATCGGCAGCACAATGATGTGACTTGGAATACTGGTAAACTCTGGTTGTCGCACAGACTTGTTTCAAGGAAAAACAACTTTCTTTTTAAGGTATTTCTTGTTTAAGTCTCTTGCTATTATTTATTTAGTAGTGTATTTTGTTTTTGTCATTGTTTTACTTTCTCTCTTCTTTTTTTGCGGAACTACAGATGCAGCAAAAGCGCAGCAGTTTGTTGTTCTTGTTGTTGTTTTGTGCTTAAACAAGGCTTTCCTCCGGTACAATTACAATGTTCTCTGGTTGTCGATTTCTTCAACTTTTTCTTGTCCGGTGCTGATTTTTTCCTGTTATTATTGCTGTTTCAGGTTTTTTATTACAATGTTCCTTTATGGTGATAATAATATTGAAGAGGAAACGATAGCTCAGCAGTGGCAGTGGCCGTAAAACAAGTTTGCTGAGGAGGATGATCGTCACATGAGTTGTTGGAGGAATAATGGCCACTAGTGCAAATACCAAGAGGACCTGAGCTGCTGCTACTGTTTGTTCTAGTGGTGATGGTGGTGCTGCAGTTGCTACTACATAACTTGTTTTCTATGACTTTTGAAGTTTCTCCAATTGCAGCAAGAACGACAATCATTTTTTATTGTTTATTGACCGTTTTCTCTCCTTTCTCCCCTATTGTGATACTTTTGTAAACCAAATAGCAGTCTAAAGTTTGCTTTTATTTCGGAAGTGTACTTGACAATTTCTTTTCACTGCTGCACTGCTGTTGCTGTTCTTACAATATTATTACATTTGAAAATGTCCACTGTCCACTTTTTCCTCTAAAAGGATAAAATAGTGTGCGTTGGGTTGGTTCACAAGTTTTTGTGCCTCTTTTTTCTTTCAGTTTGTTTTTTGAAGACTGACCTTGTTCGGTCACTTAGAACGCTCTAACTCGGTTGCAAAATGAACACAGAGTTGCGTGAAAAGGGAAATAATTTGCATTTGACCTTTTTTTATTCTTAAAAGGATGAAGAAATGTTACAAGTGTTCGTCCACTTCTAAAAATACACTCTTGAGCTCACAGTTCTTCAGCTCGATGGCTCACAAAGTGGATGACGTCTTGTTGGGAAAAATGTTAGCACATTCGCTCTTGTTGTCAGCCTTAGCAGCAGGAGGAGGAAGCCAAGGAGTCGGACTAAATTCCACTCACATTCCGCAAATAAATCGAACCGTCTTTTGTGGCTCCGATCTCCTTCTGCGTATGGCTATTACACAAAAACCTGAAAAGAAAAAGAGGACAGGGTAGTACTAGAAGTAATAGAAATACGTGAAATTAAGAGAGGAAAAATTATGGCTACATAAAAAACGTACATTTAATAAATACAACGAAACATATTTGTCTGCGTCTTTTAAAAAACGTAAAAAAAGGAGATATGCTTGCTTTGCAATTCATATTCCTTTCTGCTCTGCACGTACAAGGATTTCAGGCTATTATTATATAAAAAGCTGAGAAACTCGGTCAGTCGTCCCAGTCAACAACTCAGCCTTGCATGCATGGGCCGGTCCGGTCATCATATGACACGGCTCATCGTTTTCTTTCTCATAGCCTTCTATTACCACTATAAAAACCTACTCGGTCAAGAATGCTGCTGCTGCTTTCACTTGAAAGCAAAGCAGCAATAGTACTACTAGTAGTGGCAGGAGTCAAGCCATAAATACAAAAACGACAAAAGAGAGAAGGACGGAGAAAAAAGGGAAGAAAAATGCTCTGAAACAGTTGGACGTTTCTTTCTCTCTCGTAACCATGCTTCTTCTTGCATGCACGAAAAAAGAAAAGAAAGCGTAATGTTTCAGCATGACTTGATATGCTACTTATGCTGTTATGCTTGTGTGTATAAGCTGGCATAATTCCCCATGTCCGTTCGTCCACCTTCCATCACCTTTTTATTTACTTGTAAGAAGGAGGAAAAAACTTGTAGTTCATACGCTGTTCCATGCTTTTACACACTAAACAAAATGTGCCTTTTTTACTTTTTATGCACTGCTTTCTCTTTTGCTATTTCTCTTCAGACGAAAAACAGGAGAAAAAAACTTTCAATCTATCAACATCTAGAAGCAGCAGCAGACGTTCTTTACCATTTTTGTGGTAGTGCTAGTGTCATGTTTCATCATGCAGGCAGCAAGTTAAGCGGAAAACACCAAACTACTCCTACAATCAAAAACGCAAGTCACCACTCTACCAAATAATAAAAATGTACTGACGGGAGTAGTAGCATCGCAAAAACAGGTTGAAAATAGCAAGCCTAAAAATAATAA
Organism: Entomobrya proxima; assembly: GCA_029691765.1. Lineage (NCBI taxonomy): Eukaryota > Metazoa > Arthropoda > Collembola > Entomobryomorpha > Entomobryidae > Entomobrya > Entomobrya proxima. The sequence goes on from CM056173.1 coordinate 39,381,943, forward strand.
AAAAATCAAAAGCACACGAGGAATTCAAAAAGGCAGAGAGCCAGCAACACAGCCCACCACTACTACCATCATCATCATCTCTCTTTTATAATAATATGCTGGCCTGTCCAATTTCTCATTTTCATTCCCGGGCTTCATTTTGGGTATATAACCTTCAATCCACCCATTCCATTTCATTTTTATGTTATTGATCGACCACCTCGATAATAATAGGAATGCATAAAGATGCAAGAAGAAACGGAGCACACACACAACCACCACCACGTCCTCTCACTTGACTAGAACCACTTCTCCACTCCACACTTGCTCCCCTTTCTTTTTACTCAATGAGCCAAAACGGAGTAAACCGGAGAAAGAAGAGAGAAAAACGCTAATGTGCAAGTGTCATGTATATGCGCGAATTCCTTTTTTTCTATAAAGCAGGTCATCAGGTAAAAAAGAGTTCCCCTGCACACCGTTCAATTTTCAACCCATTCTCTATTTCCTATAATACGCTCCTGTCAAACAGCGTTTCTGTTGAAATGTGCATTTTCCAACAACGGCTTTGCCCTTACGTCTGCTGTTCGTCGTTGCGCGTCAATATAGAGCACGTTACTTTTTATAGCGCCCGGATTAACTACACATTCAACTAGGGGATTGCCATTCATAATGTAGTAGCAGCGTTGCTACTTTTATTATTACTACAAGTTAAAATGCAACATGAACAACAAAGAGCGGTTGTTGTTGCTGCTGCTGTTGTTCAGACAAAGAGACAGACGGATGTGCAAAGAGATACAGGCAGTAAGCTTGTCCAGATCCCCCACACCTACAAAAACAGCAGCAAGGCAATGCCGTCTCGAAATTCGACTCATTCTTGCCTGCCTTCTTTTTTGTCTCGGTGATCCTCCAACTTTTTTTGTTAACGAAAGAAACGTTAGCGCCGCTACTACTACAAAACTGGGAAACTAGCTAAGGAGAAAAAGGACGGGGAAATGGAAATCTACTAACCTTTGAAGCGAGAGTGTTCAAGTAGGTCATGCTAGCAGAGAGAGAGAGAAAGAGAAAAAAGGAGGAAAACTGCAGTTTAGCTTTTTACTATAGAGCACCACCACCGCCACAGCTCTTGATACTTTTTCTTTTGTTGCAAGTGTATGGCGGTGGTAGGCTGCACAAGGACTTGCTCCGTTCCCTACAGATTATGGATTTTTTCGTCTATCCTCCCATTCAGATTCTTGAGGATAATTTTTTTTCTTCTCTTGTTCCATTTTACTGAGGCACTGATTGGATGAGGCATTGATACGTGTGTATTTCTTTTTTTCAATTGAACAGCTAAAGTAAGAACAGGAATCTGTGTGTCTGTTTAAGAAGGTAGCACACGTTCAGGCATTTTAAGTAGCTTTTCTTTCAATTTTATTGTATGTTATAAATAAGTAGGAGTTTTATATATTGGGCCAATATCAAGAGTCTAAGACAAAGTAGATATTCTATATATATGGTACATAATAAAAAGAGTTTATAAAGGAAATGACTTTCTCAATTTTTATTGAATTTTGTAGAAAAACAATTTCAAATTTATATGTTTTGTAAAATTAGCCTGAAATGAACAAGATATATAATCTGCTATAGTATTACTACACTCCGTGTTATTATTAGCAGTTCAAACCATTTCCAATAAGTTGGCCTCAGTTTTTTCTTCAAGGGAAGGTATGGAAACATATTTATTTTTAGTTGAATTGGTAGCAGAGGAGCCCATAACAAAAACACGCGGTATTATTAGGCAATATTGCAAAAGGACATGGAACTGCCCATGAAAAAAAGTATAGTACGTTGTATTTTTCCACACAACAACTGACCATTTCTCGGAAGCACACATTTTTTCTACCTCCCCCCTTTGTTTGAGGATTCCTTTTCCCACTGCTTTGATGTCCATAGTAAAAAGATGCTCGTCCCTGATAAACTTTTACACGTTTCATATTATTCCCATTATTGGCATGAATCAATGAATGGGAACAAACTGAGAGCGAGGAATGTTCTTCCATATATTGTGCTTTCTATTTTATTGTGTTAACCCAACCAGCTCTGAAAGGAGCAGCTTTTTTTGTGGGCAAATGAATGAGTAGAGAAAAAAAGAGTCCACCAAAATGCTTTCCTTCTTTTTTGCCTGAGCTCATATTATTCTCTGTCCATTTTCAATTTTCAGCTACCCACACACACCTCTACTCCTTTTTGCCGCCTATTCATATGCACCTACATGCATTCATTTTTTCTTTTGGGTAGTTTTGTACCATGATAGAAATTTATATTAGGCAACGCAGCGGACAAGCGTTTTTGTGGAGAAAGGAACATGCAGTTTTTTGTGTGGCTCTTTCTATCATGCACGAAATGTGAGCTGGGCTTGATTTGAGTAAAAAAAGGATCCAAACTTGTACAAGAAAGGAAAGTGAGTGAAAGAGAGAAAGAGGAAGGAAGGAAGGAAAGAAGAGAGATAATTTCAAATGTGATATTTATTGTGATCGGGGTCGGCTCATCCCATGATTCATGCCGAAACCAACGGATACGAGACGAGATGCATACTAAATACAAAGTTCTTAAGCATACCATCATCTCTCTTTCTCTTGCTCCCTCTCCTTCCTTTTCTCTTTTTTTCCATGCCATTTCGTGTGGGATATTATTATTGGTGCAGCTAGCATATAGCACCTTGTTAGGTTACTTTAAGGACGAAAAAATGCGATACGCTACGCTCCAGTTATTACTTCTACTAAAAAGAAAAAAAGTACAATGATCATTGGGTAGTACAGCAAGCGGAAATCGGGTTGAGTGTGTAGGAGCCAACCAGGTATAAAGTATTTTTTGACATGATGAGTTACGTATTTTGTATAAATTTTGCCATGCCAGTGAACCGAACCGAGTTGGTGGTGCTTCGACATGAATGCTATCTCATGATCTATTTCACAATAACCTTCCATCCACTTTCGCTGCTGCTGCTCCTGTTATACCGCTATCGTCAGCATAACCACGATGAGATGAGAAACGGGCAAGTCGTATATTCTGTGGGGTATTTTACCTCTGGCCGGGGGACAGCAATGTGTGTGAGTGAGCAAGTGCTCTTTGAATGAACTGCTGGGGAGAAAGTAGTTTTTTTGGGAACTTTCACCCGCATTAATGCAGCAGACGCAATGAGCGCAAAAAAGTATAGAGACAAGTTTCGTCTTTTTCCTGTTTCTCCACTTCATAAATCTTTCCGGAAGCGGGAAAAGGTAGAAAACCCTTTTTTGGGTTGCACAATTTGTGCAGAATATTTAAAAGGTTGGTACATTTTACCTATCTTTAATTGCCGGCTATCTATAATTTAGAGCAGTTTCCTTGTCAGAGTTATTTTGGGGTTATGAGCAACACGACACACAAAAGTGCTCACACACAAAAAATGAACAATGGAAACGAGCGTGTAGCATAGCACATAAAAGAAGATGTGCTGTGGTGTAAGAAGAAGACCATAAAACCTTTTTTAAGAATTCCCAGCTGTTTGTTACGCAAAGAGAGAACGACGGTGGTGGGCTTTGCAGAAAAAAACATAGACACACTTTTTGCATTTTTCACCGTGTATGTCTTTTTTTCCTGTGAATTTCTACTTTTTTTCTCAGGGCAACAACAAAACACAAGCAAAAAGAAGACATACGACCTCAAGCAACCTTAGGTACTTTCCTGAGAAGACTCATGCTGCTTTCTTTGAAGGAGAAGTAGACGAATTGCAGAAAAAAGAGCTTTTTTTGGACGATTCCACTGTTCTGTGATGCTGCAGCTCTTGTTGTTATTGTTCGTTAGCTAGCTCGTTTTTGTCTGTCTCTCTCTCTGTCTCTCGTTTTCCCAGAGTATCTCAATTCGCTAAAAATGCTGGAGCAAGTTAAATTGGACGCTGGGGTAGTAAAAAAATCAACAGTCACCGCGTAGTCAGTAGAGAAGGAACAAGGAGAAAAGCGTCTTACAAATAGAGTAGTCAAACGAAAATGTAAAACACACACGGCAGCAGAGAGCACGGGAAATGTACAAAGTGAAAGTATGCTATGGACTGTGCAAAATGGAAGAAGGAAACAAAAAATACAGAGAGAGATGTAGTTTTACCAAGGGAAAATGCTGAGAACATGACAACTACAGCAAAAGTTGCTAAAAGTGTAACATTGCTTTTGTATCTAGTTCGTCAGCCAAAGTATAAAGCTATACTTATGACAGCCCAGTTTTAAAACATGTTTTTCTCTCCTCTAACCGTTTTTCGCTATTCTGTTAAAAAAACTTGCATGGCATTTCTTCTTGTGTGGTTGGTATGATATCAGCTTATCATTGCCATCTCTCCATAACTTGGTCTCTAGTTTTGCTCTACAAAAACGTATAATCAAACAAGAATCTGTCTGTCTGTCTGTCGCAGAGACTAAATTTTTTGCACAAGGAATTTCTGGGAGACATGAGTGGTTTTTTCTTTGCGACAAGGAAACGGTAATGACGCTGCTACTACAGATAACAACATAACAGAGTTATTATGGGAACCGGCTAGACTGTCCTGTTTGCAAGGACAACTAAATCAGCCACTACAATATTTTTTCTGCGTGTGTGTGCAGTTTTTTAAAGCTCACGAACTAAAGTTTAGTTCAAAGAAAACAATTATTCTTCACACATCAAAAAAGAAAAGTTAAATAAGAAACAAGCATGAAATAAAAAAGCAGCTTGAGTTGCTTTCCATCTTTGTAATCCCCAGTTTTTTTTTCAGTTTTTGGCTAGAGGCAACACATAAATAATAATAGAGGCAAAAAAGCATAAAGCAAAAAGTACACTATATAAATTTACCTGTCTATAAACTTTTTCTTGTTAATTGAAGCATCCTACCACCAACATCAGCAAGAACAAAAGAGAACAAAAAAGAGGTACAAGAAAAGTAGTATGTTTACCAAGAAGGATGGCGGTGAGCCCCGGCTCTTCTCTGGAAACTGCACACAAGATAGTTTTCTTTTTTGTTGTTCCCAGCCAATAATTCTCACTGTCTGGGTACACGGGGTCAACGTGGCTAACTCAATTTTCTCTCAAATGTAACTGTAACATATACACTGCTGTCTGGGTGGAAGAGGAGGCCACTTTTTTACGACTTGTTCACATCTCTCTTTCACACACACAAAAACACGTTAGTTTTTCTTCCAACTGTCACCCCGGCAAACTGTGCAAATATAATGTACACCTTATTTTGATGTAAAAGTTATTTAGCAAAGGAAGAAGATAATTACTGGACTCTCTCTAGTTGGTAGTTATATTTTATTTTTTGCTGAAGGTATAGTTTACAACACCAAGTAAAAAGTGACCCGGTGTACATTGAGTCAATCGTTATTTTTCTTAAAGTTTTTCCACCTTGCCAACTATATATTTTCTTTTTCCTTTTTGTTGCTTTGACCGCTAGGATTTCGGTAATAAAGTTTTGCTGTTGATTTATTGAGCACGCACACGTATATAACCGCTCAGCAGTGTAGTAAGTCGTGGGGCTAAACAACAAGCGTGTAACTTCTCAGGTAACAAACTACGACAAGCTTGTTTCTATTTTCATTATTATTATGATTAGTTGTGTGAGTGAGTGTGTGTGTTTGGGAATGTGTTAGTGAAAAACATTTAGTTTTTGTAACACTTTAAAACGCGTGGAAAAGGGTAATGTGAGTAATACAATGCAGAAAAAATGTAATATAATATATTGTTCTTTTTCTTTTCTCTCACAACTCAGTCGTCACTATAATTTAACGGAATAATAATTCATTTTATTTTCTAGGCCGTTGACTTGACTTGCACTTTATACAATGCTCATGTTATTTTAGAGTGTGTGGATTGAAGGTGAAATCTTTAAAAGCTGCTCTGTTTTTTGTCAAACAAAAATGCAGTCTTTTTGCCGACCGACCACACAACAGCCTTGAAAAGCTTGAAACTTTTTTGCTCAGCTTATAAACAATTTCTCCTTTTATCAGATAATCTTTCGCTTCCGCCCTTTAAACTTTTACTATTTATTTATTTTTCTCTCTTTTTAAGTTATTATAAGCAATGAGGTTGTTGTTTTTGCTAAACTTGCCAAAAAAATTGTTGCAAGTTGAATAGTCAAATTGCCACTAGTTTTACTCTCTCTCTTTTTCTGTGTATGTTTTTCTTTCTTTTACAGACTACCAGAAAAACTGACACTTTTTGTACATAGTCTCTGTGTCTCACCGACTCTACCGAAACTCTACTCAATATAGAGTTGCCAAAGAGAAAAAACTTCAACCTGGAAAACAGGCACGCACACGTTTTGTAAGCTGCTGTAGCAGTTTGCTAGTAGTGTACTTTGCTGGGCAAAGAACGAAATCAGACTGAGGAAACTGGCGGGCATAGCACCTCTCTTTATAGTCTATTGCTGCAGTAGGTACACGCAAGGCAATGATGATGATGTGTCCTCCTTGTCTTCATGTTCCCCAGTTTTGTGCTGCTGCTGCTGCTGCTTCTACTACTTTTCTGCTTTCTTTCCTTTTTTACTACACAACCTTGCTAACTTGGTTTGATGATCATGTTGGGGGAAAAGAAGAACAACAAGAGGGAAAATAATGTGATACTGCTGCTTTTACTTGGACTATACTTTACTTTGCCTCATTGTCTCTTCCTCTTTACTTTCCACACTTATTAATCCGTTGTTGTTGCTCCTTTTTTGGTGTCGCTCACTCTCTGCCTGCCTTGTCTTTTATGTGTCTCCAGAAGAAAAAGTTCTTTTTCTTATTCCTAGCTCAGCTAATAAGGGTACCGATGAACCATGTGTACCTTTTATTTAACTATATAGTACAATGTTTCGCCAAGTTTTCTTCTACTTTTCCCTTTCACCTACTTTCTCATCTCCCCAGACTGTTGTTTCGTCAGCTGATGTTTAGTGGTGTCAACGACAAGGAAAAAGACAATAAGGAAAGCTGATATTACACTGCTAATTACACTCGCCGCAGCAGAGAAACTTTAGACGGCCACTTTAGTCAATATTTGCTATTTTATATCGCATTTCATTTTCTGCCTACTCAGCAGTCCTACTTTTATGTGAGGTTAAAGGCAGACAAAAAAAGTGTTGGAGGATGGAGAAAGGAAAGCAAAAAAAATATCCTGCGATCTCATCAGAGTTTTTTTAGAGTATCTTTCACAGAGTTATCGTAAATGATCACAATGTGATGGGATGTGGTATGGTTGTATGGTTTGGTGTGGTGACACACTAATACTTAAAATGTGTGCGGATATCACACTTGGGTCAACCACACAAAAGGGAAAATAGTAGTACATTCTTTGGAAGAGTAAACTAGTAACTGCAATGATTGTAAAGAAAACGGAGTAAGCCCGACGAAGAAGACGCCAGAAAAGCACGAGAAAAGGAGAAAAAATCCCAACATGTGTTCTATTGTAGATAACAGCACTGTTATTGCTGCCGCTTCTTCTTCTGATGATGATGCTGATGCACTACTAAACATTACAAATAGAGGAGACAAGTAGACTACTTTTTCCCTCTCTGAAGAAGCAAACTGGCGACTAAGCCTTTTTGTGCTAAATGCTATAATGTGAGTCTGTAGAGTAAAACGAGTATAGTAGTGTCACTTGTCGTTCTTGCAGTATTTTCTTTATGTCATCATGTCAGTCTGTCGTCTTGAGCGTTTTGTTAAAGGGAAAATAAATCTGCATGCTGCCGCTGCTATTGCTACCACTTTGCAGAGTACAAAACTGTGCTGGCTGACTTTGTGTAGATGATGTCGCGACACTGAGGAGAATAATGGCGGCGAGCAAGTAGACGATGAGTGTTGATAACATTAACAGTAAGAGTAAATAGAAGAGATAATAATAATTTTCTGGTGAAAAGTATCAGCAGCAGAGGCCAAGAATGTGTGTTTTTTGTTTGTGCCACAAACGGGTTGTCTTTTACCACAAATATGAGCAAATCAAGTTTTCTGCTGACTTTAAATTTTCCTTCTTCTTGCCATAGTTTGCTGAGAAGGGAAAAAGCCGACGACGAAGAAGAAAACCAAGTAGTTGATGTTATACCAAAGCCCGTTTTCCTTCTGGATTGTCGTCTTCGTCTGGCGCGGTGGCGGTTGCTGTGGCCGTTATTTTGCTGATGACTGCTGCACTTGGGCTCGACAAAACGAGAGCTAGAAGAAACGTGAGTGACTGACTCAAAGTCGTTTTTTCTGACTGAAATACTACTGCACACTGCTCTTGTGAAATGGTGTGTGTGCAATGCAAAGCATAAAAAAGCATATGACGATGGTGTTGACGACGACGACGAAAGCAAAAGAAAGAGAGTACATATCATGCAACACAAAATGGTTACAAGTTTTGCAAAAGGCAGCAAATGTGCAGCGTATAATACACACGGGGAGACCAGTCAAAAAGAAAAGAGACGAAGAAGAATCCTTTTTTTCTCTTGCATCGACGAACTGATTCCATATATTCAGCAGAAAGCACAACAACGAGGAAAATGGTATTGAAAAAGCAGCCCATATAGCAGCAGCAGCAGCAACGGCGGCAAAAACATCGCCGTAGTTATCATCATCAGCAGCAGCAATGCTATTCTAGTAGGAAAACTGTAAAAGCACGAAGGAACACACAGAGAGAAAAAGACCTTCGCTCGCTTTTCTCGCGTAAAAAATTACATGCTGGTATGCCAGTCCAAAAAGCAGCAGAACTAGTGATAGAAGTTGTAGTGGCGAATGGTAAGGTTGTGGTACCCTGTCTGCTTCTCTTTCGCCTTTTGTGCAAGTAGAGAAATGGAGAATTTAGGACAAGAGGGAAAATAGGAACCATGCCGTAAAGAGAGAGACAAGGCAAAAAAAAAGAAAAGGAAAGCTTTATAAAAATGTATCACAAGTAAACCACCAGCACACTGGTGTGGTATATAGCATAGGTATATAACTGGCGATGAGAGGAGCACAGGGAAAAGAAGAAAACTTGCACAGGCAGAAATTGCATATGATATTTTTAGATATGGGCTTGCTGAATGCATGCATTTGATGTGTGTTTGTGCTATTCTTCCTTTTTCGTGTAGTCCAGCAAAATGGGAAACTTTTAGGCACATTTACACTGGCAAAGCAGAAGCAGTAGAGTAGTAGTAGTGGTGGGCCAGTCCAGAGAGAAGAACGGTGCCTTTCTCTCCCCGGCTCATATTAGATTAGGCTAATAAACATGCTGTATGTGTTTACGTATATGGCTGAGCGGCTTTACGGAGAAAATATAGTTGCATTTGTTTGCTTGCATAAAGGGAATATGTATAAGATATACAGTGCTTTTTGGATATACTTTAGCCGTGACTTTTATGGAACATAGGCTTGTATGGCGGCATTATGTTGCGCTGAGAGAGCGTGTAGGTATTTGGCTATAAAATAAAGTTCCAAGGCCAAGTTTTTCTCCAGGAAAATATATTTATATAGTGCATGTGTTGATACTATATGTATTTGTAATATTAAGCGGTTGGAAAAGAAAGAAAAAGTGGAATAAGATGACGGGGAAGGATGATAGGCTATTAGGAGCAGCAGTATCATTTCTTTTCTTTTTTGTGCTCCTCTTTTCCACAAGGAAGGAAATGGGCAAGTTGCATAATATGTATCCAATTTGATAATGATGTCGCTGTTGCTCTCTAATACGCTTATTATGTTTGCATATATATCCGAAGAAAATAAAAAATCTAAATTGGCAGCCATCTCTTTGTTCAAGTTTGTAAGATCAACAGAAGAAAGGATTTTTGGTCTGTTTTCTCTCTCCAAAGTTCGTGACTGCCAAAATGGTATCCTTTTAACAATTAGTTATTCCTTCGTACTGCATAATTGAGAGGAATTTTTGCCATGAGCGCGCCTTAGCAGAAAACCGGAAGTACACTGATTTTACTAAAGCTGTGCTTGATATAGCGTGAAAAAGAAAGTAAGCACTTACTAGTGAGGCCATCTCTTTCCTTTTTTACTTATTTAACCAAAAGACGTGTATGTCGATACACGGAGTTGGGACTCTACCAAAAAATCCCAAGTCCATAGAGTGGAGAACGTAGAGCAATGCTACGTTACTTTGCAGTTCGTAGAGTACCCGACTACCCGTTCAAAAAGCAAATGTCCTTGCCATCTGCAATGCACATTGCTGCGATTGCACTAACTGTGCAAACACGTTTCTCTGCTACAACAATGTTCTCAAAGTGCAGCATCAACTGATCATTTGTTTTTCAGAAAAACTTGATCCATTTTCTTTGAAATGGAAAGAAAATTGCAATTAGCTACAATTTCCCGATTACTTCATTACTACATGCTCTTCTTTTTTAACTGCAAGCTCAAACAAGAATTTGTAATCATAACATCAAGCTCAATATATAATATGATAACTGTTATGATGTTCATGATTTCTGACTGAGAGAGGGAATTCCTTGCGCTATTCCAACTTGTACTACACAGAGAAGTGATCACACACACACTCCACTTCACTCTCTCCACGAATATCACCACGAGCATTGTTCAAGCAAAAGTTGAGAGATAATAGTAATGTTGTGTGGAATAGTCAACGCACATTTTTCCACTGCCTCCACCACCTCCATAACAAGTATTTTATTGCATCATAGAAGTCATTCTATTATTACCATGCATGTCCTCTCTGTTCTACCAACTCTCCGGCTTTTTTACTTATATACGCGCTTTCCCTCTCTTTCTCTCTCTTTTTTTAACTTTTAGTCTTTCGACAGAATTTCCTCTTTTGACTCTCTGTCTTTTGGTCTCTGTACTGTATAATATGTGCATGTGTGGAGAATGCATTGCATGTGCGTGTGTGTACGTAGTCCGTTACACACAGCAGTCTATATTATGTACTTGTTCATGTAGTACAAGCAATGGAACAACTCCATTCATGCATGAGATTGTACAAAATTGTAAATCTTTCCTTTTTTCTTTCGGAACACCATTTTCCGGTATTTTGACAAAGAGCAGCTTTCATGCAAGTAAATGTATTGCTTCTATAATGTTATGTTATGGAGATATGTATAGCTATTTTATTATTATTATTACCAACTACTACGGCTTCTCTCTGTAAGGCTGCCGCCGCGGAGTAAGTATCCTCATCGTCATCATCATCATTTTACCATGCCACTAGAGAGTGCTGCAATAATAAAAAGAATTGGCAACTTGTGTGTATGTTTGGAGGAGAGAGAGAGAGAGGCGACATTCAACAAAGAGTTTTTAAAAGGTTCCCATAAATGCAATGCAATGGCATTGTCGTCGTCGTCGTAACGTAATCATCAGCAACATCGTCATTGTATACCATATATATGCGATATTATTCAGCCTTTACACCACAGGCAAAGCCACACAAGCACTTTTTGAAAGAGGCACCATCCAACGCGTGTGTGTGTGTGTCGCGCCTTTAGCCCAGGCCACATAACAACATTGCAACAACAATAAAAATGAAATAAATAAGTCATAAATAATTGATGTGCTTTTGTGTTCCATGCACAAGTAGCACTATGATATCAGCAGCAGTAGTGGAAGTAGTAACACTACCCATTACAAAATAATCGGCCAGGGTAACACGTACCTATATCCATTCAAAATACAACCACACAAACTCATAACATTTTTAACGGTAATTCTAATAGTAATGGCGGTAGTGGTGACGACGGTAGTAAGTCGTTGTAATACTAGCATAATAGCCATGGCTCTAGTACAAGTGGAGGCAGTGCAACCATAACAATAAAAGTGACTTAACTTGTGTGTATGTGAAGAACGATGCTCAAAGAGAAGAAGGAATAAAAAAAACTTCACATGATCCTATTTTTGTTCGCTGTTGCCTACTTCAAACAAACTCTTGTGTAGTTATTTCCTGTTTCCACTTGTTCAAATATTGCTCTGCTATTCAAATTTTTGCACACATACAAATACAAATAGCCAAACAGGAGCTAATTATATTACTCACACTTTTTCCCAGTATTACGTCTAGCATACTATAAGGGAAAACGTAAAGTGAACAGGCTTTTGTTATTTTTGTATTTTCGTCATTACTTTACATTATAGTGGTGACACCACTACCGTGCCACTTTCTCCCATTCTCTTTTTCTCTCGGGGAAACGTGAGAATTTCCACTACTTTTGTATCAATTGCTACTTATTGCTTTCTCCGCCACTTGCGTGTGCACACACACACAACAGAATGATATGGCGACAGCAAGTGAAAATGTTTTTCATAATAATATATTATGCACACGCGTGTGTGCATGTTGCTTCAACGATAGTGCATATGCACGCGTGTACTACTTTGGTTTTACCTAATTGCAAATTACCACACATATCCCTGATGAATAAGCTAAATACATGAATGCCTGGGTATGAGCCGTTATGTTTTATGCATGTGCTCTGAGTCTCTCTCTGTGCTCTGAGTCTCTCACTGTGCTCTACAACCCTTTATGAAGCTCTCTTTGGTGATGATGGTGATGGTCATAAAAAATGGCAAAAGGTGTATTTCTCTAATATTATGGTAAATAGTAATCATGCCAAAAAATATTGTGCACTTATGCTTACCTACATGGCTCCATTATTCTTACGTCATTAAAAAGGAAACATGCAGTAATAGCAAAAACGTCTCTCTGGCTCTCACTCTGTTGCTATTTACCAACTTACCTTTTTATCCCTAACACAAGTAATAATAATAATTGCTTAAGGTAGTTTTCGTGAAGGTATGCATGCCTACTTTAAAAAGTACTACTGCTGCTGCTACACATTTCTTCTTCATTTGACTACTATGGGCTTCATGGGATGGGTGTGGCGAAACACATCAAAGTTTTCTGGTTCATAGCTTCTTCTTCCTCTTCTTAGTCTTCCCCTTTGCAAAACAATGACGGAAATGTTCTTTGTACTTAGTGAGGAATTTGCAGGAGGAAAATATTAAGGAATCTAGGTAACTCAGCCACCGTTCCATTCCAACCGGACCCGGGCACATTATTAAGCCTGTCTGAGTCGACGGGGTTGCCGCCTAGGCAAATAATAACAATAATAATGATTTTGTGTGTGGCTACGACTCTGCTACTGCATGCATGCCTCGGTCACGGGTCAGAGTGCAATTTTACATTTTATGCGTAATAATATATTGCTGAAATAAATAAGTACACATTGCACACTTTTTGCATACAATACATCATTATCATTACGCCCTAGTAGCATTTTGTGCTAATAATATACTTAGTAGGAATTTCAATAATCTTCAAACACCGCCACAAGCAAAGTAAATCTGGTACTACTTATTATAATAATAAGCTTTTTTGATGGAGTTTCTGCCAAAAGAAAGTTCTTTTTTGTTTTTCAGGTAGAGTCCACACCGTTACCCACCAGCATTTAGACTTTTCACGCGATTTCAACTTCACAAATCATACAACCCGCTGAAAAGTAAAATTTCTTTTGTATTAAAGTAGCACGTGCAGCTGCAATAAAAATTGAAACAGTGCATAACCTCTCTGCAGCATAAAGTAGCACAGATTTGGACAAAAAAATGGAAAGTAAATCAACCCAAAGTCGCTCTGGTGCAAAAACAATATCCTTCTAGTCATACGGACGGACAGGTACGAAAATGCTGCTGCTGACGTGTTGCAACTAGTATAAAGTTTATGGCTTGCTTATCACCGTCAATTTCACAAAAGTTGCATTAACAGTTTGGCTATATTTACACAAATAATAAATGTACTAACTATTGCCATTCAACACAGTATTCTTTATTATCCTGAGATATCCATCACATTCCCATTATTTTACAGCACTGCCTTTTTTGAGCAAGGCACATAACAACTTGGCTTTCTACGCTGATCATCATCGTCCACTACTATAACAATAGTGCTTAGTGCAAAAATGTGTTATAATATTGCGTGTCCTGGCGGTGTTCGCTGAGCGCTAGCTGTGTTATTATTACCATTGTTTTGCAAATTGAACATGTTGGTTTTTCTTTGCTGAAATGGCAATGATGATGCTATATTATATGGTGTTTTCCCGATTACTAACTGTATTATATCGTCTGACCGATGCTGCTAACTGCATGCATTAAAATGTAAGTGCATGCACGAACAAGGTTCGTGCTTTGGTGAGTTTTTTTTTCGAGGAAAAAGTAAATGTCCACCAGGAAAAGAGCAATGTTGAGAAAAAAACTCGGTGTAGTAGTCACCAACAAAACTATGCTACTTTTTTATTTGCTGGTTTATTTTCGGAGAAAAGTGTAATGACGTAGCGTGAATGGAATATATTGTGAATGAGATGACATGATAATAAAAAAAATTGAGACTGCTACACTGCTCAAGTAACAAGACATGCACGTGGAGGGGAACTTTGTTGCGGTTGTACATTTTTTAGTACCATTTGCATTTCATGACAATGACAACGTTAACCTTCATTGGAAAAAGCATTGTGCAAGAGTAAATGAGTATGGTATTTTGGCAAAGAAAATGTATATATGCAAGTACGTATTATGCATTATGCATGCTTGTTATATGTATGGGCAGTTAGAATGATAAAAAAGTGGAGTTATTAAATAAGCTAAATGATAAAGTTGCTACAACTCTTCTTACTACATTGTTATGAAGAATGTTACTACATGAACTTCCTTGATGAGTACTTTAGTAAATAAAAAGGCAATTTTGGATTGCACAACGACAAACATGTCGATGAATTGCTGTCGGACTACAAAAGCTCAATGTAATGTAAAAGCCTTTAAAAGGAACATGGTTGGCAATTATATATGAGAGAAAATGGGCGCAACGGTTGCACCAAAAATAGACTTTTGTGATAAAACCTTGAAAAAGACAGTAGAAAGGCTTTTGGTTTTCATTAAACTCACTAGAAAAGAGTTCATTTTTTTCTTAAAGAAAAATGAAGAAAAGCTGAAAGAAATTTTAGAACAAAAAAATTGATATAAAGAAAGCTCAGAGCATTTTGCACAATGCGGATTTTCCCATTTTTTCTAATCTTCGTATTAGTATTTTGAAGTCCTACATCGTCCTTGAACAAATCTCTAAAGCTACATTGCATTTTTGGCTATATTGGTTTTTATTTTTTATGTGACTAGCACACTAAAAACGACTACCTGGTTTTCATTCCGATGAAGCAATGTGGTCCATGTCAATAGCAATGATATCAGCTACAGTGAAAGAGTTTCAAGTTTCATGTCTTTCGCTACTTTTATAAACTAGCTTTTTCCCTGTGTGTGTGGCCACCCACGTCTTTGGCCGCTTGATGACTAAAAACGTGCTTTGCAAAAAAGCTGAAAATAATAATATCCTCTAGCCAGAAAACATGTACACCAGGGAAGAATGGCCAGGGATAGAGAATGATGCTCAATTCCAGCAAAAATGGAATCTTCTTTTTTTGTCATTACATTGTAGCAGGAGCATATTGCACATTCCACCACCACCGTGAGAAGTAAGTACCACCAGCGGTGACTCACCAGTGTTGCTGTTTCTCCCGACTGGTTTTGTTATGATGAAGATGACGATGGTGATCATGATGAGATTCTGAAACTAACTGGAAGCCTTCACTCCTTCGTTTTTGTCGGTTGGTTTGGTCGTCGTCGCGTCCTCGTCGTACTAGTGTAGTCGTCGGTGCCACTGGCGTTTTCATAAACAATTTGTTTTCCAATATGTTCATCTTTCCTTCTGCTCCCTTCCATTTCCCACCACCACCGCTATCATAATATATCTGCTACTATCTTTGTCAATGATATTCCCCGTTACTATATATTGCTTTTGGACATGATCCTCGGAGTACAAACTGGAATATGTATAACATTTTATGCAATATTGTGTGCAGAGGACGAGTTGCCCCAATCTATACACTTGTTCCGCCACCATACCTCAACATTTAATCATTTTTTTCTCTTCTGCTTTCTAATCTCCTTCCTTCCTCTTTTCTTTCTTTGCCTTGCCCAAATATTTTTTCTCTCTGTGTCTCTCCAGGAAGAAAAAATGTTGTAGGAAGGCATGACAAGTGGAAATCTTTCCCCTTCACCATCAATATCACCTTCCCTTCTTGTTTCCATCCTGTTGTTTGACATCTTTGTCAGAAGGAGCCAATCTATACACTATTTTCCTCCTTGTGCCTAAAACTGTGTACTTATTACTTTTTTTGTCATCACCACCTTTCTTGCCTGATTCCCTTGCCTGATGGTGATATGCCAGCATATATAACTTTGCGATATTCTCTTTTTTGCAATTTTGCTTTTCTTCTGCAACAATCCATTTTCTTACAAAACGCGCCTCTCGTGCGCGTACATAATAATATGTGTACACATCCCCAGCCTCTCAGCCTATTCTTCTTCGTCTTGATATTAATATTGGTTTTCTCAGGAAAAATATGCTTGCTCACGCATTTTTTCATCTTGCTCCTCATCGTCACGATCATCCTGATCCTACTCCTTTCGCTTCCTCTCTTCTCTTCAGTACAGTAATACTAATGTTTTGTTGGCAGAAACTAGCACGCAAAAAATACATATCTTTAGCGAAATTGGATAGAAAACGTGTCGTTCTTTAGAAAACTAACTACCTTTCTGCAAAAACAAACCTGTAAAAAGCTACCATTTTTCTACAAAAAAGCGTTACAGCACACAATATTTTATAGTAGATTTAAGTTAAGTGGAAAGTGTGAAAAGTAGGAGGGTCTTAGTCATAAAAATATACATAGCACACGTCTTCTTCTTCTTGGCACAATTTTCCCACTTGGGTTACACATGTCTGCTACCTTAATATTTTACCATCAATATAACTCCCCTGTGGGGAGACTGCTTGGCAGTGTCATGTTCATACTTCACACAGCTCGTCATCTTTTTTGTATTACTAGCTTTTATTAGTTTTCCTCAAAAATAAAAGAAAACGTTCAAGTGCTTTACGTGGGAGTATAACCGTTTTCCTTTGTTGTTTTTTTACAATGTACACGTGCACCTTTCATTATTATTTCATTTTGTTAGCTTCATATATATAGGGAATCTGCTGCTATCAACCCACCTGTCCGGATTGATTGTTTTCCATTGTGCGGGTCGGATATAATAAGTGTCGAAGATATGATGAAGTCCGTGACATGTTTTCCGGATCCCGCTACCATCACACTACTACTCCACTCTCTCATATTCTCATTCCGCACTCCTCTTCCTTCTCTCCTGTCAGCAAACTCAAGTGGATTTTGTGTGTGTGTGGCTGGGAATTTGTGAACAAAACGGATGTGATTTGTGTTTCGCCACGAGAATTGAGATGAGAGTGGGGAATTATTCTCTGGTACATTTTTTTGTAGGCAAAAATGGTTCAGTAGGAGTAACTTTTCCTATCATTATTGCTGTTTGTTTGTTGTTATTGTCACGGGGAAAGAGAACAAACAAACAAGTTTGATGCTATTTCATATCTGCTTTGGCAAGGGAAATGACAGGAAGGAGTAGGAGGAGAATAGACAGGAAAGAATGGATGATGATAAGTGATGAAGCTGATGATGATGACGATGAAATGATATTGATGATCAGGAGGTTGGAAGAATGCTCTAAACTGCTTGTTGTTGTGCTCAAACGAAGAGAGGCAAACAGAGTTTCCGCGGTGAAAAGGGAAGTACAAAGTGAGTTAGTTGGGAGAAACATGCATAATAGTCAACAGTGAAAGTTGCTCTGTATTTCCATCAAGTGGCAGGACATCATATTATGACAATGTTGTTAAAGAGGATGAAGAATGGCCAGGCTGACTGGAGTAGGCTCAGCAGTCTCTCAGCCAAACGTTCACTTACGCGTGTTGTAATAATAGCATTATCATCATAATTAGTGTGGCGTTGAGACTTTGAGAGTGGCTGGTAATGCTAAAGGCACTTAACTCAGCCAATTGATCTCGGCAGAAATATGTACACTGAAGTTCAGTGACTGAACAGGTTTCAGCTTTTAAAGAAAAACCAGGTAAAATATTTTTTGGCAAATCAAAAGATGCAAAAATGCCATTTGCTGAAATAAATTACTGCGTTGGCGAAATAATGCGTGGGTTTGCAGTAATTAATTAACCGCGTTTGTTTTTGTCTGTCCACGTATAAGGGATTGACTGATGAAAGCATTTTAGAAAACAAATAGTAGACAAATGCTGGAATTTTCAGCCAGAGTACCTAGCAAGTGGACAACGTGGTAAACAACAAAGTTCATTTTTACGGATGTAACTTTTGTACCCAAAATAATATTTTGTGTCTGGCCTTGGAAAGGACCTGGACATATAGCTGTCTAGATGAATGACAGCAAAACAACACACAGCACACAAGTTTTAGTCATCATCATTAATTTGCTAAAGTTATCTAGCACTTTGTTTTCATTCTAATCTACATTTTCAGTAGAATGCACTACTGCCACTTTGTCAAGCCATTTTGTCTGGCTTACGACGGGACAGTTTTAACGTAACCTTACACAACTGCTGTTGTATAATGAGTACTTTCTTAACTCATATCCAAGTTAAGTCAAATCAGGTTCAGTTCCTGTCATATTAACGTCATTGTAATCAAAACAATGCTTACGCGGGGCCAAAGCAGTGTTTTCATATGCTCTCTTCAAAGGAATATTACATAATGTTAATAATTTTCTGTATTGTGTAACTATGACAGAGAAACTTACAACTTAAGAAGCTTGCGCAACTTGGTAAATCATTCATTTTAAAAAAGGCACAGGTTACAAATGCCATGCAACAATTTCTCGCAACGAGCAATACCACGTCATGTTATATCTCACGAGCTGAAATAGTTAATGTAGAGAAAACAAAATTAATATACCTAACTACTTTAATCTACTATTCAACGTAACAGGGAACTTGTGGAACTTCTATTGTCCAATTCATTCAAACACATCCAATTTAAGTGCCACAAGAAACAAACTGAAAACTAGACAAGTAACAATTATTTAATTTCCGCTTGCTAAGATATCATCTTCATTTGACAGAATGCAGATTGTAACTTGAATAAAAAATAGAATACAATAGAAGTCGAAGCAAAAGGGGAAAATTGGCTGCAGTGTTCGAGTCTCGAATTGCAAAACAATGGAATGATTGACAGAATGAATGGTATCAACATCGCGGCAATATAAAGCGCTGGCTAAGGTTTAACTACGGAATTTGCATTGTATTTACGTGCATTTTATATTGTTGTTGCTTAGCACCCTAAGCAAACAGGTCTTTCTGTGTTTGCTTGGCATACAAAATCTTAAATAAGCATTCCATAGACATCTTTGCTACCCAAAATAGCTTTAAATTCTGAGAACTTAAAAGGATGTTTAGAATATCTAATATCCTGTTTCTTAACCCATTTTTTATGCTCGTGTTTCATTAATTAACTTCATTGTTTTCCAGTTGATCAACGTCATGCCTTGTACAGCAGTATGCTTCCGTTCTTCTTTTTGTACCTACCTCATTTTTTCAATCACTTCCTCCTCCAAAAGTTAATAATAAAAGCAGACAGAAAACCCACTGATCATTTATTCAGTTCAGTTTTTTCTTTCCTGTTTCTTCATATTATACAATTCGGAAAAAAGGAACTCTACCATAAATTTATTTTTGGACGGGCAAATGCCTGGCGTGGCGGTAACTATACTACCGCCACTTTACTGCGTGGGTGATTTCACCATGGATAATATGCTTTATCCGCCGTTAACGCAATAAGCAGCAGAGTAACACCAGTAGCGGTAGCAATATTCCTCTTCTTTTCTCCACGTCTTCCGACATTTTCTCTCTCTTGCTCTCTTTTTTTCCAAGCCAAGCCATCCAGGAAGAATGATAAACTGCCCTGGATGCCGACAGAAAACAAAGCCTGACTTGCTTTGATCCGTGTTGTTTAATAATAATAGGAATAGATGCACGCCAACGCCATCCCATCCCACGGTACGTTGCCTTCTTCGGCGGAAAATAAAATAAAAATATAAAATACAGCCCTGCTAACGCTCACTTCCTTTCATCTTGAAACTTTTTTAATGCGTTGCAATACCGTTGCTCCTTGGTGCCCCCACCCCATAAATTATATTATTGCATCAGTACTGGAGCGGTTTCATGTATTCTTCATGTTGTGAAGGCTTCCCTTTTCCTCTTTCTCTTGCCGTTTTGCCAGAGTCAACCAGCCACACACACACACCACCAGTTGCAGTGCAGTTTTTCTCCTTCATCATAAATACCAAGTGACTGGATACCTCTTCATCTACCGCCAAGAAAAACAGCCAAACGATATACCAAAGAAAAGCCTGCACACACACAAACTATTTTTCTTGAAAATGAAAACTGCAGCAAGAAGACTCAAAAACTATATGAAAACAAGTGCGGAAGAAGGAAAAAAAGTTGAGTTTGTATATGTGCGCATTTAGGCATGGCAGTGGTGGCAGCAGCGGGTGCAATGTAATGTTCAATGTCTTATCTTCACCGAGAAAGTCTTTATAGCCCCAACTCTGTAAACTCATGACCATATGCACTCTTTTGTCTTTTCCCGTTTTCCTTGAAAATAATGCAGCCTTCTTTCTGTAGAAACAACGTTTTACTCCTTTTATCCAAGCTAGCAGTGTGGTTGCTAGCAGTAGAGTAACAGCCGGAAAACGAGAACAACGCTCTCTTCTTTTTCTCCTAGACCTGCTGCTGTGTGTGCGTGTAATGAATTTATTAAAAGATTCATTCAGCAAGACATAAAGTTTATGACGATGACGATATGAGATGGAACTAAAAGGGAGTTGGAGCAGCAAAGAAAAAGGCAGCGCGAGCACTGTATACTAATAGTTACATCCACCATGTCAAGTTTACTATTCAGTTGAAGAGAATGCAAGGAGGGGAGCAAAAGAAAACAATTCCATTTTTATTATTATTTTTCCTACTTTTTTGTCTTGCTTTATCGTAATATGCAGTTTTTTATTACAACAGCATATTACAGAGGTATTTCTCCTGTTTTACTACAATAACAATAGCAAACTGCATCCTTTGTCTTTAATAAGTAAAAACATCTCATTCTGCCGCTATTCTGCTTTTCAAAGAGAAACAGAGAGACAAAGATATTGCGTACGTGTGTCGCTTATCCTCTGTCTACGCACAACACAGTCACTAAACCGTATCTTGTTCCGCAGCTACTACGGAACACCACCACCACCAACGCCGCCACCACTACCAGCAAAAATTCCAACAACGTTAGGCACGAGAAAAAAAGGACTACATGCCAAGGTTCGTTTCATAAGAAGAAGGAGAACAAGGAACATTGTACCGAGAAAAGATTGAGACATACCAGAAGAAAAGTGCGGGCAAAGTGGGAAGACTGAGGGAAAACTGAAAATACCTGTAGATGTGAGTGTACTACACAACATGTGTAAAGAAAAAAATAGAAAAGAGAGTCATCATGCTTTTATGTTGTTGCTCCTCTTGTTCTACCATTCTTCTCATTTTGCCCAGCCAACGAAGAAAGAGAGAGCCTCGAGGAATTCTAAAGAGATGCGTTTGTTGTGTAAAACAACAGAGTGGAGAGATGGAAAGACGAAGGACATTTTGCGATTGCTTTTTCTCTCTTCTTCTATCACTATACCCACTCAGTATCCACTTTCTATTCTTGTCCACCACTTTGCAATTTCATTTAAGGCAACGTTCTAATAATAATATGGAGTTCTTAAAGTTTGCCTTTGTTTTTTGAGAACACTACTAGTTCAGTGGAATACATTCATGTGTATCAAAGTGGGGATCAAAGATGTGGTTTTGCGCAACGTCAGAAACCACGGCAAAATTTCAGACAATAATAATAATGCCACAGGAGATTACAGCCATAATAATACATGTAAAATGAGGAATTTTGCAAGAAATTTGATCTTATATTCTGGGTTGGGGATCAAATAATACGACGACATTGTCTGACTCTATTAAAATCCTTCGTGTTTCTCTTTTAAACAAATTGCAGCAAAATCAAATCAAATTTTAAGCAACAGCTAGAATTCTAAAATTAGAACCCGATTCTACGAAATACATGGATAAAATGCTAGACACGCGTTGTTGGAAATTGGAACCGTATTGGTTACAAAGTTGTATATTATTATCTATTATTATGGCATTATATTATGTACATAAATTAATTATTAAGTAGGTGGTCCTTTCATGGAAACAGGAAGAAAAACAATGAATCATTTTTCACTTATCCACTGAATAATATGACGGATCAGTGTGTTTACAAATTGAAGCAGAATGAAATTACAACAGGAAGCCTACACCTCTTCTCTCTACACGCTCGCTCCCTCTTCCTCTTTTGTTCTGACACATAAAATTAAGTAATGTTGACACTCGATCAAGTTTCAAGATTGATGTGCCAACTGAAACAATGTAGCTTTCTTTGTTTTCCCCTTTATATTATGTGGGTATATGTAATATATTATGGAACGTTGCACCAAAATCTTGATGCACACAGGAAGGAGGACATAATATGGGTTTGTAGATTTTTCTATACGTCCATCCCACTTTCCACTTCATCCCTCTCTGTCTGAACAATCTTGGGTTGAAGAAAATAGACTGAAAAATTGTGTTTTAGAGAAAAGGAAAATGAGAACAGCAAACATGCCACACATCAAGAAAACTTGAGACTGGCTTTCACTTTTAGTGAAAGGGAGCAAAGCATACGGAGAAAATTTTAAAGACAAAACTCTCTTCATTCTCTCTAAAGAAATCATATTAAGCCGTGCTCCTCTTCTGGAATTATCTTGTTACGGGGGAAACGTGCATCCAGTTCGTCAGCCTCTTGCAGCAAGTCAACGAGACAACAAAATCGTATATAAAAAAGAAAACGTTGAAACCGACAAAATAACGAGTAAAGCTGCTTGCCTGCTATGGATTCATGCACAGAAGAAAAAAAGTGCACCATGTTCTAAGTCCACGTCAACCAAACTGATGATGATATTGTCTAGAGTAGGATTTCGGCTTTGTAGTTTTTTGCTGCAGTGACACTCATAATGTACATTTCTGTGTTTTGCTTTACGTTGATGGATCCTCTTTCCATTTTTCGGCTTAACTGCTTATTTTGTTCTGCTTATTGGTTGTAGTGTCAAGAGAAAGTGGCATGAACCCAGAATGAAAGCCAAGACAAATATATCTCCCCTTTAACACAACAACATTTTGGTTGTTCTGCTTTTTGTACACTTTTCTTCTTTTAAAAAAATGTAAAATACGTGAAGGTTTCCTTCTAGAATTACAACAAGACACGAGTGTTTTCTCACGCGAATTTTAAGCTTGTTTTTTATTCTCTCCCTTTCCATCCACCCATTCATCTTTTCCACCCATTGCCTATAATATGTTTACCTATTGCCTAGCCAAGTTATATATTATGCTGTGAAGCTGGTTACATATTGTGTCATGTTCTCCGATTTCCAATAACAGCATTGCAGGAGAAACTCTCCCTCTGTGTTGAAACAATGTACTGTTGGAAGAAAAAGGGGAAAATAAAGTTTCTTTGAAAATTACTCTCCCATTTTAGTCAACAAATAAGAGAAAGCAGTCAACATCTGCTATTTTTTGTGTAAAGCCATAAAAAACTGAAGATGTGTGTGTAAAGAAATTACACACGCATACATGCAACTTGTCCACTCTACAACTATTTTTCTCAATCTTACTAAAAGCAAATTTGAGTAGTTTACATTTTGCTTTTTGAAAACATGAGCATACAAAACACTTCCAACAGCACCTTCTATGCACACACTATGCCTATTTAATCTGGCTTGCTAAGGAAAAAGCACCAGGAATGCTTTTAGTTTTACAAGTTGACTACCTCTTGGTCCACTTTCGCTACTTTCATAGATTTCAATGCAACAACGTCGTGTCTTCTTCTAAGGTTATTACACCCGTTTTCAGGTACAATTTTTTTTGTTGACTCACTCCAGAGTAATAAACAGTCCACGAGAAATAGATACATGTCTTACCTTCTTCCTCTCACCAACACCCAACTACATTACGTTTTTTTCTCGGCTAAACAAAAAATGTAAAAAGTGTGTTTTAGAAAGTGCTCCCATTTTTCTACCTTTGTCCTTCCACATTAAAAGGTATATCCGTAAGAAAGAGGATAGGCAGATTGAACATTTGATATGGTACAGCCATTTTTTGGTTTTTCACTTGCCATCTCCTCCTGCTGCTGCTCCTTAGCGGTTGGCCCCAGAGTACTTGCTACTTTATTTTACTTTTACCTCTGATAAAACAATATGGTAGATTAGGGACAACTCATTTATACCAATATTTTTTTCACACTGCCTCCTGTCTTCTCTCTCTCTGTACATTTTTTTGCAATAAAAACAGAGAGAATGACACCAAAAAACAACAAAAGGGTTCTTTATAAGCTGTTTTCTCTCTGATGCTACCTGATAGTAGCAATGACAATGCATATTATGTAACTTTGTCGAGTATAAATATGTACAGTGCACACTGTACAGCTTTTTTTACAGTGACAACAAAACGAGCAAAAAAAGGTTCATTGGTTGTTAAGGTACTACTGCTGCTACTGGTGTAAAGGAACGTGGTTTTCTGGCTGTTAGTTACTGCTACATACTCACACTACTTCTCTCTTTCCTGCTCTTCTTGTTATGGCCTCAAAGATGAGACAATTTTAAACGTAACTCACGGAAAATGTGGCACTTTATGTGTGGGCTCCTCTTTATTTAGATACATCACAGGGAGAGAGGTTCTCTTTTCTCTCTCGCGCTTTTTTCACACAACATTATCTTCTGAAATAAGCTGCTGCTGCATGGTGTCTACAAGGTTGCTGATGCTGCTGGAAAGCAGTTCCTTTGTCAAGAGCACAGGGTAATAGTAGTAGCTACATCACCATGATCATCGTCATGCCCTGAGAGTCGTGCTGTCCATGCCCTTTCCTGCCTTTTCTCTCTCTTTCCTATCGTTTTGGCTTTTCAAACCTATTATAATAGTATTATGCTTTTAGTCGCTCAACTTTCCTTTAACTCCCTTTCTCTCTCTCTCTGCACTGCAAAAACTTTCTCGGGGACGTTGGCTTTCTGGGAAAATAAAAATAAGGATACAAAGATGCCATTTTCTATGTTTCATCAAATGAACAAGGTTTTCCCCTTTGTGCAGCAACGAACACATTTCTTTGGACAAGCACACTGAGCACTACTCACGTGTATGTGTGTGTGAAAAACAGGGCTATCTGTCCACATCATCGTCATCATTCTTCCTTTTTTCTTTCTTTTTTTTAAAGGCAAACAACTGTTTTTCTCCTCTCTCGCGTTCTCTGTCTCCACTCCCTGATTACTTGCCCTTTTGCGCTGTTGGGCGACCTCTTTTTCCTCTGCTAAGCACATATTTCATGGTTTATTAGATGGAATGGTTGTTCTGTGTCCCCTTCTTCTTCCTTCTCAAATCCATACATTTTTTTTCTTCTTTGGCCAAACTCTAAAATAACAAGGGTGGTCGTGTGGTAAAGGAAATTACCTTCATAACACTAGCATTATTATCCATTCGACTGACTACCTGTAAATTCTTGTCTGAAGAGGAAACATGGTAAAGTGGAAAGACGAAGAGGCGCGTGTGAATGCGTCTGGAAGATTCATTGAATGTTTTATAAGACATGAATTGGGATCACCAAAGCGTATGTCTACCTACTTGCATCTTTTCACATAGTTAACATACCAACAAAGGAATGACTCTTGCCTACCCACCCATTTTCTTGTCTAATTGACTCAGGATTTCGGAACTTGTTCGTGTTTAGTAGTACTAGTAGTAATAGTGGCAAAGGCGGTCGTTCATACTATGTAGTTTCCACATTATCCCCAAACAAGTGTGAAAAGAAAAGGAACAAGAAGTAAGAAGACAAAAAAATTGAAAGGAAGTTGCTGGAATCCCTTCTTCACCTTGTCCATTGGAATCATTGGAATTCAATGGCACAAAATCCTGGACAAGCCGAGTCTTTTACTTGGATTTGGATTGGAGTTTTTTGAATTCTTTTATTTTTATTGCAGCTTCTCCCTTTTTCTATCTCTCGTCACTACAATTTGGTTGAAGAAAAACTTTTTCCTAGCTTTCTGGCAAAAGGTTTTGGTCAGTTCACCAAAAAAGTGAGGAAAAAAAACCTTAAGGTTGCGGTGGGGCTGCTACTGCTGCCATAACACATAATGAAAAAGGGAAACTAAAAAGCATTCTTCTGATGTCTTCCATGATGATTTTCTACCATTTTACTTTCTCTTCTTCAAACTAAACTCAAAGCTTGTTGAATACACGGTTGAGCAAGTTACTTCCTCTTCCTTTATTTTATTTTTGTGCGATGGTACAAAAAAGACAGGGACTATATATATCTAGCACCATAATGATGATCAGCTTCAACCATGGTGGCTTTTTGGAAACAGAATAAAAGTCTCCAAAAAACGTCCAAAAAAATACAAACTTTTCTTTCTCTTTTTGTACACTAGTAAAAAAAACAGCGGAAGTGACAGAGGAGGATGTGGACTTACTCTCTGAAACTCTTTTTTCCCCTTCACCACCGCTGCCATCAGCACCACCATTCTCTTCCGTCATCATCAGCAGTATCACCGCTTCTGCTGCTGCTGCCGCCACCACTACCACCACAAGTGTGAGATTTTTTTCCCTGAAGACTATCCATATAAATACATAATATGAAGATGGAAGGAGAGAAAAAGTATTATTCACCCACACTCACACAGTCAGAAAGGGAGACGGAGAGAGAGTTCTTTCAACTTTTCCTTTTCTTGTTGATAGCCAATCTCCTTTCTTTTATCTACTTTTTTCCCTTGGCCTATCACTGCAAGCATGATGATGACCGTGTAATCTAAACATGTAGACAAAAGTATGTAGTAGTATATGGGACTAGAAAAACAGTAGTAAAAAACGCAACAACGGAAGAAAAAAATCCTTGGATTGTTAGTTGAGTACTATTGCTACTCTGTTCGGGTGATTTTCCCACTGTGTTATTTACTTGGTTTTATTTTCCCTCGTTGTGAAATACGTGATGTGATGAGCAGTGAACTTTGACTGTTTTCCTGAGCGTAGAAAAAAAATCTAGCCATTTTTTGTACGTTGCACTTTCTCTACTTTTCCCCCGACTTTTTCATGAATTCCGTCCTTGACTATTGACCAGACGGAACTTTGCAGGCTATAAATGTAAAGACGGAGATGAGACTCAAGTAGCTGGACTGAAGAGGAAATGGACGGGCGCTTATGGGAACAAGTAGTACACTAGAATGAAGAGATGGAAAATGGAAAATGCAGTGTGGTAAATACCCAAGGGAGAAAATATTCTTTCCTGAGACGTTTTACTTTACATGTTGGATGTGTGCTCCTCCTCAATTGCATTCCGTTGCATGACCACTTGCTTTGTTACTGTAATTTGTTTTGTTAAATCGGCATTTTTTCGTGATGGTGGTGGTCATGTTTGCAGAAGGGCATTCCAAAATATACACTCTGTTTTTTTCTCACTACCCGTTAAACGAACTTTTTTCGGGGGTAGTGCATAGTCATCATTTCTAGATTGCTTCCGACAATAAGGCTTTCATGCATTTAGGTATATTGTTGCCACATTTGAGAGGGAGGACTTTCTCACAATTTAGAGTGTACCAACCTACCTATCCATCATATTCCCTATGTGGTTTCCTTGCCACATTCCCTTCGTCTTCAATACATTATTTTTGCACACGTCCTTTCTTGTTACAGTGCAAACTGTAATATGATGCTGAGCAATATGTACAAAAGCATAAAAAAAATTCTTACTAGCATAGGAACTTTGGAAGAAGAAATTGGTGAAAGGTTGGTATTCCAAACTACGCGGTAGTCTAGCTTAAGAGGAGAAAATAGAGAGAGAGAATGGCGGATGATGAAAACCCTGTTGAGCCATTCCTGACAGCTACACAATCTTGTTTGAACAGGACTAATCAAGTGAGGAAGAGAAGTAAAAAAGTGCAGTAGTGGCAATACCTATATACACGGGATAAGGGCGAAGAACAGAAAATGCCACAGCTTTCTCCTTCTATCAGCATCACCATCATCCTGATCATCATCGTCATTTTATATGCCATCACCTTTTCCCTGTGCGCTCCTACCACACGACTTGCTTCCATCAACACACAAGGCGGCGAGAATGCACTGGCTAGAGGAGAGTGAGCAAGCTAAGTGGTACGTGCTTGCCAAAAATATTATTAAGACGAGTATAAGTATAGTAATAAGAGTGAAAAAATCACTGAAATTTTTATCTAGCCTTATTGCTCGTCTCGTAGACTATGACTCTACTGTATAATTTTGAGACATGGAAAATGCACATTGCTTGCCAGCACATACACACTGAAGCTATCGCACAAGAGAATATTTTATATTGTTGTGCCTCTGCTCGCATAAGTAGATATTATAAAAATGATAATTTATAGGAAGCGAGATGAGTGAACGTGTTGTATGTGTGTGTTTGAGAAAAAACAGAATATATTTTAGGTAGAGAGGAATATTTATTATAGAATTTAATGGAGAGAGTCACTGTTTTTATTATGTAGAAAGTGAATAACACACACAAAAACCAAGACGTGGATAAAGAGAAGACAAAAAACCCAGATGTATGTGTTTGTGTATAGTTGAATGAGGGATGAAGAGCTAGAGAGAGAAAATAAAACTGAAAACGTGAAAAACGAATACACACTCACACACGCTTTTTGGTTTTGGTTGGGTAACAAAAGGAAAGAGAAAGAGAGGGAATTTGAGAAGATGATGAAGATATGGCAGGCTACTCACAAGACCAAAAAGGACCTGTGTGTTGTAATACCACTGGTAACAAGAGCATCATTATAAGTGTAGCCGTATTATGCAATGCCAAGCATGTATGCGAAATGATGGAATAGACGCGTTTCATTTTTTATCCTTCTTCTTTGTATTCATCCTTTTTGGCCTCACGAGCTTACACGGCGAAAGAGCTTGCTTGAACGCGACAAGGGAAAGCCAAGGGAAGGAAGCAAGTCAAGTGATGATATATCTTTAAGGAAGGAAACAGAAGAAATTGATGACGACGATCATGATGATGATGATGAGACTCTGGGAGAAGGCTTGTGTGTATGTTACTTGAATGAAAAGGAAAAGAAGGAGAAGGAGGAGGAAGGAAGAAACCATTCACGCGTATTATTGGGAACTATCATTTATTCCAGCTTTGGCTTTGAGTATGATGTTGATGATATGCTACACGGTGATGGTGGTGATGATACTTAACAAGAATGAACATCAAATCTGAATATTATATAAGCTGTTGATGCTAGCAAAACCAAGAGAGAGAGAGAGACTGTCTTATATAGCCATACAATTTAAACTCACTCCACGACACTCGTCTCACTTTCTCTTCTCTTGTATTCTTGCTTTCTTTTCTCGTCCAGCTCATCATCATGCATGTCAGCAGTAGTGGAGGAGCACACGGGAAACAGAGAAGATGAGAGCAGCAGAAGGACAATGAGCATGATGAGCATGAGACAGAAGGAGAAAAGGCGAAAGAGGATGGCTTTGTGGATGAAGAGAATGATGACTGGAGGTAACAAGAGAGCCATTCTTTGAAGCAACTACTCACCATTGTGTTTTCAACCTGACCAGAGAGAAATGTTATACCTACTTTCACTGAACTAATTTCAATGAGGAAGCGAGTAGAAGTCAATAAAGTTGATGGGTTTTGAAAAGCGTCGTAAGGAAAAGGACGTAAAGGCTGAGGGTTTTAAAGGATTTTACTTTCTAGCATATAAGGTGAAGATTATAAGCTCATGTAAAGATATGTACTTTGAAGTTTGGAAATTTTAGTAAATTGCATTTTTGGATAGAAAAACTCAGCGCAAGTAATAAAATATTGTAGTGCTGTCTAATGGTTCGGGGTGCAAGTTACAGGTAGTCAGTACCACTTACTCCCAAACGAATTTGCTGGAAAGGAAGAGATTTTAAGGCTGCAGTGGTACGGCTGTAAATATTAAATTGCGTACATTTACCATTTACCTTCCTCTCTGTTTCTGTAGTAAAGTGCATCCTCTATTTGAATACTACGTGCGCTCGTATTTAGGCAGAACTCTTTAGGTAGAGAAACATGGCTAATTAGCCATGGCTCTTTTCTCGCCTTTCATCGATTTACAACAAAAGTGAAAACGCACGTACATAAATGAACATGTACATCAGCCAGACACAGAGAACTTGCACACAGACAAATTTTCTGCTTTTATCCGTCATATTTTCTACATCACATCTCGTTTTCATCTCTCTGCTGCCTATGTCATCCTAGTTGTGTACATGTGTCTGTACATGAGAGAAGAAGAAGCGTGTATAAAAGTGAGAACGATTATCCTAGTGCAGAATACTTACTGTGTCATGATAATGTTTGCAAGAACCACCGGTGGGTTTGTGTTGGCACTGGTCTTTATTCTTTGGTATGATGCTTCTTCCCTAGAAAATATATGTTTATGAGAGAGATTACTCCAAAAACTGTATATATGTTTATGATGAACATGATATTATTTTATGATGAGAAGATGAATATGGTGCACATTACTTTTGCTCTCTTTGTACCTTTCTCTGTGTGTGTCGTTTGCCAGTGCAGTTTTGTTGTACGCTCAACAAAAGAAGAATTAGTAAGAATTATTCCTCGCCAGTTTTTTTTCCATTTCATTTCATCTCTCCTCCTTTTATTCTCCTCTTAAGCATGCTTTTCTCTGTGATGTGAACTATGATATGTGTGCAATATTAAAGCACAAAACGCTTTTCTTGTAAAAGATAGCAAGTAATATAGTAATAATAACCAGACGTTGTCTTTTACCGGAAAGACAAGGAAAAGGACAATGAGGCTCTCATGATGATGACGCATTGATGGTGATGCTGCTTCAGCATGGAAAATTATGTAATGGATAGAAAAGGCAAAGTGTACAGTTCTGTACTTGTTAGTTATGCCTGGAGGAAAGGAATTTAAGAACGACATTTGCAAGATGATGATAGAAGATGATGTTACTACAACATTATACATAGCCCAAAGACGTTTGCGTCATATATAAAGGCGCTTAGCATTATGGACCGTGTGGCTTAGAGAATTGGATAGGGTAAAGGGGAATAGATGAAATATCAGTCTTGACAGAAAGTTAGCAGTAGGCGGTGGAGCAAGGTTTTCTTTATAAAAATTACAATATTGCTTATATTTTTTCTCAAGCATTGACGTATACCTCCAAGACCTTATATTAATATGCATGAATATAGGTATGCTATAGCGTGAATGCTAATAGGTAATATATTCCTGCAAAAATGATGACAAATGGTGGAAGAAGTTTTTGGATGCTCTGTTCTCCAAGTAGTAGCAGCAGCAGCAAACTGTGTGCTCCATATGTACGGGTATGTAACTGATCGGGATGCTGATAAGGTTTCATCTCATTGTGCCTATTAAAATTAATGCTTCCACCACCACCAGTTGGTTTCGCTTAAGCTTTTGCTACGCGAGCAGCAAAAGAAAGAGAAAACGGAGATGACAGTGAAGAAGGAGTAGGAGCACCAGCAGATCAGAAGAGGGATATCATATCGTGTGTATGTCTGTGTGTTGAGTGGAGAAAGAAGGGGAAAATGGAACGACAGCCGGCCCAATTATTGCCTATAATATTATTATACATGTTTGCTCTCATCTTGTTCTCAGATAGTTTCTATCTGGTCTTCTTTATGCTCATACCACGCTTTCTCACTATCTTTTTTCTAGAGAGCGACTCTTGTTCAGCGAAAGTGAAACAAAAGCTTGATTCATTAGATTTTCTCATGACTTGCTGCCTTCTTCCCTTTCCACGCAGACTGGGTTTAATCGTGCCCTTCCATAATATGCATTGTCATCACTGCTACTACGAGTTTTCTGGGTGCATTTTATCAGAACGTCAACACAATCTGTCCCAATGTCTTTTTCTTTTGATGTTATATATACACAGAGTAAAATAGAGGTGGTCTTTTTACTCCAATTTTCAAATGCCTTAACTTTTGATCCGCATATTATTATTATTATAGTTTCTGACAACGTTACTTACATAACGGCTGTCTATACTAGTATTATCATTCTACATTTTTCTCCCTATCAAGTGCTGGAATTCAAAACTTTCTTCAGCCTTCCTTATTCATTTTTGAGATACGGCATGCTACACTGCAAAACACCCATCGGCAAAATGAAAGGGAAAGTCTTTAAACATCAATATTATTATTATCTCCACAAGATATAATCACCAGCTGGCTATGGGACAGGGAGAGAGAGCGGAAACAATAACAACTTTTTATATCTATTTATTTTTTGCTGTAGCAAACTTGGGCTTCTGCATCTAGTTGACAAAAGAACTACACTTCCTCCTCTTCTCTCCGCTTTCTTTCATCTTTATATATTTTCTGGTGTGGTGCGCGTCTCAAAGAAAAACGTCTCAAAATTACAACATGCCTTTGTCTCTTTTTCTACCTTCCCAGCTTTTTATTTAAGCCCAGTAGCGTAATAATAATAACATGAACATGATGAATAATCCATTTTACAGAGGTAGACAACAACAAGGACAATGACAACGTCTTGTTTTCAGCAATTCGCCAAATTTCTTGCGTGTGGTATGATACCCGGTATCTCCTCCGGTTTAAGAAAATAACCCCATCTACATCATCAACCTTTTTTATAACTTTGGTTACAATGGCAGCCACCCAAAAATGAAGATAAAACAGAGGTAATTAAATTTTAAAAACTAAATTTTCCTCCTTTCTGCGTCCTTGTGCCTACTCATCAATTTAGATTGGTGTTTAAAAAATACAACAAAGTTGCGGCCGAAACAGTTGCGCGCAGTGAAGAAACAGCAGAGAACATTTTCAGCATATTCATTTCATGACGACAATGATGATCATCATCGTCATTTAATATGATTATTATTACTAATGTAATTATCTATACAAAGTTGCAACCACCGTGCGGTGGACAGGTCAAAAGAGAATGGTACATTTGGCTACCATTTCTGTTAATTTTACCATTAGCCATCATCCACAGCAGCAGCAGTAGTAGCGCCAACCAACCACACACAGCGCTTTGCCTTGATGGTGCTTCCGTGTGTCCATTGTGCATGTCACTGTGCTAACTATATACCTATTCTCTTAGAAACGACGACACTGCAAACAATACCACACACACAGTATTACTTTCATTACTTCCATTATTGTCATCATTCTCATCTCTTGTGCATTGTCCTCTTTGTATGTCGCCCATTTTGGGTGTGCAGACGTATTATTATTGACCTTAGTTGACTTTACTCACTCCCTTGCTAGCATCATCATGATCATCATCCTCATTGCTGCACACAACAAAGGGGAAAGTTCCCTGTGTGTATTTGCTTACACCACACACATACCCTTGCGCTCTTCCCGTCGCTTAATAAAATTTTCCCCTTCCTGTTTTCTTCATCATCTTTGCTGGAAATTCTCTTGCCGAGCTCCTTTTCCAAGTTTGTTCTCTGTTATCTGCATGCATATAACTGCTGTTGTTGCTGCTGCATTGTTATTTATTATTACATTACGCCACTATAATACCATACACAGTTAACAATACAGTAACCATTGTATTTGCTGCTGGAATGCTCATTTCTCCGCTGTTTTATGAGTTGACAGAGAGAGAGAAGCGAAAACCGGAGAGAGGAAATTTTCCTGCTGCTACTGCAAGAAGAACCTGGCATTTGAGTACTAGATTTTGTTGTGCACTTGCAGTCTCAACTTAAAATATTCTCTATTTGTTACAAATCTTGACAAGTTAATTTAGAAAAATATGCGGACTTACCCCACCGTATTTATGTGTGCAGACTGAAAATAGAAAAGAAAATATAGCAGCAAGAGAGACAACAAACACACTGTTGCGTTCCTTTCTCGTTCCCTTTCTCCCACTTTGAGCCCGTCTCCAGGGAGAAAGGTAGCAGGGAGCAGGGAAAAGTAAATATGCGAGCAAGCCAGTGGATCAGTCGAAAATGTATGGAAAGAAGGGTAAAAACATGTTTGCTGTTCTTTCTTTTCATATTCTTTTGATCCCTCATTTCTGCTAATGCTGCTTTTTTGTTTGCTTTTTCTTCCATGGAAAGAGAGAGAGCGAGTTTTATCTTTTTAAGCACTTTCATTTGACTGCGGAGATAAAAATTTGACAGATGTAAACTTTTGGTAAGGAGGCCTTACCAAAATAGTTTTATAATTAATTAAAAAGACAGCATAATTTGGAATAAGAAAGTCAACAACTTGCAAATCATATAAGCAAATGGGCAATTGTTTAAACAGTAGGCATAATTACCCAAAACAACATCAACATCATTATAATTTATTTTTATCCAGATTCCGTTTATATGAAAAGTTTCTTTGAAACTTAGAACAAAAATAAAGTTATACATTATACATTGGCTATAAAACAAAATATATAAAAAGTCGTCGACTTAAAGTCAACCTGACTTTAGACGAATTTTGTAATTTTCTTTAGAAATGAATTATTTATACATCAATCATGCATGGTATTTGAAAGATGAATAAAACGTGTACACAATTTTGTCAACGTTTCATACAAGAGTAGTATATGAATGAATGAAAGAGTAGTAGTATATCCTGCTAGTCAACTCTTTGAAAGCCTCACAGTTACAGACAGACGCAAAGATATCGTTACATTCTTGAATAGTTTCAGTTTTGAAGAAATTTCGAGAATAATATGATACGCTGACTGGAGAGATGAATTAAAACCCTTATCTATCATCATCGGAGCGTGAAATCATGATAGTTGGCAGTGGTAATTATTGAGAATACAAATGGCAATAATAATCCTATGCAATGCTCGTACTCATTCTCATTTTAAGACTAACATCAATTTACCATCGCGTCATTAAATAAACATGTTTATTAGTTTATTTTAAAAACTTTTGTCAACGATTACAAAAGGGCATTATGTGTGAAAAATTGTTTAGCCATTAGTTGTGTTCATGGAACCTCCTCGTACGTCGGGTCCCCTATAGTATTTTGATTAGCCCAAAACTCAGCCTCCGCCTGGCGTTCTTCGGCAGTGGGTCGACGAAACCACACGTTGCAGCCGTGGGCCGTAACAATGAATATCCCAACTAAATATGGAAACAGATCAACATTAGAAATAAATCCAGAATATAATAAACAAACGTAAAGGAATCTTTAGAATTATCTTACAGAAGGTTACGCAGGATATAAACAGGGCGATCTGCATACAGAAAATGTTCTCCATTTGCCTGGCTGTCTGAGTATCCAAAGTTGTAAGATAAGCTTAGAAAGCTCAAGTCAAACGACTTTTTGTATGATTTAGACTGGTCTTGTTTGGCGTCTTTTATACCCTGACAACTACCTCCAAACACAAGTGAAAGTTTCTATCATAATGCCTCATTGTATATACCATTCATGAAAAATGAGGTCATTACACAGAAGTATAATGGGTATTCATTCTCAAAAATTTGCTGCGTAGATATGAAATAAACAAAGCAACCAAATTATTTTATCTCATTTGAATGGATAATTAACACAATGGATTTATCCCTCTTTTTTATAACCTTAAGGAATTTTGGATAATACATTGCTGTATTTTACTTAAAAGGAATTATGTGCACGATGGTAACACGTGATATGTAATATATTATTGAGAAATGAGTAACCCCAGATATTATGTTTTCATAATAATTAAAATGACATATTGCAAAAAATATTTTAACTAATGGCACCTAATTCTCAGCTTTTGGCTACCGCTGCTATATAACTTGATATTTTACTTAAAATGCAAGTTTGAAACGAAAAAGTTCACAAGTAAATGCGTCAATGTTAATGATGAAATATGTTTCCCCGAATGGTTAATTTTGGTATGGTTGCGTAGGTAGAATATGAATATAGTTTTGTAATGGTGCTCAAAGCGTTTTTTGAAACAGAAAATGTTCAAGTTGCCAAAAAATTATGCCATACTTTTATAATATTTGGCATTTGCCATAAAGGCGCAATGTGTGCGTCATTCCTGGTACTTGAACAACATTAAAGTAATTTTATGAATTTGCATTTTAGGAAACATACATGTAACAAAATCTACGTAACTGTGTGTACTCAAGTTGTCGTTTACCCGGAATGAATAACCTTAGTACATTACTTCTCGGGCAAACGGGGGCGGCAGTACTAGAAATGATGGGAATGCTAGATGATTCCACATAAAAAGAAGCAAAGCGGAAGCATAGGAAAATGAAATTGTTGGAACTGTTTCAAGCGGAAAATCAAAGGCTCATTCTACCATCATCATCGCCAGGAAAAGTAGAAACACTTGAGAGGAAAATCTGAGCAATTATTTTGTCATTTGAATCAATTTGCCATATAATGTAATGACACTCTACTAATTCCGGGTAAAAGTTGGTGCTACGTGCACATAATTCGAGACATGTTATGATGATGATGTAATGTAATGTTATGAATTTTGCAAGTACTACAGACTCTACTCTAGACATGACAGAAAGATACAGTAGTTGTTGTCTTGCAGGAGTATAATAAAACAGCATACTTTTAAAATAATTGTTAGGACGACACGGTGACTGGATAAAAAATAGGATGCTATAAGCAACATCGTCGTTTTTTAAAGCAACCTTTTTGCATCTACCAAAAAGTAACTACTTTTTTAAACTACGACATATTATGACATAAGGACCATCCCGATAAATCCAAACCAGAGGGAAAAAATGCCAAAGGCACTCATTTCGACAGCTAAATTACATCAGTATTTAACTACTTGGCAGGGTAAAATGTGGTTAAAACATGCATTCAAATATTGGCCTTATTTTCATTACTTGGAAATAATGTAAATGTTCAAACTTGTAATTTACGATTGAACATTTATGATACTTGGGAAGGCTATAATCTACCACACTTATTATACTCACACCAAGGTCCAAATTTTATAGTCATTGTGAATAACAACTCTCTCTTTTTCATTTGATGGCCATTAAATTGTCAATTGTTCATCATCATTACCAAGTGTATTTAGCCAATCAAATTCCACTGCTCGGTCTAATAAATTTTGTTAACGAATACAACTTTGCAAAGAGCTTTGTATGTATGTATGCACTCAGG
This sequence comes from Entomobrya proxima, assembly GCA_029691765.1. Taxonomy (NCBI): domain Eukaryota; kingdom Metazoa; phylum Arthropoda; class Collembola; order Entomobryomorpha; family Entomobryidae; genus Entomobrya; species Entomobrya proxima. The sequence goes on from CM056173.1 coordinate 39,419,002, forward strand.
ATTTTACACGAACAAATATGTTTGACATAAAAATTCATTCTCGATTAGGTCATGAAATCAGCTCCGGCAATTACTTTTACAATTTACGAGATGTGTAAAACAGTGGAGCCCAGAGCCAGGTTTGTCCTCGCTGAAACGTATGATAATGTTATGAAGCCAGAAAAGGTCATCTATTTTACAGTCTCTCTATCTATGTTCTTGTTTTTTACGCGTTGGCATCTGGCACCATTTTCCCATCTCATTGCTGGCAGCAATAATCAATCGCAAGGATTAAAACTTCTAACTACATATACTAGTGTAGATGACATCCCATTTCCACCCGGGCAACTTTCATGCTCCCAGTCCACTTTCATCTCTCCATTTCAAATCTCTACTAAAACTCTGCTGTTATTGAACATTACACATATGAGCTGCACATTTCCCGTCTTCACTAATTAACTTTTGCGGTTGTATTGCTTTACTTAATAGACATTACGAAACAAAAGTCAACTTCCAAAAGTAAAATGTCATAAAGCCTATTTCATCTACCTATAATCACTGAAATGACTCATCCTCTCTGAAATCCTTTTAAAAATTGACGTAACCTAATTTGAAGTAAATATGTCCTCGGGAATGATATTTCAATTCCCAAAGTACTTGTGTGTCAAACATTTCGTTATGTACCCAATTGTCATCATCACAAAGTAATGCAATACAACATCAACATGTCATCTACCATATTATGCGACCTGAAGCTTCCATAATCTCTTTGCAAATTCATCCAGCATAAGCAAAACACTTCAAAAGGACAGTTTAGCAAGAATGTTGGTACTTTTCTTGTGGTTTGGCCTTTTCATATATAAAAGCTTATGCAAGACTGAATGACGCAAATCGATTTACTCGCTTTGCTAATCCCAGTACTCATTAAAACAGCTCATATGTCCTCATCATCCCTTTCTCCTGTCTCTAAAACATTTTTAAGCACTTGCGTCAATCATTTCCAATTAAAGTAACATTTACCGACTTTTTAATTAAATCATTAACACGGATGTCAGTTTACCAATAGTATGTACTTGTGTGGCTGTTTGATCTTTTTTGCCAAATCTGTCGCAATCCTTCAAGAGCTTCAAGTGATATATGCCAGATCAACAACTGGTTTGAAAAACGATCTCGCAATACCCCATCTTCATCGGGCCATCTAAACCAAAGTTTAAGCTCCAATGTAATATGTTCTCATCTCATCATCATTTCAATCCTCGCCTATTTTTCTCGTCCGCAGCAGTAAGGAGATAAATAGAGGCAGTATAGTAGCCATGTCATCATCACCTGAAAAGAATTTGTCTATTTTCTTGCTTTCCATTGTCACATATCTCTCCAAAATAAAATCCAAGTCCTATATTTTTCTGCCTTGTGCATAAAACTTGGAACCTTGTTCTATTTTTATTTCAAAGAAATAGGCATCCGAGTGAGAATAGTGGCAGAGCGACACAACACTTTATCCTCATGCTTCATTTGTCATCCGTCTTTCCCTCTTTCGTGTAATGGCATCATATACAACAATAATGTGGCGTGCATGCATGACTTGAAATATTTTTATCTCGAGAGAGAGAGAGAAAGACTTCTGGAGGACAAGTCTTTTAAAAGAAAAGTAAGCAAAAGTATAAAAAGCATTTTCTCTCTTGAATGTGGCATTGGTGATGATGCTGCTGCCGGTGGTGGTTTGCTGTGTGTGAAGGAATGTGTCGCAAGGATTAAGGGGGAAAGGTGACAATACAGAGAAAAAGGTGTGAAACAAGACAATACGAATGCAAAGCTCTTTCCTTTTTACTTGATTTTTTGCACGCTGAATCCATCCTTTCTTTTGCTGTTCTCACAAATATACGTGCATGTAAGAAGAAGAGACGACCACACAAGGACAGACTACAAAACAGGAGAAGATGGAAACTCTGAGGAGGATGATGATGATAGGAATGACGCTTCCATTGTCTCCTTTTTGCGGTTGTACACTCCACCAGGGCATTATATTATATGCGCTTATATGCATTTTTTATTCAAAAAGGCCTCTTTTCCCTATTTTGTATTCCACACTTGACTTGACTCACTCGTCACCGCACCATTGGGTGGATACACGTGATAAACCTATCATTTTATTTGTAGAGTAAGCAAGCAAGAATTATTATCATCATCTTTGTCGTTGTGTGCTCTGTTATGTAGCTGTTGTCGCCCTTTCTTCCGCAAGGAAAATCTTTGGGAATTGAGTGATTGCGTCATAATGCTATTATCAGGAGCACTCTGCTGCTACTATTGCTACTCCATGTACTTTATACACACAGGAACATTTTACATTTGAATGGAAGTTTAAAAAATTCAACAGAATTTCTATTTTTTATGAATATGGACAACAACAGTGTATACATGAGGACATGAGGGTTTTTTATAAGCAGGCTTACACAAGAACTGACACAAAGAAACTGTATTTTTTGGTTACATCACATATTCGTCATTTTCTTTTGACGCGCGTCAGCCAGTACAGCACAAAGAGAAGAACTCACTCACTCAAAATCGAAGAAAACGTCAAAATGTTATTTCCACTTTCGCTTGTAGGTGGTGGTGAGAGTGTAGGAAGTAGATACATCAATATCGCGCTGAGCTGACAAGACAACAAAGGAAAGAATCAGATGTACAGAGTGAAAGTAGGTTCCGTGCAAGAAAAAACGATAGAATGCTCCTTTGACGGGTGAAGAGAGATTGTGAATAAATGCTTTTGTCACATGCACATATCATAAAGCCGATTTTTTATGTGGGACTGTTTCTTTGAATAAACTGGGATGAGACGACTCATGTTTTTCAGCAGAAGTGACCCGGCTTGGTTCAGACGGTAAAAGCTTCATTTAATTTGGTTAAGCATTGTAGCATGGATTTTAAAGGAATCCTAGAAAAAGTTGTGGGAAGTATCTTATAAAATGACCATGCTCAAGTCAACTGTCACATGCAACATGTCGGAGTTTTCAGTCTAGTAAACTGAGTTGTCTGACCAATAACAAAAAGTGTTGATACTGAAGCTATAAAATCTGTGCTGAGAGCTTCTAAAGAATATAAAAAACTCCCCCAATTTTTCTCAGAGTTCATTCATTGACATTTCCAATTTTGTCACAAAACTTTCTTCAGAATGAAAGGAGAGCTAAAAATGTTCTTGAATGACCCATGAATAATGGTAAAGAGTATGTTTTACTATACGTCTGTCACAAAACTCAAGTCAAACCTACAAACTTGAAATCAGTTCAGCTTCGAACGATACAATTACTTTAGTATGAATAGAATTAAATGGACAAGTGAACATGTGATAACTATTTACCAAGAAAGGTTATATCAAAAACATTTTTGGCTTAGTGTGTGTAATAGCTCTCTACCAGCAGCAGATTAGAATTAAGCGAATTTTAGCAACCAAAAATCTTGATCTTGTAAAAAAAATGTCATACTTGTGTTGTGAGTATTTTGCGTCCTCGACATACTGTGCCTATCTATACATGCTTGTGAATAATAAGAGCGTTTATTGTTATTGCACACAAAGACTTTTTATGTGAGTTTCCATCTTAAATTCCTTTCCTTTTTAGTGCTTTGTTGTGCTATACACTATACAAGAGTACTTTTTCTTTGCTCTAGCATTTTTGTACTTCTTTATAGCAATAATAAGTATGCATGGAACTATTATGATATAAAACATAAAGTTGGATGAACGTGCGTATCATTCAACGGAATCTTCCTTGCTGTATGCCATTTTTACGTGTTCTCTTTTTGTATCATTTTCTGTAAGTACTACAATAATAATAATGGCTGCCTATGTATTTATTTTTCATTTGCGTAGACAGGCTTCTGGAGAAAGTGAGACCAGTTTTTTTGCTCTCCTTCGTTCGTTAGCCTTATTTTTTGCTTTTGTTTTTTCGCTTGTTCATACGATATTCGATCTTGTTCCCATCCTCCATTCTATTACCAGTTTTCTTTAACAGTGCAACTTGTAGTAAGGAGAAGGATGATGATGAGGATGGTGGTGGCGGCGGGTTGTAATATTCCAGTAGACTGACTGAGTGAGTAAAGTGGTGGAGTGTGCAAAGTCATAAAATTTGTTGTAGAAACAGAAGAGAAGGAGATAGAGAGCACAAAAATACATTACTACATGACATGGCAGCAGTGGCGGCAGGGTTCTCTTAGTCACTTGATAAGACTGCAAAAACTTGCTACTGCTTGTTTTCTTCTACGTCTTCTTTGTATTATTCATCCATTTCCTTGTGATACGAGTGCTACACAACAGGAGCAGCTACTAGATGCGTGTATTTTGTAATATTGTTGTAATATATACCACTTATTTATCCAGCGAAGAAAAGAGGAACATACATAAAAGGAAGGAAAGAAGAGACGAAAAGTTTATCCGTTTTTTACTACTTGAGTACTTGAGTAACATGCCCTCTGACGGGTTGATGGTGATTGCTGAAAACATCCCTTTCAATCCTTTTCATTATTGCCACAGTTCAAAAAATGAGGTTGCCATAATTTTTTATTTTCATAGCCCTCTTCTTCTCTCCTTCTCCCTCTCTCCCATTTTTTGCGCTGTATTTCCTCCAATTTCTTTTTCCCTTCTTTTCATTTCACTTGCTCCTTAAGGCAAAGATAAACACAAGGGATAATACTGTCTTAGTAAGTAAGAAGGAGGTGAAGGAGGAGGCAGAAAAAAGGATTGGATATATGATGATAGTAATATGACGGCGGCGAGAGAGAAAGAGAAACTCTGAGCAACTACTTATATTAAAGGAGTAGTAGGCTATATTAGGATATCGAACATTATGCTACAGCTTTTGCCACTACTGCTACTTGGTGTGATGATGACGATGATGATGATGATGATGATGATAGGCCAACGAAATAAATACATACACAGAGAAATAGAAGAAAGGGAAAAAGAAAGTGGAGGCTGGGAAGAAGGCATTGCATTTCTAGCAGTAAAGTTGTTCCTTTTTTTCTCGTGTATGAAAACGACCAAGGCAATGCATACATACATGTACATAATAAAATGAAATGTTTGCGTTTTTCTCTCTTCCTTTTCCCGTCAGCTCCCATAAGTATTATACTAGCATCTGGGGAAAGCTTTCTGCGTTTCTTTGAAGAAGAAAAACTTTGGTAATGCAGCTTATGTTGGGGAGGAGAAAAACGACACACAAGACTTTGATGTCAATATGGCCACTCTGCTGATGATAGTACAAGTACACACACTGCTTTGCAGTTTAGCAGCGGACAAGCCGAGTAAACTTAAAGAAAATCATTGAAATCCCAGTGCATAAAGGACAACTGATGATGAGAACGAGGAGAGAGGTCCAACGAGAATGAAAATTTGGTGCAAAATGAAACGGACGCAGGGAGGACGAGCAAGGCAGAGAAAAAAAGAGACGTTGCATTGTATTGTTCACGTTTTCGCATTGTCAGTCTACTCGCTTACATTATTATTGCCGTCATCATCATGTCCAGAGAAGACAGACGGAAGAATGGATGCTGATGTAATAATATGATGATGACTACGACCGGGACGAAGCTAGCCAACACACGTACTTTAACAATGTACCAAGTCCTAAGAGCCAGATTGGAGAAAAGGACGACGAAACCAATGTTTGAGTGCAAGGCTACACACTAGAAAAACCGGCTGTTGTTCATGGAACAATATGATGATTGTAATGATTACACTTGAAAATAAAAAGGAGAGTGATATCATAATATGACATGGGACTCGTGGTCTCTGTTTTTATGCTGCATTGTGTCATCTGTCCCTTATCTCTCAAAGTTTAAAAAAATGTTCGCCTTTCTCCAGAAACAGAAAAGTGGATTCAATGTCATCATCGCCATTTCTTTTTGTATCAAATTGACTGTGATTCTTGTAGCCTTGAAAAGTTCATGTTTCTAGCAGTTTGTGCACTGTACTCTCTGACTCCCTGGGGTAATAAAATTGTCACATTCACATAATATTTGTACCAGCTTTGATATTGCATTCAAAACATCAGTATCATTATTATGCTCGTTCAGAGAGCGTTTTGCTTTTAAAAACTTTTAGCGTCTGCCTGAGTGTTTTGGTTTCTTCAGTTTTATTGCAGCTAGATATGGAAAAGGAGAACTCATAACTGTACTAAAGATTGAGAGATTGAAACCATAATATTCTAATTCGAACATTTTAGTATCATTGCCTTTCCTACCCTGATTCATTTGAGCACATAAAATTTGTCGGTTTAAAACTTAAATCCTTCTGAGGCCAAAGTAACTACGTAGAAAACTTAATAAGTATGGCATGATTTTTACTTTTATTAGCACTTTGTGATAATCTTCCATCGAAACAATAAACTACTCTTCCAATGAAACTAATTTATGTGTATAAAACCATGATACATGATTCCAAAGAGACCCCTGGTTCTGTTATAGTGTATGCCTTAAGCTGAAAGCTCTTTTTCAAAGCTCAAATATTCTAGTAGCTGAAAAGTAATTAACTTCAGATTAACGGTGGAAAATCGAAAAAAAAACTTTGAGAATAGGTCACATTTACTTTTCCTCAAACTAATAATTTCGATTGAATTCTATTTGAATGGGTATTGTCGAGATTTGGAAAGAAGTAACATTAGATATATTAGAAATACAATACCAGATTTATGTTCTTTGGACAAAAAACTTTATTTATAAACGAAAACTTGCGTTGAAGCAAATTTCACGTAAATCTCAAAAATCGTCTCTACTAATCCTGAGTTGGATGAGTACATGGTAGTAAGCATTGCCATAATTTTCAATGGATTAATAATTTCAAGAGAGTTCTGCTGCTGGTGTTGGTATCTCTTGAGTTTGTAAAATAAATATTCTCTCAAGCAAACCCTTAATTTAGGATCTGCAACAAACAACAAACCCTTTTAAATTTGGTTATCTATTGAAGCAGTCTATATACACTGAGCATAGCACAGAGACATAAAAATAGCAAAATTTAGTCGGCTCATTTCCGTCTCTCCTCTTCCCATAGAGTCTCATTGGCCCTGGAAGGCTGGCTGGGAGCAATTGCAAAATCCTCTTATCCAAACATGGTTTTTTAATGAGAAAAGTTGTAAATCCAGCTCATTTGTTTCCTGCTTTTACTCTCCGTGTGTCTACAGAGTTTTATTTTATTCCGTAGTGGCAAAGTAACACTACTGCTGAGCGGAGAAAGTGGAGTGCAGTGATGTGCTACATCATGATCATCAGCCTTGTCCTCATAATATTATCCCTTATGCTCCTGCTTCTTATCCTCTTCTCTCTTCAATTCTCTTTACAGTACTGTTACTTTGTGTGCATTCACACAAAGTAGCAATATTACACACTACCGATCAAGCTACTGATCATTGGTTGATAGGTCCTCCTGGGGACACAAGAAATGGCAACAGGAGGAGAAAAATGTAGAGCTGCCTAAACACAAACCATGAAAGAAACCAGCAGAAAACTTTTTCTTCTTCTCTTTCTCCACTTTTCTGGAAAGAAAATTTGTCACAGGAGACAGACAAATACAGACAGTGAAAGGGAGAGATATAACAGCAGAAAAATAAGAAGACAAGCGAACAAAGAGCATGAGAAGTTAGCAGCAAGGAAAAAAATGAACTATTTCATTCTACTGCTATGTGCTTCCTTTTTATATTTTTTGAAGCAAGTCAGAGCAGCAAAGGAACAACCAGGCGGAAAGAAAGACTGCGGAAGAAGGAGAAAGAAAGAGGTACATCATCATCATCATATGATTTGGTTTAGTTTAGTTAGTTTTGGGTTGATGGGGCTCCTCCTGTGTGAATCCATCCATTCATCACCGAGATCAATATCGCTCGTCAGTGAAAAGTTTTGCACTTGGAAAATCACACCGGCATCACAGCCCCCATCACTAAAAATGGCAACGGTGGTGGCAGCAGCAACATGTATGTTTATACCAGAGAAAGAAAGTACATAAAATGTGCCTGGTTTACTTACTACCTTTCTCATATTCTCTTTGCTTTGTATTCAACCAACTATATTATGACAAGCCAAACACTCATTCTTCATCTCATCTTCTTTCGTAAACTCAAGACCAGGTTGTGCCGAGCATAATATGAATAGAAAAGCCTTTTGGTAGAAGAACAGCTTTCCCCGCTTTCCTCTGGAAAAAACAACTTTTTTCAAGAGAGTAAAAGTACAACTGTATAATCACACCACTACCAACACCAAACATCCCTCTGCCTGCCTCTTTTCTGTGAGTGCGTGTATGTGCAAAATAAATCCACTTGAACAAAGTTAAACTAAAGTGTGTCACTTAACTTACTTAGACAGATAGAAAGACAGAGAGAGAAAGGGAGGGAGCGCGCAAAGGAGGATGAATTACTCGACATCATCATCATAACATAATCGTTGTCATTCGATAATATTATTTTAGTTGTGGGAAAAGTTACCGCGAGTACTACTTGAAAGATAAACTGCAAAGTAGACACAGAAGGTAAAAGGGAGTGGGGAAAAGGGAAGGGAAAATGAAACCGTACACACACTTCAAGTTTTTGATGTGTATGTGTGGTATATACCTCTGCAAAGAGATTATATGCAATTATCATCAGCGTCATCATCATCCAGAGCGAGTTTTTGAGGAGAAACTTGTTAGAATACCGTTACACCGTACCACTGGTGATGCTTACTACAGATTTCTACTGGTATTCCCAAGCCGTGCCTTGTACTAAAGTGCATTTTAAAAGCAAGGGATATTTTTTCCACAAGCAATAACTTTTACCGGAGTTGTCCAATTGTCGCTTTTAGTAAGCAGTCAAATATTGTTAAACTTTATACAACTATTAGCTAACAAACTGGGAAGCAGATTGGATCACTTTGCTAAAAGTTATTGCAAAATGAATAAATATATCTCGGGCTTTCAAAATATACCGTAAATACTCGTCGTCTCACTTGTTTTTTGCTCACTTGTGTGTCGACCATAATACATACGCAGTTAATAAGTTGGATGAGTCTGATGATCAACAAGATTGAAACTTTTTGCTGGAAATGGCAAACGGAGAAAGAGATCATGAGAATGATGAAGAGGAGCGCGGGGGAAGGAAAAAGGATGAGGTTGATATGAACAAACAAGTTGTACAGTAGTATCCCTCCGAGCCACTAGTCAGTTTTTAATGTGCCATGTGATGTGATGCATGGAGTAAGCCATGAAATGTGAAATTAGTAGGATAAAATATGCTGATGATGTGTACATGCATGCTGTAAAAGTCTACTACTCGAAGAAAGATAAGGGCGACGATGACGGTGCTTGCGTGTATGTGGAGGAAGAAGTAAATAAAATTCCTTTTCCCAGCTTCTCTTTAACATCTCTCAATGGAAATGAATTTAACAAGTTAAAAGTGGCTCTCAGTCTAGAGCTTTTCCGCAAAACCCGAATAAATGTACACGATTCTAGTTTTCATGGGCTTTCAAATCCCAAGCGTTTGTAGACATTTTTAGAACGAAAAATAAAAAAACGTACAGATAAAATGAGAACGAGAGTAAAGAGAGAGCTTTACTAGAAAAAAGCTGTATACAATTTTATTTTTCTTCAACGTTTCCTTAAATATGACACGTTTTGAATCTAAACAAGGGAATTGGGTCGATTAGTCAATGGTAGCGTATTGAGATTGAGACATTAGAAAGGATGGCGTTTCAAGCAGCGATAAACCGTGACAGACGGAGAGAAAGGTCACCCAACAACAAGCAGACTTTCAACTTGTCAGCAGAGAGACAAGCAGAGTCAGCAGCTGCTGTTAAAGAAATGGTTTAGCCTTCAGTGAAAGTATGTAGTTTGCACAATTTCTTTTTTTCTCCTCCTACATAACTCTCTCCATGATCCTTGTTCGGTCAGTAAGTAAAGAAGTCAGTAAACGAGGCATTTTTTGCTGCATAATATGTATTTATTGCGGGTAAGGGTAACTACAGCAAAAAAATGTGCTGAGTAAGAAGCTGAGCTAGGGCAAGATGACACAGTTTTAAGGGAAAGTGGTGATGATGAAGCACATTATTGTCCATGAGACAGCCTTCGTCTCAGATTACTCCGGTTGCCAGTTGATACATCATAAGGCTGAGTAGTTTTTTGGCTGATGCGTGGGCGTCTAGTAAAATTCTGCTGGAAGCATTTTCTGTTGCAGGTTTCCTGAGAGTATCAAATTCCCAGCACACATTCCATAATACCAATGTGGGCTTACAAGTTTTTGCCTGTAGAAATAAAGGTAGCTGTTACATACATTGGATTTCCTTGTAGCTGGTGAAATTGAAGGGAAAACGAAACTGTTTCTCTATTGGCCATGTTGTTTGGAAAAGTTATGCATGCTGTTTTATCTCAAGCTACAAGGAGAGCTGATCAAGTTGAGCCAAAATGTTACGTGGTGGATGCTCATCCAGTGAAGAAAAGTTAATGGGTACACAACTTTCAACATTCCTGCTGCTGGTGGTGACTTAGAGCGGTAATCGATTCGCTCTTTTGCTCATTCCGGATTTTTTTGTTTTGCAGAAAGCAGTAGTAGTTCTGACAAAGTCGAGGTTCCGCAGTTGCCTTGAAAATATAAAAACTTTGGAAGGCAGTTTGCATAGAAATTCAAGCCATAAATATTACTAATAGAAAAGTACATTTTAGCACAAAGTAACATCAAACGAAACCCAAGAGTCTTACATCTGACGTTAGGAAAGGGACTCCTACTGTCATCAAAACTAGATTAGCACTTGATATTGACTGGTAATAGCCTTGGAAACGCTCGTATCTGGGTCATTTGTAGCAAAGTGACCTTCCACCCGGGCCTGTTGAGGCCAATCAACTTATATTTCCAGCTCAAGGTGAATTCACTTTTCCCTTGAGAATCCAAATGCATTACCATTTTAAACTTTTTAAGTAAATAGTGGGTAGGTAATATAATGCCATAAAGTTGGAAAACCCGGAATGAACGGACATGTTCATGAATTTCATTTGTACAGTGAAACTGGAAAAACCATTCTATAAAATAAAGTTATCTCAAGAAATTATGAGACTCAAGTTCAAAAGAGAACACAATCGAACACCTCTCGTGCAACACGGAGACTACTATAGCAAAAACCAAAACCCAAACTAGAAAAAGATAAGATGAAAAACAAGGGAGATGAACGTAAACCGAAAGCATCTCCCAATTTTCCAACTAGACGTGTTTGTTTACTCTATGCTGCGCGTTCAAACGTTCGTGTTTGCAACTGCAACAGTAACGGAACATGATTACGCGGACGATAATAATGTTGTTTTCCGTTGTGTTTTCTCTATCTATTCGGTTGACTTGCGTGTCCTAGCCCGATACTTTCAGAGAAACTGCAAAATGTATTATAGAAATGTTCATAGAATCAAAGTAGTGGGAAAATCCTCACAAAACTTCAGTTTTCTAATACTCTCCTCGTCAAATCATAATGATGGGCTCTTGTTAGTATACGCACCTCAGTCTCTTATGAATCAGTTTTTAACCATGCACAATTCCCGAAATTGTACGCACGTTGCACGAAGTTACGTGTTTTCAAGTTCCCTGTTGCAACTGTCACTACATTGCATTTCTAAGTAAAATTATGGACAGCACAAAATGAACTCTGTTGAGTGCTTAGTAAATTTCATTCCTCCTTTTAATCCACCTTGTTTAAATCTGCCTTGGGTTTCACAAATTTTACACAAAAGCGAAACATCACCCAGGAGAGTTGATGCTGTACCATTGGAAAACGTCACGTAGATGCGTTAACGCACACATTTGCAGCAAAATGAGAAAACCGGGGATGAACGATACGAACGGAAAGTAAAAACACGTCAGCTCCAAACGCTTCAGAATCTTTTCATTTTCTGTTATTTCTCCGACTATCACTTTCATATTCATTTTTATCACCAATTGCTGCCCTATTCTGCAATTCTGTTCACAAAAAGTTCCTTTTTTTGTGAATGCCTTCTGGAACATTTTTATATGGCTATATATTTTCCCCTTCTTACGATTATTGAAGCAACACCTATTCTACTTCTATTTCTACCATAAAATCGGCTCATAACCTTCAAAGTTAAAGTCTATCATTTGGAAAGGATAATTTATTCAGGAACTGCCTACACAACATTTTCCTTTTCAGGGAAATCATTACCGGGATTTTTTTGCAGGTATTGCCATGTCCGCATTTACACGTAATGCCCATCATGGTGGTGGTCCCAGGTGCATCCATACTACTCTTACTTTCCACTTAAGCTCTAAACAAGTACACCGACAAGTTATATGCACTTGAGTGGAGCATCGGGCAAACTAAGTGGCTGTAGAGACAGGAGAAGGGTCAATGATGATTACTTCTGCTCAGCATATCATAATACTCAGCAAGAAAGTAAAGGATGAGATGTGACTTTCTCCTCATCTTCTTACAGACTCATCCACTTTACTTTAAGTACACACTCCTTCACTTATAATCCGATGACCGATGAGCTAATCAGTAACATGTCTCATTTCATCATGTTTTAGCAGAGATACTTGCTATGTGTGTGGGCTGTGAGCATCCACTTGGCAATAATGTACTTGTGGCGATGTGCTAAATTTTGTGTGAAATAAAAATGCAGGACAAACCATAATATTATTGGAGCTCTTCTTGACGCCATGCCGCATCTAAAGTATGTTTTAAAAGACGAGAGCACTAAATGATTAGCTTTTTTACTACATTCAAATTATCTGCTGGAGGAGTAGGTAGGTGACTGCACACTTGAATCTCAAAAAGAGGAAAAAAGAAACCCGTATAATAGCAGTATATACAAAAAATGTATGTATAGCAGTAGTAATTCTGTACTGACTCCTCCAACTTTAGTTCTGTTAACTTTCCCCCTTTAACTTTTACAACCTCAAAATAAGTATCCAGATCTTTAGTTCCAGTTTTGTGGTAGTATCCAAACACAAGAGAGCAGATTTACTTTTGTTGTAGTCCTTGATTGCCTCCTCCTAACTTTCGCGTAGAATGTAAGAGAAGAAACTAATGAACCTGTCTATGGAAGAAACCACAACAATTTAGTTATTTCTCAGTTTTAAAGATGCACAAGAAATAGAAGAGACTACATACTAAACTGCTTCCAACGTAAAATTGTACTTTTTGTTGCTGCATGCAACCCTTTTTTGAAGAGAAAATCCTCCATAGTTTTTACAACTGCATTCAACATTTTATATCGAGTACCTAGTTAAATTCTATTACTTTTTCCGGGAGTTGTAGTACAATCGTCGTTCTCAAAAGGAAAAGTGCAGTACTGCTTGGAGGACTACTAATCTTAGGTGGATAAAGAATAAAAAGCATGCAAATGCAAGCAAGGTCTGTTCAACTGAGCCTTGTTTCCTCGACCCACCAAACTAAAGCTGTGTTAAAGTTGTACCGGAGAAAACGAAAAAAAGAACACCACCACGGGGAAAACCGGACTTGCTTTCAGTTTTATGATCCAATGATATCCTCCTCATTACATCGGGATACGAACAAAAAATGAGGAGGATTTCACTAGGGATTCCAATTTCAAAAGAAAGACGGAAGAGGTAGCCAACCACTTCCATATCAACATCCACGTGCAACCCTCCTCTCGTCCATTCATTTTTAACGAAGGATGATGATGATAAGCTGGGATGCATGTGTGCGTTTTTGCTCCCACAAACAAAAGCCTATTTTTGAAGGAGAAAATGAAGCACAAGATGGATAATGGCGTAGATTCTGAATGAAGTGAAATAGAAAAGATTTCTGCGCGCTGCACACAGAGATCAACAAAAATATTATACATGGCTGCAATAATACATTATGCTCGGGTTCATTCTTCAAGTATTCGTTGTAAAAATAGATCGTCATGAAAAGGTTCATCATATCAATAAGATGTTTGGAACTGTTGCTGAAAGAAACCGTCAAGTTCAGCCCGCACTGAATTTACATACAAGTACGAATCAGACTAACTTGGACATAGGGGCAAATCCGTTGCGTGTTGTTGTTAAGGCGTATTCAAATGGCTACATTCTGTATACATTCAATTCAGGATCTGGATTAAATCTTGTAGTTTGTTAATGATGCACTGATACTGTTGCTAGTAGGTATTTTACTACAATAATAAGAATAACAAGCAGTGGAAGATAGTTTCTTCTTTCTTTTTATATTTCAACTTTCATTTTACTGGTCCATGAAATATGAAAAGAGAAAACGGATTTTTTTAAAAAATGAGGCGGAACAATGAATAAGCTCTGCTGCTTGCTTTTTGTCGACTCTACCCTATAAGATATGAATGATGTTCTCTGAATTCCGTTGTTCATCTTGATTCTTGATATATCCATGCAAGTGTGTAGCATTACCAGTCGTTGCCAGCGTCTTACACTTTTACCATTTTATTTCTACTTTCACTCTTATTTCTCATTTCTCCTGCTGTAATAAAAGTAGAACTATCAGAGGGAACAGAATAGCCAGAAGTTTTCTTTTAAAATAGTGCTTCAGGAGATTTGTAAAGGAATCCGAAAAATATTTTGATGATCAGGTTAGAAGCATAAGGCTTATACCATAAGCATCGAAAATGGATTCATATTGGATGTCCATGTTTCTTTCTGTCTTTATATATTAACCATATTTGTTATTGTCTGGCATAGTTTTTACAAAAATAAAGGTTGTTTTCATAAGTATGTATAGCATGTCACCATTCTTATACTCGTAATTTGATTCGAACGCTATAATATGGTGAAAACGGTAGAGGGAAAGCTAACAAATTGTTTGCAAAGTTTGGTTCTGCTGGCGTAAAACCAACTTTATTTTATTGCGTGGCGTAATGTTATATGAGTTGACTCCTGTTTGAAATTGCTTTAAACTATAATTAACTTGAGATTGTTGCTCAATGCCTGATGGGTTACTGTAACTGATTGTATCAATTTTCTACGCAAAATACTAACATTGTATTTTTAGGTTTGAAAACACTAGTGTAATCTTAGCTATTACAGTTTACTATTTCAGTGTTTAAACAAGAACTTGAAACAATCAATTACTTATGTAAAGCAATCACGTGTACCTGTCAATCATTAACAATTTAGTCATGTTTGTCGAAGTTTAACGATTTGCTTATTGCCCCCTAAGCACACTCTTACTTGTCCAAAAAATGATATGATAAAAGTAGCAAAATTATTTTTCGGGATCCTAGTAGCATCACTGTGTGGATTTTTTGAGAACTTCAATGAACCAACTTTGAATGAAGCCTTTCAGTGAAAGTGTTCCGATAACAGAGGGATCACATCAGGTTTTGGTACTTTATGAAGGTATGATGGAACGGTGAAATTTTTCATGCATTCATGCAAACATGTGAGCTAAATAAAATAAACAAATTATATTCCATAAAAGTGAGTATTATTACAAAAATACTTTAAATACAGGTTTTAGACATGCTCTGAATAAATATGAACCAAAGATTTGTTCATTACAAAGTAACAACGATTTGCTTAACTTAACATATAGCCACTCTATAATACAATGACGTAATTAAAAATGACAATTGACTACTTAGAAAAGCAAACAATAGACCTGGAATGAAGAAACTTAAAATACTGGTGACAATTAAAAGGTATAATTAAATATCGTACTAACTACTATAGAATAACTGACTGAAAGGTTATTTTTGGTATTTACTTAGTTTATCTTCAGCTGAGGCCAAAAAATCTTTTATAATGACGACTAGCATGTTTGAAAGAACAGTTCCGGATCCATTACTAAATCATCTCCGTCTTGGTTTTGGTCAACACTTGGGCTTGCAGGTTCAAAATCAAAGTTCAGGGTAGGCAATAAATCAAGAATGTCTACAGGCAATGTAGACATTGGATTGCCTAATATGGCCACTGCGGCTTTATCCATCGTATACTTCATTGCCTCGGTACAATTTTCCAAACGTTCGCAGATGGCCATATTAGATTTTGCCAGATGATTTATTTTGTTTCCAAGATCCGTCAATTTTGCCGCTAGTTTAGGATCACACTTGTCTTTCATCTTCGCTTGCAGGGCCATTATGTAGGGGCAAACTTGAGAGATAAGGTGGACGCCAGCAGACTTATGCATTTTAATATCTGCACGTTTATTCAGTAAAGCAACCATCAAGATTTGCCTCTCCAAAAGTTTGGATTTGTCGTTTTTATTTTTCTCGACATCACTCATAGCCTTTCGAAATAAAACATCAAGTTCAGATTCTTTTTCCTGACCAGCGGACATCATCTTATCGTTCGCAGCAAACATAGCCTCCAAAATACTCTGGCCAACTTCTAGCATTCCATTTTCTTCAGCCCTTCCCTGAGAGTTTGGAGATACTTGCATAAGTTGCTGAAATGTAATGATACAAAGTCGTTACATGTTCAAATCGACAGTTTTATTAACTATGAAAATTCATTAAGTAATTAAATAACTTTACCTTTACGAATGTCTCCTCAATGCGCAGAGATTTAAATTCCACCTCATTTTGATGACCAACGGCCCCCAAATTTTCGCTCACATCAAGCATGCCCTGCAACATGCCCTGGCTAACTCTTGGCATCCCATTTCCGTCCGCCTTTCCATGAGATTTACACAGCGTATCTGAGGACACCTGCAATAGTTTAAAAAATGTAATGAAAATGCCTTTTTTAGAGCTTAAGATCTCAAGTTGACAGGTGTAGGAACTAGAACAATGTATCAATTAATGCAAATTATTTCACCTTTTCGATTGTCTCCTCAAAGGGCAAAGGAGCTTTAAATTCCCCATCATTTTGCTGACCAACGGCACGGGCACGGCGGAGGTGACGACGGCGGCGGATGAGTTTCTGAAATGTAATGACAACACCGTTTTGGAGATTAAGTGTCCAATTCGACAGGTTTATGAACTAAAAAATGCATCAAGTAATTCAAAAATGTTGCACCTGTGTGTATGTCTCGTCACTCTTCTTCTCAATCCTATCCCGACACACCTGCGCTCTATAGAAAGCCGGGGCCGGAGTCAATTTTGGCATAGGACGAAAAGACTCCATATTATCCGAAAACTTCGGTGGCATTTCACAAGTCACGCTTAATTTCCCTCCGCAACTTGGTTTTTAGTGGTCTTTGCAACAACTTCTTTAAAACAAAAAAGGAAATAAATGGTTTTTAAATGTCTTTATAGTTTGATTAAATGAACATAAAAATATTTTGAAACCTTTTACATACCGTCGAGTTAACTTTGCTGTCCAAAAACTGGCTAATTGACACAGATCCACGGACCTGACGCTGCTGACAAGACTCAAGTTTCCAGTTACACGCAAGCTATTTACTGGTTGTTATAAAACTGGAATTAGTTTCATGAAATGATCACTGTTTAAAAATGAACTATTAATTATATAGACACCAATTCAGTTAGTTGTAACCGCGTGTGACCTACAAATTCAATCGAGAAATGATGTATGAACTTATGACGACGAAACGCACATGGAATTATCGTCACCGGAGCATCTGACAAAAACAGAGGAATGAACCAAGACAAAAATCCCAAGCAAGCTGGCAAAGCAGCGAGTGGCCACTCGCAGACGTCCCGTTCACAGCAGAAAAACAGAAGCGGCAAGAACATCTGTTGATCTAGCACACGCTGCTATCAATCGTGACGATCCAGCCAGGGACGGACTCTATGGACAGGTGATTGTTGTCACTCCGAGACTTGTTAATTACCCAGTTAATTTAGTACAAAAATGAGCATTAACGATCCAATTCTGGAGGCGCTCTCCTTTACTCTGGAGAATGACCTGAGTATCTTAACGGAACCTAAGACTACTTGTTCAAACTCTGACCAGGTGAAGGCGTCAACTTCTCAGGTGGTTAGTGATGGTGGTGGTGAGGAAGAAGGCGGCAGTTCTGGTGTTAACAAGGGCGTTGATAATGTGGTCAATGATTTTGAGAAAAGTTCTGTTCTCCTTGGCGAGGAGGAACGGACCACTTGTCCTTTTCCGGGCTGTGACTATTGGACGGATGATAATGTTTCCTCGGGGGATAAGAAGGCACAGGGGGAATTGTTAGCTCATCTTTTGGGACAGCATCGACTTGTGATTGATAACTGTGACGAGGTGGCCAATTTGACAAAGTACTTGGCGTACTGGAAAGGAAGATTTGCTACTGGGGATATTGTCGAGTTTTGTGTTGGGTTTAAGATGGAGGAACCGCCGAAGCCACCAGAAAATAAGAAGCAGAAAAAACCAGGTAGAGGGGATGAGGAGGCGAAGTCCGAGGAGGTGGTGGAAACCAAAAAAGATGACGATAATCTGTACTTTATGTTGTCACCAGCGTTGCCGGAGGATAGTCAAATTCGGAAGGAGTTGTGGAAGCAAAGATTGGTATTTGAACGATTTCAGTGTTGCAGTCTGTTACTGTAATTTTATTTTGTTAAGGTCTGAGGAAAGAACTAAATAATAGTTTTGCTGTTTTCAGAACACTGTTTTGGAGGTCAATCGACAGGAAAGGGAGGATACCAGCTTTAGTCGTCGGTGCTTGTTTTGTCGAGATGTCGTCTCTGGAAATAGGACGCAGTACTTCTTACACATGAGAGATAATCATAGTTTTCATATAGGACAGCCTGATAATCTTGTGTTTGTCAAGGAACTGCTAAAGCTAATTGAAGATAAGCTTAACAGGTGTGAAAGCATTAGAAAAATCTGTTTACTAGACAACCAACAAGTCTTACTATGGTCATTAAAAATTATTCAACAAACAACCCCATTGATTTTTTATGTTCAATTTAGATTGGAATGCCTGTTTTGTGAGCACATTTTCAAGGATAAGGCAGTACTTAAAGAGCACATGAGGAAAAAGCAGCACCGGAAAATCAATCCAAAGAACCATGAGTATGATCGGTTCTATGTGGTAAATTATCTGGAGCCTGGAAAAACTTGGGAAATGCTCGAGGTAAGAAATAAATGAAATAAATAAATGATGCATGCTTGCATTAATGCATGCTTACTGTTGCGTTCAATTTTTAAATATAATCCTGTGTTTGTACAGCTTGAAGAGCCTGAGGACGAAAGAAAAGAAGATGAATGGTTGGAAACACCGGAAGAAAAAGAACGGAACATTGTTTGCTTGTTTTGTAAATATTCAAACTCTAGTTTTCAACTCATCCTAGAGCACATGAAGAAGGACCATTATTTCGACTTTGCCGCTGTGTCAGCATCTTTTGACTTTTATCAGAAGGTAGAATTCACATTAAAATTAACAAAGTGCTTCGTACAATCGAAGAATAATTTTCAAATGTATTTTCGTTTTGCTGTTTCATGACTTAGGTGAAATTGATTAACTACATTCGTCGCACTGTGTACCAAAACATGTGCCTTTCTTGTGATGAGCGTTTGAAGGACCTACCACATTTGCTCAGCCATATTTCAGAACATAAAATAAACGGCCAACAGGAGTTATTACCAAAGACTGAGGACTGGAATCAACCAGAGTATTTCTTTCCCACGTACGAGGAAGATGATTTTCTAACGTGCTTAGACACAGGTGATGTTGCGGACGACGTAAATTCTGTTAGTTCGGTAAGTTGTGAGAGTTTAATTTCATATTGGCGGGGGAATATATTGAAGCGATATTTTTTACAGTATTATTGTTCATTTTATTTATTAATATTTAATTCCTTGTATATGTAGGAAGATGAAAGTAAGGTAATCCCGGAGGACTTGCCTCACATTGATATGAAGAACAGGGACTTTGATCTTGCCGGTTTTGCAATTAAATTTCACAACCAAAAACATAATTAGTTTTCGTGTTAGTCTAATACAAAACTTTGCAATATGATCTTCATGAGTATGACGAACTAAGATTATTTCCAGTTTTATAACATTCGCAATTGTACTCCTACGTTTTTTACGCTTAAGAAATATTCCAATAAAAATTATCTAACTTCGTGCAATGCAAAAGTTGAATAATAGTTGGAGGTTCTTAAATTGTGGATATGGGTATCAATACTTCATACCTGCTCCTCATATTCATATATCTATGTACATGTCATATAATTGTCATATGCTTAGAGTTTTCTATAATGACTACATTTAGCGTAACCAAGTCATCTAAAATTATAATGAAAGTATCCATACTGTATGGACCATACATACTGCTACTCAAAGAAAAAATCATTCACATTCACAATGAAGCTAGTCGCATAAATTTTGAGTGAAAAATCCCTGACACATATATTATTACTTGAATGGTTTAAAGAATATTTTTGCAGCGTATATAATACTTTATGTCCAAGAGATCTATAGTATAGATTCTATACTTTTTACGCACTACAAAAAATCAGTATAAGTGATTAGTGACACCGCGTCGGAGGGCACAAAAAACCGTTATGGAAAATTATATCACTCTTAACGAACTATCAAATGCATTTTATCTATTAAGTATTTTGCTATTTCCCAGAACCCCACACAGTTTAGCTTGAGAAGCAATGAGTGGAAGCAATGGTTAAGAACGAAGAAAAATTTCATGCCAACGACAAAATTAATGAACATTAAAACAGAACGTATTAAAAATTAAAATATGCGACATGCGATAGTGATATTATTATATTAACTTGTCAAAGGAGTGATGTCAAGTTTTACTAGTCAATCATCGAACTCTAGCTTTTAGTTTGGACTTGTTTGTCTATCCGTCCGTTTGGAAATGATTATCATTCACCATAATATCCTTTTCGAGACACACAAAATCCATAACTGTTTAGTTTGGTTCTATAAATTATATATGTATGCATCATTGCAAAAATCCTAAATCTGACCTAAATTGCAAACATGAATTTTACAAGAGCATCTACAAAAAGCGTAGCATCAGCTTATTAGCAGTTTATTAGGGGACAGGTTTCGGAGTATGCAAATAAGTAATGACATTAATACCTAGTGGCTAGTGCATGATTAGTACATTCCGCTACTCTTTTACATCTTGGCATGCTGTCTGGTTTCTTTTCGCAGTCATCTCGATCAATACACGCCTCGCCTGAAGGAAACCCTCTTTTAATTAAATCCACCGCAATGTCATTCGCTCCGGTATTTAAATATACGTCAGCAGAGATTTGCATAAAAACGGTACGTGACACTGCATATTATAATGTCATCGGAAACGGCGTCAGAGGCAGAGTCTTGCATTGAAAATAGCCTAGCTCTCTATAATTAGCGTAAGTGACATGCTGGCGTTTTGAGCAGATTGACATGGCAACATCAAGACACAAGATAAAACCGGTAAATATAATGATTACTACTAGTTTCCAATTGGCAGCGGACAAAATTGCTTTGCTCCAATTCATTGTCCATAAGTCAATGATCAAAGGACAGTAACACAGGAAGGCGCACATAAATTACATGTCGAGCTATCGAGGAAGCAGCAGCCTTTCATCAAAAGCTTCAAGGGCATTTCTGTGCACACAAAATCAAGACGTTCATCGATCATCTCGTGGCAGGTATGTTTTTTGTTGGAACAATGAAAAACTTTTTTTGTCTAGTTTATCCTTAAAAAGCCGTTTATTATTGCACAAGGCATTATGCAATAATGGTCATCATATTGCTGATTATGGTTCACTTAAAGTGTGCGTGTACATGGGCTGCTGTTTTTTTAGTTTAAAAATCCTCATCAAAAAATGACACTAAAGTGCATTGCCATTTGTCATAAACGTGGCATCTCCTGGCACTTCCTTTGGCATAGATGCAGTACGTAGCATTTTCCTTAATCTTTTGGCTCATTAATAAAAATGCGTGTATATTGGAGTTGATCGTAGAACATGGGATAAGTTGAAGAACCAGTTCGGCAACTTTTTAACGTTTTCGTTTTCATTCATTTCGTTCTTCATCAAGTGGCATGCTTGTTACGTAAGTTATGAATGATGCTCTTGCTGCAACGGCTAAAATATTTTGTGATGTGTACTTGACCTCATGACCTAGTACCAGATATAGTGACAATGAATCTGTGTATATACCCAATAACCACAACAAGAAGCACTCCTACCTGCAAATGCACGAATAGTTTTTATTGATTTTTATTCAGGGTTTTGTCACTTGTCATTGTCTATCATAAACAGCATATAATTTAACCGCAATAGTTGCAATTTGCAATCATGCGATTAAAAAAATTCTACGGACGAATATGATCATTGTGCGATTTAGAGACGCAGTAAAATTAAAATGCAGCAAAAATTCAAGAGAGCCAATTAGCAGGAACCACAAAAAATATCGCGTGCAAAAGGAAGTGATCATAGGTACCTACTTTGGAAATGGCAATTAAACTTGGTGCAGGTCCAAGTAAGTGCAAAAAATATTGCACTTCATTACTTTTATTTCCACAAAATGACATTGAGATGATAAAGGGATTATTATGCGTTTTGCCGATTTCAATGTTAATTATTTTTATAAAAAAAATGAAGAAAATGGTTTGTTCTAATCCTTATACCTAATCAAAGATACCTTAAGTATTATTGTTTGAAGGCTTGTTGGCCCCATATGCCGGCATTTTACATTGTAGTGACTTTGGAAGAAAAAAACCGGTAAATGAGTGGATACGCAAGAAGGTGCAAAATGCAGCTCCATTTCTCTTATTGAACAAAACTTATTCCTATGAATATAAGTTTTGGGCATACTATTTCATATTGAGCCTATAAGCTATAAGACTAAAGTAATATTTGTAATGCAACGAATGCAGAATTTTATACACTGAACTTTTTTATGGCTTTCATTTTAATTTCCGTTACCGATAGCCTTGTACGGTATTGATTAAATGCATGCATTTATATATGCTGACTTTTCATCAAAAGTTTTCAACGAGGTAAAGGTAAAAATGAAATCTACAATATTTTCAAACCGACTTGTATATTTTTGCTAATGTAGAAACTTTATTTATTACACTTTTGGTTTTACTGCTTTTTAAACTTGCGGACGAAGGAAATATTATTTTGCCAGATTTTCGATAAAAACTTTGCTGTGATTATTCTTCTTGGTATGAATTTCATTAAAACTTATAACTAGAAACGAATACTAGGAAATGCAATTAACTTTTCGTTTGTTGAAGAAAATTTAACTTCCATTTAATCATCCTCTGTTCCGCTTTTGCCCAAAGTTGAACCGCACAAGTCTACAAGTAGTACATGGCAATCCCTTTTTATTTAAAACTTTAGAAAGTGATTAAAGTGAACCCAAAGTGACTATAAAGAGTCGAAACTACTAGAAGATAAACCATTTCCTGTAACAGAGATTTTGAAAGAAGTGTTGCATCACACAATCGCAACATGTAAAATTTGAACTTGTTCATTCAATTTGCTCAAAACGAAATTAAAAGTTGTGCTATTGAAGCATGTTGAAGTAATTAATATAGCAACCAAGCCATATGCAAAAGCAATTCGAACAGTGAGCTCGCAATGGGATAATAACTTAACTTAACACTCAGAAGAATAAATTAATCCAACACCAAAGCAAAGTACCTACTATAATATACGCTGGGGTTTAAAAGCATATGCAAAATTCGTGTCATGAAAGCAATTCTATCAAGTTGACGCAAACAGCTTAATGAAACCCACACAAAACTTATTGATGCATTTTGAATAGATTTCCCGACAACTGTCTTGAGGATGACTCGGCTAATTTCTCGTTTTTCAATTTCATCGCTTTGTCCACGCTTCAAGGCTTAAAGGGCTTTTAAATACATGTAAGAAAACACGATGTTAAAAAGCTGTGAACAATTTCTGCGTGCTCCTGTAATAGGAAAACTTTAGCCATTTGATCCCCTTGTTTTCGCACTCTTCCACTTTGATGCACTCTCTGTGCCGCTTCTTTTATGCATCTTGTTAAAATCTCATAACATTTAATAGCTTTAACTCATTCATCAAGTGGTTCACTCTTGCGTGAAATTACTACAGCGTGCGAAAAGTGTGTATGTGTGTGTCCTAGGACAAGTCAAGGAAGACAGTGAATGCAAAATTGCAAAAGAAGCTGCGGCCAGGCCGCTGGGTTCAATTCAGATAGCCATGTACCTAGTAGTCAAATTCCTGCACAGTTTGACAAAACACTCGCGTACCACCACGCATAAATAAACAATGGGATGCATAAATTATCAGAGGTGTTCTGTTTTTGTCACGTTGTTAGTCATCACGCATGTTAAATATTGTCGGCTCTTGTCTTCAAGCTTTTCATTTTCTCCAGAAACAATGAAAAATATGATATACTAAGCTTATGTGTAAGTCCTCTTGTTAGCAAGAGTGGAAAATGGGGCAATGTGAAACTATGAAACATTCACAATCCTCTTATCGCAGATTAAGTTAATTAATAAGTTACCTACTTCAATTACAGCGCAACATTGTATTAACTTTCAAACAAGTGAAGGACACTGAACCAGACTTTGTTTCATTTTGCAAATAAAACCGAAATTGCCAATTGAACAGGATTATTCAAATTTTCCCATTAATTTAGCCAAATTAGCTTTTATATAAGAACAGCCTGTAAGTAAAATCTCATTCCAGCAGGCAAGAAATTGGCCAGATCATCACGCATTCAAAGAGTGAGTCGTGTGAGAGTACATAACAATCATTAAAAAAGTTTGAAAAGTGCACATAGACATTTCGCAACCACCGATTAATTCCACTTGACAAACAAGCCCAAAGCACTTGATCTTCCGTTTAACCCAGCCACACAGCTAACGTAATAACCCAAAAGGAACACAGCAGCAGCTTCACATCATCCTACGCTCTTTCTCTAGAGAATCAATCCTCCCTTTTTTTCTAATGCCTAATCAGATCAGATCGCATTACAAGACTAGATGACTAATGAGAATGTCCATCCTTTTCCCCCTAATCCCATCTCATAGTCAGTAGAGTCTGAGCCCAGAGCTCATCTTCTCTGAAACATTGTTTTTCCTTCTATAATCCCGTGCAAGTTGCAACCAACTGCTCTCTACTCTATTCCGCTACCCTAAAAAAAGATCATCAGTCCAGCAGAATAAGAAGAGAGCTCATTTTTTAAAAACTTTTCCAGCAGCTGCTGCTTCTGCCCGGTGTTGTTTCTGTCCTTCTGTATACTTGTGTGTCGTGTCCTTTTAAACTTTTTTTTCATTCATTTCCTTTGAGCTCTATGAAGCTCTTAGCTTTCCTTTCCTGCAAAAATAAGTATGTGTATAAAAAGCAAGCTAACGCTTTAGCAATGCATTCAATTCAAAAGCAGAGCAGCACTTGGCCTGACACTCACATACAAAGCCAGCTCTAGAAAAATAGAAGAAGAGTTGGAGGAAACACCAGCAGAATAATATAGAAGCAGCACAGCGGTAAATAGAAAAGCGCCCAAGTTCCTAGTTCAGTTTACACTCTACCGGGGACTGGGAAGCATATAGATCTCGCCGCCGCCGCACTTCAACTCTCTCTTCAATTCAGAGAGCTCTAAACACCAACTGTTTCACCAAAAAACTCTTTTCTCGCTTGTTTCGCTCTCCTTTTCAATTATTCCACACACATCAGACGACAAACCGTGTCCTTTCTGTTTTTTCAGAGTCAGTCTGTCTCTTTTCTCGTTCTGGCACACACAGAAATTCCAGTGTGCTTGTCTAGTAGTCGGCCAGTAGCAGCAGAAGCGGACAGTGAGCTATCCGCTGTTTCTCTCTGAGCAACGATACAAAAAACGAGTCATTGCAGTCACTATTAGTCGGATTTTTGCTTTAATTCTCTATCTTCAACTGTCAACCGGAAAAGGTTACTAAGAACAACGCAGGTGTCAATATCACGATTTTGACGTTAGGTTTCTAGTCTCTGAACTTTTACCGGTTTGTTTGCATTTGAAACAAGAGTCATTAGTCAGTTAAACAACCGTTTTTGATCGAAGAGTAAACAGTCATTTGTTCACACGGGGTGGATAAATAGCTTTAAAGTCAATAGTCAGACTTATATCAAAATACCGTGTTTAAATATCAGTCAGAAAAGGATAGATTCTAGTTTTGTTAGGCAACAGAACATTCTGTGGAGAGAGGAGCTAAAATAGCAACGGTAAGAAAGCGTTGTCAACTGTCAATTAGTCAATTATTTACGGACAAAACTTTTAGCCCGGATTCTGGGTAACTGTGTTTATAGGTTGTTGTAGGTGTCAGTCAAGTCAAGTGCTTTTGGAAACATAACATGAAATGAACATTGAACTATTAGCAGGAAAAGTCACTTCTGTCTTTATCTAGTCTTTGCTGACTCCTGACATTTTGCTTGAATGTAAAAGTTGTGAAAAGTAACTATAAACATTTTGTTTGAACAGTGGCAAAAGGTGCAATTTTTTGTCAGTTGTCATTATTTGTGATTGCCTGTCATCCTCCTTCTTTCACACGAAGCTATTCTTGTTGTTGACTTATTCGGAAGTAAAACGGGCTGAAGTCAAAGGATTCAGAAGAGCCATCCAGCCAGGAACGAACACCGGCTTTCAAAGTAAGTTTAAGCTTTATGTACTTTTCATTTCCATGAAGCATGACTATGACACATAAGCCATCATATACTTTGTCATTTCCCACTTAAAAAGACTTGCTATAACAATTTAATGGGCATTCATTCACCAGCTTTGCATATTATAACATGACGAGCAAGGATTTTCGTTTAACCCCTCAAACCTCATTAGCTTATCATGTGGTTCTAACAAGCAGACATGAGCGTTGTTACGGGTATTAAAACCCTTTTCTGATAGCATATCTGCTGTTATTTCCATTTCCTTGTAAACTGTACACTAGTTTCAATTTCGTAGTCATCATTTTTAATGTATTCAATCCACTGATAGGTTAGAACTTGGGACAAATTTGGGTAGTGATACATTTGGTTCATTAAAATAATTATTCATTCATGCATTTTTTGGAGACATTAACTTAAATGATAATCATAATGATAGTCGAATAATGGAATGTACCTAGTTTGTCACTATTTAGCCAGTTGCTCAAACAGACAATTATAATAAAAGTCGTACCCAAAGTACAGATTCAAACGACTACAGAGTCATAAATGTAATATTATTTCATGCTGTATGTTTGGGAACGGGTTAACCTTTTCTGATTCCTGACTCATAAAGTGCAATAAACCAAGCAGAATCGAAGATCCAAAACAGAATTTTGAAAAGTTGATGGCAAGGCAATAAATTATTTAATAGGATATAGCGTGTGATCATACACGACAGAATGTAATCGCATGGCAAAAGTACAAGAATATTATGATACTAAAAAGCAAAAGCAAACAACGTAAACGCAGCTCTGGCAACAGCCTGCGAGTCAAAAGCAGTTATAGTTTTCATAAGAAGCCAAGTCCAAAAGCAAAAGATGCAAGACAAGTCAACGGTTCCTAGACCAGGATGTTTTCTTACGCGTAGCAACTTGATGAAAATGATATGAACTGACGGAGAGGCGATGATAGCTTAAAACCAAAAGACAAAGATTACAACAGAGCAGAACACAAAACGAGTGAACATGATAAACGAATTTAGACTATGGTGCAAAGTGCAAATATTATTGATACACATTATTTGGCTTTTTAGGGAATTTGTGTGAAAATATAAACATTCTCATTCTATTCTGCCCGTTTTAATGTTTTGCCCAGTTATCGAATCGTGCAAAATTCACAGAACAAGTCTAACATTGCCGTAGAGTTGTAAGCATTCAGAATTCAGAAGCAAGTTATGAAGTTATAAAACAGCCAAACGGTCTAAGCGGACATTATCATAATGTTTATATAACATGAGCTCTGACAGAAGCTGAAAAGACACGACACATGCTTACAACTACATATACCTATGGCTTATCTCCCGTATAATTCACCCATGTTATTATTGTTGACACGAACAGAGTTTGAATTCTCAACCACCAGCACATGGCGGTAGCAATTTTTTCCCTATCGCATTACAAAAACACTGGAGATTTTGTGGCTTATGAAATGTGAAATGGAGTTGGTAGATTTGAAGTGGTGTCACACTATAAAATAGAGATGAAACGGTGAATATTGAATGTAGTTCAGCATACCGTTGTTGTTCCGTTCTTTTACAATGTGGGAATGAGTAAAATACACACACACGTGCAATTTCGCTTGTTTGTTCACGTTCCTCTTTCCCCCGTCTGCATGTACTTGAAAGGCTTCTTGTCTAGTCGTCGTTTCTTTTCTGATTTAATTTGTTTCATAGTTTATTGTCTGCACCGTTTTGCTGCTCGTCTGGTGTTGCACTGCAGCATAATTTACATGCTGTACCGAAAAAAAGAGTCTTTTCTTATCATCTTTTTTTTGCTCGCATGGATAATGTACATGTGAAAATGAAAGGTTGAAGAAAAGAAAATTTAAACGTTACCATGCCATAATGTTATTAGTACATCTTAGTACCGTGCTGGTGGTTATGTGATGCGGTTATAGCATTTTATTCTGGTGAAATATGAGACACCCGGTTGAAACGCTTGTTTATAGGTTTACTTTCCTGATGGAGCATTGCATAATGTAAGCTGCTAAACAGTTTTTTTGAATAGTCTAAACAAACTGAGCAGCAAACTTTTTATTGTTCTCCATTTCTTGCCTATTATTACCTTGACGTGGGTGCGTGGACGGATGAATTAGTTTTATGTCTTTACTGAATCTCTAACTGAATTCTGAATCATAAATATAGGTAGATGATCATGCACCCGGTCTTGGTGTTCATGTTTCGCACTTTTGCACTGGGAGTTGTGTTAAAGCGTTTCTGAATGCTGATTGAAAATTGAAACAAGCATTTTATATTTTTCTTTTTGGTATTATACCCAGCTAAATATTACGTCATGCTAAATATTATGGCAGCAAAAGATGTGATGTTTGATGATGAAAATGACAATGCCATAGAGTTGAAATTCCACGCACTCACACGTATTTGTTTGCCAATGGAGTGGGTTAAAGCTGAATAATAAATGTTGATTATGGTGATGGAATCACAGCCCAACTTAATACCTTCTTCCTCTCCCACATGCGCCTGTTTTTAACAGTCTATGGTCGTGGTGCATTTGTGATACCATACAAATCTTGTAAAGATAATAAAAGCATCTATCACCTTATCTCGTCACACTCAACATTCATATCGCTTAAACTTATTGTGAGCAAAACCCCGTGTTGGCAAAAATAAAATGTAGAATATATTTTGTACCTTGTATAAATGTAATATTAATATTAATGTGTGTTCCAAAACTAGTCTTTCGTGTTAACTGTTAACGTCAACTCTCTGGACTGATTGATAGATTCAAAAGTTTTTAAAAAATTCATGTCATCTCTCGGACTTTGTCATTCACGATGATGCAGAGAGGGGCAAACATTCTATTATACTCTCATCATGCATCATGAATCATGAGAGATATGGTAGCTTTATCGGCATTTTAGTCGAGAGTGAGATAGGAAGTTATTTTTTTGTAGTTTACCTGTATTGCTCATTTTTTATCAATAGATTGGTTAATATGCGTCACGCTCAGATATTTTGGATGATTTAAACGTGTACTGCACTTTTTACTAACACCTCCAGTTTCAAAGATTCCAACAGGAAGACCGTACACGTCAGAAGCTAGCTGTACCAAAAAAACTGAGACTAGGCTTGGGATAAACCGCTAACAAGTGGTTTGACAACTTTAATATTATTCTCTTAGTTTTGTGGATCAGTTGAAAGAGCGAGTGTTGATTGAAAGCCGGCATAAACTGGTTCCTTGAGTCATGAGTGGAGCATGTAAAAACATATATATGATGTGATGATTAATGAAACCAGTAAATCCGCGACTCCTTTTACTTTCGCATCCTCCATGTTGTCATTTTTTTGCAGTGACAGTCAGATTATACTTGTTGTGTGCTAGTTTTATTTGGTTATTGATATTATTTGGCTTAGGGTGAAATGGGACAACAACATAAAACATAACTGTGAAAAGTGCTTTTATCGTTGAAAAGGTGAAAGGAATTTGTTGTTCTCTCTGGAAGGTGCACAGCGCACAGAGAAGTGGTAACACTAGAGTGACTAGAGTGGTAGCAGCCTTTTCAAGTGATTAAATTGAAACTGGGATTTACGTAAAAGCTACATCATTTTAGCGGTTCCTTTTAACGTAAGTGTGTTTTTAATTAATAAAAACTTAATCAATGATCTCCTGCTTTTAAAAGCATTTCCGACAATGGAATTTACTGGGTTTGTGACATATTACAATACACCATTTCATTCTATTTAGCATTAATTAAATTAATATATGCTTTCCTCTGTCAACAAATAAACCACCGAAAAGCCTATTCAAACAAAGGTTGTACCGTTTTGCGTCTATCGCAAAATTCCATTCTGTGTGGCTTTTTGTATGACGTTTTTTGGCATTCAGATTTCCAAATGTACCTTTTGGTTTTGAGCGGCTTCTTTTGTGTGACATGCACAGACATTCATCCGCCGATCTACTCATGAATAACATGAGTGACTGAACGCCAGAAATCTAACCCGACTGACGGTGGTTCTGCTGCGACTGTTTTGTAGTGTTTGTGTTACTAGCAAATATTTATTTTGGAAGTTGCGAATTGTGAATCCCACACACACACGCGCGGTAAGATCGCGGTTTCTTACATACTGGTCTGTTCCCATTTTGATTAAATTTGATATTTTCAAGATCCACACATTGCTTGTCATACAACTCTTGTGCAATATTTGTTCCATTCCTTTTGTTTCCACCATTACCACTGCTGCTGGTACAAAACGCTCGTGCTGATATTCCCTGCTTGCAAGATATTGTGCTGCACAAAGCACAATTAATTTCCTGCTGCTACGCCTGTAAAAGTAAGTATTATACGATCGATAGCAGGAAAGTAGTAATAAAACTACCTCAAAACTTATTAGTATAATATTTTGAAGCTCTTTCATTCATTCCCACCGCAGCATTAAAAACATGATTTTGATTAACCTTTGTAGTAGTCCGTCTTACAATAGCCCTGCTCTGTTTGTTGAATACCAAGAATGCTCTTTCAAGTCTTTTTTACTTGTGATGATGAACTTACCCACCTTGGTAACTAAATTATTATTTGTTTCCTTCATAGAGTATCCTTTGCCTCTGATATCATTAGACTCTGCATTCTTTGCATGATGAATGATATTGCAAATGTGCGTCTTTGCTAACAGTCTGATAGGTAATACTGCGCAAAAAAAATGTTATGCAATGACCAGCATTAACACTATCCCCATAGTTCTACTACAACCACTCTTTGCACTGGACTGGGCGACTTTGTCCTGTCTGACGCTTCCTTTGTCTCTTTTCTGCCCTTTCATGTCTTGTTGTTGTTTGATGGTTTTTATCATCATCCACAACAAACGTCTTCAACGAAGAAACTTGCGGAAGAACGTGTTGCGGTGGTGGTGACGGTGCCATGGCACTTCCCGTGCATCCATCATTTTGCGCTTTGCTAGAAGCATTTTTCTTGAATGCATGCACGCATGCATAATATAATGCCAGTTTTTATATAACCAATTTTGTAATACGTTACAGCATTCCTCGATGTAACATGCATCTTTAGAAGCGTGGCTAAAACAGAATGGTTAGGGACAGCCCAAGGTACAATAGTTTATTTTTTCAATCCTCGTGCAGAACCTTTGGAAAATATACAGAGAGCAGTTATAAAGAAGAGGTAGTTTTGTGGTTGTCATTAAAATTAGCGTACTTGAGTTACTGCTACTACCCCGTGGTTTATATAACGTGGATATGTTTTAGCACCAGAAACAATAACAATCTTATGATACACATAATATTGGTTTGTGGCCCTTATTATTATCGCTAGTTGTTAGAGAGGCTCACGCTCAGGGTTTCAAATTCACCGGCACTTAAGCGCAATGTTCGCAGTTGCTCAGGCATCATTCCTCTAAAAACACAGGCAGCTTTCTGTTCCCTTGTTTTTCGAGCTCTCTCACTTTTGATTATTTGTGTCAAAGAGTGCTGTGTTCGAAGGAAGGATTGACAACGTTCTAAGATTTCTATTGTTGTTCCCTGAACAAAGAAAAAAAAACATAGAAAAAGATAGTGAAATAGTGCTGTTACTGTGCTCTCAAAAGTATTTCTCATTTTTTGGCAGCATTTTAGAAAGAATTTGGACTATTTTTTTGTGCTTTGCAAAAAGTGAAATTGATTCTTTAAAGTAAACAGTAAGTACTTGTATTGATATAAAGAACGACAACAACAGTGAGTTTGTTAGTGACTCAATGACTATGTGAAATTCTTTGTAAGAAAAACTCCACTCAAAAAGCTTCCGGTTTCTTTCCGGAATTGTTTGTTGAGTTTCTTTTCATCTTCACATTCTTCAAGTTTTTCTTTTAACTTACATTTCCTAAAGCATGGAAAGAAAAATGTTTGGAGAAGATTTAACCCTGAGAGAACAGTCAGCTCCAGGTCTTGCTGAGAATGGTAAGAACAAGAAGTTCCAGGTTCTACATGGTTTTAGTTGTCAAAAAAGCGTTTCTGCTAAAGCTCTTTCATTTTTCTATTCTCGATAAAATGGAAACTCCACAATTACATCTGCATACGATGTGACATGCAACATGGCGTTTGATGTCGTGTCGATTGTATTTGTACCGGATCATAAATCCAAATTTACTCCCCTTTGCACGTACTAAAAAGGCTTCCAACCAGATAGCAAACTTCCGATAAGAAGCACAAATACGACATTCGTCGCGTATAGTATCGACAAAGTCTAAACATACTCGGCATTTGGCATTGTTGTTGGATGCTATCAAAAAGCTCTGAATCTGAATAAAGTTTCAAGTTGCAAAAGGTCAAGTACTTGGAAGCAATTTATATCCATTACTTGTTAGCTTTATGCCGTGCTACCGTTTTCTGCTTCAAAACGAACGTTCCATATAGAAACATGTGCATGTCATTGAATTGAGCAATCACTATTGATCGCAAAAGCAAGCAAACCTGCTTTTCATGATGTGCGAATGTGCATGTTATACCAAAGTAGGTAGATAACACATTTCCTGCATAATATTAGAATATACATTTATTTGATTGAATTGGATTTGGCGTTAATTTGTTCGTTTATTTTTCAATGTTTCATTTCGCAATTTTCAAACAACCTTGCCAAATGTCAACTTTTGCGTGTCCACCGCCAACGGTAGATTCGCAGTATAACGGCACAAAATCAGCGTTTAAGGTTAGCAAATTGATTTGCCGTTGTGGTGTTGGTAGCATTGATAGCTTTGCCAATTACACAGATTCAGCGTGTGTTTGCTGTTTGGTTTGGCATACCATGAATAAAAAGGGAATACGCCAAGAATAAAAAAAGTGAAAAAAGTTTGTATTCCGCATTGGTTTTATTTGCCTAGACACAATCATGGTAGTAGTGATGATGATCACTTTGTTTTTGTTGGTCTTTCCTCGTTTTGTACTTGGCCTAATTTTTAGAGCAAAACCTTAAGGAAGCAAACCAACATTCACACACGGATACATTTTTTACTTCGGCTTCTCTAATTCTTCCTCACCTTTAGAAGAAGAAAAATGTTCCTTGAAAAAGTTAAATGTTTTGTGTGTGTTTGCATTGCTCACTGCTAGAAGAATATTTAGGCATATTAATGATGACTGCATCATTGGCACTGACAGGTTGTATCCTGTATTGCAATATACCTCTTGTACCCGCACTCAATTACAAAATAGCCTCAACTCACTTAAGTCAAATGATCTTTGTTCAGTAAGAATAGTAATGATGAATAATATGATTTTCTTACCTATATTATCATTTCTACGAGGAAAATTATTGAGTAGATTTATGAGCTAGACAATATTGTTGGTAGCAAGTTGTTCCACTGTCATAATATTGGCGACAAACGATGTTAAATTTACCGATACTGCTAAGTAAGTTATGTCTATAGCAGCACCAGCGGAAAGGTACATTAAAAAGTCAATGAGAGTTAGGAATTCGCAGCGTTGCTTTGTTTTGACGGGGTTGCATGTTAACCTGCCATTTGTACTGATACCTTGGACAAACGGCCTCATCTTCCAAACTTCTTTTAGAAAAAAAATCATCGAGCAAGTTTTACGAAAATTGTGTTTTCTGGTGATACTATATGCACTACAATATTGCATACATTGTTTCTCGAAATTGCTTTATCCCTTTATGCCTGAAATCTCATTGAACTGGCTTCTAGCTTTAGTGTTTCTCTTTTGGGGTTTCTTTGCTTTTGATAGAATCAGCACAAGTCTGTGAATCACCACGTGAATCGACTGCAGCAGCAGCATTCACACTCGTTCACTCTCTCTCTCAACTTGCTCGCTTCTATCTGCTTTGTCATCATGTCATCATGATCGTCATTCCTTTGTTTCCTTTTTGAATCCTTGCTAATTTATTGTTATGCAATGGGGCTTTTAGGTGTGTAGCCCGTAACAAAAAATAATCCCCATACGTTTGCAATCGCTGTTTTTTCAATCTGTATGCCTATACATGTGCTGCCTAGACAGGTTGAAAGGTTTAAGATAGAAAATAGGAATCGCGCTATCGACTGCACCGATTTAGTCAGTTGAAGAGGAAGGAAGACTGCTAAAGCTGGCTTGATAGGATGAGTCGAGACAATTTGCGATGATAATATGTACCTATCATCCTTCCCAAAAATATACTTTCTCAGTTTACGTTTTTATAGCTATAATGAACCTTTGGATTTAATTCCTGTCAGAGTGTGTACATGCATTTTTGAATCCTTCCTTTTAGTAAAGTTTCTTTTGCATGTAAAGTTTGTATCGTTTTTTTTTGCATTCGCTCTGCTTGAATAACTGCTTCCTGTAAAACTCCTCTCTTGTCGTTCATGCTGATGTCAGCATTAACATAACCATATCAATTTATCAAAATCCGTTGTCGCTTTTAAACCACTCTAAAGTCTAAAGTATCCTTTTTCCTTTCTGTCATAACTCAGTTTTGTTTGTTTATTTAGTAATCGACACATGCCATTATGTTATACTATGTGACGTTATAAAAACCCTTTATGACCATCGTTATCGCTTTTCCATCACAGCTTACATGTCAGTCGTCATCCCCGCACACATTTACAAGACATCTAAAGCTGGCCATATTTGAATTTTATTTGAGAACATAATTTTGAGTGGTTTTTAAATAGTGACTTTTAGATTGCCATTAAAGCCATGACTACAAGTGAGTTAGTTATTACTCTGCATTAAATTACGTTTTACAGGTTGTATCATGCGTTTATGTTGTATTTTCCTTTTAAATTGGAGCAAAACGATGAGATTGAGAAATTGAGAAAGAGGAGGAGAAACCAAAAGTGGGAATCGTACAAGACCAGACCACCACTCTGCCGACAATTTTTTTGTTTCGAAAGCTGCTATAAGTCGTGTCTTTTGTCGAGTGTCGGGATTTGCTATGTGTAGCATGCTCATTTTTTATTTGCATTCTTCTTTACTGCCTTTCTTTAATGCAATGAGTAAGGTGGTAGTAAACTATGCTATGAAAAAATAAATAGGTAAATGGCATGCTTGGCATTGGCATGGCTTAAAAATCTAAACTGCTGCGCCTTGCATGCAATCACCTCTTCTCTCTAGCAAAAGGGCTTTTAGAGGCCAACGAGTAAAAAGTCATTAATGAGAGGGAAATATACATTATCTATTTATATTTTGTGTCGTCGAGTGATTAATTTTTGGTGAAATTAGCGTTTAACGTCCATATGTACATTTGGGAATAGGCGTATGAAACAAATGTTGCAAAACTATAGCATTTAGCATACAGAAACAGAAAACGAACTGGCTTTGCTTCTGCTAATAAAACAGTACAACGTTTCATGCAAACCATGATATGAAAATTCCGAAATTCTCACGTTAGTGCTTTTAAACATGCAACTGCTTTTATGTCTTTGTAACCCAAACTAAAACCAGCATTTCATTGAAAATATCAAGCAATGTTCAACTCTTGATTGATTTGCGCCGTTTCCAAAGTTTTGAATAACTGTAATAAAATATAAGGGCTATTAAGCAGGCGTCATTACTTTCAGCCCATCGCAGTAGTCAAAGTCAATACATTTTAATTGCGAATTGCGAGTAAAGGATGTCCCGCAATTCCTACGACAAATTTGATTTCGCTACAAAAATCTGCTGAAACATTATTAATACACATATTTAGTGTAGTATGGTAAACCTACTCGTAGAGTATATATGTATGTAATATTGTGGTTCTACACCCGTTCCTTCTGACACTATGCAAGTTTACTTCCGGTGACTCCAACTTTGAAATTTACCGGTGCCCATGTTTTCGTGTACTGAGTACATATATTCAATGACTGTGTGTTTGGAGTACACTGTAATTCCAAATAGTTTTGCGTATAGTATTCAGAATTCGTTTCTCTACAAACGCAGACTAAACTTAGTCCATTGCTTTCCCCTTAAATTTTCTAGAAAGACATAATGATCCAATGATCTAAAAATGAGTGTACTTGGTTGTAAGCCGAATTTTTTCTTCTATACAAGTATTACAGATACTGTAAGTTGTTATTCTGAAAGCTTACAAAATGCTCTACAAACGCAGTATAAAGTTATGTAAATATAAAGCTAGCATGTCAAGTAACAGCATTATAAACTTTTCTTTTGAAAATTTTGTAAAATTTGGTGTTCATTACAAAATGGCTAAAAAATGAATTTCCAGTAACTTCCTTTCAAGTTAAACTCTAGACACGGCCTATAGCTCGTTTGAAAGCCCACACTTTTGTGAGTATTTTGTTATCATTTTGAATAAAATTGCTTCAGGCAAATAGGGCTGACAAACGATTAAATAAGTCGACCCTAAGAAAAAACGGTAAAAATGAAAATTTACTTTCCCGTAAACATGACCATAGTACTGCTACTGGGTAACGTTTTTCAAAACTTTGTATACATCGCAAAAATCTGCACAAGTTAATGTATCTAACCGCAGTTTAGTCTAATTGGAAAAGCTCTTCTGCGACTCTACATAAATTAATTAAATTTGTCGTAGGATATATGGGACATCCTTTAGGTTCCACATGGCCAAATATATACCTTAATTTTGTTTCTATATAAATTTATTATAACTTTATGATGTTACTATGGTGTTATCGATAGCAATTAATTGGCAGTTGCACCACATGCTCTGCTGGTCTTATGCTGGTGACTATTCTGAGCGAGCATTTAACCATGTCAAAAACAAAAACATCAAAAAGGATAAGGGAGTTCCCCTCTTCCGTTGTATAACTGTGAACTAAATTGCAAACCACAATAAAAAGTTTTTAAATGAAAGGATGTATGAAAATTTTATCATCCATGCTTCAGTTTTGACGTAGTTATTTTCTGGATTATATATGATTATGTGTCAGTTCGAGCTCTGCGGGCTATATAGGTAGGTCAAACAGAATTGATTGGTAGGTTCATATTTTTACTTGCTATTTCTAATGTCGTTTTGCGTATAATTTTGTATTGATTTTTTGATAGCCGAAAAAAAACATGCAGCATAGGAACCGATGCTCATCAATAATAAAAATGGAAGAAAGAACAATAGCACTTTTTTATTTTCAAAGTCATTTGTCGAACGTTTGTAGAGCTGAAGTAGGAGAAAGCTTACAATAAAATGCATGCGCACATATAAGTTTTGATATAAACATGTCAATCATAATAGTATGGTATTACGTGAACACAGCTCTAGCAAAAGTGCACGGTTGACACTTTATAATACTCGAGGATAATAAATAAAACTACATGGATTGTGAACACGCGGATATGGATAAAGACATGAGACTCAGAACAAAAAACATTATAGTGGGACTTAATAAAAGTATGAATTTTTCATTAATTTCATTTTCAAAGCGAGTGTTTTTCCTTGTGCTTCAGAACCTAAATGCAATACAAAGTGAAGAAAAAAGCGTTTCTATTTTTCTACTGAATTGGATTTGGATTGGTGAATTGAATTAAAAATGAGAATCCTCTCAAAGAAGCTTGTGTATTTTGAGTGAAAGACGCAAGCAGAGCAGCCAAGCATCGCGTTTTTCATGCATACGGTTATTAGGACATCTTTGAAGAAAAGAAATGGACTTTTTCTCTTTGTCAATAAAATGCCTTGCATAAACTGAAAGCAAAGCTTTTATATGCATGACCAAAATACATAGCTAATAGAATTGACGTAAGAAAGGATAATAGAAACCTTACAGTCTTTTTCATGGACATGATCGACTTTGTTAAAGCTATGTCAGCCCAAAGAAAATCACAAGTGACATACTTTAGAAAAGTTTAACAATTTAAGACATGTGTTTCTTATAGCCACAGTAAAATTTGTAGACTTTGGGATGAATGATGATGGCGAAAGTAAATATTTGCGTTTATTTATTTATTTTTGCTGTTTCCTATTAAAAAGGAGACAGGGTAAAAGCTAAGAAAAAGAAAAAAAGAGGAAAAAAATGCATGAGGATGAGGTGATCCACAATGATGATGTTAGCTCTGATGTAAACTCGGCTTATCTAATGTCTACACAGTGTACATACAATTTCTTTGGTGTTGTTCATGCATACTCGATTCAAGTATTTGATGATTATATGAGCAATACATAAAATAACAGGGTTTACACAAGCATGAAAACAAAGTGAGCATTTTTTACACAGTCAACATGAATTGTGAACAGTTCCCAATTTCAAAAAGGATACACACAGAGAACAAATCGCATTCCATTTGCAATCAAACTTCTCCGGTCCGAGCTACTTTTTGGTGTACGGTTATCCCTACTGTTATTTTTTCTGACTTTACGGTTCAATTATTCTCTTACTCATGCAGGCAGACAAAAATGAGAGAAAAAACAGACAGACAGAAAAAAAGGGAATGAAAGAAAAAACCCGGGAGGGGATTGAGAGAGAGTGAGTATGCCATAAAATCGTACATTGTTTATACCGTGTGCTTTTCTCATAGCCTGGCATACTTGTGCTATTCAATTGTATACCATTTCCCTATCGTACAAACGTTTACCATTCTTCCGTTTCGTTTGGCCCTTCACTCTCTTTCTAGTCGTTCTTTCATGCGATACTCTACTATTTCCACTTAAACTTGTGGCGTGGTTTGGTCCTCTCGTACTGGCCGTGTAACCGAAAAATTATCATACCACACACCACCACCACCGCCACTACTAGACCAACCGAACCATACCATTCTTTAACCTGCTCTCTCTCTCTCTTTTTCTTATTTTTTATAATGACAATGATCATCATCTTAATATGGTATGTGTTTGGCTTGGTGCTCCTGGTTTTGAATTTAGTTAGACAGGGAGCAAGCCGAGAAAAAGAGAATGAACCGAGAAAAATATAAAACGGATCGATATGAGCTTTGTACTTTCAAGTAGGCTCTCTATCCAGTTTGCGCGTTATACTGCATCCATCCCTCTGTCCCGTGTATATGTATGTATCTGTCTGATGTGTGGAGGATGATGGTGATGATGATGACTGGCTTACTCCTTTATACATTTTGTTTGAGCACTTTTGCTTATGGGAAAAGCAGGAAAGAGAGTGAGTTGGTCGGCCAAGCAGCTTGAGGCTCGGCATTTCCCGGAGAAGAGAGAGGCGAAAGACCAGTGTCCCTTGTAGAGCACTAGTCTTGCCAGCATTTCCACTCGTCGTTCCTTTCTTTTTCTGCCTTTCTCTCTGTCTCTGAACTTGTGCTACTGCTGAGGAGTGAGTAATGCTTAAACATGTATACAACAAACCGGCGTTGCTGGTGATCATGATGATGATGGTGTGATTGTGATATTATTATTACGATGGTGACGTAGCCCTAGAACGTGTGTCTGACTAGTCCTCATATATATGTCTGTGTGTAGAGAAATGTATGTTGTTAGAAAGGAAATAGAGAAATATTCGGTAGAGAATGCAGTGCGGGGAAAAGGGTGAAAAGAATAGGTATGCTGCTGCTTCTGCTACTGCTCAAGGGAAGGATGTTTTGTGTAATGCATATATTTTTTGATTGTATATTGTTTAGGTGGACGGACTAGTACTTTGCTGAAGAAAAGACATGATAGTAGTCGGCCAGGCCCGTTGTCGTTGTCTGCCACCACCACCAGCACTACACGTACTGCCAGTGAGGATGATGGAATAAATGGGAAAGGTGGTAGTAGCAGCCGCGCCACCACGATAACTGAGCTGGGAGCGGAAGACGGCGGAACAGGACTAAATAATAATAATTTTAAGGCCATCAACAACAATACTAGTATTATTTTTGATAATCAAAGTCGGAAGAGAAAGAACATTGGAAAGGAGGTGAAGAAGTGTGATAGTGAAAAGCAGGCGGAAAGAAAGCAGGAAGGGCCGCAAAGAGAAGGAAGTGGCAAGGTAGGAGGAGCAGAAGAAGGAAGTGGTTTTGTTGCTGGTGATTGTGGCGGTGCGGGTGAAAAGGATCATACGTTCCGTGTGGTAGTGGAGGAGCACAGCGTTCCTTGGAAGTACATTTGGAAGGAGAGGTGCTCCAAGGTGGTCAAGCCAAGGACAAGGTTCATCGAGCCTTGTGCCCTTCCTGAAGACATTGGATTGTGGCCGTTGAAAATGGCCCGACCGACAACCCCCATCACTGCCTTTTTCCGTAATCGAAGTGTGTTTGTCACCGGTGCGACAGGCTTTCTGGGAAAGGCCTGCGTTGAAAAACTACTCAGGACATGTCCGGACGTTCAAACTGTGTATATACTCATCCGCCCAAAGTCTGGCTCGGATGTGCAAGCCAGGCTTCAGGAGCTGCTGGAAAATTCCGTAAGTGGCAAATTGCAAATAGACAGATTTTTAATTGTGTCAGATGTACAAATTCGGGAATAAATGGGAAATCGTACTATCGTGTACAAAAAACGACCATACCTTCATACCTAAACAGCAAGGTGCTTGGGTACAATGCAGTAGTCCATCATATGATCAGGTTCATGAAGGTTACAAGAAATAGGTACCTTGTATAAAAAATCGGATTCGGACTTTTTATACAAATATTATATGAATGCGCTTCTTGTTTTTATCTTTTGTATACATATCATCGACAGTTTGCAAAAATTGTTTTTGGCCGGGTTGGATATAGGTACCTATCATAATATATGTTATCACATGCCAACAAGAACGTTGCCCTAAAGTGTTTTCGGAGAAACGTACACTAGATTTAATAGCTACCAATCTAGCAGCTTTGCACAGTAAACAGTATCGATCAACGAGAAGCTTTTTCTACATAAATTATTTCACCCTAGCAGTATAACAAACCGATTAGATAATTTTCTTTGAGTCATTTATATTGAAATTCATCAAATTGCAGGTTTGTATATGTTTATATTCAATATTAGAATTACACTAATGAACTTGATTTTAATGCTGTCTACAGCTGTATGACACAATCCGACAAGAAGATCCTGATGTCCTTAAGAAAATAGTTCCAATTAGTGGAGACATTACCCTTCCGTACCTGGGCATTAGTGAAGAGGATCAGGAAACCCTGGCCAATGAAGTATCTGTTGTCATCCATTCGGCAGCTACTGTGAAATTTGATGAAAAGCTGAAACTCTCAATAAACGTCAATGTTCAGGGAACCAAGCGAATTGTTGAGTTGTGCAAGCGGATGTCAAAGTTGGCTGTAAGTAGCAATGAACACGCATGCAATATTTTAACCTAGAAAATGCTCTTATTTATCCCGAGAGTAAATCAAATCATAATTTCATATACGCAGGCTCTTGTCCACGTGTCAACGGCGTATGCAAACTGTGAGAGAGATGAAATCGATGAGAAGGTTTATCCTCCTCCGGCGGATCCTAACAAATTAATCCAATGTATGGAATGGATGGATGACGATATTGTTGAAACCATAACTCCTCAGTAAGTTATCCTTGCTTGGAGCTATCAATTCCCAATTACTTAGTGCTCTACGATTTTCACGTTTTATTTCATTCATACTTTTAGGCTGATAGGTAGCAAGCCCAATACCTACACATACACCAAGGCACTCGCAGAGCACATATTGACAGTAGAGGCTCAAGATCTACCAGTGTGCATCGTCCGGCCATCAATCGGTACTTTAATAAATTTTTATTGCATGCTCATAATTTGGTTTTGGTTTACCATTAGCTAATCAAACATCATTTT
The DNA here is from genome assembly GCA_029691765.1 of Entomobrya proxima. NCBI lineage: Eukaryota > Metazoa > Arthropoda > Collembola > Entomobryomorpha > Entomobryidae > Entomobrya > Entomobrya proxima. Next base: position 39,461,061 of record CM056173.1, read on the forward strand.
TTTGCTTAGTAACGGCAACGTGGAAGGAACCGGTGGCCGGTTGGGTTGACAACGTCAATGGCCCAACAGGACTGATTGCCGCATGTGGAAAGGGCGTTCTGAGGACTCTGTTGTGCTATAGAAACAAGGTAGCTGACTTGATCCCTCTGGATTTCCCAGTCAACCTTATTCTTAGCGCGGCATGGTACACTGCGGAACACAAGTAAGGATCAAGATCATGTTTAAGAACGTTTAATTGGAAGATGACATTACATGCAGATATTAAGTTTTACATTCTTCAATTTCCTCATAGGCCTGAAGAGATCAAGGTGTACAACTGTTGTACCGGCACCCAAAATCCGTTGTTGTGGGGTGAGCTGGAGAGTTGGGGTTTCAAACATTTGGTTAATAATCCACTGAGTGATGTCCTGTGGTATCCTGCTGGTTCTTTTAAGTCCAATAGGCTATGGAACAACATCAACGACTTCTTTATTCACTACGTTCCAGCGTACATGATGGACGTAGTCGCCAGATTGACTGGCAGAAAACCTATGTAAGTAATTTAAGTGGTCATATTTTGTTGCTCATTTTACTTTTTGACAAATGAATTGTTGTAATAAGAGCGTTTTATATTGTGAATGTTCCAGAATGCTCAAAGTTTACAAGAAAATCACAAAAGCCCTTCAATCACTGCAATACTTCACAATCAACGAATGGCGATTTAACACAGATAATATGGTAGCTTTGTACGAAACGTTGTCCCCAGAAGACCAACGAATGTTTAGCTTCAATGTTAGAGAGGTAAATTGGCCAGCCTACATTGGCAAGTACTGCCTTGGTCTCCGGAAGTACGTCATGAAAGACGATCCTAACACGCTGCCTAATGCACGCAAACATGTCCGGAAGTAAGTTGCCTACTAATTTATGGGATTAGATATGGTATCTGGTGCTTGGTTTAAAAATGTGAGCATACAAACTAAACCCTTTTTTGTGCCTTCTTTTTTTCACAGACTCTACTGGGTTCACAAGTTTACTCAATTCTTCCTAATATTGTTATTTTGGCGAGGAATCATGTTCCGCTGCGAAACTGCCCGTCAACTCTGGTCATTCATGTTTGGCATGGTATTGAGAATGGCTAGGATGCTACCTATAGGAGAAGCGATTTGATAAGTGTATATTTAGTCTTAGCGCTGTTAAAAAATTATTACTATACACTTAATCTACTACTATACAAGTTACTGTTATTATGTCAGCTAGTGTTTATCTCTGTGTAAATACTGTGAAACAGCTTTTCATTATTCCTTTTCCATTCATTCTTATTTTTTTAGCTTTTTCACTTGCCCTCACAAACAAAGTGACTCTTTAATTAAGACGATGATAAACGCAGAGAGAAGGGATTGGAGAAGAATTAGTTCATTTTTTGGCTTGCTCTTTTTTTTATTATAAAAATACACATATTCAGCATATTGACTATGCTTGCATAGTGATATGTCCTAGTACGTTAATGTTCTTCTTGTAACTTACACGTTTACACTTCTAATTATTCTACAATTTATTATTCTATGGCCCGCGAATCCAAGAAAAACCATGCCCAAAGTTTTCTTTCTTTTTTCTTGCCCAAGGGTTTTATTTTTTGCTTCGTCAATACAGATACTAGTACTTATTGTAAATGTAATAGCAACATTGAATCAATACTTGGCGTGGTGTCAAAACTTGCAAGTTTGCCAAGCGTAAGTGTAGTAGTGAGAACTGGAAACGGTTATAACTACCTAAGTAGATAATGTCATGGTGATTCCTGTATGCCACAAAATAATGATAATAATAATAGTAATCAGAAATCCATGTAAACTTTGAATCTTTTTTACTATATATTGGTTTTGATAATGCAGAGAGACAACAATTTGAGTTTAACAAGAAAGGGGATTATACGATGGGAAAAAGAGCTCTGATTATCCTGTGTCGGACTATCTTTACACCATCTGTCGTTCAAGGTAAAATTAATGCTTGCCTAGCTTTCGGAGTTCTAGAGGTACTACACTTCATATACATTCAAGGTTATTATTATTATTATCATTATATTACTACTTTCCTGAATGAATGAAAAGTGGAGTGCAAAAAACAAGATGATATCAGCGGATAATATATTACTTTCAAATTCCTACTTGATATGCTCGTATATATATTCAGAAGTTTAGTTAAGTCAAATTTTATACTTGTAAGTGTTTACTTATTTATATAGTAAGTATTCGCCTGTTATTTCTATATTATGATTTTTCTGTGAATAATCAATATTGTTATTATTCAGAGTTAATAATTTTAAGGTTTCTTGGCTCATTTATTCCTTGGAAACAACACACAAGTTTTTCCTATATCATTTCCGAATACTACTACGTTTTTTATTATTTTTTTCCTTAAAACAAGGTATTTTCTCGGAGTGTAGATTTTAGGTAGAAATTAGCAGTTGAACAGTGATGATTGCATAAAACACAACGGCTGAAGTATATATTACCACACTTTCAAACACGATTCATACATAAACAATTTGTTGCCGCAAATTATGAAAGTTTTAGGTTGCAGCATAGCACCTTAGTGTGGCAAAGTCATGAATAGATGAGTAATAACTAAAAAAAGAACTTAAACCGTACTTGTAATTGACGTAGATAGAAAACATTAATTTGATGATTATAAAAAATACTATACTAATAATAATGGTTACAACAATATACCAGGATGGGAACAACTTGGTTATTTGGTATTGCTGGTACTCAGCAAAAACACGTTAAAATATTGTACATAAAAAAATGTTTCAAGCAGCTTTAAGAAGCAGAGAGTACACTTACTTAGCATTTTCTAGCTTTAATACTAAGTCATTTATATACTGCATATAGTGTAGAGATGGTAATATTCAGAAAAAAATAATATGACGGTTTTCTTATAAAACTGACAAATATACTTTGTTTTGGATGTACTCAAAATTTCGTAACAAAAACTTTTTACTCTTTGTCTAAAGCTATTATTTAAAGAAAACGTTGAAATTGACAGTCAAAAAAGGAAGAATGTACATACAAAACACGCTTCAAAAACAACTTGTATCTGGCTACATCTCTCTATGAACGTTTTATATACTTTATATACCTACTTATTATATATACTTTCCTTCAACAATTGAGAGATTAGCCAGTTATGTGATGGTTTAACTTAAAAATTTTGAGTATATTAAAACAATTTGTATTTGCTACCACTAAGACTTTACCAAAAAAACTAACTATATTATCAAAGATGAAAAGGAAAAGGCACTAGGGTTGTTGTTGTTGTTAAAGTTTCAGAAAGTCAGGGAGAAAGTTGAAAGTCAGGATTTGTTGTGTGTAAAAAGTTGAGGGTGAAAGTACATCTTAAAAAATGTACAGGCAGACACTATCTAGATGTATAGTCGGCGAAAAAATTGTATTTATCTTAAACATGCATTACTAAACATAAAAATGACGGTATGAAAGTCATAGTGTGCATAGTTAGTGTAAAAACATATAGCGTGTTTATATATTATGCAGGAAAGTAATATCTGAAAAAATACATATTATTATTGCTACGCAACGCATAGGAACAAACATTTTTACCCGTTATCAGTTACACACACACAGAGAGAGAAAAGGTAACTGGCTTGTTTGATATTTTTAGCTACAGCCATAAATAATAATCATCACCGCCGACATGAACAAACAAATAAAAAAAATTGCTGAAAATAATAGAAATGTTATTTCTTTTGTAAAGAAAAAACTAATAAGTGAGTTACAATAACAACATGTTAAACTATAAAAAAAGTTAAACATCTGCTGTTACTACGTTTGTATAACATTAAAAGAATATATTTGCTAGAACAAAAAAAGGACTACAATAATCAATATAGTGAACGAAACCAAAAACATACTTTTTAGCCACTTGGCACGATGAAATGACAACAATAATAAGCTACAAAAAAATAGTTATTGTTACTACTGTTATTATAAATGTCAACAAAAAAAGAAAGCAACAGAGCTGTAGTGTAATTTACAAACTTCACAAAATACAGTTGCATTACGTACTGACCATATTTTTTCTAATTGATCTGTTGTTAAATGTGCTTGATTTCTAACAATGTGAGAAACAAAGAAAACTGCCGTTCAAAGTGTAGGAAATTGGTTTATTGCCTAAATGCCTCTATATAAAATATAGTCCGGAACCTGTTACGATAAATGCCAGTCGGAAAGTTTTTGGAGGCGCCTTTTGTGAGAGAGAGGAAATACTAGTATGTACCATCAACAACGCCAGTAAAAACAGAATAAAAATATATATTTTTAATTGTATATCCTAAGTTTATCTTGAGTTATCTTTAAGACCACAGAGTATTTTTTATTCGTATTACTTTAACAGCCTCGTTGTAACACATACGCGTGCGTATTTTTTCTTGTCTGATTTACTTAAATATCACGTACTGTCTTGTAGTCATATAGGCTTATATACAACAGCAATTTTACACTTTAGTGGTTCTGTCGTCAATGTTTATGTAAATATTTAATATTCCCTTTTCCATTATATTTTCCAATTCATTTTTTTATTCTTGTGAACTATTGCCAAAAGTATAGGTAAATAAGCGCAGAGAGTGTCTGCTAAGCAAAATGACAAGAGGGTGAGCGAGAACGTTGTACGTATTTCCTTTTTATCCACTCACTAAATTACAATGGTATGCATTACTTATTTTGTTAAGTTAAAAAGTTGACATTTTCACAGGGAGGAAATGACTATAGAAAAGAATGACGATGTTATGAGCGTAAAACTTTATTCTAGAAAATAGAATTCGTCTGTAAATAACGTAAGACGAAAACAATGTTCTGCTGGAGTTCAGAATATTAGATTGTGCATATAAAATACTAAATCATATTAAGTTGTAACTAGTACTGTCCTACACGTAAAAAATACATACATAAATACATATATATTTACTACTCTTGCTATTTATTACTTTTATTCTTTACAAATAATCTAAAAAAACGATGATGATTGTGGCAATGAACAAATTGCTTTTGGAAATTATATCATGAAAAAAATGACTATTCTCATTTTGTCATGAACCTAATTGTGTATTACACTCTATATTATATGCTACGTACTATATACTTTTATCTATAACGATTCAGGAATTTTGATGACGAGGATGATGAGAAATGTGTAAAAAAAAATACAAATCACTGCTACAACTGTGAACTAAAAACTAGCTTCATGTTTGTTAACGGCAAGTGACCCGAGTGTGACGTAAAGAGAGAAAGATGGCATAAAAAATTGTGGTATCTGTTTAAAATATTATTATTCCTAGATTACTATTACTATCATTGTTACAATATATTATACTTGTTTGATTTCAAACTATAAACTTTCACACGCATCCCACAACAGCATATTATGTAATATTCTGAACATGATATAAAAATATTTCCATTGTACTATTTATTGTATAGGTTATAAAGTATATTATATATAAAAAAACTCTAGACATAAGCTTACAAACGATACATACTATACAGACAAAATAAAACCAACTTAATTTTTCTCCAGTAAAAAAAATAAATGAGCAGTTAAATGAAAATTTGCATAAGAACCTGATTCCATTTATTTCATTGCCTTGCAATACAAGTTTTGCATTATGATTCATAATTTATGAAGTGAGCAGCCAAGCCAGGGTACAAAGTTATGACAAGGCTCAGATTTCCCCAACCTTGGGACTTATATGCTATGCTAAGGAACTTGTAAAAAGCATTCTTGAAAATTTTCCTGCATCATTCATTTAGAATAAGGTTTGCATACCCAAATTCTTAAGTTATTGTTCAGAAGAAGGAACTGTCCTATTTTTAAGGATGATGCACCTTTTTAAACTTAAAGCCAAGTTATAGCTTCATTGAGGCTATTCTTATGCTAATTAATCCCTAATGCTGTTGGTACTTTTCATAGGCCATGCGTTTTATAGGAAAGTAGAAAACTGACTGTTCATCAGTTTCCACAAGTATGCCACTCAACAAGCATTGCTGCCTTTGTCACTAAATTTAGTTCATTAGCCCTTATAATGGCCAATTGGCCAGTGACCCATAAAAGATCGAAATCTTCCTTCTCTGTCTTGTGCGCACTCACATTCTCATTCCTTTGTTTGCCTGCCAAGCTATATGGCATTTCCCACTTTACACCCCTTCACAAAGCATTGAATTTGGTCTGCTAGGCAAATGAACGCGGCAGTCCAGCCAAAGAACTGTCGTTTCTTTGTCCGACCACAGGGAACCTTTTGCTGAGTGCTGCATGAAGCTTCATTTCAGTTCAGTTCAGCTCGTCTCTCCCTGTCCAACTTTTTTTGGTACTTTTGTTCGTTAGCTGTTTTTTTTTCTGTGCACCTCACACTCACATCTCTTCCTCTAAACTCTGTGCATTCAGTGAAGTCCAGACTGCCGTCGTGTCAACTTAATACTAAGTGGCTAAGGATTTTTTATTTCGGATAACCGATTTTGAAATTTATTTTTTAACAATGAACTCGACGAATGTGTCGACCACCTCCGTCTTCTCGTCTCCGGAACGAATTCCGGAGTCACCTTCCTTTATCCCCGAGTCACCGGAGGATTCTCCAGAACAATGCAGAACGCCTTCCCCCTATTTTTCCCCAGAGAAACTTGGGACGCCTTCACCAAAGAATTCTCCAGAGAAACCTGTGAAGCCCGTCAGTTCAGAAGCAAAGACCTCCGACTTCTCGTCTCCGGAACGAATTCCAGAGTCTTCCCTTTTCCCCGAGTCACCAGAGAAGTCTCCAGAGAAACCTGTGAAGCCTGTCATTTCAGGATCTAAGATAAAAGGAATAGTGAAGGATGTAGAAGACACGTTGGAGGAGGACCTCAATAATCTCACAATGAAGGGAAAGAAGCACTTCTCGTTTCGAAGGGATAGGTCAAAAAGTAAGTCTCCTCCGCGTGGTGCAGCCTCCTTGGACTTTTGGGACGAGGAGGATGATGAGGATGATTCAGCAATTTCTGCCAACTTTGATCTGGAAAAGACCCTGCCTATAGAGAATGACAGCCCGACTGCCGGTCATGACATCCCTACTGCCTGTCATGACAGCCCGAGGGATTCCGACAGTGGGGACTCTGACATACAGTTTGTTCCCGTTAAAAAGAAGACTAATCCTCTGGTGGTGCTATCGGATTCAGATGATGACATTGCTGAGATAAGTAAGAAGCTGCAGGGCATACCATTAGGCCAGACCCAGAAAGCTGCAGCGCATGAACCACCGAGACAGGCTATATTTTTAAATACACCCCCTCCAATCGAGAAAAAGACGTATTCATACAATCCTCAAGACGCCAAACATAAGGAATTTTACGGAGATGTTCAACGCACCGTTGCAATGCTGGCTAAAACCATTGAGGAAATGCCAGCACCTGATGATGGCGAGGAGTTGGAGTTACCCAAGGGATTGGTTAATCTTTTTGACCATCAGCTCTATGGTCTTCGTTGGCTAAGCTGGAGAGAACGAGAGTTTCCTGGTGGTGGGATTTTGGCTGATGAAATGGGTATGATACATAATAAACTTACAAGCATTATGACTAGTTTAGTTGTTTGAGATGTTAAGTTAATAATTTTTATGTTTGTATTCCACAGGTTTAGGGAAAACCATAATGATCATTGCCCTTATCATGAAATCCAAAATGGAGGCGACGGAACACAGAGAGAACGAAGACTGGGTGGACGTCGACGAGATTGGTAACTGCATCAGAGCCAAAGCCACTTTAGTCGTTTGTCCAGTTGGATGTATTGTTCAGTGGAATGATGAGATAAACAGCAAGGGGAAAGGACTGAGGGTGTACATGTACCATGGGCCTAATCGTACAACTTCCGCAGCTCAACTTGCACAGTATGACGTGGTTTTAACCACTTATCATACAATTACGCATGAAATTCCGAAGGAAGACAAACAAGCCCGTTACTCCAAACATACAAGCCCGTTGCAGCGTGTCTACTGGAAACGAATAGTTTTGGATGAGGCACACAACATTCGAAATGTCAAGACTGGTAGCTCACAGGGGATTTGCAAGCTCAACGCCAGACACCGGTGGGCTGTTACAGGAACCCCGATACATAATCGGCCTTCAGATTTCTTCTCTATGACCAAATTTCTAAAGTTGAAGCCGTTTGATGACTCTAAAGTGTGGGACTTTTGGATCGGGTTAAAGAAAGTAAGGTTTTGTTTTAATTGTCATTCTTAATTTTTCATTCAACAAAGTTTGATTTACTAAAGCTAACATTGTTTTATTGTATTACAGGTGCGAGCCAATGATGCCCAGCAGCGTTTGAATATCATCGGGAAGGCTATTATTTTGAGGCGAACAAAGAAGGAAGTGGAAGAGGCTGGTGGAAACGTCAGAAAAATACCACCAAAGACGGTTGAACTGGTGAATATAGAACTCTGTGAAGGAGAAAGAAAACTCTACGACTATCTGAGGGAGTATGCCAAGAGCATGTTAAAGAACTTCATGCAAGAGAAGGAAAATAGAGAAAATGAATTAAACGCTGCCGCAATGACATATACTGTGGACTCTCACCGCAAGAAGAAACAGGCCGCTAGAGTTGCGGAGGATGGCGTCCCGACTGATGTCAGGTTTTCTCATTTATTTGCGCTTCTCACCCGCATGCGACAATGTGCGGTACTGCCTTATCTAATTCATACCATGTTGGAAGACGAAGAGATCGACGAAGATGTCTCTTTTGACGAGATGAATGACGAGCACCTCATTAGTAAAATGAATCCAGCTTTTGATCGGATGTACGTTTCATCTAAATTTGAAAGGGTAAGGTAGATCGCGCAAACGCACAAACTAATTCATTCTACAGCATTATGACTAACTTCACGACACAGCATAATAGTTTGTTTTTAATTTGTTGTTTGCCATTTATAGATTTTTCGGGATCTGGAAGATCTAAGGGACAAGTGCAAAAAGGAAGGACGACCAATGGAAAAGGTTGTGCTGATTTCCTCGTGGACCAGCAACCTTGAGCTAATCGCTGAGCACCTGCGACGTCGGCGGTTTTCAACGATTTTCATCACGGGCAAAGAAAATGCAGCGGAGCGTGCTGACAACATGAAAAAGTTCAACCAGTATCCCGAACGCTATAACATCTGCATGCTCTCCCTAATGGCTGGAGGTGTTGGGCTCAACCTGGTCGGAGGTAACCACGTATACTTTGTGGAACCCCATTGGAATCCTCAAATGGAGCTGCAAGCCCAAGATCGAGTCCATCGTTTTGGTCAAACTAAAGATGTTACAGTGAGAAGGTAAGATAATAATCCATCTATTCCATTCGACATACTTCAACAGTCATCATTTCGCGAGATTAAGAATCATAACCACGATTATATTTTTACAGATACATTTGCAAGGAAACTGTGGAGGATAGAATTATGGCAATACAAGATGAGAAACTTCACCTTGCCGATGAGGTTTTGAACAGTGCAAAGAGGTCTAAGAACGCTGGACTTTCACTATTCCAATTGAAAAAGCTGTTCGAGTAACGAAATACGTCAGGATTTTCACTCTACCTTTTAATTTGCTTTAATACTAATACGGTATATTAGCTTACGATTTATGGACGATAGTACGATTTATTGTACGTATTGTATGTATTTAAAACTAAACTTTTACGGTGTTTTATCATGATTACTTTTAACGTTTTTTAAACTTGAGATATTACTTATCCGCTACTGATTTATGTGTAATATACCGTGCAGTAATAATAATTTAAAAGTACAAAAAAATCAGTGTGCCGAATGCACACCTGCTATGTTTGACTTAATCCAGATATGAAAGGAAATTAAAATGCGCATTTTTTAACGTGAAGTAATTTTCCTTTATTTACATTTAAATATTTACAGCATACCGCAATGCATATAATGTTTAAATCACGCAAAATTAAAATTATACTATTTAATGTACATCCTGGAGCATAACAGAAAAAAACTGCATGACAAAAGCATAAACTGTTACTTTTTACCTAATATACATCTGTACATAACTTGGTCCGAATTGAATCGAGTTTACTAGTTCACACTGAACATCATCTTACTGCGGTGACATGACCACACGTAGAATCTGATCAGGCTAATTTAGAGTATTGGTCCCTGTTTTGACGCTGCGGGTTGCAATATTGTTCCCTTCTTAAAAGCCGTTGAGTTGTGTAGGTCACAGCACAAACAGCCTGCTTACATTATTTACCTGACCTTAATTAATCCATACTTGGTAGCATCCTTATCAATTTTTTTAATGTTAAATTTTACTCATCTAGATAACAAGCATGATCAACGGTAATTTTTATTCATTATGTTTTAGTGAGTAAAAGCACACCTGTAAAATATACAGGTAGACTAAATTTAATTCACAAGCTTTCTACATCAATTACTACCACCTTGACATCTTTATTTTTTACGAGATTCCAGAAAAACCACTCGAAATCTAAATGGCATATTTAAGTTTTCTATTTAGTTTTCTACTTCATCAAACGGATCTCCATTGTCCTCATGTTCATTCTCCATCTGCATTCCATCCTGTAGCATGTGTGCAATGCGCTCCACGTCAACCGTTTCATCTTGCTCGTGAATCTTTTTCAAAGCATTTCGTACAATGCACAAGTCACCTCTGAGTTCGGAGACAAGTGCGGCTATTTTCTGTGCGTTGCTGAGAATCTCCACGCTCTGAGTGTATGGATTGTAGCGGACACCAAAGGGTCGCTGTATTTTGGCTGCAAAAGCCCTATAAAAAGTTGGAAATACGGTGTAAAAACCTACAATTTCCATTTTCAGACAAACCGTATAGTTACCTCATTTTCTCTTTGGCGTCATCAAACGAGTCCGTAAAAAAGTAGGCATTCTGATAAGATGTTATGATGCATTCCTCTTTTGCCGTGATGTCGGGGTCAAACGGCTTGATCTTGTGGCGTGCTTCTAACGCGTGTTGTAGTTCCGCCACAGAAGACAATAGCCCAGCACCATAAACACGTAGCTCGTCCCCTTGTTTGCAAAGTCCAAACTCAACCGTAAAGAAGTAGCACTATTGACAAGGGCATATAATGATTACTCATATTTCTACAAACATGAAAATTTCTAAGGAATTAAAAATTACCGTTGCAATTTTGGAAACCTCCTCGTCTGAGGCCCCTAGTGACGCCAAACCGATTTCCTGTGAGAACTGAGCGAATGTGGGATTAGCAAGTAGTGGCATGTGTCCAAGCAATTCATGACAACAGTCCCTACACAAGTTAATATCAAGTTACAAAAGTGACGTAGATATGAATGTTGCCGTTGTCAAACAATTTTGAAAATAGAAGTTTTTGGTGACTTACGGTTCTGGCGTGTAAAAGGGATCTGACGAGTGGCGAATATACTGAGTGCAGTGAAACACTCGAAATGCCAAGCCAGCAAGAAAATCTCTTGGAGAAAGGTATCCTGCTACTGGTCTCAGTTGAAATCCAGTCTTACCTGAGGTTTTAAACGATAAGCGAAAAGCATTGATGTTATTTTTTGCTAAAGTCTTTCTTTAAATTATTTCAAACATAAGCTGATGTTTACGTTTCAGAAAGGAGTTTATATCTTCCAGTTGTGGAATGTTGTCCTCTTGGTAACCACAGAACTGCATTAACTGCCCCCAGTTCTCGAGATACTCTTTACAAGCATATTTGGGGTATAGTTTGTGCAACTCCCGAAACACAGTGCCCCTGACAATTGTAATTTATTCGGAAAAACGTACTTTTGTAAGTAAGGTAATTATGTTGAATGCAGATAAATGACACTACCAAAATACTTGATAAGCAGTAAGAATGAGTCATGTTTCAGATTGCCCCAAAGTAAGCCGTTGCAAGCTACAGAACTACAAAAGCACAAAAGGTTGTTTCCACTTACCATGTTTTGATTTCCTCTTTGGTGTACTCAATCCGTGGTATTGGCTGACCACTATAATGCAGTTAAAAATGAATAAATTATTAGCACATTATCAGTGGCAAGTGATTTGGAATGTTCTACAAGTAACTGAGCTTCTTACTATTTATAGGAATTGGCAAGATCTGAAAAGTATTTTCTGCGTTTCCTGTAAACAGGATCTTTAAATCCCTGAAATGCAAATGTTTCCATGTTTAAATTACTTCCATAATGCAAAAAATACCAATAAAACTTGGACTCACAGGGTGATCAGCATCAAGATCCGATCCATACATGAGTACACGTTGCGACTGATCAAGATCAGAGATCTTTCGGGGAAACCATGGCATGTCACCAAAGTCTGGGGATAAGTGAGACAAAAGGGGTTGTTTCTATGTTACACTTAATCTACTAGTTTACATAAGTTTATGAACTGATTTTTAATCCCTAAAATAATTACCAAAACTGCTCATTGACGAAATACTGGTTAGCTGTCTGGGAAATCTATGCCCACTTTCCTCAAAGGAAGTAAGATTAATTGCAGCCACCTCTCTGGACAAAGTGTCCATAATTTCGTCCATCAACCTGTTTTCGCAGTCCACATCCACCATAATCTCATATTCGGATGGTCGTCGTTTCGACTTTCTAGACTCAATATGGATCACATTCACCCCTTTATCCTGAAACACCTTCAGGGCTCTTGCCAACCCCCCGACTTGATTTTTTAGAGAAAATACAACGCAGTTGTGATTCGACTCTTTGTGCAACTCTACCGTGTTGATGTCCTATTCAAATGTTTATGGAGTAGATGCTCATTTCATTTAATTTCCCAATTATATCTAAAAAATAAAGTGTGAAAACTTACATGCTCCCGTGCTCTTCCAGGAATCCCCTCTTTCAGAGTCCAATCCGTGCTGTCCCCCATTCTGTAGAGCCAGAGGCCAATCAGGCCTTTTCCAGATCCACTCATAACTCTCTCAAAATACTATTCAAACGGGAAATATAATTCACCGCATTTTTTAAAAAGCTTGTAAATGAAAATTACTTAAATTCTTAGAAATTTCTGTACGTTCTCACATTGCCCCGACCACACCACCATCACCACCACTGTATGATCTGGAACAATAGATTGTGCTATTTACGTGAGCTATTTCTTCTCTTTACGTGAACCGAACAAAGTCTTGGGCAAGACTGCGCTCTTCTTCTTCTTTTCTCGCAGGCTATTAAAAGTTTGGCAAAGAACAAAAGCTCTACTATCATGACATTATCATCACACGGTTATATAAGTTTCGTCGGAACAAAAAATAATATTATGTGTATACCATCGTCGTCATTTCCTTTCTCACATTTCACGCTTACGTTTTTCTCCCTTTTACCCGTGTGTGGTGGCTACGCACCCCGACTTTCACCCACCGTCAGAACCCACTCTGAGTATTCTGGCTAAAACGTAATTTTAGAAGATATTGTTCTGGAAACTGGTGGTGATAGCTTACCAACCAACAAACCAACTACATTTTTCTGCTTTTTCTAAGACTCCTTCGTACTTTTGATAGCTTTGTAGATTTTTGCTGAAAATGACGCAGAATAAGTGATTGGTTGTAGCTGTTTTGCTTAATGATCGGAATTTAAAGTGTTTTGAGTATTTTTTATTTTTACAACGGCTGGTTTTTTATCCATGACGTCAGGCACGTTGTTGTTCCTTCTGCATTTTATTTCCTTCAGGTAAGTAGGGATAGCAAAGCAAAAATGGCGTCCACTTTCTTTTCAGTTGAACATAGATGATATATTTGATGAGAAAGCTGCTAACAAGGAAGACAATTTCGGAATGGCTTGTAATGACGAGCAAGAAAACTGATTGAGTGATAATTTGATCTTGCCAGAACTTTCAGGCTCATTCCGCCACTGTTATCCTTATTAGCTTTGTTAGTTCAGAATGGATGAAGATGTCTATGGCCTCCTCATGCTCACTTCAGTTCTTAAGGTGTGATTCACTGTATCCACCCTTTGCCGTTCAATTTGATCGTGTAATAACTATACAAGATATATAGTAAGGACACCAACTTTTGAGATAACGTGTATTAGTAAAAGTAAAAGAGGTATGTACTAGTACTGCGTGTGATTCCTGGATACTGGATAATGATGCCAAATTATCAAAATATGTCATCATTTTTTTCAACTTTCTCCTACAATAAAATAAACGATGGACAATGCTTGTCATTAGATTTTTGACAACAGAACTTGTATGGATGATAATGGATGTTTATATTTTTTACACTGGATAAAACTAGAACACAACTCTGGTCTAGACAATGCCTCGTCTTGAGATAACGCAGAGATTTCGCATCATCATCCAATGTCAGCGTAAATGTGATGAGTACCGCAAGTCAATCAGGTACAATATACTTTCATCAAGATGGTGAAACTGAAATAATGAATTAACCTTTTACCGATGCTCCCACCCACTACTTTCTCTACTATCCATAACATTCTTCGATATCGGCCTTGAAAATATTTCTTTCTCTGAAATTGATTTTGATGTAAAAACTACAGGTTTTTTGAAGCAATAGCTTCAATAATGATAATTTATTAACAATGGGCGCGTGACTGGTTACGTAAAACGGAATAAAAAACACGATAATTCTATTATTCTGTAGCATTGTTTTTGTGGGGAAAAGCAACATCAATAAAATATCATTAATTGAAATGATTCTTTCGGTTTTATTTCTCTTCTTGAACTCGTTCCTTAAATCACTCTGAATATAAAAAGCCATAGTTTCCTTTCTTTTTGGAAAGAAAGCAACTGGAAACCTCATTGCCCACACTTTACCGACTTTCATTCATGCTCGTGCTTACACGACTATTGGTGAGCTGGAAAACTGGAGAAAAGTGAGGTACATCCCGAGAGACTGAGATTGATGCGCTAAAATACCATTTTTATCTTTACCACTAATGTCCTGCATTCAAAATCAACACTATTTACTTGGTGCTGGCTTTATAGGCTGACGTGTGTGGAGTGCGTGTTTTTCTTTTAAGAAAATTGAATCGAATTGTTACGGTGGACGTACTTCTTGAGTATTATTGCCACTTTTCGTTTTCATTGGGTTCTCAACACATCAGTCTATTTTATCCTCAACCATCAACTATTTACTTTGAAATAACTGCTTATGAAACAGACAGAAAAAAATACATGTATGTAGTATTCAAGTGGTACAGAGAAAAGGTCTATTTCTCGCATTCATATTATACCACAGCTCTGTAGCTTATGGCATGGTAAACAGAGAACACAGGGAGAAAGTGGTACATTAGTCTGTTTAAGTGGATAAAAGTGAAAGCAAGAGATTGAAAAGGAAAATCCACAGGTACTCCCAAAGCAAACATTCCGTTCTGGTAAGGAGCGGCCTGATACATTACATAAATCTAAAACGCTAACTGGAACCTTTCATCTGAGCATGTAATGATGGCGTTGTTCCTTCCAATTCAGTGGTATTATTTGCCTTGCTTCACACAAATTATAATGTTTTTTCGCAGAGAAAGTTTTCCATCTTTCTCGGACTCGTCTAAAATATTGTCCTATTTATTTTGTGCTCACATAACTGGATGGAGGTGGTGGGTGATCTAGAAACAACATTGAAAAAAGAGAGCGTGGGCAGTGGGCACAAAAAACACGTAGATAGTTTTGCAACCTACATAATATTATTATTTTGGCAGGTTTTGTCTATTGTTGCGTGACGATAGCATTGTAGGTTTAATAGTGGTAACAAAAGTAACTAAAAGTATTTAGCGTCACTACTATCAGCTTGCATCATCGTGATCGCCACAAAACGAGAAAGGATACTTGGGCAGTAGTTGTCTTGAGTGTATAAAAGGTATATAAAAAGAGGGAATTTTACGTGACCCTGGCCCTGGTTTTCTCCAAATGTAATTGAAGTAGAAGGAAAGTGTGAATTATAATAAAAGACTGGAAAAAATCGAGGTACCCCAAACTTGCTTTCTACACTTACAACGTATACAGACTGGCTATTACCATATTTTGCTGATTCCCCTTGCTCGTCTAGAGAAGAGGGCTGCCTCTGCTTTTTGTCAATACATGGGAATACCATTTCCTGTTGAATAAAGTAAAATGAAACACACTGAATGAGAAAGTAGAGTTCTACTTCTCAATTCTTCCAGACTCCAGAGATAAAGCATCCAAAAGTGCAACATGTTCTACTGGAGTAACTAGCGGGGCTACCTAATACTTTTGGGTTGTTTGCTTAGGCATTTGTGAAGATGAGGTAACAAAATGCTACAGCTTTGGTGTTATAACGATACCCAAAGAAGAAAACTAATTATTAGTATATATATTTACTCTTGAAATGATTTACTTTGGTAATCAACTCAAAATATAATTGGTGGAAAGTAGCAATCATTACAGAGTTTTAATTAAATTGCATACTAAAGCATCAAACATAAAATTGCGGTGATGTTTATGTTTATGATAAGCCATGAGCAAACAAACCTATTCATTAGGTATGGATGTAGAATGTAGATAACACAGCCTAAAGTAGAAATGGTATTGTCGTAGGCGAACTGCCTGAAAGAGATCCAGAAAACTTTTCCATGAAGACAAAAAGCATGCTTAGGTATTTATCAATGATACTAACTGCGTTGTTGGTGTTGATAACGTCGCAACGCAACAGTCTGATATAAACAGCTAGAGAAAGAAAGTGGGGAAAATAGAAAGAAACAAAACAAACTACGTATTACGAAGACAAACTTTACGAACGGAAATGCGCATTAATAGCAAGTTGGAAATAGAATCCATTTGATTTGCTCATTATCGAGATGCGCTTTAATGTGTAAAAGTTGTTTACTTGAAGAAAATCATGATTTTGGATTTTTTAGCAGAATTGTCAAACCTCTTTTATTCATTTTTCCTTGTTATGGCAACTGTTACAAAACAAAACCGTAATTCAACACCTTTTTTGTCACTTTAAATTCAACTTACAGTTACACTAACAGTACATTACACACTTGATAATTATTATTACACTTAATTTATAAAGTTACGCTTGCTTAAACTATTTTGATTTCGCTTTATTTTATTCAAGTATTTCTTTTGGTTTATAGATTGGTGCGGAAGCATGTTAATTTATACTTATGTACTGCCAATTTATCTCTACTTGCTGAGGATATACAAGATATAACTCTAGCAGTATGGTCATCAGCATAATTATCTGTTTGATGTGTCCAGCATTTTATTCAATAGGTATTATTCTGTTAAATATTTTATGAGATATTTTATCGGTATTCGGGTCAACGAATTTTTAACGACTTTGCGTAATGATACAGGGACCACGAATGTATAATTCTGCCGTGTTTAACTTGCTTGGCAATTATGAAATGAGTTTATTTTGGTCAAAGCACTACTGGAAAAGGAATTTTTTTCCATTTTTTTGGCGAAATTCAAAATTATTGACAAACGGTTAATAGATGTATGCCACTCTCCGTTGCCGTCATCATGGAATGTATTCATTTCCAAAGCTCGTCATAAACTGAGTGAGTTTTATCGTCAAAATGATCAGCCTGATGGAGTTTATACTTTAAGTAGCAATCGACTAGCAAGGAGAATTGGCTATAAAAATGCTAACAGAATTACTTGACAAAAATTCCTTTTAAAAACTAATCAAGTTTGAATTTTAAGAGATGGGCTTCCTATAGTGATTTCAAGAGTTTTTTTTTGTAGTGTACTGTGCCGTAATACTAGAATTGAAAAGAGTGAAAGCTCACAATTGGTAATATCCCACACTAGAGACACTGTATCCACACTATTTAACAAGTAAAAAATGCAATGCACATTAGGTCAACCACAGAAAGAGTTATATCGTCCTGGAAAAATACACACGAACTGTAAGGCTACTTTGATTTGAATGAAGACGTGTGACGTGTACTGTATAACTGTTTGTTATAATATTGCTCAAGGTGAGTTGGCATGTTCACGCAATTAAAATGTGACTATTTATAAGTGAAATATAGTTGCTTAGGCTTCTATTGTTTCTACAACTAGTATTTGTTTTTATTGTAGGCAGAGAGTAGTTTAGAAAGCATATGAGAGTGGAATTTCATTTTCATGTGCTAATATCCATAAAATGTAAGACAATAATAACAATTGACAAGAATATGAATGGAAGAAACTCTCTGCAGGAAGATTTCTCTAATGACCTTGATTGAGAAAATGAACACCTCGTTTTTTTCTATAAAAGTCCCACGCTTCCTTGCACAGTTAACTATTTTCTTTTCAAATGACTTAAACCATAAAACAAGATAGCAAGTCGAGATAATAGTTTTGCACTGAGTAAAGCTACAATAAAGCCCTTTAGTTCAGTCTTAATCAAATAAAAAATATTTTTTTGTTTTCACGCAGCCCGGCAATATTATAAATGCTTCCGTTTTCCCTCTTTATAATCCGTTGAGTCAACTCCGTATACACACAGTCGTAGTTAGTAGTGCTTTGTCCTGTTAGCATGTACTTTCATCATCCCTGAAAAAGTCTAGTTAATATAGTTAACTCTAAATAAACTATAATCCTGCCTATATAGTTAGTTGAAAGCTAGCACTTTTAATTTCGATAATAATTTTTGAACTTTACGCATTTGGTTATTTTTTTAAAACTACCAAATAGCTACTACTCAGCACTCACTCACTACCTTTTAATGGCTTCACGCACAGCTATATGATAAATATCATAATGATCTGCAGTAAGTTATGTTATCATAATAATAACAGCATAATATACATTTAAACTTGTAATTGGTATGTTATGTACATTGAAAATAACAATATATATTTAACATAGTATAGTGACTAGTATGCGACTATAAATCTAAAGTGTGTGTGTAACAGCTATGTATCTACTGTCTACCTGCTTGCAAATTGTAATTACACCAATTTTGAATTATCATCCGAGTGATTAGTTTGCTGCAGTATGCTTAATCTGCTGTGTTTACTAGTCTTCTTTACCTCTTCCCTTACTACAGTCAAGTAACTAAATAGTTGTAAAGTTGATATTATCAGTTTAACCATTGGGCAAAACAATTACACGGAGTTTGTCGAATAGACAGACCGTTTTACTGAGAGCATTTTTTACTTTATAGGAAGTTACAAAAGTACTATATTGTCTTTTGAAACAAACTGCATATTTTTTTGCCAATAATACCTCAGTCACAAGCTATATTATCCTTTTTGTGTTTGATGGGACAACGAAATGTTTAAAGAAAAATAATACTTTTTAAAAATCTTTTCGTCGAATAGCTTCCCGTTGATTGATATATTGCATATATATTTTTTTGTTCCATCGTGAAAGGAGACTCTAGACAGAGAAGTACATGAAATGTATAGCCTTATTCTGTTTGATAAATTCATACCTATTAGCGATTATCTGGGAGTTTAAATGCTATTAATATGTAACACTAACACTGTGTATATACACGTTTTAGGATTATTATTAAGTCGATATTTTCATAGCACTTCTGTTCTTAGATCTCATTCTAAGTAAATGTCTTCGATTGGGTAAGCCGTTTCAATAAACTTTTGGTAAAACCGTTGAAATGCCCGTCTGAAAAGAAATTAACATAATGCATTCAATTTTTAGGTGATTTAGGTTGAATATGATTCTAACTATTTGCTTGATAGGCATGATTTCTTACCCAACAGCTTCAGCAACCGGTCTAGCCGAATCCTCCGACATGAACACATGACACGCAAACCGATTTAGGGTGGGGTGCTTTGTAACAAAGCCAAAATAGCGGTGATCATTCGGATGAAATCCGCAGAAGGATACATTTTTCAGCGCGTAAAAGTAATCATGACAGGGTACGTGATTTGCCTAGATAAAAGATTTAAAACAGGACATTAGAAGCAAATACAGATTTTGTAAAAGAAGGGCAGTATTGCTATTTTGATTATCTTACCGATAATTTCCCTTTATCCAGCATCCGAATTCCTTGGTCCGATATTTCTAGAATACACGGTCGCGTATGCGTTGCTACGTAACCCTCGTGACTGGATATCTTCTTCACAGCTTGGCACAAAACTTCATTTCCTTTGTGATATAACGTCTCAATCGAGCCAATGTAGTTGATTAAGTATCTTTCCTTCTTCACCTTGTTCACAGTTGGGTCAAAGTCATTGTAGTCAACGTCTACCACATAGGCTGATGGGAAGATTCCTTGCATACCAGTCCTCAAGTTAACTCCTGTGATGAATAATTAAAAAGTTTCTTATTGCACAATCGTAACAATTTTTCTATGAAAAAAGTATCTTTTTTCCATAAAAATCGCTTGAGTTTGTCACATTACCTTCGCACCACAGATCGTCAGCCTCTTTTTGCATATAAATAGGATCACCAATCTCCACCTCAATTTCGTCATGATGTCTAGGAATGAATTTGTGTAAGCCTCTGTGAGTAGCCTCCAAAATGTCCAAATGTGTGAATGGAACCCCAGATGTGGAAGGAGATCCAGGAGAGTATGATTCTTGATGTTAACAAACAAACAAGGAATCATGAATAATGTCAAAACGAAATCATCAATCTAATCTCAATCTAAAATGAATTTTGCCCAAACTTACCATTTATTGAAGGAATTAATGGTGAATATGACTTTCCATCGTCTGAGTGAATTGTGGAGTGTCCCGAGTCCAAGCTTGGGTACATTTCTGAGTCTGGCGAACTTTCCTCGTCTAAAATATAAAACCAAATGTTTTGCGGTTTGCAACTTTAGAAATAGTAAAAATGGCATAATTTTAATGCACCCGTACCCATAGGAATTCCATTATTAAATTTCAGTATGAAAATGGGTCGACTGGAGTTGCTGGAATTGCAATTGCCTTCCGAAGACATAGGCACGTAACTGTGATGCTTATTAAAGTTGCCACTGCTACCACCATTTATCATGCTAATACCAGTGGTGTAATTGTGTTTTTCAGCCTCAGACATTTCCTGTGCTAGTGACACCTGACGAATTTCATCTTTCCCTAATAATAGTACCAACAAAATATGCAATCACTAATGCAACCTGCAATGATATTCCATGTAATTAAGTGTACACAGCTTACATCTCCTGGAAGGCGTTTTAGGAATTTCTGGTAATTTTCTCCGTTTCCGTTTTACAATCGGACTATCCCTCTCGTCCCTCTCGCCAAGAACCATTTGCAAATCCCCGGAAAAGGGCTCTCGTATCGCCTCTCCCTCATTCCCCTCGTCCACTGGCTCAATCCGTATGCCAGGTTGAGAGGATTGGTTTGCATCTTTAAGGCCAGCGGTAATAGTAGATGTGTTTGTAGCACACTTCTTTTCACTGTTTCCATTTGGTGACTCATCCTCCAAGTCGATGCTATGCACAAGCCTGTGAAAATTATTTATTTATCAAGCTTTTAAAACAACACAGCTCTCTATTAAATGTTTAAAGTTCAAAGCAAAAATATGTATGAATTCCAGAGTTGCCCTACCAAGTTATCAAGAAAGTTTATAAAGGCCAGAAAATGACATTTTCGAAAACAACATGCTCATAAAAGTACATTTTTATATATATTCTTCCAACTTACGTGTAACAATCTGCTGGTGCTTTAATATATTGCGGCAGTCGATCAAAGTATTTTCGAAACTCTTCAAACTCACTGTCTGCCATGTTTTAGGCACGCTAAAAAGACTAAATGAAAAAAACTAATAATTTCAATCCTACCAGAGGATTTCAAAACAGGAAGAAACTATACCAATTCGAAAAAAATTGTCTGTCATATGCTCCCTTCCGTTTTTTACTGAGAGACCTATCTCATCAACTTAATATTTTTGCCAGAACTCTTCTGGGTATAAAATGCAGCTATTGATTTTCTCTCTGTGGAGAAAGCTCCTCTGGCTCATTTTCATATCCTTTCCCAAAACTTATCCCGTTTCTGGCTTCCCTGGACGTATACATAACATGAAAGCAAGAGAGTGTGCCTGTGCCTCTGTGTGGGAGAAAGGAGCTCGTGTTCACTCATCCATAGTCGCATTCGTTTTACTATTATAGCACGCATTCAACAAACCCTATTGCCTATTATGTAACACGTAAACTACACAGTCATGTATATTGCTGGTGTACGCAGTGCATGTAATTTTTTTCTCCTTTATTTGATTTCAGCAAAAAATTGCCCTGCTACACAGAGAACAAGCTATACATTTTTGTGTACCGTTTATTTTAACAACAGCAAGAAATATCATGCAAGGCAGGTTTTCTCCTCCTGGCCATTTATTCCCGTCTTTTTAGCAGCAGCATTTCTACCAGCACCACAAGAGTTTGCAGGTTGGACAAGAGGAGAAAGCATAGTACACAATAATGACCATAGATACATAAAGGGATACCCTTTTAGACTGCAATACTCACACCCACCGCCAGTCATTCCAAACACAGAAAACCTGTGATGTTGCTGCTTGTGCAACTTTTTTAAAAGCATACAGGCATTTTCTCTAGTACTTGTAAAGTGTAAGCATAATATTTTGTTAGGCCTTCCTGGAAAAGTACTAGGCAGGTTCTATATATTCTTTATACAGCGATTGTAATTGAACTGGCAAGAGAATCTTTTGTGTCTTGTTCAATTTTTTTTCCTTTGTAAGTTTCATGGCTACATTTTAAAGGAGGGAGAGAGAGAAAGAATGTCAGAAGAAAAAAGTTGGAGTGTGGGACGTGAGAAAGAAAGAGAAAAGTATGGAATTTCGGTTGGAAAAGTTATTTTCTCTTTTTTTTCCATTTTTTTCTGCTGTATCCGCAGTAGCAACTAAAAAGGGCCTCTTTCTATTGTGTCCCTATGAATATATTCTTTTGTACTTCTGCTCAATTGGTTTATGCATAAAATGTTATTCTTTCTGGGGCTTTCCTACCGCAAGCCTCTAAATCTTTGCTGATCTTGAGAAGAGACATGTAGCTGAGCTGGCTTTCTTATCTTGATCGCTATCTAGAGACCACACACAGAGAAACGGCTTGCTCCAATGGATAGATGTTTACATACCTTGAAGGAAAATGATGATGAATTCTCTGAGCTCTTTCTCTCCTGGGTTTGTTCGTTACAAAGTTCAATAACTAATACAGCTTTACTTTATTTGAAGAGAAAAGCTATAGGTAGCTTGGAATGGCGTTGTTGATGAATTGTACATGCTTCATATAATTTCATCTGTTTTCTCTGAAAATATATAATATATTGTATTGTGGTGGCAAGCAAAGCTTTAGCTTTTCCAGAGATCCCATGTGGGGCAAGTTGAATCAAACAAGAAAGTAAATGAATAGAAAAACTTCTTTCTGATACTTTTTTTCTACGCTGTTGTGTAAAAGTTGGTAGAGAAGTAGTAATAATGAGACTTTCTAATAATAGGGAATCAGAATGGGGTAGAGTAGTACCTTGATTTCCCTCCCTTTGATGATGATGTAAAAAGTTCCCTGCCAAGCCATTCTTGTGCAGCTGGAGAGAATTTCGGAAATGAAGCCAACCTGGCCATCCTCTTACACCTACGCAAAAATGAGGATACACAGGATATTATATTATTAGGCTACAGTATAGAATAGAACTGTGTAATAATGCCTTAATGATTATTATAGGGTTGTCATAATAACGAAGATAAAAAACTTGGCACGATGTTTGGCATGGCCTTGTAGGCATTTGGTGGAAAATGGATGGAATAATATGGCATGCATCAAGAAATCCAATCAAACAAGTAACCAGTTGCTGGAACATTCAGCAAATAAAGTAGAGCTGAGATTTTAATTATGTGTTGCATTTCAAAAAACAAATTGCCAGAGTATTTCACATAATAATAGTTAATATAATGAAATATATTGAAGCTAAAACAGATTCAGGAGCATATATTTTTTACTGATCTCCAGTAACAGCATTTATGTATATATAGTATAATATGTAGTTCTACAAACTAGATACAAGAATACAAGATTTTAAAATTACTTTACGAAGTTTTGGTTCATTACTGCAGTCATTGCGTGAGATCAGGAGTATCATTGAATATACGTTATGACATAGTTGACATTATTCAGATCTTAAACTGCCATGTAAAGACTGGCATCTTTTTTTCGTACATGGTTATTATTTAAAGGAAGCACACTAACAATCTCTCTTGAAAATGAAGTGCAACTGATTTATATATTCGCATACGCAGCGCTTAGATGAAAACAATTAAATGCTTTAGTTTTAGTGTTATTAAAACCTACACAGTGATTGTAGGATAAAAAAGGTAACTCGGACGTACACATATTAAATGTATGTTGGATTGCAATTTGACTACACGGACCAAAGTATTCAACA
Source organism: Entomobrya proxima (assembly GCA_029691765.1). Lineage (NCBI taxonomy): Eukaryota > Metazoa > Arthropoda > Collembola > Entomobryomorpha > Entomobryidae > Entomobrya > Entomobrya proxima. The sequence goes on from CM056173.1 coordinate 39,485,332, forward strand.
ACAACAAGCATGCAATTAGTAACACAATTCACGATGATGATGACAAGAGACAATCAGAAACAAACAGACTCATTAACGGTCTTACTGTCTACTAGCAGCTATATCATATTATTTAAAAAATCAGTATCTCAAGAGATCATAAAGAGATGACGCGCAGCTAATGAAACGCTACTTCAGCTTTGATCAAATGTGTAAATTGAGTTTTTATAGTAACTAGAATATGACGTATTTGTTATTAAAAGGATTAATATTGACGTTAACTAGCTGATGCGGACACACTAAGAGTGATTAGAGTTATGTACCTTTGCAAGCGATTCGATACAGTATTACGCTACCTTACTATATTATATATAGGAATCGAATATAGTGTGAATTGATTTTTTTTGAATAGTGTGTGAATAATCATCTATTTTTGTGTACTTTCGGGATTTAGTATTTATCAAAATCTAGCATTTGCAATGAAAATCACCGGTTCTCTGAAAAAGAGCCGAGCTCAAGTACAACGTGGTTGTATGTTTTGGCATATTATTTTTCTGACTTTGACGCGAGATACACTCCAAAAAAGAACAAGTCCTTAGTGTAATTTTTTTTATGTAGGAATACATTGGACAATGTAAGTCTATAATGGACAAACATTTTCGTTACCCTGATGGGACATACCCATAAAATATTATATGGAATGGAATGATTCTCTTACCACCACCATCACCAACCGCAGTGTCCCAAGTTTTGAATGCTTCACCGTATATTATCATTATAATATTTCGTATAGCACCAGCTATTTAACCCTGCTAACTGTATACATATTATATAGTAATTTTTTGTTCCAATATGTAAAACAATATGACTGCATTGGCATACCACTCCTAAATAGACATTTTTACACATTAATGACATTTCCAGTGTTGCTTTTTGGTACACAAATTTGACACAAGTCAATCGGAATCCGTATTCCATAGTCCATTTGTAAGTTAGCTGCCCTTATGGCTCATGCATTTCTTCGTCGTGATCAACGTCCTGGTCACCGTCATAATATTCGTTATTCGGTTCAATACGTTTATCCTCTTCCGACTGAGTTTGTCGCTCGTCCGGATTTCCTTCCTCGGTATTTTCTAGGTCCAAAGCGTCCGGGGGAACGTCTTGCAATTGCACACTAGAATACAATTATGGCAGGCACGTCTTTGAAATTACTTCAGAAAACTACAAAGTATTAACTTATAGCTTAAAATTAAACTTGGCATTCATGTTACCTCGGAGCAAACTGTAGCAATTTTAAGTTTTCGCAGACGTGCTTTACAATCAGATCTAAATACTGCTTAGTATTGGCATTTTCTTGCCTTGTCACCAGCTCGGGATGAAGAGTGAAATCAGGAGCAAAATATTCAAAATACTCTGTAATAAAAATGAGAAGTATATAAGCTTTCAATGGTTTGGAGTAGACAGGAAATTAAAACATAATTTATCTTTGTTTGCGAACCTGTGTATGGAAGTTCATTGTTAATACACTCATCCACTAGCAACGAGGTTTCGTATGTCCAACATCGGGCCACGTTCTTGACTTTGTAGCCTCCACCTCCAAGGACGAGTAGTGGAACATTTAATTCTTTGACAAATTTCACGCAATCCCTAAAATGTGCACCGTAATACAAATTAGTCATTCACTAATTCAAAATCGAAGGAAACTAAAGATATCGCATTAACTTACCCATGCCCTTTGGTACTAAGACTAAAGCAACCCAATCGATCATTGGCAAGTGAATCAGCACCACATTGCAGTACAATAGCAGTAGGCCGATAAAAATCCATCACGTTCTAAATTACAAAAGGATAGCAAATTGATAAAATAAGGCAACGCAATAAATTGTAATTACAACGGACTGAAGAGCGATTGTGATAATAAAGCTAACTATACCTGAATGACTGGTTTGAAAATGAGTTCGTAACTCTGATCATCTATTCCTTCCTTCAATGGAACGTTTAATGAGTAGTATCGACCACTTTCAGCCCCGATCTCATACATATCGCCTAAATAGCATGGAGAATTTTACTGTGAATTTCTCTTTAACATCTTAATTTGTCCAGGATCAGCATTTTTCAATTATGCATACCTGTCCCTGGGAAAAAGAAGTTTCCGTACTTGTGAAAGGAAACTGTCATGACTCTATCGGTGAGATAAAACGCCTCCTGAACCCCGTCTCCATGGTGAATATCAATATCAATGTAAAGCACACGAGGATTGTACCTAAGCGAAAAATTACTCAGTCTGACTTCTGCTTTCTTTTGAAATATTATAAAATCGCAAAACTGTGCTTTAACTGTACTTACTTTAACATTTCAAGAATTGCAATGACAATATCGTTCACGTAGCAAAACCCGGAAGCTTCCGTCTTCTTTGCGTGATGCAACCCACCAGACCAATTAATGGCAATGTCGCAACATTCATTGTTTAATTTGACTGCACCCTCAAGGGACGCTCCAGTGTACATTGAACAGAACTCAAAAAGCCCATCAAACACTGGGCTACAAATACAGAAAACATTTTTAAACTTTCACCCACAAAAACTACTAACTCATCATATCATCAGTCATCTTATAAAATCTTAATCTTACCAGTCTTCCCCGACATTAAATGTGCTTAGACTTTTGGTAAATCCTTGAATATTTTGGGGCGTTACTCGCTGCAAAAACTCAATATATTCATCCGCATGAAAGCGACACATATCGTGAGCACTAGCTCGATACGGCCTATAAATTTGCATCTTTTTATCCAGCCCATAGTTAAGAACCAAACTATGAGTCACCGCAAGCCTATGTGGTTTCATTGGATGGGAGATTCCATAATGAAAATTACCGACATCACAGTCGTAAAAGTAGGAAACTATTTTGTTAGAGCCCATCTTTCAAAAATATGAATATAATCCTGCAAAAAAGACGGATTTAGGACTGGACGTTTACTCTTTAAATTTTACTTTATAGTGACAAGGAAGGATGTTGGTAAACTCCTATTTTTTATTCTTATCTATCTTATATAATGAATATTGAATAAATTGACAAGAAAATGCTCAGGAATGATATGTTGTATGCTCAGTTTGTGACGTGGTCCTCAAAAATATCTTTAAGTTAGCGATAATCTCTAAATGTACTGCCTTTCTCAACTAATTTCCTATCTAATCTCTTTAGTTGGCAATTCGGAATGTGTACATTAAAAATATTTTTTTCCACACAGCAGTCAATAAATTCCCGGAAGTAATACCCTCTCCGAAAAAGTAGTGTTATAGCCTTGAAAAGTAATAAAAAAGTAACTATGGATTTTTTGCGCTGTGGAATAATATCCGCCTTAAATAAAGGTTTAGAAAACGATAAGAAACAGGTAGCAAGTGCAAATGACTCTTATGTCAAGTGTAAACTTTAAACTAGCAATCCGTTTTATTAACCTGTGACCTGTCTAATTTTTGAAGACAATTTTTAAAACAGTCTAAAAAACTACGGAATGGAGGAGACAGGCAGAAGACGAAAAGGAGATTGAAAGATCTACAGGTTTGCCCGTCAAGTTATATATAATGTGTAAAGAAGAAGGTAAAGGCAAAAGGTAAAACTGTGTCTGGAAGTACATATTTTGCTGAATACCATTCTCTGTTCTGTGCCTGTACTACTGGTACAGCTCATCTTTTCGGGTTTATCATCCCCATGCCAACGATGCCTCTAAGGTTTCTTATTACAGCAACCCACTCGCTATTCGAAGCTGTTGAAGCAGACAGTATCACTACATGATATAAACCCCATATTATTCCACTTCAGTATTAACATTCATAAGTATCCTGTATTCATCCTCGGCATAGAGCTCCATACATTTGCACAGACAGCAGAGACAGACAGATCTTTTTACAGCTTTACTATAATTAGTAGAATGAGTGACATAACATAACTCGTTTATATATGATATAGTTTTCATCCTAGGATAAAAACCTGTCATTTTATACACCGATTTTTGGTGTATCAGATATATTTAATAGGAAAACGGATACTACTTCCTACTTCTACAGTTGTACAGATCTCGGCCAAATTAGTATGGGGTTTCTAATACACATGGGTTTTTAATGCTATGCTTTGTACGAAATGATGAAAAGAGTTTTCTGGGCCTACGACGAAGGCGAATGAGGATGATTTTTCTAATAAAGACTTTCTTCCTATAATCCGACTCGTTGATAAAAGTGAGGCATTATTGCTTGATGATTCTTTTTAAGGCAATATCCAATTACCTGAGATATGGCAAGGCTAATGCGTAGTACATACATTAGTGCAATTTGTTACCACTAATTTTATACTTGGCTACACCTAACTCAAAGACATTTTCAAAAGCGAGCAAAAACTCGGATCTTTTTTATGAGGGACATTTCCATTCCAGAAAATGGAACTAAAATCCTTGTCGTATGAATGCAAATAATAAAAAATAAGTCAATACAATCCAATTTTCTACTTTTATCCGTGGTACGATTCGTATCACACAATATTCAACAATATAATGTTTTTATTCATCTACGATGAACATAATCTAAATTTGGAACCCAATCTTATCGTACACGCATAGTACAAAGACTAGCATTTATAAGCTATAGTTTAAATACATACAATATAACGCTATTGTATGAACAATATCAAGATTTATAAACAATGTAATGTAAAAGTTGAACAAAAAATACACAACTAAAAAATGATTTTTACATCATATAATCAGTTGATATGTGGCGTTCTGAGATTTTATTGTCGTATCATTCGCGTATCACCACCACACACCACATGGATGTTATAGCTTAGCCACTAATTTCCTATGTCAAGATCAAAGTAATCAGTAATCTTTAAATTCAATACAGAGATACTCTTTTAAGAGCAAAGCGCTGGAACCAATAGAAGACAATAACGGATAGTCTGCATTGTTACACAATATATTATGCACCATCCAAAACTTACATTTATAAACACGTATAGTAATTCTTACAGTAAATTTTACACGGAAAGATATAAGAAATTGTACTTATCTCGCAATAATACGCATTAAAATAAATAAATCATTGCAAGGTAAAAATAATTTCATGTATGTCATTCATTCGCATGTACGTAATAAATTTGAATATGTCTGAATATACTATCACGTAATTTTTGGGCAACATCCGACAGTTACCTACAGATGCTTTCCTATAACCTTTTTGGTTAGACCTCAGAACATCAAAATCATTTAGCAGTTATCGTACATACAAACATCGACAGACGGACAGGCACACACACTCACACATCATGATAGTAGAAACCTGGAACACTAACAATTAGTGAACCTTAATCGGATGCACACAAAAATTTAAAACATAAGAAAACATCACCATGTTCATTCTGACAATGACTGAACATCAGTTCTCCGACAATCGCAGTAACTATATAAAAATAGTAATACATATAAAAATATTGGGTTAGGTACAAAAAATCTAGGTAGAAGGTTTGGAAGTGTCCGTAGTAGCTGTGCTGGTGCTTTGGCCGCCACCTGTTTGGGACAGGTGCTTAACCACATCCACCCAATCACTGCCCCTGGCTCTGTTCCCGTCCTTATCAACCCTGTCCCATTCCCTGCGTTTCTGCGCCTTTGTCATCTGCTCCTTTCGAGTTTCCTTCTTTGGTTGCTCCTCCTCCTTCTCCTAACAAAGTGATTAAAACGCAAACTTTTAAATCCAATTAACAAAAACCAATAAAATGCAATAATGTAAAGTTCATTGGTAACGTACATCATCCTTCTCGGGACTATGATTCTCCCGATTCTCGATACGGCAAACCTCATCGAATACATACGACCCAATCAATGGCAATATGTTATCTTTCATCCACTCAATCAAAGTGTAGGTCTGTTGTTCCCCAACATTTCGCCAAGCCTCCTCGTTGATACCATTAATAGCTTCCTTTTTTGCCGCAGGTGGCCTGACAAAACCCAACAAACAATCTTAAAACTTTAACCAATATCTAAACTTTAGATTCTAACATCCAAATCTTCTAACAAACTTACAAGTGCTGATTATAGAAGCTGTCAAGGTTGATGTTAGGTATAGAGTCGGGATACTCGGCGGTCCACTTGATCTCAACTAGAATGGACAAGGGCTCTTCATTTTCCCCAATCTACACAAAGTCAAAACCAGAAACCAGAAACATTTAGTAGCTTGCCCTCCAAACGCCAATTTTAGCTAACAGAATCCCTTTAAAACTAAAAACGTACCTTATACTGGATCGTACTACCATCAATAGCCTTGAAGTTAGCATCCCCATCGTAAATGGCTGCCAAGACCTCCATCTCGTCGCCATGCTCAGTCCGGATGTACTCAAAAGCGTCAATGTTAATACTAGATGCCATCTTGTCCTCCCTTTAAACCAATCTTAATCAAACAAAAGAATAGAACCTCAAATTAATCAAGTTCAGTTCAATCTGTTCCACTCAATTTTACACCTATTTCCCTTTAAACGCTTACTTTTTACCCCGAATTTGGTACAGGGAAACACCACACAGCTCTGGGAATATCCTAGCTTGGAAACCTAACTCCAACTTTCAAACTAATCACCCAACCTGGCAAAAAATTACTAAAGCAAACTTGGCACGGCACGGGTGTGGAATCTCGTCGAACCTTCTCAAAGAAAGCTGACGTTACACCTGCCTACGTGCGCCACGTCGCTAAATAGCTGCCTATTTAACGATTAATTGTCCTCCCAAAATGGCTCAATTAATTACAAGCGTTAAAACTTACTTGTCACTGCTTCTGTGGAGTGCAGAGAGCAACAGCAAGTTTCCCAGAGAAGATCACAGAATCTCAGTGTGTGTGCTGCTGGCTGCCAGTTGAGTGGTGGAACAAGTACAGAGAACACACTGAACAGTCCAAGACCACGGCTCAATTTAGTGGCGTACAGAAAGGCTTAAAAATGGACCATGGACCGTTTGGTCAGATCAGAATCAGAAACCAAATCTCTCTTTTATGCTTTTATGTAATTAACGGATTAACGTTTTAGATCTTCAGTTGTTAGCTAATATGAAATGAATTAGAAATTCTACTTTACATGAAAATAATCAAACTTTGATTAGTGCCGATTTCAGGTGCGCTTTTGAATCGTGGTCCTAGACTGAATAGCAAGAAGAATAAGACAAGCAGATCGAGCATACTCCGACTCTGAGGAGGCGACTACACATTGGCCAGACAAGCGCCGTCTCTACCGTTTGAACGGTGATCCGTCTGGGGCAACATGAGAGAACGGTGCTGACGAACAAAGCACGGAATCACCGTTCGTTGCGTACTAAATGGCTTGCATAATTTTTTGGCCTGAGCGTCATTGGTTTTAGTGGCTTCGTTTGTGACGCAAATTTCGTCACACTTTTTTCGCAGAAAGTAAGTACAATTCTTTTGTAGAAATTAGGGAGATGGAGAAAGTATTATGAGAACAAAGAAGACTCGGGGGAGACGACGATGATGACGTCTGTCTGTTCTGAAGGTAGTGTAAAGATAATACCTATATGGAAATGCAAGAAATTCGGCTTTTGTTGCTGATGAGAACATTTTTATTGATTTTTTATGCAGGGAAAGAGATTTAATGTAGGTATTAGCATTTGGCATTTTTCTTTTCAGTCGAGATATTCCCATGGACAGTTATTCCAATTTATTTGCGGTGGATCGCTGGATACTATGATTGTTTAAAAATGGGCGTGAATACAGAAATGGACTGCACAAAAAAATCAGTTTCTGGATAAATTATTTGTCTGAGTTCAGGTGTTAGGTGCTACTTACTGTTAGGCCAGAAATTGATATTAATTACATGAATTTCAGGAACGTTGTAGTTGGGTGAGAACTTTGAATGGGGCATTATGAGCTTGAATAGGTGACAGCGACAATGTACACCAAATTAGTAAGTGGGCGGCCTCATGGGCAAGTCTGGATATTATTAGTGGCGATTGGTGTGATAAGTTCTTTAAAACTGTGTGAAACTGTTAAGGAAAGCGAGGCATATACTCAACAGTCAACTGCACTAGTCAAGTATGGAACAGAACATTTAACTATAGAATTATGTTCAGGATTATGCTTTATGCTTGATAGTAATTTTCGTGGTGTGTAATTAATCATAATGTGTCGTTTCAATAAAATTTACAACAGGCTGCTGGGTGAATGGTCAATCTATTATGAAATCGGAAGGTTTCTCACGGATGCCAGAGAAAAGCTGGAAACAGAGTAAGTTTGAACACAAAGTAGGAAGACTGCATGTTAGCATATAAGGTTGCCATTTCCATGTTTCCCTTTTTTATGCTTAGTTGCACCACTATTGTGTGGGATCACGGGTTTTCCACTGTACTTGACAACTTGAAACTTTGTGGGGATCAGTATCTGCATCAAGCTTGCGTTCCCGTTTATACTGTGCACTACAAAGGTTGCCTATTATTTCTCTAATTTCTAAATATTCATAAATTGACCGAGATTTTAAATGAATATGTTTTCAATTAAGATGTCGAAAATATGACTGATGACGTGATTGGAACTTTGAAGGAGGGCTACCGACGGAAGTGTGGTGGCTACATTTTCGTGTTGCAAAATACATCAGCGGTAGTGGATTTGTTACATTACGGAGATGATTACCGAGTAATCAACACCCACGCAAGGTTCCTTAATAATAGGGGTTTATTTTCTTTGATCAATTTTTGGGTTAATTTATTCATGTGCGTAAAGTATACTTTTGTTATTGTAACAAAATAGGTTCTTGATTTGGTACGGTGGGGTGGATAAAGCCTTTGAGTCTAACGACATCTGGAAGAAAGTTCCCAACGTAATTTTATTCCACACCAAGCTTGGATATAGAGTTCGAAAGTACATACCATTATAAATAATAGTAATAGTAGACGCACACACACTTGAAATTCTTATGGCTTACATAATAAGTGTAACATTTTCCCAAAATCAATTGTTATTTGCATACTACACGTGTAGACGAATGACCTTTACTATAAAGGGCTTCAAATGGCCAATTCTGCAAAACGCTCAGGATGCCACTCGAGTGATAGACTTTTGGAGTCAGGGAAAGTACTTTGGACGTTCTGTGGAAAGTTGGTACAGAGACAAAACAAACGACCTGAAAAACATAACGCTTCGTGTATTGGCAGTGGAACATCCTCCCGGAGTTATTAAATATGAGACACCCGACGACGACAAGGTTTTGGAAGAAAAAAAATAAATTGCTTCTAAATCCCATATACAGCTTTACACAACAGCCTCATTGAAAATTTATGATTTTTTTGCTCAATCCCTAGGTAGAGTATGCTGGAAGTGAGGTGGAAATAGTAAAAGAGCTTTCTAGCATAATGAATTTCGACTATGAGTTTCTCGAGGTAGAGCAGGAGACAAAATGGGGTGGCCAAGTGAGCACAAACTTTACACCTCAGTTCTTTGGAGCTGTGGCAAGGTACGTTTTATTTTTCTTCAGAGGAAGGAAGCTCAGAGCGTCAATATGCCAATCATATTACTTTTTTGTTATTTTTATGAGATTCTAAAATAACATCGTGTGGCGACATCACATTATAATGTGCATAATGTGCAAATCCTCTCACATCATCAGCTCAAGCTAGTTACATGTCGTGGCCTGTTACAAACTTTAATAACTTTCTCTTTCCTACTTTCTCTTTCTCTATGAAATTTTGCAGATTGATATATGGCGAGGCAGATATAGCCATTGGTTCATTCTTTGTGTTGAAACACTACTTGGACTTTCTGGATATGAGTATTCCACTGGATGTAGCTTGTACTTCCTTTCTGACACCGAATCCTTTGTCAAGACCACGCTACTTGGCTTTGATCTTGCCATTCAACTACAAACTCTGGGCATTAGTTCTCTCCATCTGTTTCATTTTTGCACCATTTGGTCTCTACTTACTGTCCAAGCTTCCTGTTCACGCGACAGAGTATCGCTATTTTACGGGACGCTCCCAGGTTGTATTCACTTGCTTCAGTATTATGAGTCAAGTGGCACTACATCTTTGGCCAAAGTTTTGGCCTGTGAGAATGTTCATCGGCTGGTTTTGGATGTTTTGTCTTTTGATCACACTGGCATATAGAGGAGCAATGGTGTCATTTTTGACCATTCCCCTGTTTGAAAAGCCCATTGACAATATTAACGACTTGGCGTCATCTGGATTGAGAATTGGGGGCTGGGGCACTGAACTTCACAGGCTGTTCAAGCAGTACACTTCTACTAATGGGGAGTCCAACACAAAAACTTTGCTACGAGAGCGCTATGAAGTATGGTTTATAATTAAGTTATCTAAATTCTTAATGGCCTGAGCAGAGCACCACATTAAAACATTTTCAGAAGATGCCAAATTTCCTGATATGTAAAAAATAGTTTCCTATTTTGTGTCTGTAGATGATAGATGATGTCAACTCGGCTGTGTCGCTGGTTTCGCTTGGCGAGTTTGCATTATATGAAAACATTCGCTTTTTGAAGTTTGTCAGGCAAACAAGAAACTTAACCAGACTTGGCTATCCATCCATGAGGCTTATGAAACAGTGCATTGTTCCCGTGCACATTGGCATTGCGTACCAGAAAAATTCGCCAATTGTTCCAACCATAAATCGGTACGTGTAATTAATGAGGTTTTAGATGAACAAAGATGAAAAGAAAAATTAAATGTCACTCCTTCATTTATGCGCTGTATTACACAATTGCATTTTATTATTTTTTAGTATAGAATAATAATAACATTAATTTCAAGTAATATCATCTAAATTTGTTCTAATAACACCATGTAAGATTAAATGAGTCCGGGTATAAGAACAACCTACTGTCACACAATGCTTCAATGGAAAGCTTATAGAGAGCTAATCCTAAAACTGTACTTTGAGGTGGAAAACAATACAACTTCAAAGTTCACACTTACTTGATTGTAAATTAGGCAGTACACAAAATATTAAAACCACACTAAAAAATATTTGCTAAATATCAATGTATTAAAACATGAAAAGTTTTATAAACCAAAACTCACTGCAACTGATGATGAGGGCGCTTACAAAAATACTTATCGTTTATATTATAAATATATGGCAAAGCAAAAGAAAAACTTAAAGCTTAAACTTATTTTCTAGAACCATACAGTTTTCAGCTCACAGTGTAGCTCAAATTTGCATAATATTATAATTTTACACGAGTATCTACTGGATTAAGCTGCTAATTTCTATTGACTAATTTCTATTCTACTGGAAATAGCTGCAGTAATTTTTACTTCTAGTAACACTTCTAGTATATGTTTGGTTGTAGCTCCAAATACACAAAAGCTACGTTGAAATGACCTTGTTTCTGACCCTTATTTCATTTCTTGAGTCATCATAATTTCTGATGATAATGATGTAGTAATATAATCTATTGAATATACACTGCTTTAAAGTGTCACACAATTAATCCATTTTGTACATTGATCATTGTTCTGCTTAGGGATAGGACTACATTGACATGGAAATATTGAAAGAGAAAACTACACATATTTTCAATAGATTTTTAAGCTATAGTAAATTACTTACATATAGTTTATACTTTACTTTTACTTTATAGACATATACGACGATTTCAAGAGTCCGGCCTAATGAAGCGTTGGTCACAGCGTTTGGTAACAAGGACAAAGCTACATTATCAAAAGCTTGCGGAAGAAGAGGAGAATAACTTGCTTGATGATCATCACCACGATGAAGGCAGCAGTGACGATGAGGAAGAGGATAGTGATGATGCTTCTAGTGCGTCTTCTAACACGAAACAGAGAAAGCAGCGGGTTCTCAACATGAGAGATTTGCAGGTAGGGTATTTATAGGCGTTATGAATTGTTTGCTACTTACCACTAGTAATTTTTCTTAGATAGATATTTAGTATGACAGCTTGTATGAAACGTAAAGTGACTCGCTGACTGACTCTGATTTTGGTATCAACGGAGAAAGAAAATAGAGATAATACGCTTGTCGAATAATGTATCTAGTTTGAGATATCCCAGAAGAGCTAAAAAGGGTATTTTACGCGGAAATACTAAAATCCTGCTTTCAACTGCCTGTACTTGTTGATGTGCACACGTCAATCTATTTTTAGCCTTGGAAATACAGACAAGCTAATCCGATTTTGAAGGCTACGGTACTATAAAAGAAGTTGAACTGATTTTTCTCCAGCAATTTCTCTGGGGTATTTTTAGGTACTGAAAGAAAACGAAATCCTCTTTTCACGTTTAAAGTGGGTCTTCCCACTAAAGGTCTATAATCTTCCATGTGTAAGCACATCACTTGTTTATCCAGCTATACGTCATATTTCAACAATTTTTATACATTAAATTTTACCCTATATACAACATAGACATCAAGTTGACATAAATGCGAAACCTTTTACCAATGAAAAACGTTTTAACTGTCTGAATTTACACTTCCAATTTGCAACTTCTATAAGCAAAAGGTACTTCAAATCACAAAAAGTTGACCACGTCTTTGTCATGTCATGTAGCGAAAACAAACAACGCAAAACCTTAAGATTCCATCAATGTTTAATCTCCAACTTATCATTTTTCCTGTGTTCCCTTTGTAATAACCTTTCAGGTACGCATTTACTGACTTGCACATGCTTTCATTTTGAACAAAAAACGACAACCTGCCAATGTCACAAATCTTTGAAGCACAACTAAATCTGTTACCTGACTAGCTATTAATATACTATACATTATAGATTTTTTTAGGTACGCAGATAGTATCAGGCTAGTTGAAGTATCTATAATATTCTACGCATTACTTTATCTGCCTTACGTATGTCATCAGAGTGAAAGCAAATGCCCTAAATTTGACCCATACTGGACATGCCACATTGACAAAGCCTTAACAACAATATAAACTACTGTATGTTATATCTATACCTATTTTAGTACTTATGCTTAGTAGATTACCATGCTTCTTAAATCTAGGACAGTAAAGGAATGTTCTAAGATTGATTTTCGGTCTGTTTTTAAAATTCCTGTTTTACAGAATTACACGCGCAGTAAATGCCACACACTTAAAATAGAATGCAATAAATTACATTTAGACTTAAATGGTGAGAATTGACTTGTACCAATAAAATGAAGCAAGGACATTTTACTTCAAATGCCAGGTATAGTAGCGTGTGCAGCATTACGAATATTTTCAACATTTCTTTATATTAGCTAGTCTAAAATGACACCCACAGCAGCAGTTTTGCGAGAAATGCCTCCAGTCTCTAGAGTACCATACACAGAGCTACACAGGATAAAGTACGCAATACGCCGTGTTGATTGTCGATACTTTTGCGTGGGTGGACAGCAAGCATGATACAATGATCGCTCCCTCCAAGACAACGATAGACAATGATATGGTATGAATAATAGGATTTTCTGCTGACTGTTTGCTAGACAATACTACAACTTTTTTTTCTTGCTTTTTTGATCGCTCTGGATGTTTTTAAGTCTATTAGCTTACAATTGAGAGTCTAACGAGTTACATAAAACGCGAGGATAATGGATGACGAAATTGTAAATCCTACAAAACGCTTTTGCTTTCAGCAAAGCAACCACCCATTTTTGCCTTTTTCACGTGCAGGCATTCCATAACTACTTCTTCCTACACACAATCAGCAGTCAAATGAAAGCTGAAAAAATGCTTATTTCGGAATAGGAAAGCGTGCAATAATGCTTCAATTCTCTCGATATGCGCCTAAAGTGCTTTCCATGCAATAATAATATGTTTGACTGCTTTATGTAACTTGGAAGCAGACAAGTACGTAGAAAAAAATGAACAAATAGAAAGAAAAAAAAGTACGCTTTTATCGCACAAGTAATCTCAACATACTACTATTTACATGCCTTTGTAATATGTTAGCGAGAAACTACATGCACAAAAAAAATGAAATTATGTAAAAAGTCCTTTTTCAATGATTGATGATTATTCATAAATTCTGTCAACATATAAAATAGAGAAATTTTTAGTGAAGTGGCACAATCAAAACTTTTCTCATTTTTTCCCTTTTCCTCTCGTCTTTTCCAGGGTTCGATTTACCTTATCTTTTTCGGCTTCTTCTTATCGATTCTGGCGTTCATTGTCGAGATTTTTGTAGCGCATTCTCGAAACGCAGCAAAGAATGTGAACAAAGAGCTGAAGAAAATCAAGGATAAAGCCAAAGGAAGGGGAATATTTCTTGATGACAGCAACAAAATCAGTGACGATGGTGGTGGTGGCAGCAGTAATAATGAGAGTGGTGGCGGTATTGCTGCCATTGCTACTGCTGCTGCTGCTGTTGGTGACGGCAGCAAAGGAAAGAAAGAAGTATTCAACCTCACGTCGAAAAACCAGTTTTTAGCAAACATGCTGATGGAGTATGAAGGCGTGGTTCGTATGCAACAGCGAAATAGTAGTGAAAGTCAAAAGAAAGAGGAACAAATTGGAAAATACGGTGTGCTGAGGAGACATACTAGGAAGAAAGATAGTGTCAGAGTGAGGACGAGTGATAACCGAGAAGAATATTTTACTTACATGCAGTGATCCAGACACAAAATTTAAAAAAAACATACATGTTTAGTAAACTGTCCTTACAATAGGTAGGTAATAACATAGTTTTACGTATAAAAATAACAAGAAAGCATATATAAAACTGCATGCTTTATTTTAAAAAGTAATCAAAGCAAAAAATATACATGTTTGAAAAAATCTAGTTGTATAATAACGTATTGAATAAAAACAATAACAAAAATGTCATGCGGAGTACGTTGGTTATACATTTAAAGTATTTGTTTTAGCTTCTTTGGTATTTCTGTACATTTCTTACTTGGTAACTATATTTGTAACTGTGTATGATGCAAAAATGCAACGTTTACTGAATTTCGTGGTAACGCGTAGTTTGCTTTCTAAAAGGTAACTCATAGTCATGCAGTCTCAGATTACCCATCTAGTGAAACGCGATGGGACTCTGGGAGAAAGTGAACGGTTTTTTGCTGCTGCTCGTCGTGTACACTCTTTGGTTGAACTGCCTGACTCATCATGAACTTTGCTTTGAGTACATCTGTCCCTGGTGGAGAAGATGTGGCTCTATTGTGACTAGATTCAACAGCAGCATCGGCGTCCTCCCTACTACTCTGCCTATTATTAGCTTGTACATAGTGAGAATTCATTTGAGACTCATTTGCAATCATTTGTGTGTTATCTGATGATAGCGATGATGGTGGTGAAAGTTTGTCGTAAGACTTTTCCTCGTCATCTGCCCCTTTCTCATTTGTTTCATCTAAGATTTCCCCATTGTCCATGGCTCCTTTGTGATTTTTAGCTTTTTCGATATCCCCAGCTTCGTCATCATGATCATCATCCTTTTCGGCAACCACACTTTCCACTTCTGCTTCCGGCCCATTGTCACCACTTCCCATTGTTGGAGGACTAGCCGTCGGCTCTCCATACTCATTGAGTTGGTCAGGAAGCGAAGTACAAGACCCGCTATTCAAACTGCTCCCACTTTTGTTGTCGCATTGAGTGCTGTCCATGTTGTTGTCGTCCGTCTTCTCCCCATTTCCGTCGATTGAGGTTTCTGACACAATCGGTTCTGTGGCTGGCAGGGAGAGTTGCGGCATAGAAAGTTGACTATAGAGTGGTGGTGGAGTGCGACCATTATTGCATTTATGAGTCCTGCCACCACCATTAATTTTTGGAGAGCTTGAGTTGGACGTGGTGGAGGTGGTGGTGATTTGTTGCATTGGAATCCCTAGAAGCTGGGTGCTGGAATCGCTTGCCAACGAGAGGCTGGTGAGTGATTTATCAGTGCCTCCAGCAGTGCGGAGCAAATTATCTCTGGATGGTGTGCCATTTACCACCATGGGGATCATCATTGAGTTGAGATTTTTGTTATTATGCGGTTTTGTCGGTGAGATCTGTACAGACCGGCAGTCTGCAATATCTGAGCGGCCAATTTTGCGGAATTTTATTGATACCTTGCCCGTGTGGGGATTGGGTATTGTTGTCACGTGTCCCAGGGAGGGCATTGTTAGACTTCGGCTCATTGGACCCAGTGGATTCTCCTTGTCCACGTGAGCATTCACCAGACCACAAAACAGCTTCCCGCAGAGAGCCAGTAGTGCATTCTTCATGGCCAGCCGAAACTCTTTGAGATGATACGCATAGAGAAAGGGATTCAGGGCTGAGTTTGCATGCGACAGAATGATCGTAAAGTTGAGAAACTCGATTGGCACATGGAACTGCGGGTAGAAAGCCTGTATTGCCAAAACGAAAACATGTATTTTGTAGTTCATAAACGTTTCAAGGTTGCAACTAAAATCCCTGCTGTGAATGCTGACGGGTATTGACCAAACAATTGGAATAATATGCAGCAGGAGAGAAAATATTATCATTGATACACTTTTCTTTTATCTGTTATTCATGTGAACACCTACCTGGATGCAATTAATGGTGTAGAGTGGCATCCAGCATAGCATGAAGAAAAGAACAATGATGCCCAGCTTCTTGGCCGCTTTTGCCTCCCGACGCTTTTCAGACACCATAATTCGTAGCACTTGAGTTGCAGATCGATTTTCGCAACTGATCGAGCCTGTCCTTGACTGTTCAGAAAAGCGGCGGAGGTGTTGTGGGGCGAGCGTTCCCTTTTGACGAATCTGTCAATATTTATGAAATGCATATACAATCTTTTATATTCATGTGTGCTAATGTTAATGCCTGAATGAATGATGGTGTAATAGCCCATAAAAATAAATCGATAAGCTATTCGCCATAAAAATTAATAGCCTAGCTAGTTTGTTTGTAAACTTTGCTCTATTGTTGCTGCCTGAATACTCCTGCGATGCCGTTAGCTGGAAAAGCCATTCCGGAAATTAGTACCTACGCCGAGGACACAACAGCTAATTTGTTGTGCACTAGTTATTAGGAACATTAAGATGATGTGGTAAAGCATATCGTTTGGGATAAACCAAATACCACAACGGCAATATTATGTTTTATTTCACTTCCTTCAATGGCAACGACTAATACGGTTAAGCTTTTCAAAAGACAGGACATAGTAAAGCCAAAATATGGGCATATTTTAAAAACTATTTTCTTCGTTTCGCAAATGGAGTATGTGGGAATATAATATAAACATGCCTTGATAAGTATGATGAAGCATTGCCCACAGTTTTTAGATTGATATTGATACAAAGCTTACACAACCAGAGGGTTATGTACAACATCTAGAAAAGTGTCACATTTGTCGCATTTCTTGCATCCGCTTCCTTCCCTTTTTCTGTTTCCTACATACTACATACTGTACAGAATAGCCTTTTGGACAACGGTCATCCTTTATTCACTTCCTGAACCTACTTTTATTTGTCGTTCCTTGATTTCATCTATATGTTCAAATAGTGTCTCAGAAAGATTTTCTCACTGGACACTTCCTACGCCCACTGCGATTCTCTAGTTTCTCCTTATTTTGAGCAAACTTAGTCACAAACAGGCAATCCGCATCATCTTTCGTGCATCCGATCCGTGGTCATTGCTCTTTTTTCACCTCGGCTCATATGCCTACTCATTAAACTTTCGAGGCATAAACTTATGCAACTTTTTCTACAGCATCTCATACAAAAGAACAAACATAGCATAGTTACGTGCATAGTACAAACCTTAATTAAAACGACGTGATAAATGTATCCGTAAAAGCCAATCATTAGCAAAGCCGGGAAAACAATCGTGGCAAAGTAAAGGAACACAAGGTAGCTGTAGTCCATGACATCAGTGAAGAAACAGTATTCCGGAGGATCACGTTCCCAACCTTCCCTGTTGTACCACCCGAACAACGGAAGGAAGCCAATGATTGCCCCAGCCACCCAGCAAAATAGAATTATGCCTGCAAAAAGCAAACAAATACATAATTTATTAGATACAGACTACATTAAGTTTTGTCCACTTTACAAACTTTGTTGAACATGTATATATTATCCAGTCTATACGCATATCACATACTGTTACAAAAAATTGATCATATTTGTGGATGAAATGAAGAAGGAATATATTATATCACGGATACATATAATTCCATTACTATACAATGCTGTACTAGGCCAGTATTTATTAGGAATCGACAGATTCCTTCTAATTTCCTGTTCCGGCCGTCCGGCCGTCCGGCCGTCCGGCCGTCCGGACGTCCGGACGTCCGTGTAAACACGTTTTTCTCCGAAATGGCTAATCCGATTTCCACCAAACTTGGTATACAGACTCTAGTGGACCTCCGACAGAACACTATTGAGTTTCAGGTCAATAGGTCAACTCTAAAGGTCAGAGGTCACCAACGGTTTAACATTTTTACATAGGACCTATATCATGCGGCACATGATTTTAGGTCCATTTTTGACCAGGATTACGAATCCACAGTCCATTTGTTAAAATTCGGATTGAAAGGTCCTGAAATCAGGGCCTTAATTGTCAAATATGCCAAATTAGTGTACCTATGCTGTGTGACACATGATTTTAGGTCCATTTTTGACCAAAATTACGAATATGATGTCCATTTGTTAAAATTTAACTATTTAGGCCCTGATTTAGGGCCTTAATTGTTAAATTTTCCAAATTAATGGATCTATGCTGTGTGACACATGATTTTAGGTCCATTTTTGACCAGGATTACAAATATGAGGTCCATTTGTTAAAATCAGTGTATCCGCGGGGCCGAAGGCCCCAAATATCAGCGGGGCCGAAGGCCCCCAAGGCCCGGGAGGTCCCGAAGTCGATTCCTAATTATGTCCATTTGCCAATGGTTTATTAAATAGTGGTTTGAATTGAAGTACCCATTCATACAAAGTTCATGAATTTGATTATGCACTCATTCATCAGTGAAAATTCTGCTTGCCATACGAGATTTTTTATATAAAATTCGTAATGATGCTCTGTAGAGATTTATGTCACATCCGTCAGTCGGCATACGTGACTAGAGATGCGTTTATGTAGTTTGAGATGCCGCATAAGTTCATCGATACCAATTATCAGCCAGATGCTGTTTTATATGTTTTATTCTATTTCGCATTCATTCTGACTTCTCCGAATTAATCAAATTTTCGAATGCAACCGAGTCGGAGTTCATGTCTAGTCTGTATTTCCGTATTACCCTTTTTGTACGGAGCAAACCAACAGAGAACGAGAGAACCAGATAAAATGCACAGGAAAAGCTTTCGCATTATAATAATATGTAATGCATGTATGCTAATAATAAATGAGGGTTTTGCGGAACTTGGAACTTTGTAGGAATCTCCGAATCCTGACTGTCTACTTATTTATGTCTTTCCCGCTACACGCCTCCATGTCACGTTCATTCAACTCAAGCCTCCCTGCATTTGATAGGAATTCAACTTTCTCCGCAGGAACACACCCTGGCACTTGGTGTAAATGAACACACACACATATACCCCATATTGCATTGTATTAATCAAGACATGAAACGAAGACCACTAAATATTAGTCCATTTTGGCAGTTTAAATGACATTTTATATTCGTTCTTGCCCGTTTGTAGCGTAATTATGTGTACAAAGACAAACCATTGCATAAATACTACCATTTACGCTGATCACACCGTGTTTGCTGAGGGGTGAGGACTGGGGAAGAAGAGAGTTTCTTAGACATTCTCACGTGGCACGGGAATAAGCCAAAGCATCATTTTCCAGTGTTTCAAATCCCATGCTATGCAATACTACCAAAATGTGAACCAGACTGAGTTGCCTGCATTATGTAATATGACAACCGTGTTGTTTTTGGTTTTTGGGACTTCACGCGTAACGACCGCAAGGGAATAAATAACACTACATGCTAAATTAGATGCAGAGGGAGTGTTACGTTTCTCTCTAGCAGATTGTGACCAACTTTCTTTTTACGTTGTTTACGACAAACTAGTCTGGGAGAAATCTGCATATTTCCAAAATAAAGTCCAGCAAACTCCCCGACTGCTATATACTCCGGAAAAACAATGTACTGTGTTTGTACCTTTTTGCTTGGTTACTTGGCCTCCAAAGAAAACTTTCTATATAAATTAATATCCCGTGTTTTCCGTCCATATTAATAACCACCTGAAATTAAAATATGACAATTTGGATACGCCTTTATTACACAGTGAGTAATGAATCCCGTAAGACTTCATTAACTTTGGTGTGAACCAACTACGTGACCAACGTGAAGAGGGGAAGGGGAGGCTTCAGGCTATTTAATTGTAACAACAACGCAGATCATAAATATAAGACGTAATAGCCAAATAAATTGAAATTTGAAGACTGCATGAAAATACATTAACGCCTGTATTACACTTCTGTGCAAATTGCCTGAGGATTTAGCTGGGTAAGACCAGCATTTAGTAAGTTGGGTTAGGTAATGCACTCCCCTAACTTTTAACGGCACTCTGCTAACTCTCTATTTCCTCATATGACACCTTAATTAAGTTATGCTTATTCGTGCAATTATGCTTTTTGCAAAATTAAGACGTTTACGACCCTTGCTGGCCTCTTCGTACCAGGAAATCTGAGTATGGGGCCAACGCTTTCTTCCTGCAACAAAAGTGCTTGGTTCTTGGTAACTTGTTTATGGCTCGTGTAACAGTTTTCCTACTTGACGCTAATTTAATTTTCGCTCAAGTTGTACCATACATTGGCCTAATGTAAATAAGATAATATTACATCATGTGTCATGTGTGCAGAAATAGAGCCGGCTTTAGCAGAAACTGTGCGCATCAAAACTATTTATGTAGGCAGATTAAATTAGCCTTGCTATCTTCTTTTTTTTTTACCAAACAATGCCTGCAACAACGTCAAATGCGCAATTTATACAGAAAAGGTACGTGGACAAAAAAGTAGATAACCCGTCCCTCGTGTTTGAACAACCCACAGAGCGAACAAATCTATTTGCATAAGAGCCCCAACGATCTCTATTGAGTTTCAGTACGTCTTGTTTCAATCAATATTTCAAGGCTAACAAGATTGTGGAAGTAAACATCACCTAATGACAATATTTGACTAGCTGATAATCATGATCTGCATTTGGAGTGGGACTTATTATCCTTCATTGCAAGATACTACATCTCTAGTCTAATAACGCGTCTTGGCACTGAAACTCACTTAAACCCAACAAACGAGTGTTTAATATTGGAATTTCATCGACACATTAATGCGTGCCAAAACAAGCCAATAGCTCTTGATTCTCGATAGCTCAACCAAATCCGGCGTTTTTCAGCTGAATAGAATGCTTTTTGCCTTTTATAAAAAGGATTTTGTTATGCAAATTACTGCTGCAAATGCTTGAAAAGTACAAATTTCAGTTGTAGCCAGTATTTATTATGCTCTTTAAAATTTAAGACTTAAATTAAACTTGAAAAAAGGTTTCGATTGATTGCAAAGTATTGATGTTTGGCAAAGGCGTTTTTTGCGTAGGCAATAGCTCCAGGGTGAGCGAATTTAATATAACCTTGAAAACTGAACTTATCTGGTGCCCATTCATTGTCATAGTCATTTAAAGTTGGTAATAAACCAAAAAGGTTATTTTGTTACAAAATTGAAAGATTGAGTTTGTCATGGCTTGATTCATGAGTTGGATTTTCTTCTGCAAAAGATAAATTGATAAATACAAGACGGGTCTCAGGCGGTGTGACGTAAGTCTTCATTGATTCAAGCAACCGAATAATAAGCACATCACTCTCCTTCAAGAATCCTAGCTTTTTCTCTAAAAGAAAAGTAAGTGAGTCAAGTGTTTTCTTTCACTTTCACTTCCAAGCTTTCAATTTCTTTTGAGTAAAAGTAAAACTTGGACGGAAAGTGAGAGTAAGGTGGCAAAGCTCAAGTAGTACTAAATTTATCCACGTATTGCTTGCAAGTTGTTCCCCACCTGTGTAGGTTGTAGGTAGAGTCCAAGCTAACAATTTCTAAGCAAAACTCCATGAATTTAGAGCACACTGTCTTTTATACAAATTGACATTCGACTATCTACCATGTAATTAAGCATACTAGAATTTTATGACTGAGGTTGTAAATATGGATCACAATTTACACTTCATTCATGCTAATAGCACGTTTTCAGAAAGGTTTCATGTATATTTATAAAAGAACTAGTTTTATAGTTCAAAAGTGCATCACATATTTTGCGACCCATTGTTTTTGACATAATATGTGATTAACAGCAAGTCTACTTCATAAACCACATACATGAAACACAGCTATCATCATTGGTCGACATAATATCAGTTTATTTTAAAAGTTCAATGGAGCGTGGCATGAAGCAGTACGCACAGTTTAGCTCGCTGTCCGAAACGTTTATGGCTGGTCAACATGGAAAATGTGTTATTATTGCGTACATAAAGAACCAACTCAAATATAATCATTTTTTGTCACTAAAATTACATTCATAGATGATGATGCTACACGCTCTGAAACAAGGACTGTAATAATAAGTCATTTAGTAGCCCATAATAACCAGTTGGTTGTGACGAACTAGTTATGGGGCAATAGTCGTTTCGTTTGCAACGTTATTACTACTACTAGGTACCCATATCGGTGTCAATTTGTAAATAGAAAGTAATGCACTGCCCGTTTTACAAGAATTGGCATTTTTCTGGAAAGTAAACACAGATTGTGTGTTTTCTAGTTTTCTGACCTGACAAATAAGTAATAATTTTTTATGCTTCCATTTGTTCAGAATAAGTTCAATGACTACAAATACATGAAAGCGGAACTACTTTTGTGTGTAATAATAATATCAGTACTAATGGTTTTATTGCTTTGGTTGGAGTAGGTAAAACCCCCAATTTTTGTGGGTTACTGACCCAAAACTCAATCCCCATGCAATTTCTCTACTGATTGTTTAAAATACATAATCCAAGAAATACAGCCAACAGTAGTAAAATATACGAATACATAAAATTGTACTCAACCAAGCTAAAATTGAGGTTAGAAATTTTCATTAGAGACTTTAAAGTAAAATTGCACAGCATTGAAAAGTCCACAAGTTGATTACGTGGTTTACATGTCTAGTGGTCCGAGTTCTGGGTAACTTATCAAGAAAGAAAGTCGAGGACACTGGTGCTATAGTTTCCGCCAACGTGCATTAGCAACAAACTTATAATGTACGTGCGTCATGTGGGAAATACGCAAAGGAAATTTCTGTTCCCCGTTCTCCCACTCACGGACTTCTCAAATCATTTTTCATTCAACTGACACTAATTGTATAAATAGATGGAAATGGAAAATACTTGAACCGGGAAATGTATGAAATATCCAATATAAATTTTGTATGCCTCCTGCTGTTCCTACCAAGAACCAATTAATTTTGTCCTGGTCATTTTATTTCCTCTATGCATTAGACAACACCAATACATTAGCCAAGTTTAAAAAAAATATATGTCACACTCAACTCGGTACAATGTACAACAATGCAAAAAATATAAAAAAGGAACGTGAACAGCCTTCATTCCGAGACGTGACCAAAGTCATAGAAAATTCGCACTGTTACAAAAGGACCGAAAATTACCAGCCAGGAAAATACCCCGATGGATGCATAATTTGCGCTTCAGTAGAGAACAGCAGCAACCAACCAGCTTTTAACCAGCTACATTTAATAAGCCCAGAAAACAGGCAAAAATGAAGTGTCATGTCACCCTGAAAGTTCACGGTTGTGAATTGCACCATTATTTTTCCTGCAATTTATTTCACGTGTGGGTGTACTTCTCTTGCTTGAAGCGTAGCAAAAAAAACATTTTTGGCGATAGACGATTAAGCGCTGTGTAATGCTCCATTCCATTGTCCGATAAACTTATGAAATGACAAGTAACAAGCCAAAGTACTATAGAATTTTAGCTATGTACGCTTTTAATTCCGTTTCTACAAGGGAATTCTGAAACACATTAAAATAAATAATCCTCATAATAATGTTTTTCCTAGCTGTCTCGACAATGAAGCCTGTATAATAATATTACTGAAATGAGTGAAATGTATATATTTTTTCTTTTAGCAGTCACACCAACAAACACGCACATCCATTCTTCTTTGTTCTTCCTTTTGTGACTTGATATGGCGAAAAAAGTCAATGTAGCTTCTCACACACAAAAAATATATTATATTCTTTGCTGATAACAGCACACACACATAGTACCATTACAACAACGTGAACAACATTAGCAGCAGTTTAGTTGTTGTGGCAACATTTGAAAACATTAATAACGGGTATTTTAATGTACTTCTTTGCAAAATATATAATAACAAACAAATATGTAACTTGGTTAAGTAAATAAATGCATGCACGTACTAGTCAAAAAGCGTTTTTCTGCTTCTTTTGCGGCGGCTGATGCATTTGGTGCCTATTTATTAAGATTAGAATGTCTAGTAAACGAGCCTCCACTTTTCCATCAGCAAAATAGGCGTAGCACCAGCCAGGTAAATAGGAGCTTTTGCTAATGAACCAGGATGAAAATTAGCCTTTGCTCTCTTCTTACCCAAAACTCTTTTACTCTATTGCCGATATAAAGTACAAATAGAGAAGTAGGTACGCACACACATACAAAACGGTTGGATACTGTGCACGTCCATATAGTCCACACAACACGGCTATTATTTATGGTATGACTGACGACTTGTGACTGTTTTTGAATGAGGGCTTTCTATAAAATTTAGTTTTTGCGTGACCGGCCATCTAAACTATGGGAGAACACGAGAGAATGTGTGGTTGTCCGTAGCAATAATCTCGTTGCAGAATGTACTACAAGCGAAAAAAATTCATACGAATCTAGGAATTTCCGCATGTCTTAGTAGCCAAAAAGCGTATGAACAGTGGCGTAGGTGCCAGTTAGCAGGAACTAGGAACGCGGTAATAAAACAGGAATAATATTATGTTTCCTGTACGCTACTGTGTCAGACTACAAAAGTCTTCTCAGCTTTCCCCGTTTTCTCCGTGACTGGATGCACATCATAGGGAAAGTGCAAAGGCATGCTTCTGAGCAAAAATGTGTTTTCACTTTCATCATTATTATTGCTGCATAAATACTCATGCATACTTATTATAGCCAGCTTGAGAAAACTAATGATTGTTGTACACGACTTTGTTCTTTGCTTGTAATATTTTGTAGTGTTTCTTATTCACATGCAAAAAACAAAGCGACGCTTTTTTTATAAAGCTTTGGCTTTGTTGCATTTCTCCGCTCCCAGGGATCAAAATAAATGTTTACTTGATTATTTGCTTTCCAACTGGATTCCTTTTCAACACGAATGTCTCATTGTTTTGCGAAAATAGCCGCCTGAAGATCTACTGTTCGCTTTCAGGGACCAAGCTTGGTTTGATTATTTTGGAAAATCCTATGCACAATCCGCATCCTTTCTTTATCCGATAATAAAAATGCGAAAGGATGAAAAACGCAATCGCAATTCTAAATTTAGTGTGATATCTACTAGACAAAGCTGATGATACAAAGTGGCGGAAGGATTTTGTTTTGAAAAGACGTGATTTATCTTTATAGCATCAAAAGCCCATGTGTGAATCCAATCCGTTGGGAGATTCAGCCAAGGAAAGCTCCTTTAATGAACTTGGACTGATGAGGGATGCGTGGATGAGTCTCAGGAAGGCTTTGTGTAAGTCATTGCCACTGGAATAGGGGAAGTATGAAGAAACAACCATTTTCTGACAAATAGTATACTTGCGTTTGTATAAATAAAACCGATCAACTTTCGGTTATAGTATTTTTTCATGTTTTTACGTAAAACACTATTTTTCATCTTGTCCTGGGAAATCAAGTATGTAAACCCATAAAGGTGGCAGACGCGGATTTATGAATTTCTATTATGAGTAGTCAAATGGAAAAGAAAGCGAGCCCACAAAAATGAAGTATATGTACCTAAAAATAGGTACATATTTATAAGTGTATTTGTTTTATTTACTTAAAAATTGCAACAAGATGCTGGGCTGCCAGTCATGCGTGCAAATCTGCTTTTGAAAAGGGTTTGCAGAAATGCGAAGAATTTGTTAAATTGAATTTAGTAAATCTAAACATTCTCGTGTTTCTGGTTAGATGTATGTATACTTGGCAAACTCTGTAATAAACTGGTCTGCAAAAACCTCAAAATTACGCATATGTAGCGAAAACAGCCACTTTTGTTCTAACTTGTAACCGCAGTAGTAGTAGTAGTTTGCAATAAATGAAATTACAGTCTACATTCCTTAGTTTAGACTTGTAAAACAAGTCATGGCATTTATTTCCAACTGGCGTATACAATGTCAAGTCCATTTAGACCTAAACGCTTCCACTTGCTTTTTTGCATGCGTCAATTTTCTAAAAACATGCTGACGTACTTCACCGGACTCAAACTAAAAATATCTGTCCGTAGCCCAGCCTGCTGGCACCGGATAAAAGATGAAGGCACTCTTTGAAATAAATATTTAATAATGTGATGAATAGAAGACAAATTGGGTGTGCTTTTACCTAGCGCAGAAAGTTATACCATAGCCGTAGCAAGAAATAGCAACAGTTTGAGAAGTGTGAAAAAAACTTTTTCTTTTCTGGAATCAGCGATTGTTATTTGTTGCTCACTACTATATAATATTATTATGGTGGTAAAGGAATCGGCATGAATGTCGAAAGCAAAGCAATTGGTTGACACTACCGACTACTGACAATCCTAATAATATGTAATGCAACTGGTATAGCACCAGGGAAGTGTTTCCTTCTTATGAACTGCAAGCTTTGATAACCACAGAAAGCATGACTA
Source organism: Entomobrya proxima (assembly GCA_029691765.1). NCBI lineage: Eukaryota > Metazoa > Arthropoda > Collembola > Entomobryomorpha > Entomobryidae > Entomobrya > Entomobrya proxima. Next base: position 39,512,103 of record CM056173.1, read on the forward strand.
CGACTATGACAGACAAGGGCAAAAGAAGATTTTTCGCATGTTCCAACACGCTGCCGTCACAGACCTCTGCAAATACCGCCAGAGCTCACTGTGGTGGTGGTGGTGGCATGGCCTTTAGTTTTCCCTCTATTACTTTTTATTCTGCAGAAAAAGTAATGACATGAGGATATACAATACACCAAACAGCAGCAGAGCACAGCTCATAAAACAGGGTTGAGCCCATTCCATTCATAATAATAATGCCAATATATCCGCCATTCTTCTGCACTGCCTGCGCCTCTGTACAGGGAATTCTGTTAGAGGTGGTATTCACATGTCATCAGTCTTCTTTATTGATGTCATACAAGTCAATAGCTTTGTTTGTTTCTCCTTCGTAACAGAAACTTTGTTTGCAGTAGACTTGAGCAGAGAGCTGTATTGGAATTGAAAGGGAGAAAAGGCGAGAAAAAGAAAATGAAAGAGCTTTCTCGTGTCTATCTCATAAAAAGTTAAATGAAAAAAGCTCAATAAATCCATATTATTATGCTAGTGAGAACAACAACCATGCAAGCACACTTCAATTTTATATAATACCTAGGGACACACTGAAACACAGCAACATGTGTGAGAAAATTATAAAGCGTGTGTGCATATATGCATGTACGACGAACTGATCTTACTTTATGATCTTTACACAGCAAAATTATCAAGAACTTTATATTGCATCTCTTCGTAGTAGTACGTTGTACAACAGACCGTGATGGAACACATGTCAAAGATTAAAACAAGTTGAGTTTTCACTCTTTTCAAGTCCCTTTTCAAAGCCCAACTGTAAACCACAGCTAGATCCCTTTGTGAGACTTGCAGATTAAGTACACTCCAACAGCACTCCACCTTCTTTATTGATTAGCTTTTTGTTCGTTGTTCGTCACACAAATGCAAAATGTTAATGAGCCGATGAATAAATAGCATGAGGTTAAGTATGCGCTATTTGTATTTACACAATATCATTATCATCATCAATTTCCCAAACTTTTACTCTGGTCATAAATAAACGGGCTACTACGTGTTACTATATATCTTTTGTAATATATAGCAACAACTTTTTCTCTGATGGCCATGAAAACATGAAACTTTTCGTTTATACTACACTGCATTTCATTACATCCGCAGAGTATCGCAAACAATGTATATGAGTCTAGTAGGGCCAATTTTTAACTGTCAATAGTTGTTTGTGTTTATCACGCGTGATCATTTTTAACCTTGAGACTTGAGTATTGGTAAAGGTAAGGTTGTTTTATTAGTGCTTGCTTGCCTATATGCTTGCTTGTCAACCGTTACCTTGAGTTGATAGACTTTGTTTTCCACTTGAGAGAATTTAAAGTTTTGCCATTTAAGAAAATTGTTCGGAAGGAAAAAGAAGTTATATGTTTGATCATCATTGTTTTTGTTGGTTGGAGTTCAGATATAGGCTATTATGAGGAGCTCATAAACAGTGGATGGACCGAGAAGGAATTGACATGACGACTATCATTATTATCATAGGCATGCAATTGATTATTATTATTAAACTGGCGAGGCACTTACTGACTGCAGTTGTGGTAGTCATGTTCCTGTAGTATGCAAATGGATTGGTAGTTGCCCAATAGCGATCTATGGAGACAGCAACGAGACAGAGAATGGAAACCGTACAGAGCACCATCAGGATGGAAACTGTGAAGAGACATCCATAGAGATTCCTTGGAAGGCCTACGCTAGCCAGAATGGCAAAAGGAATGCCCAGCAAGCCAACCAAAAAGTCGGCAATGGCCAGTGCAACAATGTAGTAGTTTCGGTAGCGACGGAGGCTTCTGTTTTTACAAAAGATGTACACAACAAGGGCATTCCCAAAAATTGCCAAGAGGGAGACGATTGATTCGCTCACGGTATAAGCCACGCTAAGCTTCCTCTCCTGAGAATAGACAAAAAAGCATAAAAAATATTTGGTAAGATCAAGAATTACACTTGTGTTTGGGTTAAAGCTATATAGCAGAAGCAGGATTAGTACGTGGCAACAAAAAACGTGATGAGAAAGTTGACATGATCAGCTTTGGCTAAAACAATTTTGTGCTAATTGCCGTTGCAGATAGTATTTACGAGTTGCATACTAATAAGCTTTAACGTAAAGCTCTTATCAAATATCCGAATAACATGAAAGCTTGTCCTTGCTTGCATATCAACTTGTTTGAGCATCAATTGGGTTAGAACTATGAAAACATAAAAAGTAGGTTTTACAAACCGGAGGTAGTAGCGGCGGCTCCAGACTAGCAATAGGCGAAATGAGAGTGGTTGCATTCTCTGATGAGATCGAAACAAGTTCATCCACGTCGCTAGATGAGGGGGTAGATGACTCATTCAGGTTCAACACTGATTCTGTGATATCGGTGAAAATTGTCATCGGAGAGGATAACTCCGGTGACGACGACATGATGATGACACCAGCCTTTCGCAGCCTGTTGGTAACTTGGAAACTCACTCAAGGGTGATTAGGTTGTAGTAGCGTCTGGAGATTTTTGATTATGCTCTATATAGATTCCTTTTGTCCTAGTAGGTTGCAGCAAGAGTGTTGATAAAGCAGAAAACGTCCATTTTTAAACATCTTGACAGCTTTTAATAATAGCACGACGCACTAATGATGACGCAGAATTGGATGTGATTCGAGACTTGTCTAAGACTAACTTGACATCATTTCCCAAGTTTGTATTTCCTGCACACAGTACCTATAGACTTTCCCCCGGGGAAACAAGTCAAGCTGCTACTCTCTGTCTATTAAAGCCTAGCTAGTTTTATATATAAGTGGATAAATATGACATCGTTAGAAATTGGTACTTTCTCTCTCTCTGTTATGCTGCCTGGAATAATATTGTCCGTTGGTATAAGTTGAAAATAAGTTATTGTGATTTGCAATAAGTTATTCTACCATCAACACTTCCACTTTTGGATAGCAACTCTTTCCATAAGACTTCTCTCTCTTTAGAACTTTTATTTGAAGCTAATAAGTAACTCCTAAGATATATAGTATTAACTTTCACTGACAAAAAGTGTCACTTTGTAATCTAACCCTATTTTCCCTCTCGGGAGAAAAAGAGCAAGAAGCTGAGAAGAAGGGGATCAAGAAAGCGAGATCACTCAAAGGGAAAGTAAAATATTACAGAAGGAGTTCGCTCAACTGCTCTATACTATACGATATACATACACACTTTAATTTAAGCTATATATATATATATATAAATACGTGTTATACAACGCAGATATTTTTTGGTTTATTTTGTGCACCCAGTTTTCTTCAACTGTCATGTATTTTGTGTATTATCACAAGTTGTGATTCACAACCACGGGAAAACCAATAAACGCACGCTGTCCTGGTTTCTGATGATGAGATTCTCTTTTTTGTTATTGAATGCCGGAAGATGAGAGGTTCCCTTTCCTTTTGTCAATCTGGTGGATTCTTTCTTTACAATTCGATTCTTCTTGATTCTCTGTTAAATGAACAATGGACCAAGATCAGCTTGCGAAAAAATGAGTTTGTTCATGCTTGAGTACTAGTGTCCATATAAGCACTTCTATTTTTTGTCACTATGGAATTTTTAATAAAGGCAGAGAACTAGAAAAAATTGAGTAACTTTTCCAAAAGCAAGATAAGTTACACGGTCTATCCAATTTCCTGTGTGGCTTATCTTTACAAAAAGCTGATATCCATATCATAGTATTTTATCCTTTTTAAGGAAAATTTTGATAGTATGATACTTTTCACAGTAAGATTATATCGTCACCGTCATTGTTTGAACTTTTGTAAACTTTTAGTCATAATGAGCTTCTGATACGCTTATAGAAAATCAGTAGTACTAAAAACTGTCAATTTTGTTTCTGATTTTCATTAGCACGAAATAATCCGGTTTGTTACACCATTGGTTTTGAATAGACCACCTCATTACTACCAAAAAACTGTTGTTGTATCCCGCATCTCACGTTTTAATGAGAACTTGACATGCAAGTCATGACACACACACACAGTCTCCTCCAAAACCCCTGCTCACTAGCACTACCAAACTAGTACAAAACTAATATAGATAATCTGCTCCTTGCCAGCAAATGTGCCAATCCGATAAGCCTATAAATCCTGTCAACAAACAATGCCTTTGTGTGGTGATACATTTATTGACAGCACTGTTTTGTATCAGTGCGTCTCGACGCATAATAATATTCCTTGTTGCTATTTCTTTCTGTGGAAAAGAACACACACACAAGGCACCAAACTCATAAAACCTTGACATTGCGCCCGCAATCTCCACACTGAACTCATAACTTGCAAGTCAAACCATCTGCCTTTAAATTGTCAATCTGCACGATGCACTTGACTTGTTACTCCTTTTATATATTTTTTAAAAATTGACTTAAAAACTACCTACCAATATTATAATAAAATGCATACTGAAATCATTTTTTCCTGAAACATCATATTTTTTTTGCAAATGCCAAGGCTGGGATTAACATGTTAATGGCATGGCTATAGGGTAATCGTGAAAGATGGCTAGTTAGCGGAGCCATTTTGCGTCTGTGATGCATCTGTCTTTATACACTCTTGTATTACACTTTTCAAAGTTTGTGTGTATATTTGTGTGTATTAAGTAATGAAGTGGGTAGTTTTCCCAACACGTAAAATATTGAAATAATATGCAAGAATAGCAACTATATTTTGCCTGCTGTGAGTACGAATATCATTCATCATCATGAAAATATTGTGTTAAACAAGAGAACGCCGGACGGAATCACACACAAGTTCATTGCATAACTGCTCGAAATTCTCTGATTTCATTTTTTTCCTATATGCAAAAATAACTATGAGAAGTTGCTATAATAGTCGAGGTAGTGGACTGGAGCGTTTAGAGAAGTTTTAATGTTTACTGCTGACTGACTGAGAATAATAATAAGTACGACTACTACTTTAGCGTCTCAATTTCTAAGCTCAAGTTTGATGATCTGGCATGATGGAAGTCTATATAGGCAGCTTTTCTACAGACAGAGCTTTATGTGCTATATTTTTTTATTAACGTAGGTTCGTCTGTTATTCTTATAGCCAGGCCAGAAAAAGAAAAAAGCAGAAAATGTAATAATATTATGCAAACCATGTGCATGTGCGATTTGAGGGTGATGATGAGCATTATGTTTGGCAAAACCTATTTTTTGCAAGCCATTCAACATTAAATGATAATAGTGCTTGTAGAGAGATTTGAATGAAATATCCTGCCTTTCTCTGTCTCTCGCTTTATGCCACCACTTTATGAACATTTTCAAACCAAACTACAATTTTCTAGTTTTTCTTTGCTAACTTCCCATCATCACATTGAATTCATAAAAAAGTCACACACGTCAAAGATTGCATGACTTCATATTTTTTGCGGCTGTTTCCCTGATTATTTATAATAAGCTTTGGTAAAATGTAGTGCATAATAAAATGCTTGAAATTGAAAATACATTTAAATTTTCCCTTTTATTAACTACTTCAACCTCTCTTCCGTTGTTTAGAAATCTGTGCATTGTGCTGATGCACTCCCATGAATTATTTCAAACAAAACAAAAAATTGAGTCTCTGAAAAGCGATAAAACTTTATCGCTGGTTTACTTTGTTGAGCAGAAGCTATGAAATGTTTTTCATTTAATTTGGTTACTTTATCACGTACTTTCATCAAGTGCATGTTTGTTTTTGTACAATATTGTTTTTCCAATACAAACACACAGATTAGTCCATAAAAATTCATAAATCTGGTAAAATGAACTTTGGTTTGGGTGAAGCTTGCCCCAAACTTGAATAAATGTTTTGTGGCTTACCTTGAACTTGAGGATAACCGTTTAATTTTCAATGTCATTGTCAATGTCTATATTGGCCAAGCCAGAAAACAGAAAACAGTTTGGAAAAAACTACTTCCGAACTATTGTTTTTTTTGTTACAACTTTTTCTAATGTCTGCTGTAATTTCACATGCAAACATAAATTATTATGTGCTGTCAGCCTGTCAAATAATAACTAAGCTAATAAAACACTGGCCAAGATGAATAGTAAATTATTCCAAATGGCAACACAAATTGCTGCTCTGTTTTTTTGCGTTTTAACTGTCACCGTCAACTTCCTCAAGAAAAATGCCACTAGTGCCATTATTACAGAGACCACAAAAAGGCCATACACAAAGCCAGCGTCCAAGCCACAAGTTACAAGTGCGAATGGCTTCTCACTTCCTTTTCCAGGCTTATGTACGCTTATAAATTTACCAGTGTAGTATTTTCGGTCTCTTGCCACTTGGCTTGAAAACAGCGTAAAGCCCAGAAAAACAGGCACACAGCAAAACGCTACTTTACTTTTCCTCTCTTGAGTTCCATGCTTCTGCTCTAGAAAAAAGTGAGCACGCCATCACAGAAACTGTAATGAAATTTAGTATTTTTCACGCTGAAGCTCTGTAAGTTTGACAAATGGAAGCTTTCAATTGCAACAACTCCATCTGCTACAACAAGGCTCCAGAAGAGCCGTCTCGCTCATCTTATTGTAATTTCCCTGTCTAAATATTATGATGGCAAACTTTTCCTTCGTCTCTACTTAACTCTCAAGTATATATACATGCCTATCGTACATTACTATTAAATGGTTGCTCTTTAATAGTTTTTAACATTTTATCTGTCCGTGCTTATTATTTTTCACGCTAGACAACAGATTCTATTTACGTTACGTAAAAATACAAAAAATACAGAGAGACCGTCACCTAAAAACAGTGCTACTGGCTGGAAGGATGGAAGTGAAACCTAATATGTACTCAAACCAAAGATCAACTCCATTACTGCCACTATCTACTTCCATTCCACACAGAAAATTGTGTGAAGCCAAGATGCGAGCATTTTTAATGGCTGTTATATAATAATAATTATATTATATAAGTATTATACAGGACATGGGAAATGAGACAGTTCTATTATTGGTACTTATTCACAACCAAACTCGAGAATACAATGAGAGTCGTGAAACCAAATAAAAGTCATAAAAATCTGTCACGATTCTTTATTTGTTTCATCAACATCATCATTAGCAACAAAGAGAAGCAAGTATAGTAGTATGATTCTCGCCGCGCAGACATGAATGAAGCTCCAAGAGCCAGAATACATGTAGGTGGAGATGAGATACAGATTACTTTGCTATATTGCTTGGTGGCTGTAATTTGGTTCTACCAAGAAACAATTTCTGACGACGAGCAAAATTCCTAGAGAGCTTATATAGAGATTCCATGTCGTGGTGGCACCAGAGAATACAGTACCCAACAGCCAGTGCCAACCTAATTGCTCTAATTAATATTAATGTAGAGTTATGACTAAACAGATTGTACACCTAGCTCTCATATATGTAACGTGACAAGTCACAACAAATAAATTATACGAAAAATTTAATAATTGTAAACCCAGTTTGCTACTACTCGGGCTAAGTGGTAATGGGGAAATGCATTGAATTAAATATTTTATTGCTCGGTTACGAATCAGTTAAGTAAAATGTATTATTTATTGCTATTTGCAGCAGCGAAAATCTAAACGCACTTTGTTGAACAATGCTTTGAAATGTCGGTTTTAGCTATTCTTAGAGTTGCAAGTTTGGTTGCATGGATGATATGGAATGAATGGGGAAAATTTTCATGGTCAGTTCGTGCAGACTGACTAGTGGTCAAAATGGTCAAGTTGATGATCATTTTTACAAAATACTCTCATAAATATGCCATGCCACTATTATGAATGTAGTATATGTACATGTATTCATTTTGTGTATCCTATTGATTGGGAAAATAATTCTGCTCTATTCTGCTGTTTATTTAAAGGAAAGGTACACGTGTAGGTGGATTGTAAATTTGTTTGTAAAAATACACAGATACAAAAAGTTATTGTCAGGCGAACTTGAACCCTATACCAAGGACACATTATCATTTTTATAAATAATGTAGCAAAAGTTGCACTCACCCCTTCTGTATTGATTAACTGCATAAATATAGCAAAGTTTTCAATTGTTATCTGTATCATTAGTAGCAAATGTTCAGCAGTTGCTAAATATACTTCTGGCATTTAATGCACCGCAGTGCAGCTTCCATATCATACAAGTAGTTCAACAGCAACAACATTTTGTTACTGGTTGTAAATAGCTTTCGTTAATACTATTAAATTATGTATTAAGCACTATGACGTGACTTTGGCTTGAAAAAATGTAAACGAGTGATAGTGATGATGATCATTAGTTCTTTGTACCATTCATGGCGTCTGTGTGTTTTATGCCGCCTCTTTTTCCAACTTCCTACGTGATACTGTACAAAGTTGGTGTAGAGAATGTGGAAAATGGCCCAACAGTCAATCGTGACTCTTGACAGGGTAAACAATAGAGGATCACACACTGGAAAGCTATTTTTATTATGTTTGTCGCTTGTTACTATATACCAGTTCTCTCCTGTCCCGAATATTTACTGATGAGTGATAATCATGCTGCTGCATGTTGGTAAATGTAACGCCATTTTTACCATGTAAATTCCAACAGCATGCACGGCCCATCTATCAAGTTGCTGTGTTTTTTGGACAAAAGTTGGTGGATTACAGGAAAAATGTGGATTGTCAAAATAGCACAAGAACGTATTGATCTGTTCAGAAAACAATTTTTGTCGTCTCTTTGTCATCTGTCTGTCGTGCGTGCATGTTGTAATGGTACTGCCAAGGCATTAAAACAGACAATGTTCTCTCATTCTCTATTTCTGTAGTAAAAATACCGAATATAGATGCTTGTGGGAATGATCATGGTGATGATGACTAATGCTAGCATTAATATTATTACCCGTGCAGTTGCTTCCAGAGAACTTGACGATGATAATGGTAATGACGAGTGTGTCAACTTTTTTAATGATTATGGAGGAAAATGTATATGTATTTGACGAGTGTAACTAATGACGTGACACACATGATGCAGCACGCTCCCAGCATCATCCTTAATCACCATGACAGTAGAACAAGCATTACCGGACCATTGTGTAAATCTGAACCAACAAAATGTTATGACGGTCAGCCCTTGAATGCTTACATAAATGCAGTAAAAAAAGAACAATAAAAGGATATTTTTGCAAAAAAAAATCACCACGTGTGTGAAACCGCCGAGTGGTTCTCACTGCGGTTAATCTTATGTACACTGAGTTTATGTAATAGTGTCGTACAGCGATTATTTTCAGTTGTCTAGAATCTAGAGATAGCTTGCTATTCCAACAGCTCTTATTGCTTTAGATTAAAATATTACGACTATTACTCCATTTTTGTAATGAGGTATAATCTGCCCACGCTACTAAACATTGTTTGAACTCTCGAACTTTAATCATTTGTGGTTGGACTGTTTCATAAGCATTTTACGAAATGAAGTAAATAAACTGAGTATGTAGTTATCAATTTCAAAGTAGTGTTTTGCCAGCACTAAAAAGTTAAAATGTGCAAATAATTGCAAAAAAACCTCTTATAACATAGGTCATGAAATTTGTTGCAAATTTAGCAAATGTACTTTTTCATCTGAATAAAAGTAGTTTCGTGTTGCAAGCATTAAACATTACTGCCACTCTATTTGTTTACTATGACGTATAGTACTGTTAGTTATTAAAAAGCAGTTATAGTAACAAAAACGTATAATATTATCGTACTGAATACTATTAGAGAAAACGAATGAAAAATAGAGCAAGTAAAAGTTTCTGTGAAATGTATACATGATCGTATGACGATTATTATTGTGCGCTGAAGCGCTGCTTTGCGATAAGGTTTGCATTCACCCAACTTGTTCAATTCAGAGAGCTTAGTTTGCATTTTATCAGGAAAAAGCTGTGCTAGTACCTAAATATAATATTTGAGTAACCCCCAAAAACGAAACATAATAACGTTACAATTTCATGCATTGGAAATTACAGAACACCACTGCACTACTACTGGAAAACATGATGAAAGTGGACTGTTTATCTTTGTACTTTACTCGTCTTACGATGAGTTCTTTGCATAAGGCAGGAAGTGGATCGTAAATAAATTATCTAAAAGATGAGAGATAACTCTTATCGTTTGTTGTGTACTTTTATTCATTTTTCTGCTTGGCCACTTGTCTTTCCAAGAATTTTTCGTTTATTTTATCAGCATAATCATGCACGTTATGAATAAATACTTTAAAAACGACAAAAACATGAAACAACTTTCTTTTTCTTAAGTTGTACATAAATTTGCCATCAAATTTGGATTCATATTTGTATAAATGCTTAGATAATTTACTTGTAATCTTGATAAAGAAGTACTTACCTCGATTACCAGCGATAAAAACGGTAGAACAGGAAAATGTCCAGAAAGCAAGAAAGGTTTTAGGTCTGCGTGTATAATTTGAGTAATTAAATAAGTTTTATAGTCTTAGCCACCTTAACGTAAAGCTTTATACATATGTACAAATGCACTAAATAGTTTGTAGAAATGTATGCGAATTGCAAATGCTGCAGCAACTTTCTTAAAGTAATGTCCACAAAACAAGTAAGTGTTTCACATTACCCCGAAGAACACCCTAGAATACAGTATTCGTGCAATACAGTACAGTTTATATTCGTCTGTCTCTGTCTCTCTACTTCTCTTTCTCCTCCATCCCTTTTCTTCACACTGTTCTCTCACAAGTGAAAGCAGAGCAAGAAATATTCCCCAATTTTTATTCTGACGCTGACGGTGTAAGTAACTCAGCCACAACAGCAGAAGAAGAAGAATAGCTCAGCCAACCCCAAAATGGAAAGTGAGGCCAGAGTGAGATAAAGCTCTGGAGAAAAGTCTCCGTTCTCAATTTGACTCAACCAGATATTACAGCTTGTTATGTAGAGTAGGCCCGAAAAATGCATGACCAATTTTGTTCTAAAGCTAAAAGCAGAGGAGGCAAGCAGAGGACTCAAGTTTGTACGATGCAATGCGTTATGCAGACTTGGCAGCTATATTTTTCAACATGTTGACTGCATCACTTCCACATTATTACAGAAATAAGCGAATAGTATATAGTGGAGTGACGATAATGGTGTGTGGAATCTAGTTGGTACAATGTTATTGGCTGTGTTTAACGGTTCTCTCTCTCTACCAGTTGCACATTGTTTCGTATTGTATGATGATGTGTTTTAGCCAAGAGGTAATAATATTCCTGTAAAGTTCTAGTATTTTTTGGAAGAACAAAGCATAACGAAATGGTGAGAGAGTGCCAGGAAGTGAGGAAAAGGAAAGTATGGCCTTACTACTTGTTTCGGATGTGTGCCTGCTCAGGAGATAGCGATAAAACACAAATCCGACTTTGCAATTCTTTCTCTTCGTACACCACACACCGCATGCATGACGCATTAATTTTTTCCAAACTTTTGTCTTCCAGATTTACAGAATTTGGGGTCTCGGTGAAAAGAAACAGTCAGAAGGAAAAGCTGTTAAGATATAAGTTGTATGCGTGAGCTGAAACAAAGTGAGTCCATATTTTGCACAAAATGGGATTTGCCAGCTTTGCATAGGTACGAAAATGGAGTATTTTTGGAAAATTGGATTTTAAATCTGCTACTGGTTATCATGCAGTTTACTACTTATCATATTTATCAAGACGATCCTTTGAACTTTTAGAATTCTTGGAAAGCATAATATGATCCTGTTAAAGTAGGTTGTGGGGTTTTTATAATATTTTTTAAACATTTTAAAGTAGGTGTTTTCATAACAGGAATCATTAGAAAAAAGACAAAAGAAGGACATCAACCCTGTATTCATTCCAACAACGGAATAGAATTTAAGAATGAAGGAGATTGTTTATAAATTGGTTAAAAAGGAATGCATGTTCTACTAACTGGTTAATTCAAGCAACAAGATTGAAACTTGACTGCGGGGGCATCATAAAGGAAAAGCTCATAATCGGTTTTAATGAGCTCTTAGTCACTACATTTCCCAGAAGAAAGGTGCAAAGCACGCAAGTTAACAATTTAGAAAGATTCACAAAGATAATGTCAGCTTGGAAATAGACCTGCTAGCCGTGAAATTTATCCATACAAAGTCTCACCATGCAAAGTTAAATACCAAAGTATCATGCACAAAATTAGATAAAAATCTTTTATGGTAGAAAGTGCTTTGTTGGCAAAAAAATTGAAAGTTTTGCATTTTTGCATGTAAAAATCACCGGCATTGCTGCTATTGATTTTTTCATGTCACATTTATCTATTTGACTGTAAGAAATTGCATAAAATGGTTTCGAGGTGCCAAAACAAGGGCCAAAAAATGCTGTTCGCACATCCAACCCAACATTTTTCCAAAAAAGCCAAAATCTTGTATTTCCGTGTTTGAACAAACAGCTTGAAAACACATGTGCCACCTACTAACTGTTCATTAACTTAATGACCAGAGGTGGCTAGTTAAAGTAATTTCAGATTGAATGCTACGTAGTTTGTGACTTACGAGTAGATTGGACAAGGCAGAATGTATCATTAGCGACAGTTGTTTAGAAAGAAAGTAAACATGTTTGTTGTAACTTTATCCGTGATTCCAATAAACTTCTTAAGCTTCTCCAGCTTTCTTCTTGTGATTCCAAGAAAATTGCGCTCACTCCAGTTTCACTTGTTTCTTTCCATTTCCATTAAACACTTGAAATCTCAGACAGACGCGCAGAAGGGAAGCGAGAGATTAGTGGTATAACAACAGCCAGTGAAGCGTAAACACGCCAAGAAAGTTGAAACGAAAAAGTTGTAAGGCAAAAGTGAAACAGTAGTAAATTGAGAATCTCAGAACGCGAATTGGATATTATCGGCTTCTACTTAGAGTTGTGCAATGGATTTTAAAAGAAAGGCTTGAATTGAAACAGAGCTACAAATCAAAATGCGCTGTAAACATTGTAGATAAATCTGTTTATAGTCACCACTAAATGAATAAAAGTCATAAAATGTAAGATAATAGGCAAAACTGTAAGGTTTCCCTCTCTCAAAGTTTCACCAAGCCAATTGAAACTCTGAACTTTTCCACGTCACTGTTGATCTGCCTGGTGAGTTTTCTGGAAACCCTACACCATATGGATGTTCACATGGTGCCAAATGTGACGCGTAATGTTAATTAATTTAAATTGCTTAATCCCACGCTGATGACTTGAATGAAACGTCGTTTTTGTCATTATGGTTTTCATTTCCTCATAATACTGGAGAAAGTTTTCAGTTGGTGTGTGGTACTTAAAGTAGTCAGGCAGCTTTAACTTTAAAGAATACTGGATAGACGTCAATCCCGAAAATAGATTCATAAAAATATAAAAAACCTTTAATTGGTGTATTACTAGGAAAAGCAACTTTGATTCTGATGGGAGGCCATTGTGGTATCTGTGTCTACATGGTTATTCAACATGTTCATGTTCATCAGCTATTTAGGTACCAAAAAAGTAATGTTACAATCATGCAATTCTTCTGTCAACGCTTCAAGCTACAAAATCATTCGGCCAGACTCTAGAGTCAGTTCTGTTTCACTTCCAGGGGTGTACGGTTTAACATAAGGTTTGCATTAAGTACTGTTATAACTGCATTGCAGAAATATGGTGCTCAATGATATTTGAATTTACTTGAATCCTGAATCACCCAACAATCCTAATCTTCTTGGTTAGAAGCAAAGTTGACGATGGTTGGGGATCTCCGTCTTGATTTTTGATGGACGTCGTGAATGAGAAATCACTTTCAGTTCAACATTGGACATTAAGAACTTGCATTTTTTATCTAATGCGGCTCTTGTGAGTCAACAAAAATCAAACTGATGATGGGTCGCTTACGGTATAATGTACTTTTTATATTTATACCGGTCGCTATTCCGTATGTATCTTGGTAATTACTGCTCAACGTAAAATGAAAACGAAACAGGCAATTTCACTAGTACAGAACAAACAGTTTTTGCACATTATTGTCTAAGGATAAGCATGCGTGACTTACAGGACTCACGACCTGCGTGTTTACCTAAAACTAGTATATTAAAATAAATCTTTATTTCTCCTTTTTTTTCTTGCATATTTTTGATTTGCTCATTTATTTATTCTGGTTGTTATTGCTGTCATTATCCATGAACTACTTGTTCACATCATTGTTACAAGTTGCACAAAATATTCTTAATGAAAAGTCAGTACAACACGTACATCATCATCATAATGCTGTCGGTCATTCAAAATTAAATCTTCTTCTTTGATGATACAAGACGTGAGTTAATGTTTGTAAAAAAAAGTAAAAGCAAATTTATTTACTTTACAGCAGTTTTGTACCTACCACACGTCTTTTGATGGGAAAATTATATTTCCGTAAGCATATTACGGAGCCAGACAACGTTGCATAAAGTTTCCCCCAAAAAATGAATCAACTTTATGCCTCAAACTTTAAGCTATTTTTGCGTACACACGAAAGAAATTGAAAAAGACAAATAACATTAGGTTGCAGTAGTGCACGGTGCGGTATTTTCATCAAACTTAAAAAGACGAATTTGCAAGCATCATGTAGTTTCACGAGAAACAGGTCTCGCTCGCTCGGGATCGTGGTCATCAACATAATAATTATGATTATACGGGAGGAGTAGCAACAACAACAAGGAATCCTTCTGCTGCGCGTTCAAGCCAGATTCTCTCTCGGCATTACTCTTTCATTTCGTCTTCCCATCATCATGATCATGAAGACGTCTGGTGTTTGGTCGTTACTTTGGCTAATTCTACTCACTACAAAAACAATAAGACTTTACGATGTCCATAACCAATTTTGATATGAACTACCTACATCCCACACACTACCGAAAGTTGCAATCTGCTTCCTCAGACAGAGGAAACAGTTTACCCAGCAGCGAGAGACGGGGACTCCACATTGCTGAAATTTCCTCACTTGCTTTTTAATTAATTATGTATTAGGTAATGATACGGCAAGGAATTTTGCTCGTTGTTGTTAGCTTCGCCTTTGTGATCCACATGTATACAAGGAAATGTAACAAAAAGTTTAGGCGGTGCGGCAAGCCTGTAGGCATTGTCACCATTCATAAAAGCAATGCTTTCTTTTTTTCTTTCCTCTTTCGCTGACTGCTTGATTTATGAACCTTCATAGCCTTTGTGCTGCTGCTCGTCTCTCTAATCCGTACAAAAAGGCAATGCCAGATCATCTTACGCTTCCTTACTTTTCTCCGCTGCTGCTGACGAAGACGATTTGGTAGTACAGTGCTGGTGAGAGAAGACACACACACACAGCCCATTTGTGTGGAATGAGATAGGCACTTGGATGATGATGGCGGTAGTGGCATGTCATCGTGGGTTTCGTCGTGTTTGTGGGCCTGTTGCTTCTGCAATTTTGTAACGGATTTTTCTGTTATTTTTTTACCCTGAATAATGCTGCTTTTATTTGTTTGTTGGCTGAAAATATGGCAAGAAAAAATTTAAAAAAGATTGCATTACAATGCATCAACTTGCATAATTTATATGCAAACAATATGAATACTGAATGGACCATGAAGTTAAATTGTCACTATCTTTTACGGTAAAACAATAAGTTAAAACAATGGTTATATTTTTTTGCAAAGCTTACAAGTTACGTTTGCAAATCAGGTTTTACCTCTGTTGCCTTTTTCTTTCCTGCTTATATCATCAACTAGCTAGAAAAAAAAATGTATGAGTCAACAATCGGCATCCTACCAAAAAATGTAAAATACCGGGTGAACGTGCTAAGTACGCGCTTCTGACTTCGTGCAAACAGTCTTATTAGCTGGTATTTTATGTAGCACCTTACTTAGTCCGCTAGCAACTTCATTTTTTAACATTAACCTCACGCATGCGCCGGTCTAAAAAAGAAGAATGCCGCGACTACTAGCAACAACCGACAAAATAATTTTATGAAGATGATGAGTTCTCCTTTCGATGAAAGTGATTTGAAAAGAATTTATTTGTCTTTGTTGTAACGTAACCCAACAACAAATTCCATTTCCCTGAAAAATGTTGGTAGTAGTTTGCAAGTTTGAGTGGGAGGTAATACGTATGTAGTTCTGTAAATAATGTTATGACACGCAATAGCAAAGTGGAGAAACGCATCAAATATTTAACTTGAATATCATGATCTAGTGGAAATACCACGGATCCATTCATATCGCTAATAAACTCCTGATCAAAAAGACAGCTTCATCACAATTTTACACACTGCATGTCTAGAAATTCAAAGATTGCAATGCTATTACATATCAACTTCCAAAACGAGTGCCAAGCTTTTTTGTGCTTGTGTAAGCTACGTCACGTTGGTGTGTTACTTAAGGATAAGTAAATGAAGCTGAAATATTATGACCAGCAGGATTGGCTTTGTGCGTGCATTATTATTATTACTTTGCGGTTTTCTTCTGTTGGTACAGGTCATTGCATTGCCTAGTACAAACTGACTTTGTATGCTTTAAACACAGGTATTTTCTATTATTACGTACTGTTATCTGCCATACATTTTCCATGTCGTGTTGTCGTCGTGCTATGCGTTGCAATTTTTTTCTGCTAAAATGAAAAATGGGATAATTTTTCCTAGAATCGTTCAAAAAACATCAAAATGCATATAAGTTCGGGCAATACAACAACAGAAAAAAGTGCATGCGCTAAAAATGAGAAAAAAGACGTTACCAGTTTCTTTGAGCTATAAACAGTCAAACAGACTCGAGGCGGTTATGCATTATTATTATTACACTGTTACAGCAAGCTGGTTATTCACTCTCGAAGTATCACTTTTTCCGTCTAAATTTATCAGTCATATTCTTAATTTTCTTTTAAAGCTTGTTACAAAAGAAAACTCTATTTGACTTAAGTTACACTAATGCTATAATATTGTATTCCCTTCCCCAAAATAAAAAAAGAAGGAAGATGAGATAGGGTGGGAGTACCGCAAACGGCACACCTAAAATGCTAACGATGATGTCACCTTATTACTTCTGTAGCACATTGACTGGTGCTAAAATCGGTGATGGGATTTTAAAAGTTTTTTTTACTCAACAAGATGATTTAAAAGTCACCTTTTTAAATTGACTTAGCACATCAAGTGCAATTATACAGCTAGAAAGATAATGTCGATCTTGCCAGAATCAATTACCCTGTTAATGGCTGATAGAGCAATCAAGTATTTTTTGTTTCTTCCATCCGATAAAGCTTGATTTTTTTGGCTAGTATTTCGCGTTAAGAATTTACATTTGCCAGTTGCATTATCACGCAAATGCTTTTCTTTGCATGCCTTTTGTACCTAAACGTGGACGTTTAAAACGCTTGTTCGATCATAAACGACACTTAACTACCAGTAGAATTGGTCGTAGCGGTAATGCTGGTGATAATTAAATATTCAAAAAGAAAAAACATTAAAAGCATTCGTCATTTGTCAGTTTAAATAATCGTTTATTGTTTGTCCTTCCTTCCCACACGTTGTCTTTCCATTGATGTACAAAATCACCGCAACAACAACGGAATACAAACAACCAGTAAAGTTCTCCTTTAGTTCAATGTCACAAGCAAACGCGTAAACAAAAAAACGGAAAGCGTTTTTTTCTATTAGCAACTGCAAGGTCGTAGGTAGTAGTAGCAATATAGCAGCGTTGTTGCTATGAAGACCAGGACGTGACCGTATGACCAAATTTGAATGAGTGACTATAGTAGTCCAATAATATAGACAAGTCTGTATTATTGGTTTGGCTGGAAGGAGAAAAAAGACAATCGTTTTCTGAAAGAGAATAGAATCTTATTATCATCTATAGTAATATATTTTATGGCACGTTATTGCCACTTCCACACATCTCATCCATCATTCTTTACATGGGCTGGCTGGCAGCTTATTACGCTACACACTTACTTTGAAAGAAGAAGATCAAAGGAAAAAACTTTCATGCGTATGGATGATGATAGCAGTATTTGGAAGTGATGTTTTCTGATTGTTCATTATAATAAAATTACAAACCAGGATCTATTTACACGTTAGTAAATAGTATAGGCTCTTATGATGATAATAGTGTGTAGGCATGTAGTGGTGGTGGTGGTGGTGTAAGTTACATCACATTTTTTCCAAGTATATTCCCAACAGGAAGTTGAGATACATACAATATTACAACTCATTCAATAACGATTATCATTAAAATACATTTTAATGTAATCAGTACTATTTTATTCTGAATGTCAACTTGCACTCTCTCTACAAAAAAATTAATTGTATTGAAGATAGACTATTTTTTAGGCATTTACATGTTAAGGAGAACATAGCCTTGGCGATTTTAAACACAAAAATGGTAGGTTGAATAGTAATAGACAGTTAAGTAGACAGACGTTTTTTGGTAGTACATGCTTATGCCATGGTCAGTCGCGGTGGAACTATTTCTTTTGCAATTTAAGAGTGCAGTAAGTAAGAAGAAAAAGATTACGTGCAAAAATTTGCGTTTTCTCTCCAGCTAAGGATTTCTGTCGACGATGGCATCATAATTCTCTGAAAATATTCTCTTTTTAGGCGACTTCATTATCGTCGGCGAAAGGTTGGAATTTATAGTTTTCCTAAAAGCTTATGATAATCAATGCGTAATGTGTGTAGTCGTTCAAGTCATGACTTTTTGGCTCCACTTTGTAATGCTCGTTTATGTAGACTTGAATGTGCGCATTGTGCACTATTACTCCTTCAGCTCAGCAAGTTCGGACGTGACTAAGTTGTTTGTGTAATTGGATGTTATTATTATGCACCGAAAACACTTCCGTATTTTACTGCATAGTAAACATTTTGCAAGTTCAAAAATGCTTGTCCTAGGTCAAATCATTTATGCCAGGTTGAAAGGTGTTAAAACCAGTGAATACGCGCAGTTTTCCCGAATTAGCAATTCTCAATAAAAATATCGCAAACTTTATACACAAAAGCATTACGCTCATGGCCATAGTCATAAATCTCATTTTTGTCCTTTCCGCCACTCATCGTCATTCCTGTAATTTAAAACCGTTTTGTGTGAGTCGTTTTTGGGAAAAATATTTGCTAATCCCACACAACCTCCCTAGATGATTAACAATAGAACTGTATATGAATACACATGTAAAGTACATTACACGTCATTCTATAATTGTGTAGTATGTCTGTGTGTGACATTCTGGATGGATTATTTATTGTAAAACGTCCAGAAAAAAACTTGTCACATGCAAATAAACCACCTATTTGTTTATAACATTTTTTGTGATGATGCTACACATTTATATCGCTACATATTTGGCGAGGCGCCCTCCATCAGTGAATAATTGATTAGTAAACTTATCCACTGTCTATTTTTGCATAAAAATGTGTAGATACGCTGTACACATTTACACGTGGTAACGGTCGTCTTTGGATGACTTATTTTACTACAGAGCTAAAATACACACAAAAAGCAATACGGAATGAAATTTTGATGATTTACCCCTCAAGGTGACATAAAAGTAACACAACGTTCCAAAAAATTTATTAGTCTTCTTATCATTTTCACACACTGATGCGAAATAAATTTGGCAGTGTGGTAAATTAGTTTATGTGTGGGTGCATCATTGTCAAACAAGATATTTTTTCTCATGCCTTAAATTTTATTATTATGACTTGTTTTGCTGGGCAACATGATCACTGGATTGTGCACGCTCATCATCATTGTTATTGCTACACAACACAAACACACGCAGATAAGCTTTTCAAGACCAGAAAAAACTGCTAAACAAATAAAACTTTGATATAATGACAATGCTGACATTTTTCTTGGTATTTTTACAGTCCCTTGTTGTTGTTGGCAGTGTGAATGGCTCTTTCCTTTCACTACCAAATTTGTGAAAAGGAATTATCAAGACCACCCTACGTAAAAACTCTTCAACAGGAAAGAAAAATATGGTAATTTTTTGTTATCCAAATTCCTCGAAATTTTTCCAACTTGATGACGGCAACGACAATTTTCCATGTATACATAATACCTATGATGATGATAAACGGATTTAAAAATTAAAAACATCATCATCGTCATGGAATTCTCCTCGGAGCACAAGCACCTGTTATGCAAGCATTGTCAAGTACAGGACTTACCTTGTACTTGAACGTCCTTATGACAAGACAAACTCTTTACAACTTCCCATACTCATTTTGGCAAGTTCATATTTTACACCAGTGGCAATTGGCAAATCTCTTTTTATGAGTCTGTGAAGATTAGCTTTCAAGATTAGACTTCATCATCAATATTAATATGACAGTCGTTAAATTTTTGGCTACCGTTAAAATTTTCTACGGTAGTAGATCAATATTCATATATGATGGCTTTATGATGATAATAGAAAGCTATTTATTGCATTCCTTAAGTAGCTGTGCACACACAGTGCACCCAAATAAATTATTGGTATCACCACGTCCAATTCTCTTTAATGAGTTTGTACTTATCAACATTACCAATCACGTTTAGCGTCAAAAATAAGCACCCTGCATTGATTTTCTATTTGCGCTGCCCTTCTGCTACCATAAAGTAATCAAAGTATTGTGGCAGTAGTAGTGTGTAGTAACAGTAGTCAAATTTATTCATAGGAAACTGCGTTATAGGTCATCAGAATAACGACAAACCTAATGGGAAGTGTGTACACACTGATGATGATAACCATGATGATTTTAATGAACACAGTTAATCTAACTCTCTGCCTACTGCCTACTATCTTCTACAGCTATCATTCTACTAACTAATATGACTATTACCAAGTTAACAACCACAACATCTCCAAGAAAACTGCCCCGAGTCTCCGCGTGTGTGTGTATGAGTAAGTGAAATACATAATCTTGTAAATCATTTTGTGAAATGAAAATCGCGACTCGCCTTATAGTCCCACAATGTAATGCATGTACTGCTGATTGTGATGCTGGTAAGTAAAATGGTGATATTTTTTTTCTCGTCTCTGCCCTTTTATGGAATTGGCAAGGTAAAAACGCATATAATATGTAGGCTTCTTCTTTGCAATTGCAAAAGGTTACTCTGACTTAATAAGTACAACAAATACCGACGTAATCAGCAACAGCAACAACATCAAGTCAGATCAGGAGACCCACACCACTTACTACTACACTCACCTTTTTGCACACACATATTTTTACCTGTTACTACTATTAAGTATATAAAGACGATGATGATGATGATTATTATTATTATTATATTTTTGCATCTTGCATGCGCAAAAATATAAGACATTTATATATAATGAAACGTACTACAGGATCATCGTTAGAAATCCATTGTACATCATATTATAGCTGAAAAGTTAGGCGAAAGCAGGCAAAGAATAATAATACCATTTTTTAGAACATTGAAGAATCTTCGACTAAAATGTAATATGATAATTTTATAACAACCACTTTCCTATTATGTATATCTCCGGCTGAGTATAAGAGAGCATCATCCCCTCATGACAAATAAGAGTTATATTGTTTCGTCGTCGTTACATTTTGTCTTCCCCTCTTTTCTATGTGTGGTGGCGGTGGTATGCTGGTGGTGGTAGAGGTGATAGCGTATATTTTTGGTAATGGGACGATGATGATCATGATAGTTGACTGTGGTTGCTGGTGAGCACACACACATTATTTTCAATTTTGCGATCTGCAAAATAACTTAGGTAGTTCAGTCTGTTGTGTTTGTCCGTTGAGTCACCATCATTAGCATCACATTGCAAAAATTTAACTAGACAACCGTTTGTACTAGTATAACTTGAGCGTAAATTATTTTGAATGGTTTGGTGGTGTGGAAAAGGTCATGATATTGGAGCTCCGTGAAAGACAACAAAAAAAGGCAAAAGTGGCAAAGTGAGCATTAAGATTAGATAGCTAAAAGGAAAAAGAGAAAGGTGTGCAGAAAAAAACGGTCAGAGATTTTTTATAGGGCTCTAAAACAGCTAGCCTTTTTGCACAAGTGATTATATTCCCGTTCATTCGTATCGTTGTTCGCGTGCCTATGACACTTGTCTTGTGCTAGAGACAGAGCGTAAAAGTATTGTGCTGATGGTGAAACTGTGTGTGGAGAAGTTTTTAAAAACAAATTGGTCGTAAAACAAATTTGCTTTAACCCGTGTCGACCTACAAAACCAAGAAATATTATATGCAGTTGAGTTGCATGCAAAAACCTTAGGCCTCATTCCAAGTATAAAGTGGACAGTGGTAACAAGTTTTCCATTCATTGTTCATATTCTCAAAGTCCTTTCTCCGTGTGATTTGCAAAAATTTATTACTTTCCTTTGCTAATTTTTATGTGCCATGTGACTGTGATTGAACAAATTTTGTGATTTTGACTCTTTGCATATGACTTCGGTGCTAAATGTAAAAAAAAACACGTTTGAAGTTGGTGATAATTTCATAGTTGCGGCAGCGGACCTCTTTCACCTCTCCCATAAATTTGGATTTGATAGCTCACTGGTTTGAAATTTAAAAATAATTTAAGGTATTTTCAATTCCTATATATAAATTTCATCTTTATTTCCAAGTATTGCCTCGAGAAGAGTAATGGTCGGCATGACAGCCGCCAATTAGTAGATTTTTTTCTTATGAATGATATTGCAGGATATTGGCATTGAATTTTTTTGCAAACGGTTGCTATTGGGGCTTCGTGTAAATGTTCACACGAACAACTGAAATAAAGAAAAATTCCCATTTTGATTCATTTTTTGGTAGTTTGGTTCACACCACGTGACTAGCATTCACACGTACTAAATGTCCATGAATAATAGTTTTGCGCTTTTGGACAAAATCCTTTAGACACCAACCCCGCAGCCCCAGAGGGTACAAGCTAATAATTTGTTGTCAGCATTTGTTCTCGTGATTATTCGTTTTAGGCACTGATTGTGTCCTTGACATCTTCATTGATCATCAGTTCAAGCTTGAGAGGCAACCAGTAGACATCTATCAATTTGCCCAAATAATGAATGTGTATTTAGTCAGGTAGACACAGTTTTCAAATTCGCCATCTCTGATTTGGCATAATTCCTTGGTAAATCCTTTTGCTTTGTTGTTCGTTATTAGTTGAGAAACTGTGCTGGGGCTGCCCCAACCAAATTGAAAATGGAGAGACAAGCCTACCTCATTACGATTATGACTAACTGACTGACTATGAGTTTGTAAAAGCTTATATCGGTACTACTGTAAACTAACTGAAACATTATTGAAATATTGAATTAGACAGCAAAGGAAAATGAAGGAGGATGGCAAATCACCATTTTCATAAATTACAGTAGCCCCAAGTACCACATCATCATTGTTATCATTACACTCTACCCCATTGTATTAACTACTATCAATTTATAAATTATTTGAACGTGAGTACTGTAATCATCGTTAGACTTTATTGCAGAGAACACAGCATGAAATTATTTTCGTCATTGGCTCTTGGGAATATAATATGTACCTACCTCTGCGTTGATCGAACAAAGAGAACCGAATGCATTTTTTAAAAGACATGTCAATCTTTGGCTATGCCATGTGGTTTCAAAAATGCATATAAAAATTATGTCTTTACTTTACACCTCACAAACCAAACATTGTAAAAAGTCCTATGGAGTGCCACTTGACGTTTGACAAACACAGATTTTTAGAGTAATCAAATACTTAACTAGGTAAACCAATTTTACGATCAAGTCCAAACTAAAACATTCACACTCAAACACACAAGTCTAATAAATGACCCCTCAGCTATTTAAATATTTTGTTGATTTTATGTCATACCAAAAAATTTTGTACACACATTTATCAGCAGTGAGGGATGACATCATGACGTATTTTGGAATGCCTATTTGTAATCTTTTTTCAATCTTTGCTAATTTATGCATAGAATTCCACTTCAAGAGTAAAATACACGAGACGCATGCCGCCCACACGTTAAACAGAACTGAAAATATTTTTTGTACGTCTACAAAATACCATGCATTGCAATTCGAGCACATGATGATGTAGCACAGGCGTTTCTTGAAAAAAAAGACATGTGCTTGCATTTACATCAATTTTTACAGCACATGATGAATATCATCTTCATCTCAATCGTCAACTTTATCGTCATCATAATATTCTTTTGTAGTTACACCCTTTCTAGTTTAAAAAATGTGTGCGTTTTAAAAATCTTAGACACAAAGTAGGTAGGTAATAGGCAATCATTTTGCATTATGGTATTTTTCAGCTTGATCACATTGTTGCACCTATGTACCAGTATTATGTCATTGGGAATGTCGGGAACTTGATTTATACACGAGAACGTGTGTTACGCTAGAGGCAACGATGAGGATAAGCACACAAAACAGAGAGTAAACAGAGTTTCAAAGCAATCATAAAAATCGAACAGGATCAGAGGTGCTAATGAAGGATGAAGGTCATTTGTTTACAATACACTTTGGTTGTGAGATGCTTACTGCTCTGGGGATTTTTACACTTAACACGTAACTAATGTTTTAAAGGCTCACAGAGGTGTTGGTGGTGGCGGTGCAATATGGACATGGATGATTGGACAAACAACTCAGGCATTGCATATTTCTATCATTATCAGTAGTACAGTGTAAAATATAGACATGCGTCCGCTTTTATATTTGTCTCCGAGCTAATAGTTTTGTCAGCATTTTTCAGCATAATAATCATCATGACTGTGCTTTACAACTTTCAACGCTGTCATCGTAGAGATGGAAGTGATAACGACAAGAGTAGAAAAACTTGTAGACTTCGGGCCATGTTTCATGGAGACAGGTAAAATGCAAAAATGACGAAAGGAGATGACATGGGTTTATTGTTTTATTTTCAAAGTTTGACCGTGACATCAACACTGTAATTATTTTTGAACAACTTCAAAGGACAAGAATTTGTTTTTTTCGTCCTTTAAATAGGTACACTTGTTGAATAGCGTGTTATCTCAGTACAGTACATCACCAAGGAACCAAACTCGAAAAAAGAAACACCATTTATTTCTCCTTTTTTGTAAGCTCATAAATGAGTAGCAAAAATTGGCTGGACAAAGACATGTACTTGTTTTAATGTCGAAAATAAGATGATCCACTGCTCACGATCTTCAGTCATCAATTTAAAGAAATACAAATAATATGTCAAGCACAAAACACTTGATGTGTTTACTTTACCAGATTTTCAATTCATTTAAACGCACATGATGTACAAGTCAATTGGTTTTTAGGGATTTGATGCTAATGTTAACGCATCTTCTACAAAAATATTATATTTCAGGTTTTTGCAAACATAAAACTCAAATCTTAACGAGATAAGATTTTATTATCATGCAACAGCACCACTCTAGTAGGATATATTAATTTCAATTCCTGCTTTTTAACAAGAAAGCTTGCATAAAAGTAAATAAATTAGAATATTAAACCATTAAAATATTTTATATAATGCGCCATCATCTCTGCACTTTGCTATCCATCTCCATATTTACTTTTTATGCAAAGTGCCTGCTTCCCAATAAAATCATCGACATGCCGAAATTATTATTCAAATTGCAGATACATTGATATAATATCATCCTCCCTCTTTTTTCTACAGATTTATAGTTTTTGTGAGTGACCTTGCAAGTCCTAATTTTGCCACAACAACGGTCGCCGCACCAACAACACAGAGGATCATCCTCAACATCGCCACTGAGCAACACGTACTGTGTTCAACATTGTTCAGCAATCATCATTTTCCTCTTCTGTTGGCAGATTATTTGCCACTGTGATTGTCAAGTATGGTACTTCTTGACGGTGATCAGCCCACGGTATTATCTGTCCAAAAGTATGAGTCTGGGCCACCTGTTGATCAGTCCTTTGACGGTCAATTGGTAAGTCATAAAGCAAACTTTTTCTCTAATATTTTATATGTACTCCCATTTTCCATTTTTTTACATTTTCACTTTTTCCATGCACCACTTATTTCAATCCCCAAAAATGTTCTAAAACTGCCATCCATGATTTCCCGCATGAAAATCTACGTTTTTCAAAATACAAAATGTATGCAAATCTACCTAAAGCCCACTTACCTCGAAAATCAAGTTCAAGTTCAATATCATCCTATTTAGATATCCACCACCACCTTCATCATCGATTAAAAAGTTGCTGATAGACAAGTGGAAAAAAAGAAGTAGGCTGATCCTACACTCCATATAAATAAATATTAATACCTACTGACTCAGTAGTGGTGCGTTTTTTTGCTGGTCCATATTCGTTCTTGTAAATCGCAATGTCAAGTTCTGATGATTGTCTGAAAAGAAGCTAAGATAAAAACATGAAAAGAAAATTGTGATCCGCCCAAAAATATAAGAAACAAAAGATTATGAGTAGCCAGAGCCCAAACCACCACCACCTTTATCAATTGTATCTATTGTAAGCACTCTCTTGTGTTTCAAAATTGTCCAGAGAGAAAATCCATTCACGTTCTTGTGTTCAAAAAAGCTTAATTATGCCATCATAGAAAATTATGCAAGCCGACGCTTTATAGTTCTCTTATTGCTCAGCAGCAAAAAAAGATATATCGTGTTTGATTCGCCATGTCCATAAGAATCTTTTGAAAATCTTACCGAGAGAGAGATAGAAAGAGTAGGAAAATTATGATAATGATAAACGATGATGAAATCGTGTTGCAACTACACCACCATTACTACCAAGTATATAATATTCAACTAGCCACTTTATTTTTGTACCGTACTTCTTCTATTGAAAGTTTAAAGACAAAAAAAAATCATAAACTGAAAAGCAGTTGGAATCATCTTGTTGATGTAGTGCCAGTGATGAAGTTGACGAAAAGTGAGGGGAAAAAATCTCCATGACGATGAAAAGTTTTATACACTGCCAAAACTTACGTTTAAGTAATTATCCATGCTGTATGACTGTCCAAGATGATGGGACGATCACAATAACTCCATGATGCGTGAAAAAAGTGTTTCTTCCCTGTCTGTCTAGCAAAAATGGTTACTATCAAGTTGAGTCCGAGTGGAAACAGCAAAAACCCTTTAACTAAAAATCACATCACATCTCCTCTTCATTCATTTTTTTGAAACGTGGTATTTCTAGACATGATGATGATGCTGCTATCATCTTAATACCACATTAATGTTCTCACAGGTATAACCTGTTGTAAGCTGTAACATTTGTTTTGGTTTAAGAAGATGATTACACCGAGTTTAGTTCATTGTACACAATCCCGACGAAAATGAAGATTTTTAAAGGAAAACGCGGAGACAGGAAAATGAGAAGTTACTTTGTAGTAGTAATCCATTCCGCTGCATAATAAAGTGTATAAGTTAATCGGCCTCTCTTTGCCTACGTTGCCTTTTTGCTTGAAAATCGGCACAATAATAATCGTATAATGCAAATGTATAAGGAAAGTAATAATGACATTTTGTCGTTTTTTGTGCAGAGAGATGCATTTTTTGTGACACTGTACACATATTTTAGCTGACTGACTAGACATTCATCATCATAAAACATGTGGGATGAAAAGCCTTTTCATTCTTAACAATTGAACTTAATATACACCGGAGAAGAGGGATTTATTTACTGGCTTTAGTAGCAGAAGCAGTGCGGTATGATGATGATATGCCTTTTTCATGTTTTTTCTTCGTAGTAAACCGGAGTGCGCGCAGGCAAAGTACGACGAAATCATATTATTTAACTACCTTGCTGACTAGTCAGTGCAAAGCAAAGTGCAAATGTAAAAAAAGATGAAAGAAATAAGAGGAGAGAGAGAGGTGAGCAGAGGGAGAAAGAAGAGGGATGTATTCAATTAGTATACCCATCCGTTATGAAAAGTGCAGTTCACCTGCGAAAATGACAACTTTTTTCACGTACACACTTCCAATTCTTGCAACAAACCTGAGTAATCCTGTATCTGCACACGTACTTACTACTCATTCTTACAGCATTAAAATTTTACTTTCATTATTATTGCTTTGTCGACTTGCTTCCTCCAGGCAGACAGGTGAACATTTGTTCATGGTTGGTGATACTGTTGTTGGTGCTGACGACTACGATGATGATTTGTGAGAGGCAGTTTTAGTTGCTCTTCTGTAGCAAAAACCAGAGAGGGATTTCCTTTTGGGAGTAAATCTGTCTTTGAGACATTTACTCGTGGTGGGAGGTTTCTTTTCAGAGAGAAAAGAAATGTATGTACATTGTTGTTTCATTATTGCACATGTGTACATTATTATGATTATGGACTTTTTTTTGTTCCACACTGTACGCAATTTACCATTTTACATACACACACACTGTGGACAAAGGGGGAGGATAATAAACGACAATAGAAGGAGTGAACGGAGGAAAAAATGGTTGGAAAGTTGCAAACGTCATGTCTGGACATAAATGGTAGTGGAAGGACATTGGACAGTTGTATTAGTGAAATATTATGATGGACAAAAAGGCAATATGATAATCTTGGGTTTACATTGTCCATTAGCAGGCTCGTAATAATATGCCTGGTATTCATAAGCTCTGTGATTGTGCAATTGTTGCAGTATTACGTGTGCACATTCAGGCAGCATTTATTTGGCAAGATGTGCGATTAGACGACAATTAGCTGCGATGATGATGAGTTTTGTTGACTTTGAAATGGTCGTTCACATTATTTAGGTTTATGGCTAAAATGGATGTCTTCAATTTGCTTTAAGCACGCGGCTTGATGCTGAGTTCTCAGTCGGAATGATCTGATTTGGGCAACATTTTAGTTCAACTATACCAAGTTGCAGTAGCATCCTCTTGAAAGATGGGATTGGAAAATTTTCAATTTCTTTCGTGCAACGCAATTCTGTTTCTCATGTTATATATGCGGTAATAAAAATTTGCTGGTTAAAGGAAGATGAATTTTTTCAACACTTTGTAAAGCACAGTTCATCGTTGTCGTAATAAAAGGGAAAAATCAATCAGCGAAAATAAATATGATGTACTTTCATGCTTCCTTCTGGGAAATTGAATTTTTTCTCGCGTTACAGATCCCGGCTCCATAATGCTTGCATATTATGCAGTAGTGCTCATCTTGTTCAATATTTTTTCAGATTTTATACACACTTATTATATTGCTCCCCATGACTTTTTTCGCAGCAGAAAATTTTGTAAGTTGACTCACGTCTTTTAGCTCCTTTGTACGTTCAAGTGGCGGAAAGATTAACTTTACTTTTCGCAGCTTATATTCTCTTCTGTGCATCCTATAGAAAAGTTGATGTTTTTACTTGGCAAAGTGAAAAAGGAAAGAAAGAAGTAAAGAAGAAGGTGATTGAGTTTGAGAGATTATATTATGGGCACTTGTTTGCCCGAATCTCTTACACAACAGCTCACTTTACTACTTTTACTACCACCAACTTACCAAAAAACTTTTTCATGCCGCGTTGTTCTTCATCATCATCATCACAGTTTTCTTCTCCTTTCGGTAGTGTAGTGGTTAGTCATTTTTTCATTCACAATCACAGTACGTTTTTACATCCTCTACAGGTAGGTAGATATATAAAGGTAGAACGTGTTTGCCTATGATTGCCATTATAACACTTCACCAATACATCTTCTTCATCCTTTATCATATTTTCCTTGATCAGTCAGATTATGATGAGTTTATGGAGTGCATGCTCCATAATTTTTTTGCATACGGTTTTTTATTGAACCCCAGGTCTGTGGACAATAAAATTAATGCATAAACAGCAGGCACTGTCATTTTTACGATGTACTTGTTTTGGGTAGCTTTTTCTTCCCATCTATTTTGGCTTCTAGGCAGAGATAAAGCTAACAAGAAAATTGAATTTTTGGCGTTTCTTCATGCTGCTGTGCTCTATACTCTAACCGTGTTTACCACTCACTGTGGCCATCGCACTGTTGTGCATAGTGGGAGAATCCAAAACTTTTTTTTAGCCAAAGGCACATGCCTAAGCAGAAATTGATTCTGGAATCCGGGTAGAGTCTTCAATGAGAAGAAAAACAAAATTTTTTAAGCTGCTGTAAAATATTTTTAGTTGTTGTACCCTCCCCTTTAAGCTCACTGACCACAGTCACCTGACAAAAGGTAAAAATCGATGAATGAACTATGCTAAAAAGTTGTCGCTTTATCTGCTTCACGTTGCTACGGGGTTACGTCATGACGCGTAGACATAAGGTTCATTAATAGGACAGGTACAACACACAACAAAAAGCGTATAGCATTCGAGGCATCATCAGATAAGCAGCGTGGTTACCTGTTTATAACCGAGTCTCCACTGGATGTTTATGAGCTTTTGTTGACATTTTGACTTTGCTTAGGATATTTTAAGGCCAAATGCTTTTTCAAGTATTGTGATTTAAAAAACTGACAATTGTCCCATTTTTTCCCGGATTTCAAATTATGCTAAACAGTAAACACACTTGGTTCATAGTATGAACTTCATACATTGTTTCACCGACGCAAGCCAAAAATGCCTGTTTTTATGCTTTATAACTGCATAATATTCAAATTGACAACTTTAGAAGGAAATAGTGTCCCTCTGCTAATCTAGGTATGCAATTGTAATATTGGCCATAAAATGCGTTTTCAAGCGAAATAAAACCCCACATTGACAAGCACGCTGGGTTATAACAAACCCACTTTGCATTTTATTCTGTCAAAAACCTAATGATATTCCACTCAATTTTCATTTCTAGACAAATATGGTAAAGTGATACAGTTAGATTGAGTGTCACTTACGAAACTCTCTGGCTGCTGATGCTTTTCCGTCTTCGTGGATGGCTCCGTAGAATATTTACTATACAACAGCAGCATCGTGGTTGGTTTTTTGATTATTATCCTCATTCAAGCCTCCCACTTAAGCAGGAAACTTGCTTGGTTCATCATCCTCCTCGAATGTAGCATATAAACTGCCAAAAAGCAGTAGAACATCCTGAGCCAGATCATTAGTTAAAAATCGGAAGCTGTTTGGGTTTCAAAAGAGAAGAAATGAATGCCACGTTCGTGATTCCGAATTTTCGAAAGAAATTAGATGCTCAACAGTTTTCTCAATCCTTTTTACTCGGCGTTTACTTGTAATGCCACAATTTATTTAGATTTATCTGCCTGTATCCAATAGCAGGAAGCATAAACGAACAACCTTTTAGACATCCCTTTTACAAAAATCAATTGACTCCCGTCGCCAGTTGAACAAAAGCTAAAAGGTCAATTTCTATTGAAACTTCTTTTCCTGTACTCCCTCGCAGTAAAACCAGTACATCTCACCCATATCGCTACTGTGAGTAAATAAGCAACCGATCTCTATTCAAATGCACTTGCCATTATCTATTTACTGCCTTTTTATCCGCAAATGTCAATAACGCTTTTTTACATCTGTCCACCCAAAAACTTATCTTGACAAGATGTGTACCTGACATTATACTGCAAAATCCTTTTCAGCCAGACCAAAGATAAATTGTGCATTCATTCAAACAAAGCATTACACAATGAAATCAGTGTGTTGTGGGTTTATAAGCACTCTAAGACATTTTTTGCCATGCCCGTTAGATACCGTCACAGGAAAAGATATATTGGAGAAGCTTTAATGTTTAAAAAGCAGCAGATCTTGAAATACCTACTTATCGCCAATCGCCACGTAATTTATATTCCTATGTACTCATTACTACTAATTCTGCTTGCTCGCACACAAATATCACATAGTTTTTTGCAAAACATCTTTGGTTCACCGGGTGGATATAGTAGACATTATGTATTGACCGATGGAAGTTTAATATGTACTGCTATACGGCAACTAAAATTTGCGTACACGGGGTTGTAGTAGTAGTGGACAGCAGTAGAGGATCGCTCCCAAGAGAAGAGTAAAGTTAGACAAGATTAAAAAGTAATTTATGTACTCCGTGACATGTGATATCAAGTAAGATCCTTCACCTTCCATTGTACTCTTCTTGACGTATGTATTTTTCTTGAAGAAAAGATGTTTCTGGCTGATGCTGATGATGAAGGAACTATACAGTTGTTGGAATTTCGTGAAGATGAAGAAAAAATGTAGAATCTTCGTTTTTTTTCTCTTCTGTTTGCTGTTGCGACGGTTGGCTCTGTATTAGCTATATTACATCTCTGTCTGCTTGCACACAAAGTTATAAAACACTACAGCGTGATGAATACTTAATTTATTATCGTACAAATTGTTGTGGTGGCATTATGATTATCATTATGCTGCATTCAATCGTCCTCTTATATCCTCTTCTCTTTATAGTTTGCAAAACGTAAACCAAAATATGGGAAATATATGACTAGTTTACCTGCTCGTTCATTTTTTCTCGTGCTTTTTTCACACAAAACCAAAAGAAATGTTTGTATCTCTCAGTGCACATAAATAAGACAATATTTTTTATTATAGGCAGCAGGGAAATATCATCATTATTATTACACAGCTCTTATCCTCATCCCCTCTCTTCTTTTTCAGCTTCTAAAGTAAAAATGACGAAAAAAGCAATAAAGCGAAACATATTTTCAGCATTAGCGTTTTTGACCAAGTGCAACAAAAAACTGGCTAGGAATGTCAGGGTCCACGCTGCTAGTTAGCACATTCCAAATGTAATATTACTTAATACCACGTATTTCATTCGGTTTGGCTATGAGCTAATGATAATATATAATCGGTATAAGTTTTGCTAAAATACATATATACACCGCTTCCTCTACAAAAGTAATAATACTGTTGTTACTTTGTTACAAAACTCGTGCATGCTAACAACACAACAATTACTACACTGTAGTATCTGTTTTTTACACACCACAAAAAATATCTTAAGTTGAAATGCAACAAGTACTATTAGATTTTCAAGTGTCGTTTTATATTGCGTTTTTGAAAGAAAAAAAAATACACGAAATGAAAAGGAATC
Source organism: Entomobrya proxima (assembly GCA_029691765.1). Taxonomy (NCBI): domain Eukaryota; kingdom Metazoa; phylum Arthropoda; class Collembola; order Entomobryomorpha; family Entomobryidae; genus Entomobrya; species Entomobrya proxima. The sequence continues at coordinate 39,544,962 of CM056173.1, forward strand.
GATATTTTTCGTGCTGTCGTGTCTCAAACTTTTCTGCCTTTTTGAGACTCAACAAAGTTTGAAGTTTGAAGGTTACTCTGTAAGACTCAGGTTGAGGGAACAGGAAAAATATTTTTGCTCAGTGCAGTGGTGTGTGTGCGTGATGTATTTTTTTCTCTCTTGTTGTTACTTGGTTTGCTAAATAGATAATTTGGATCACGTTTGAACCTTTTTTCATTCATATTTGTCTGGGGATTCAATAGAAAGTCTTCTAAGACGAAACAATGCAATGTCAAGTGCCAATGTCATTTGCTACCCCAAATATGCAAATAAATATGAATAGAATATATTAATATTAGTACCTATTCAAAAGGTCTTTTTTACTGTCAACGTTTATTATCAATTCTAATATTGGTTTTAAACCAAAAATGAATGAAACTTTTGAGAAGATATCCAAGTCAACAACTGCAACTGCGATTAGGCAAAATCAATTTAATACGATGATAATCTAATTTACTTTGTCTGAAGGTGGTCTTGTTCCCCTTTTTTGCTGTTGATGCTCTGGGGTAAAATCTAAAAAGTTGCTATTCCCAGTTTTACTACCAACCAATTTTTCTCAATCCCTGTGCACCTCGTTAACTCCTTTGACATCAAAGAAAAAAAGAAGCGCACAGGTACTAGAGTACGCTTATTGAATAAATAAATAAAAGCCTTGTGAGATTTCACGCTTGTCCGTGACCGATCTCTTAAAATAATGTTACACTTAAGCACTTTACCTGCTGCTACTGCTCACCACAACCACACATTATGATAAAAATATGCAAATCCTGGCATTGTATTGGTATTAGCAGGCCTTATTGTCCTCTACCGTTGATTTGGAGACTTTGAACAATGTCGTGTAGTAATCGAACATGTCTCCTTTTCCCTTATTAAGGTCTAACTATTCATTAAGCTAAGATTTTACTCTTTAAGCAAATTGTTTTTGTGACAGCCTGTCACTGAAAGTAGTTAGCATATCAAACATTAGAACTCAGTGCTAAATGCTAATGGTCGTGTTCATCGTGGAATTAATTTTAAAGATTAGCCATCTAAAATTATTAAGCTAGTCATACTCTGTCAGAAGATGTGTTTTCTTCTCCTCCTCCCCGCCGAAAGTAGCTGCTTGACTGTACCCACAATATGCAACAAACAAGCAAAATATTATGCCATTATGGAGAGGCACGGACATGTCAGTACTGAATCGGCAAATTGAAACGCTTAGAACAGCGTAGCCATGGTAAGATTGAAGATTGTTGTGGTAGGCAATGTAGGTAGGGCTATCATCGTCATTATCAAAATTGAATCGTTTTGTCTTTTTTGTCTTTGTCCAAAGCAATTATGTCTGTTGTGCATGTACTACACACCACAGCAATATTATTTAAAATGGAACAAAAAGGCTTGGCTTGGCAGGGCTTATTTGTATGCAAAAATTTATGATGACATACAGCGCAACTGGTTAGTTCTGGTCAACTAACTACACAAGCTTAATTTTTAATGCGACCAGTAGCACAATACAATGAAATTATTTAGTCGTCATTATGTCGCCGTCTTCAAGGGTCGCCAATGATCCACAGTGTGAAAAACGAACCAATCCCTTTTAAAAATATTTTTGTTTTTTTGCTTTTTGGCAACCACTTCAACCTGACCATGATCCATTCTTAATGTTTCACTAATAAAATCTTCCCAAGAACTTACAATACCTGTGCTGTACAACTTTTCAATCGTTTAAATGACTGCTGATTAGCAAAGTTTGAAAATCATTGGCAAATAATTTCTTGAGCGTAAACAAATGTTCCCTTTCTCCCAATTCCACGTTATCAGTAAATTTTAAGAAAAAAAAAGGTTTTCAATATAACAAGCTGTGTTTTTCCCACTGGCTCTGCCAACAAAATCAAATAAACTTCTTCGGGCACAGGCACCATGTAACCATAATGGTAAAAATAAAAAGGTATCTTCCACGAAATGAGCTCTCATCATCATTATTTTAACTTTTTTGTCATGTGAATCGTTTATTTTGACAAAGGTTGCACGACGCACGCCGGCATGACAATTTGAATGATATGGTAACAACAAGTCTGTAGCAACACAAGTTGAAGTTTAAAAACACTTTAATAGCATTTTTGCGTTTTCTTACCCTGTTGCATTTTTAACTAAAAGCACTACAAAATGCTGTTGCCCATTTCATGTAATAATGTATATATTTAGGTGTAGCAGTTTTGGTAGCTCTGGGTAAATAGCCAACTCTGTAAGCGGATTATATTACACGATGCAAGCAAATACAATAATGATGCAGCGGTGAGCAATAATGATGACGATGCTGAGTTAGTGGTCATAAAAAGGATAATAAATGCATGAATCGCTTTTAATTTACCAAGTTTTTTTCTGTGTAAAAATATACTGCATTGTATATATCATGTGCACTTTTCAAACTTGTGAGATTCACAGAAAAAAACTCATTTTTTTCTTTCGAAAGTGTAAGTATGCAATATGCAAGTTTTTGGATTTGAGAAAATACTACTTTTTTGCTAATCTGTAGCAAGTTTTCTTTTTGTGTGGTCCATCGTCGCTATTTCAATATAGAGCGTGTTGTATAACCGCAATGAGTTCATCCTTGTAACTTACAACTTAACTGAATGACTGACTATACGTGTACTATAATATTTTACTATCAATTGTTGCTGCAGCATACATTTCCATTGTCAAACAGGCTGCTAAACTTGCATACTTTATCGTTTGAAGTACTTTAGCTCTTCAGTTTAATCGTCAAATAATTGGACTCGCGGTGAAGTGGTGCGCAGAATAAAAGTACCTTTCCCTGCAAATTGAGGTTTTCTCTGTGGTTGTAAAGATTCTATCTGAATGTTAGAGAACTGTGTGTGTCCTTGAAATTACAAATGCATAAAATTCAGAATCCCTGGCAATTAGCACCAATTTATGAGAATAGTCCACTCCTTGAAACATTGGTTTTGTATCAAGTTCTCAAATTAAAATTATATGCACTGCGTATTTCCACATTGAAACATGTGTATAACAAAAACATTGTGTACATGTTGGCATTAGCCATCATTCATCAGTCATCAATTCCAGCGCATCAGACATTTTTTTCTCAAGACGACCACTTTTTTCTGTACAGAAATCTTCCTTGATTTGGGAAGTTTGCGAATTGTATCTATATTCATTGTAAATCGTAGGAATGATGCAACCCGTGCTCAATTTCTGCTCTTTTTTTCTTATTATTAATGTTTTAATTGTGCCTTCCAGGGAATTCATATGTTGTACAAGACATACTGCTACTAATTACAGTTCCATGAACAATAAATTCTTCAACAACGTTAGAAAACACTGTGTGTACACTCAAAGGGCAAACTCACTGACTAGTTAGAATAACTTCAGGTGATGAATTTTTATGACTTTATGTGATTTTACAACACAGCAATAATACTCAACAATCAGCGAACTGAAACAGGACGTTTTCATCGTCCATTCATCACTTTGCTTATTTAGCATGCAACATGCAGCTTACGGAAAACATAACAAGTCATCTTCAAAATTGACCAGAAAGATCTTCATCATACCCGTCTTCAGAAAAATGTACAAAATTAAGTAATGTTTTTAAATACTTGCTAAGCTTTACATCAGTAGAAGATGTACAATATGCACAATGTGCATGCAAGCATTTTAGAAGTAAACTTGACGAACCTTATCAAAAACTCCATACATTTTTTGGCAGAACGAGAGCACTACTTAGCAAAATGTAGCATTTAGTTTTAAACGTTTGTACACAAACGCAACATTTTCCTTTTGACTGCATTATTACATATTTGTTTTTTCCTGCGTAACATAACAATTTAGTGTTATTGTAGTATTGAACTTGTGTGAAGAGATTGTTTTCTTGCAAAGCTACAAGTTTAATATTATCCTCGTATTATACCTGTCCTTGTTGCTGAGCTAATTGCCTTGAGTTAAGCTATTAAGCAAAGATGAAAGAGATATACACGCAGAAAGAAAGAGAAAAAAGGATGTAAAAAAGAGCATTTTAAAAGCAGGTGAACACAAGCCAAAGTCTCTGAAAGCTTTTTAAACAATTCTCCAGAGGAGAAGATTTCTTTGCAAGATAATCACATAATGTACACACACACAAACACGCATGCAGATAAACTACGTTATATGCGGGCATTGTTTTTGTGTTTTTGTTTTTTCGCAGTCACCTCACCTTTCTGGCTCTCAGTATGACTCCTACACCCTTTTGAAATGTGTAGCATGTGAGAATATGGAATAAAAACACACGAGCATGAAAAATGCATGACGATTACTTATAATACAACATGGCTATGTGGATGATGATGGGCAGTTTTTTCCATGAATGTTCTGTGAATAACTAATGTGAATGATCTCATCATCAATATATGCAAACAATCATAAATGTGAACAAGCTAGTCAGGCAGGGAGAGAGAGCGCTGCGCTCTCTTTTTTTTATTTATTATTGCCGAAGGAAAGAAAAATACATTTTCAGAGAGAACATTTCTCATCATCTCTTTAAAAAGATTGTGCTGGAAAAACTTGCATATTTTATTCTTCTTCTACTCTGATCATGCCTTGTACTAATATTATGACGTGCAAGTTCTCAACTTACAACTTAAAAGGATGGAGTAAATGATGTGATTTTTTACTTGGGCTTATTTGCCATGTAAAACCTTTGCTGGAGTTTCCACTTCAATGAAAGCATCCATCCATGCCTAGTTTGAAACGCATGAAAATAAAATATTTACACAGATAACCTTTATTTGAAAGGAAAGGCAAACAATGAAATGAAAAATGGCAAAAATGATCATGACAGAGTTTGGAAGCATAATGGGATACCTGCATAATCAGTGATTGAAAATCGAAAGCCCATTTTTCTTTCTTTGATTACCTCATTGGCCTTTTGCTTTTTGTACTTTTGGCTGATGAAGACTAATGCAAAGATTAGTGCCATCAACACCACCAGTAACAATGTCGATAGGTCTAGGTCGCTCCGTACCACAATACCACATGAGTGCACTGCACAGTTGGGTGCATGTATATCATTAGGATTTCAGTGTTTCTGGAATTCCTTAGTCGGTGTCCGTATAAAAAATGTACAGAACGAAAAGGAAGAGTTTTTTTGTTGCATTATTATGACAATGCAATCTGTGTTTCTCTCCTTTTCTGCTGACACGAGATATGCGAATGCCAGAGGGGAACAAGGAGTAGGAAGAAATCAAGACAAGTCTTAAATTTACTGGACACGCACACATGCAAACAAACAAAATGTAAATTAATGAGTACTCCTGCTGCCTGCGCTTTCAGTACATGCATATTTAGTCGACTGATTGCTGTTGTTGTTTGACTTTGTTTGTTTCAGCGTCCTTCCTTTTTGCTCATTCTTATTAAGGCTTATTGATTGCATCTTATTATTTTTCATTAAAATTGAAAAGTTAATAAATTAAAAGATTTCAAGTTTAAAGGAATCTGGTTTATTTTTCTTACATTCTTTTCACCTTGACTTGATCCAGTGAATGCCTCAGAGTCTTTCTGTGCTTCTGCTGCTGCAAAGCTTGCACTTAATTTGTCCTTGCGTATTTTTCTCCAAGATTCCAAGCTCTCACTCAAATATTCTGCATTGTGCGATCAATTTTGACGTTTAATTGCATGATAATTCAAAAAACATTTTTTATTCCGGTTTACTGAATTCTGGTTTTATGCAACTTTTTCTCCGGCAAAACACGAGAAAATTCACCATGACATGCATGCATATTGTACAGTGAACGTGTACTTTTCATCATGCACACCTGCTGCATGTGATCTTCCATGATGACGATATGCCTAGGTTTCAACAACATTCTTTCTCAGTTTGTCCACAAGGTTATAATAATATGTGACGATGATAACCCACCGGCAATAATGTGATGATGGTGAGATTTTTCCAGCAGTTCAAGCTCCAAAGCTTGTCAAACCGTCATCATCATGCTTTTCTTATTCATGCGAAACTGCAAGTTACAATTACAACTTCAACAGGCTTTTGGGTTATGAGACGCGCACGAATGAGCAAGAAATAAAAGTCAGGCGTGCATTACGGCTTTTTTGTAAAAAAATGTCTGCATTTTTCATATTATGATCAACACCATTAAGGCACATTAATTATGCAAACGCATTCCATTGCTAGTTTGTTGCTCATTTTAAAGTGTAAGGTGAACAAATGAAAATATGCACATGTATTTCTGGGATGAAGTGACGTGCTGATATGATGTTTTTCTGAAAATGTTTCGTTCTGTCATGTACATTTCAGAATTTCAGATTCAGAATGTTTTAATGACGTTTGTTTAAATAAAAGGTTTAGTTCTATTGATATGAAAAGGTTCGAGAAATTACCCGGTTGTGCATTTTAAACCGCTAGGTTACATTTCACGAAAGATGAAGTTCTTCTTTAAACTTTTGCTGCCAGGAAGCATAAAGTATTAAGCTGGCAAATATATTGAACTAATTGTTGTCGGCATTAGTGCACATTACACGAATTTTGAGTTGTTATGTACACAACGCTCGCATTTAACCATACATGTCATCGTTTCACGATTTACTACGACTAAAACTTTTTGGCTGTTTTGCCGTTCCTCATTCCTTTTTGCTGTGCTGCCGTAGTACTGATAGTGATGATCAAGTCAAAACTTATATAGTCATGATACACAAAAGTAAATTGTGAATGATTTCTGCCTGTGTACCTGTTCTTCTGCATCTGCACCCAACCAGCCCAAGGTCTGCTAGCAAATAGCGCGATTGTGTGTGTCTACCTGTGATCTTATGCACACCGCCATATCACGTAATAAGTTTACGTTGTTTCTTTTGCTCATAGCTCTCGTAATAAAGTCAAGTCTCAACAATGCAATCGGCAATCATGATGCTGTTTCGCTGCTGCTGCTGCAGAATGATTTTCGCTATATGGCCATACGATGCCTTTTTGCTTGATGATTGTTAATGATGGAATACTACAATCTTTTGCTTGGCAGACACAACTATATACTCATCACATAGTGCTTTTTTATCCCTGCAACATACATAATGTACGCTTGTATTCTCTTATGAACATTATCATCATATAACTAAAATGTTCGAGCAATTGACTTGCTTAGTAATGCTCTAACCGTGGTGGATCGCCCACGCACACAAAACTTTGCTCCTCTGCTGTCCTCTTCCTCCTCGTGCGTTTTTGTAAAGGCACTTATGCCTTTTGTTGGTTGCCCGTTTTGGTGATTTTTTGTTTCTTCTTTCCCCGTAATGTTTTCACCTGCTGATTAATAAGCTGTTGTGTTGTTCCTGTTTAATACCCTCATATTACGACTACTTACTGTTACATCACAGCAGCACCCCAAAAAGAAGATCTTTATTACTTCTGCTCTGCTGCATGGTTCTTCCTCCTTTATCTCTTTGTATGAAAAAGGTGAAGGAAGAAAAACGCGAAAAAAGTGGAGGCTGTCTCAGGAGAGCACTTTGTTTTCTTTGAGCGTCCCAAGCGTGGTAGGCGAGCAGAAGAAGTGTCTGTGCTAAGCAAAAAGCGCGTGTTTCTGATGAAGATTTTTCCGGATCGGGAGAGTGAATGTACCCATTTGTCCGGGAAACCGGATCAGTGCTGGCTTTTAGTATGCCATCCTACTAGCCTGGCTTGGACAGTGTTTCAATGTGAAAGATAATTATAGACATTGAATTTTAGAATTGACTATATTTTCTATGTATTTATCCATTAATCAAGCGGTATTTCATTGACCCTGTGTCAATTGTGAAAAAGTGATTTTTTCGTTTTGAAAGTCAGTGCACACTCCAGACTTTTTGAAGCTTCCAACTAAAGTTGTGTGATCCATAATAATTATCTGCGTACAAATTGTCGGATATGAAAACACCGACATTTATTAGCGGTTTGATTGTGTGATAGGTATCATTTCTATGAATAGATTTTCAAACAAGTATCATCATTATTACTGGTGGCCGATAAAAGATGTAAGTGCTTTTCCTGAAATACACGACTAATTGCATTGCTTATTTTATTTCTTTGCTTTTTATAAATTTCTGATGCCTGGCATTTTTTCTATTTTTATATATTTTGCTTTACTGGCATTATTCGTAGTTTTGCTTCAATGAATGGTGCATGTAGGCTGAATAGACAGTATCACAGTTCTTGGAAAATTGTTATTGCTTAACTGCTATTGATTCACACAACTATTTTTGGTAGTACAAAATCTAAAAGTATGACCGTCATAACATTCGAGTGAATGAACTTTTTTGGACAAGTCAGTTACACTTTTGCGTATTTATCGAGTACCTATTTAAAATTATGTAAACATTTAATATTCAGACCTCTCATAAATAACACCAGCTTGATAATTGTAGAGCTTCTTCACAATATTCTGTCAAAAAGTAAGTAATACGCACAATCCAACAACGCAGTTGGTAACCCAAGTCGAAGTTCACACCATCTCGCAAAACAGCACCAAATGTAACGCTCCCGTTCCCTTTTATGCGCTTGTCAAACAAGCAATAAACAATAGCAATTTAAAATGCGTGTTTTACAAGTTTGAATTTTCAACATAATCATTGTCATCGTCATGGTAACAATTAGGTGTCTTCAAATTAACACGCTAAACCTTTGCACATACATGTAATTAAATGCATTTACCTATTTACTACAATAATTATTTAGCATAAACCACTCCTTATTATGTTGATGATGATCGTGGCACACAGGAAATTCCCTGTTGTTAATGTCACCTATCATTCATCCATTGTTACATTTTACTACAAAAAAATGTGCACAACGCATTATGTATGTATGCCAAATTGCATAAAAACGTTTGATCCTGCACCCAGTGAAAAAACCTCCACATTATTGAAATATTTTATGCACATATATTTTTCCTCAAAAAGTGCTGGTTATTTTGTATCATGGAAATACATGGCATTATAAAGTATGGAATACATTAAGAAATAATTATTCTTATCGTAGATGCTCATCATCATGTTTGCTTGTTAATCACTCTCATTTTTTACGAGTTGGGTTTTTTTACTGCTGAAGGCTTTACATTACAGCAACACAATACCTATGCTCTTACTTAACCTACATGAAGATGAGACGATTAGCAGACTTTTATCAGGAATGCAAACTGATCTGATCAAAAAGTAAACATTATTAGTGCATTATATTATTACCAGTGTAATTGTGAATGTTTTCTTTGCTATCTGATTTGTTTTCTGACTGAGTGTTGTTGACTAGGCGGGATACAGAAAATAAAAATTGCAAAAATGAAAAATTTTCAAAATATACTCAACAATGACATAACAATGGGCTTGAAAAAACAAACACGCCAAGTTGACCAAGATAAGGGTGCAGAGCGTTGTGCAATCTAATTTTACTACTTGATCCAATCAGTCAAAAACAGCAGGAGAGTGGGGCAAAGTTAAACCGATGATTTTTACAAGTTATTTATGGACTAAACGTACGCGTGCGGTAAAACCTCTAACTGCAATTTATTTGGGCTTGTGCTTAAATATCCTACATAACTAACTACTTAGCCAGCATAATAATATTGAAGTATTTTTTCGTGTGACGACAGGACTTGCGGCAAAGACCGCGGAAAACGGTTTTGCGTACAGTCAATTTCGACAAAAATGTGCACAATATTTTTTGGGAGAGGTACCGCCACATTTTAACCTAACCTATTTTTTGCAATCAATTGCATCAGTCAGGTATGTGGACTTTTTTTTACAAAGGAAATAAATACCCTTTTGCATCAGATCAGGTACGCCCGTATATTATTTAACAGAAGCCGTAAATAGACTCGAAAGACAGGCACACCAAAAACCTTTTATATAACCTATAACGTTTGTGTCTATTTGTTTGAACAAATGTTCCTGTGTACCTTTCTGAGCCTCTTGTTCGATTTAAGAAACATCCAGTTATGTTATCTAGAAATTCTCAATTTTTCACCGTTTCTCTTGTTTCTTCACAAAAATATGTCCACGCTTCAGTAATTCACTATTTGTCTGAGTAAACCACACAATAAATACAAAGCAAAGAGGGAGGCGAGGGTGAAACAGTAGTAACCTCTTACTATATTATGATGCACTCTATGCAGTTTTCTACATGATAAAGTGCCTATAAACGAGATTTTGTTACGTTGTTGTTGTTTACATCTCTTTACTTTGCTGAAAAACTGTAATCATGATGATTTTTTAAAAACCACACACGTAATTTTTGGTTTCCCTTGAGCAGAACTCGATATCAAGAAATAATGCGTACACATTACGGTACACACTCACATTAGATCTTTTAGAAAATAAAATGCTACATAAAAGAAGCAGCCCAGTAACTTAGTAACCAGCATCATTTATCAAAATCATCGTGCAGCAATGCAATGTAACGCGTTGTTTGTTAAATCAGCTCTCCCAAAAAAACATAATATCCTCCTCTGCACCTGATAAAAAAAGAACCGTCATAAAAAGGTGCATTTTTCGTTTGACTGATTTGCTCGCAAACTTTTGCACACTGCATTATAATATATCAAGCAGTATGAAAAAAAAACGCATCCTCGTCTCAGCATAATCATCTCCTAAAGCGTTTAAAAAGGGCAAAAATACATGCTCCGAGCGGCTAACTGATTAATAAAAATGCAACAAAGAGCTATTTTGTAAACAATTTTCAAAAAAAGATCCTTCATCTCTTTTGCAATGCAATAATAACGGATTAACCGATCTGTTTTGTTGGTAGGTTTTGCACTTGTAATCTTACCCAGCCGCTATACTAAACTGACAGAGCGAGGCCGACACTAGTGGTAATAAATATAAAAAACAAGGTTAGTGGACGGATCCAACTAGGTATTTTCTCATTTATGAAAATTGGTTCACTCGATTTTATATAATAATATGCACTGCATAAAAATAAGCTGATCAGTATGCATGGATCAAACCCAAATTTCTAAAAGGATCATTTTCCATCAAATTTGAGTGCAATGTGCAGAGCAGAGTAACGTTTCACTAGGAATATATTATACAATATATGACGATAATGATATTCTTCCACCGACAAAAGATAAATTGGCATGCGACCGACCGACCTGATTCAATTAATTTTTGTCTGACGGGTGCACATACACATCCGTGAAACTTTCTGCGTGTGTGTACCAAAAAGTGATGGACAGCAAGTTTTAGGTCCTATATAGATGCACATTGGCTTGACAAAAAGGCAATCTTTCTTCGTCACAGACCATTTTCACGTAATTTATCAAAAGCAGGTTACATCCTATCTTCCGGTCACGGTTAGGCAACTGGTTGGTTACACTTTAACCATTTTAATACCAATGTAATCCATATTATTATCCGTTTTATTGCCCCTCTCTACCTTCTTGTTTTTCAAATCTGGAATAATGTTACAAAAGTGTATAAAGTTTGCATTTTTTAAAGGCGGAAACACGCACAAGCCCTTTTGTAAAGCCTTTCTTCAAACTTGTTTCCATCTTTTTTTGCTGTTATGTTGTTCTAATAAAGACCATAATCCAAATAAGCAAAACGTCTGTTTATTATGAAGATGAGAATGATGATGATGACTGTAACTGCAAAGACGATGATGAGCATAATGATTGCGTTGCACTTTAAAACACCAGCACCACCTGAAATGCCCCATACAGCAAAACACCACACGGTGCGTGGATTTGCACCCGACCCAAGTGTGGGCGGCCAAATAGGAGACGAGAAGAAATGCTCTATTCAAAAAAGAAAAATAAGCCAGGGGTCATCGACGCTTTTTATCTCTTTCTCTTGTAATGCTTCTACTTAAAAACTGTTTTAGGACTGACCGCGTGTTACAGCCCGTTTACTATTACAAGTGCATAATAATCGCAGCCTTTTTATTTGATTGTTATGCAAGTGTGTGTAACAAACATTTTGCATGTAAAATATGTCCTATTACTTCATCATATTATTATATAATCAGCCATTGCCTATACCTACGTGAAAGCATTGTGCGTTTGGTAATTGTAGTAATGTACATGATGGTGCATTTTAAATGATTGTTGGTCGTCACCATTGCTCTCCCGCTGTGATATCAAAATCGAATCGCGCACTAGTAGGGGTTGTTCTCTTGGTAGTTGGTGGTGGTGAACCGGTAGTACTCACAGAAAAATGTGTGTGTAAAAAGCGAACATTAATGATGAAATGCGATGTGTGTTACCACCACTGCATAAATACATATTTTACTAAACTCCCTTCACTGCTACTACTGGTCACATAGAAAATATTAATATTATTATTATGAACATTTTTATTCTACAAATGTAGACACACTATTTTTCTAATAAAAAGCATGTAATGTGACTATGGACTTGGCAAATGGATAAATATTGCCAAGCAGTGATATGACATTTCATGGGATATAGATTCAGAATTACGGATTCCGCAATGCGGAATGAATTTTTATAAGGATAAATATACATAGATTGGATTATGCTACAGTTTAGTTCAGACTGACAATTTCTTAGGCCTAAAACGTGCGTCTTGAGCTGGGTTGGACAAACGAAAAACAGAAATTCACAACGTGCACTTGGCAGCTTACAAAACGCTACACTGATGATCTGTGTCTATGTGTGCGTGTGTGTATCAACACAAATGATCTTTTAAAACGGAGCAAATAATAAAGAAAAAAGTTGCAGGTGACTTCCCTATTTGACTTCACCTCCTTTTGAGAACAACTCCTCACATGTCATTGCTATTATTACAGTTTTGTAGTGTATTTAATACAGATTCGATGTCATCGTCCAAATTAAATGTTCCAACATAGTGTAATGGATTCAACAAAAATGGTCAATTGCGGGCGGCTGAACTGACATCTTCTTATCAATCAGTATCGGGATATTAAGAAAAGCGGACGTACTTATTAATGCATTAAGTAGTCTGTAAAAATGGAATGCACTTCCGACAATGAGTGATTTCCTTTTCACTTTGTTGTGTCACTCTAGACTCGTTTAAAATGCATACCAAGAAAACCTCTGCTTCTGGCTTATAGGCTGAGCTCTGTAGTCATAAAATTGAGAAATGCCAAGTGAGAGCAATTATGATGTACGATTTCCTTAAAAAGTAAAATGAACTCGAGGACGTTCTCTTGTTGAGTAGCAAAAATCTGATTATTGATCAAACAACACGTACAAAATTCCAGTGTCATTAGTTATTATGATCATAAATCATTATTACATGAGATATATCTATTATGTCACGGGATGCATTTTTTGAGAGCTGCTAATGTTCAGAGAATTGCTTTTAATGAGCAGCAATGTATGTCTGTTCATTTATCATAATCAGAAATATAGAATGTAAATGCATGGTATATAGTAAGTAGCCGCTTCTGAGCTTGATAGTTGTGCAGTTTTTTATCAATACATTAATACCATATTACTCCATAATATAATGTAAGTTTTCGTTATCCACTTCTACCACGAAATAAAATATAGCTCAACTTGCTTAATATTACAAATTTGACTGCCACCATTTCATTGAAAGTTGCCAAATGAAAGTGAGAGAGAGGAAAGCTCATTAAAACAACTCGGATGACTAAAAATGAAAATGGCAAGGGGACAATTTCTTTTGTCTGAAGTATTTCTCTTTGAAGAACCTTACTAAGTACAAGCGCCATTCATGTCATTTTATTGCAATCGATCATCCCTAATCCGCTTACAAATTTTACTTTTTTGCTATCCCGCACAGCTTTTTGCTTAACATTAATAAATTTTTTATACAAATTATTTTGCACAACAAAACTAACTTTAATTACATATTACATGTTTTAATATTACAGAGAAAGACTAACAAACAGCTTGCACGGAATCTTCTAGCAACTAATGCTCGTCAGAAGCACCACCTAAACTAACACAAAGTAGCAGAAAGCTACCAAGACTAATATATTTTTTTGGACTGAGGATGAAAAAATGATGATAATGCAAGGTTGAACTTTCACACTACAGAGCGGTTCATCAATCGATCATCTTTGCAAAAGCAGCGTTGAAAACTTCTGCCATAATTTGAAAATCAGCACCGTATCACACCATAACATTATTACGCTCATTATAATCAACTGACTTTTTTGGCTGTCAACGACACAATACAAGTTTCAGTGACATATTGCGAAAATTTCTACGAAATGATGAATGATCCATTGTCTATACGTCCTTGACTGGACAGCAACTTTTAACATGATGTGACCTTCGTGTTGCCTCAATTTCCCCCAAGAAAAGTGCCTACTTTTTCCCCATTCCACTTGTTTGAATGTTTTCACCGAACGATCCCGGTTCTTGCTGAGCTATTCTCCTTGCCAAGTGGAGAACATAGTTTCAAAGAACCGGAAGGGTGTAGAAACTGAACTTTTATTTATTGAACCCTATTGATACTTTCTTAAAATCCTGGGCAACATTTTTTTTATATAAAAACCAAGTGCAATAATAATTATCAATTTTGAAAAGACTGAGTTAGTGCAAGCAGTATTTAAGTACGCGGGAAATCATGGTGGTTATCACGATTTCATATCCTCATCAGCCACGTTTCAACTACTCCCCATTGACTCCGTCCACGTCCGTTAGTCCAACTCTCACGGACTCTGGATCTGACCAGTTACCTTCTTTGTTACAGGTGTCGTCTGATGGAGATACTGTAGCGGCTACCAAACAAGGTAAGATTGAATAATGCTACACATGACAATATTTTAATAACACTTATCATATATCACCTACGTAGCTGCATAACGTCATATTCTTATCTCTTCAGTTAGAAAGCCAAGTGCAAACTAGAAACTTTACCCATGCTACAAACACTACAAGCCACTTTGCAAATAAATCATATAAATTTATCGTTTCTTCTTGATCAGTCTATTAAGTCATCTTAGGTATACTTTTTTCGTAATCTGTGCAGACTCTCTTCTCTGCACGTACAAATATGTACATACCTCATTAGCTCTAATGAATGGCAAAAATGACTTTATGTCTTTTGAATCTTATCTACGATTAAAAACGGGAAATTTTTTGAAGTTAATTATGATCAAGGCATATATGCATACAGAGATTAAAGAAGACTAAAAAGTGCACAACAAAGCAAAACTTTTTATTGACCTGCACAAATCCCATTTGTTGAACTGTGTGTGTTAATCATGTCATCATGCCACACCACATCACTTGCTTTTTCTTTTGTAATAAGTCTGCCCACAGTACCAAGAAGAGTGTCCTACCAAGATAGAGTATTCATGTTTGCATCTACTATTGCATCATATTAGAGGGGATTAGGTTAGGCTTTCAAAAAGTCTAACCACAATGCACCTGATTTCAATCGCATAAAAATATATCTTCAAAAAAGATCATAATAAATTCTCCCTGCTGTACACTCTAACAGACTGTAATTGCTAATTGGAAATGTTTGCAAGAAGTTTAAAGAATTGTCTATATTCCTCTAATCTATTGTGTATCCAATCATATTTTTTATTTACTTTTTGTACCCTCTACTTGAAAAAGACAAATAGGCAGAGCAGTGTTTAGATAACGTGAACTTGGACTACCTCGAAATGACTTACAATTTACAACTCAATTTGATTTTCATTGTCAAACCAAGTTCTGATGTGTACAAATTATATGTAGTAGGCATGATTACATTATTCCGCATTTATTACACGCGCTTTAAAAAATTTGTTCTATAAATGATACACCAATCACTAATCACCAATACCTGTGTAATGCCTGTGTCTGGGCATTTATTAAAATCAAGATAGTCAATAGATAATACACAATATAAACCAATCATAATAAATATACCAATCTCCTTGTAACATCTTTGTAGTAGTGTGTGTGTAGTAAGAAGAACGCATCTAGGGAGCTCAACAATTTGCATTTGATTGCTAGTTTGTAGCTATGAACACGTCATAATTTGGTCATTATTACGGCAAAACGATTGCACCTGTCTCTGTGCTGCTGCCAAGTTCTGGTAATATCATCATTTGAGTTTTTCTGTATGACCATTTTGTACAAGTTTACATTTTAAAGTGTTTCCTAATGATAGCAATAACATCAAAGGCTGAATGTATGCCCATCTTTTAATAATTGGCTATAGATAGATGCTATATAATAATGTGTAATTTGTATAAAATATTGTATTTAATGCTAAACACAATCCTTTAAGGACAAATACGTTAAAAACTACACACACTTGGCAGTAAAGGTCTTGAGACTTGACACTTTTATTCCCTAAAATAAGTACTTTTAATAGACTATAAAAATATAAATGAAAGGTAGGTACGTAAAAAATAATACATACAATGTAATGCGGAACTTACCAAAATATTAAACCAACTACCTTTGTAGCAAAGTTACAGAGTGGCCATTTGCAGTTTTTACTGTGTGGGGAATGTATTTAAAAGAAGTGACCACTCATAAATGTCTTATTCAATGAATACTCAGCAAAAACATATTTTTTGCTAACAATTTTGAGAACTGCACAGCAACAACCTATTGAATCAGATAAAACTTGAAAACTCGTGATAAATACAAAGATAAAAATTGCATAGGGCAACAGCGTACGCAGCCCAATATGCTCATTTCCTAGCCATCATATAATGAGGCGAACATGCATAAAGTAGTCTAATAAACAGGCAAATTATGTGCTAGAATTTAATTGAAACATTGTTTAATTGGTAGATAGTTGATAATAATATCAACTTGTTACTTCCATGGTAGGTGTAACAGACAATAAGTTGAGAACTGTTATATTTTTTAGCAAGTTGAGAACAGTGACACTGTCGGCGTTTCTTTTATGAAAGTCAAAAGTTTCATCGCAACTTGTGAAAATGACATATTCTCAGCCTGCGTTATATTATGCGACGTCACATAGCAATAGCTACACTTGCACTTTTTTGTTATCCGCTTATAATCAGAAGACGAAAGAGCTGTTTATTATGCCAATGCTGTTTTCGAATTAGATCTACATTTAATGAGAATACGTGCGTGCGTGGGATACAAAAACCATTTTGTGGGAGGCTGCAGTGATCTATGGTAGATATTTGTTGGCCATGGACTTGACATTTTGTTAAAAGTCATGCTAAATTGCTAGCGAAACCAAAAGTTTTTTTTCTTCGAACGACAATGACAAGAAATGTACTTAAAGATAAAAAATGCTATTTACACACTGTCAACTAAACGTTTTATATGCTAATCTTAATGCAAAAAAGTATCTTGAAGCTTGAGTCATGACGGGGAGAAATCTGTCAAAGTTAAGAAGGTTAGCAACCACGTGTTTCGTCGAATTTTATGTTAACCAAACCAGCCAACTGAGAGGAAATGCCACAAAAAATTATCGAACAAAAATGAGAAAATGCCACAAGTTTAAATAGCAGAAAAATTCATGGCTTAAAAAGCTGTTCGCGAGAATGTATTTAAAGTTGATAAGATGACAATGAAAATGAAAACTTTGCAAATCTTTTTTTACTTTCAAAGATGTGAACTGAAAGGAGGTAGTGCAATACTATGTGAGCAATAAGTACTTAATATTTAAACGAAACGAAAGCAAACTTATTATTCATTGTGTATTCCTTGTCTACATGTCAAATAAAATCAAGGATGGGTTCTGAGTAAATCCGTTAACCAACATAGTTTGTATGCATTTTATCTTAACATAAAATCTGTCAAATGAATAGACTGCTTTAAAAATGCAATTACCAAAAGTGTTAAAACAAACTTTGCAGTAATTAATTAATGACACAAACGTGAGACAGCATATTTTAAAGGTAAAACCAAAACCAAGTAAAACAATGAGACTAACTGGAAATCCATTACCAGCGCCTACCAGTTCAAGTTCATGTATTAGAAAAACGTAATCAAAGAAAACAAACGCCTTTTATGGCTCGAACCTACACACATAGTTCCAAAATTAACTGTGCGGTTCTGCCTCTGACTATACATCTAATTTAGGCAATACAAATTTGTAGATTTTGAGTATTATGCAATGTAATTTGAATGATACCTAAATCACGACTGCGATTGAGGAAGTAAACAGCATTCACAGTTCAATAAAAACAATTAGGACAATAGCATAAAGCATTCTGCAAAATTATAAAAGGAAGCCTTTAAAATATGGGATTGCATGAACTTTGCAAAGTTTCAATCAATTTATTTGAAAAGAAGTTACAGTTGGAAAATTTACAAAAAAATACCATGGTACCCGCTTTTCTGTATCCTCCCACGGTCCGTACCTGCGAACAACCAATAAGTCAGAAATTTTTGTTTTCAAACTTTTTCAAGTAGTATTGTTAATTAGTCAATATAGTGTTCAACAATGCGTCTTCTACTATATCCGTTGATGTAACTCAACAAAGCGTGCACTAAATTTCGTACAATGAACAAAGTCAAAAGGAAACGGTGCAAATGCACACGTAACACACAGGCATTAAATCATAGTCAATTAATTTGTTTAAACCCTAACAGAGCATAATGTGTATGATTACTTGAACGGAATGTTTTTCATTTCTTTCAAACAGCAACGGCACCTTTTCACACCTTTTAACTGTTAGGCTGTATATAGAAAGGAAGGGCATGTATAGCGCTAAAACAACGTACAACGTACCAAATAGCTTTATAATAACAGACACACGTAACACCGCAACCATGAAGCGAAAGAAAAGCACAAAGACATCTTTAGTAATAATTATTCAAATTTTAGACTAAATAGACAAGCACTTGGAATTCTTTGACTGTGTGAAAGGCTGACAGCCACAAGGCACAAATTTTTAAACAACTCTTTGTTCGCTTTTCATTGAAGTTCCAAAAAAACATTTTTTATTTCATTTTGCGTCTGTAAGCTAGGTTTGTCCGTAAATAGCGGGTTATTTCTTTTGTCTGCACCAATCCATCAATTATGCTCAGAGTACTATTATCTTTTCCCCTAAAAACGGTCTTAACGATATTGTTCCCCATTACATTTCGCACCCGATGTTCCCTTAATTATACAACAATTATGTTTATTAAGGCATGAAACATGCAGTTTGAGATGGTTAGAAAAAAGACACTACAAAAAAATTTATACTGTTACAAACTCGGGTAATCGACCATTTAGCGTTAGATGCAAAACCTTAAGCGATGAATTATATGAATAATGCATTTATACTGCACATTGTCATTATTTAGTGCATTGTCCGAAGAGAGTCCATTAGATACTGCATTAAATTAGCCGAGTGAACCACAAGGAAGTCAAAAGTCATGTTCAATGGAAGCAAAAATATAATACGGAAATGCAGTGCACACGTAAAGTAAACAAATATCATGTTAGCCTGGTCAGTGTTATTGAGGATGCAACAATGAAGCCACCCGCAATGCGATGTGAACTCCACTTTTTTATTTTCCTTTTATGCAAGGTAAAGCAGATCTGGATTATCATCATGATTTGTAGTTGTATCTGTTGATTCAAATTATTGTAAAGATTCTCATTCGTGCTGAAAGTCCACACGGCATTAATTTTTCAATATAATGGCCCAACAATCAATGAAGGTAAAACTGTACTAAAAAGCATTTAGACAGTAAGTTCGCCTACTTGAAAATAGCATGATGATTAGTGCGCGAACATGAAACAATCTCGAAAATAAACCAGAAAGATTGAAATGGGCAGATATATATTTTGTTTGTAAATCTATTTATAACAATAACATAAGCCATAAATAATGCATAATTTCCAACTGAATGCATACACAGCAAGTGATTTGCCCTGTATTTTTGTTTGCCCAAAAAACATCAGCTATAAATTATAAAATACCTTAACTAAGTGTTGCTACTGCTGTGAACAGCAAGAAGGAAAAAGCGGTTTCCGATTTGTAAATTGTAGACTGCCTAACACACACTTTAACTTACTCGCAAAATTGTAACAATTTTCTTTAAAAAGTCAGTTATTCGGTCAGCAGTAGAAAGATGTTTTTAGCAAGTCTACGTGCACACAAAGTAGATATTACGGTACTGGCTATTCATAGTATTCTTATCTAATAGAATAGTTGGCCATACTCATGTTTCATGACGATATGATCATGTTGTTCCCGGTGTGTATGTGTTTGCTATAGGCATACAGGTAGGTATACTATTTTTTGCATTTTTGCATGCTACATGATCCCACTGAACTTTAGCTGCAGATAAACTGTACCAAAGTTCAACCAAACAAAACGCACGCGAAATAAATTATGCTTGCAGTTCTGCTGGTATTTATATCGGTGCAATAAATGAACAAGGAAAAAGGAAATGACATCCTTGAAAATGCATGCGTATGACTTGTTGACGTGTGGTCGTCCCTATATTTGATTACTTCATTTTATGCATTTTTAGCACCAAATTTGCATAAAATTAGCCAATTTTGCATGCAAGTTTGAAAACTGCTAACTGGATCTATACTTATTTGTAGTATGCCTACACACTCTGTGTCTCAAAGAAACAGAAATTTATTGTTCAATTAAAAGCTAGACGCTGTTTTTAGGTTGACAAGTGACACGGTTCATATAGGTGAAATGAGTAACTTGTCACCGCAACAAGGAACAAGTTTATAGCAATCAAAAATAAAGCTGCAAACATATATGGCTGCTTTGTAGATTTGTTAGGTGTACTCTTTACTCTAGTTTCCTAATTCTACAGACTGTCTAATTTTAGTTGTAATTTTTATAGTGCTCCAAGGAGAGAGTAATTAAGTAGAATCACATAACACATAAGCAGAGTGACAAGTTAATTGTCGTTGTTATGAGACACCAGTCAACCTGTATGTGTGCTTTATGCTATGGCTACGTTTCTTTTTTTCTAGCATGATCTTTTAGCTTCTGTAAAAGTTTGGCTCACCGTCACAAGTCACAATTAACAACACAATAAATGTTACATCATATCTGTATGTACCACCTCCATCTGCCTTCCTAGTTAACTTGGGCTATATATTGCACTTCAAAGTTACTGCAAGACAGTGTACATGGCCAAAATAATGATTTTGACAAGCCATGTACTCTGACTAAGTTTTTGTGCAAGCGAAAACAAACTTTTGATAACGAAAGGAAAATCTTTACAACACCAGCCTATAATACCTTGAATATGGCCTCATATATTTCTTTTTTATTTGTAACCCCATCAAAGAACAGTTTATTAGACAGTAACAT